>CM077087.1:151041571-151641571 GCA_039513925.1 Platanthera zijinensis
TTTTTTTAGGAATTGTAATGAGCTTAAATGACATGATGGCAGGTCTTCAACACCTATGAATTGAATGAGCTATTCCTAGGCTTCTATAATAAAAGACTGGGACCCCACCCCCACAAATCTATACCATCAGAGAAGTGGCAGACTTGTAGACACACCACCACCTACCCAGTTTGGAAAGCTGTTGTCTTATGAAATATTGCTGACTGCCAGAAAGGAGGAGGAGAAAATCAGCAAGTTTACAGTCAAAGACAAGTTCAGTGATCTTAAAGCTGAAGCCATAAGGAAGAGCAGGAGAAAGACTCCTTCTCCACCAAGGAGAAATGCTGAAACTGACTCAGAAAGCTCAGAAACCAGCACATCAGACTGCCACATTTTGAGTGAAGAATTTGCTGCCTTCTCTAGGCAATTTCGGAAATTTATAAAGAAGAAGCACTAAAGAAGTAGGCCATCCTCTTTCTTCTTATCCCAAGGAAGATTACTACAAGGGCAAGAAGAAATCCTTCCTCAAAGAGGAAAGATATGGCTCTAAACCAAGTAAACACTACTTTTTCTAAAGTGGTATTTATTGTTGCAACAAGAAGCACCAGAGACCATGTCATAACTGACTACCCTATCAAGAAGAAAAGGTGTTGGAGTAAAAAGAAGGATCATCAGCAGAAGTCAAAAAGCTATCAAAAGAAAAGCGAGAAAAGAAAGCGAGAAAGCCTTTATTGCTAAGAAGCAAAAGAGCTGGACTGACTCCTCATCTTTCGGGTCAGAAAAAGAAGGATGAAGCTGAATCCTACATTGGGCTATTTTCTACTAAAGAAGAATTTTTAGAGGCATACTTCTTAGAGATGCTGACAGCTATTACTATTAAAGAGAAGCTGATGATGCTGCTAGGTCTAAAGAAGGGGAAGAAGACAACCAATGCCTTGGGCTGATGGCTTTAACTGAGGAAGGACCCAGCTAGGAGCCAGCCTGACCTAGTAAGGTATATTATACACCTTCTATGTAAGATTATGTAACTAGTCCAGAGTCAGAAGCATCTGCATCAAGAGATGAAGATGGTTCTAAATCTGAAGGAGATGTCAATCAATTGATTGATGATTATGGTGAACTCCTACAAGCACTGAAGAGAAGCAGGCTCCTAGCCAAAAAACAAGCTGAGGAGATTGCCTCTCTGAAGCTGGCTGTTTCAGACTCAGCAAACATGCTGAACCTGAAGATAAATGAAGTCAGGAAGTTGAAAAACATCACTGTTATTCAGATGGACACAATAACCTACAAAAATAACCACATTATGAATCTTGAAGGTAAACTCCAAAAGGAGAAGGAGCTAGTGGCTAAGTTCTCAAAACCATGTTCAGTATTGCCTTTGATTGATTCCTTCTCCTCCCAAAAGGGTAAGAAGGGGTTAGGCTTCAAAGGGAGAACTAGAGCTGCCTATTCCAAAAGGAAGGGCAAAGATCCAGTGCAGCCACTAGGCTCCAAGCCTCCAATTCCTTTCAGGAAAGTGGTACTACCATCTAACAGATATGACCATGAGAGCATTCATGGTCACTAGGACTATGGTGTTAGGAATGGCAAGGTTGCTAGTGTCTATAAGGTAGCCCATGAAGAAATCCAAATGGCCCATCCTGGACCATTTGTGTTTGGTGTACCAGCCCCAACACTCAAAAATAAGGCTGCAGCCCATTCTCAAACTCTACCAGTCCACTATCATACTAAATGAAAGTTTGTCAGCACACCAAACTTGGGTATATCTGAAGCTATCAGGAGCTTGCACTCTAAAAAGAAGGCAGCTGCTGATAGGGTCCAAGATATCCCTAGTACCTCTGTTGCCAAACAAATAAAAAATCAGGTTGTGGCTGGAAGACTTAAGAAAAAGGCTGTTGTACCTGCTAGAATGAGAGCTGCTGACTGCTATGCTGTAAAGCCAGCCCTTAAAAGAAGGTACAATATTTATGAGTACTGGTGCTATGGCAAAGTGGGCCACTATGCTATTGATTACTAGCACAATAAGAGTGTCCAGAGAGATAATTCTAGCTTACCTATCAGAAGAGCTGCAGGTTGACATGTTCAATTTCATTCTAACCTACAGCTAGGACCCAATAAAAATTGGGGTCCTAAGGAAAGATGATTTATTTGTTGTAGATAAGTCCAAGTGACCATACCCCTATATGGTACTTAGACAGTGGATGTTCCAGGCACATGACTGGAACAAGGAGCATGCTGAAGGAGTACACTCCAGTTGAAAATGGACCCAATGTCATCTTTGGTGGTTCAAAAAAAAAAGAGTAACCAAAGGTTTTGGTAAGATATCTAATGGCATAATCACTATCACACAAGTAGCTTATGTGAAAGGTTTGCAACATAACCTGATAAGTATAAGCCAAGTATGTGATCTTGGCTATGACATTTCTTTCCTCAAAAATGAGTGCCAAATTAGGCTGTCAAGTGACCAAGGGGTCATCTTGACAGGCACAAGGAAAGGAAATGTCTATTGTCTCAAATTTGTTTGTGAGAGTAAGGACTCTCTTATATGCCTAGTTGTAGATGAGAAAGCTTCAAATTGTGTCCAATCGCACAAGAGGCTAGCTCATTTGAATTACAAGACCATAGGCAAACTCTTTAGTGAAGAGTTAGTGAGAAATGGTCCTAAGGCGAAGTGCATCAAGGAGGGTATCTGCTCAGCATGCCAAAAAGGCAAGCAGACCAGGACATCCTTCTAGAGCCTTGATTCCAAATACTCAGTGAGGTGTTTATACCTCCTGAATATGGATCTATTTGGTCCTATGCCAGTTCATAGTCTATGTAGGAAAGTCTACACCCTTGTGGTTATTGATGACTTTTCCAGATTTTCCTGGGTGTTCTTTTCAAGGAAGAAATCTGAGACCCCTGATGTCTTCCAAACATTTGTTTGGAAAATTCAGAATGAACTAAATAGTACTGTGGTCAAAATTAGAAGTCACCATGGGACTGAGTTTTAGTCTGAATGCATGACAAGATTCTGTGAAGAGCTTGAGATTCATCAAGAGTTCTCCTCTCCTAGAACACCCCAGCAAAATGGGATTGCTGAGGCTGGTAGAACCTTATTAAGTGACACATTTCTTCCAAAATATTTCTGGGATGAGGCAGTTAACACTTCATGTAATGTCCTTAACAGGGCTTCCATCACCAAAATCCACAAGAAGACTCCTTATGAGATTCTGAAAGGCAGAAAACCAAAATTATCCTACTGCAAGATTTTTGATAGTAAGTGCTATGTTCTAAACAATGGTAAGTCCTATGTGACTAAGTTTGCTGCCAAGTCCCATGAAGGGATATTTGTTGGGTATAACAAAAATAGTAGGGCATATAGGATCTATAACTTGACTACTCAAGTTATAGAAGAATCAGTACATGTCGTCTTTGATGAGTAAAACCTAATTAACTATGAGCTGCCAAGCACCTCTTTTAGGTCTGCAGGTTTAAAGGATGTGATGGACAAGCTTACCATTAGGGAAATGGATCCAGTAGGACAAGATAAGGAAAAAGATGGGTGATGTCCAGATGGAGCTCAAGACTCACAAGCTGAGGATGAAGAACAGTCAGCTGAAGACAATGAAGTTCAGCCAGCTGAGAACAATGCAGAACAGCATACTGAAGCAAGGATGCCTCTAGCTGAGAGAAATCTAAGGGACCATCCAACACACTAAATCATTGGTGATGCAAGACATGGTGTCCAAACAAGGAGCAAGAACATCAACACAGCTCTATGTTTAAGCTTCCTATTACAAATAGAGCCCAAGAAGTTTGAAGAGGTTATCAAAGACTCTTACTGGATTGGATCTATACAGGAAGAGCTGAACCAGTTCAAAAGGTGTAAAGTCTGGAAGTTGGTTCCCATACCAAAGGGACATAATGTCATAGGAACAAAGTGGATCTATAGGAACAAGCTAGATGCGAATGACATTATTGTCATAAATAAGGACAGATTGGTGGCAAAAGGATACAGGCAAGAAGAAGGAATAGATTTTGACCAGACCTTTGCCCCAATAGCATGGCTAGAAGCAATAAGGTTATTTCTTGTTTTTGCTGCCTATCAAGGATTCAAAGTCTCCCATATGGATGTGAAGTCAGCATTCTTGAATGGAGACTTAAAAGAGGAAGTATATATGGATCGGCCACCAGGTTTTGTAGATCCTCACTTTCCTAATTTTGTTTACAGGCTTAAGAAAGTTCTATATGGGTTGAAGCAAGCCCCTAAAGCATGGTATGAAACATTGTCTACTTTCCTCATTTAGAACAATTTCTCAAGGTGAAAAATAGATAAGATCCTATTCCTAAGGGAATCGAAGGGCAAGATAATCCTAGTCCAGATATATGTCGATGACATTATCTTTGGATCTACTGAAAACAAACTTTGCAGGAAGTTTACTAAACTTATGCAGGGGAAGTTTGAGATGAGCAGTATGGGTGAGCTAAAATTATTCTTGGGACTCCAAGTAGGACAGATTGATGATGGATTGTCCATATCCTAGTCTAAATTCACAAGGGAGTTAATTAAGAAAAATGGTATGGAGAATGCCTCCACCATGAGAACTCCAATGGGGTCAAGTATGCATGTAGGCAAAGATGAAGTAGGGAAACCTGTTGATGAGTCTTTGTATAAAGGGATAATTGGCTCCCTTCTATACTTGACTGCTAGTAGGCCTAACATCATGTGTGCTACATGTGTTTGTGCTAGGTATCAGACATGCCAAAAAGAATCTCATTATTCGGCTACAAAGAGAATTTTAAGGTATCTTAAGGAGACACCAAATCTTGGTCTATGCTATCCTAGGAATAGAGATTTTGAGCTAACTGGATTTTCAGATGCATATTTTGCAGGCTGCAAGGAAGACAAGAAAAGTACCACTGGTACATGTATATTCTTAGGTGGAAACTGCTGTTATAGAGCAGTAAGAAGTAGACTAGTTTTGTTATCTCCACTACAGAGTCAGAGTACATTGCAGTAAGTAGCTGTTGTGCTTAATTGTTGTGGATACAATATCAGCTTGAAGACTATGACATTAAGATAAGTAGAACTCCTCTATATTGTAATTCTACTAGTGCAATATCTATTACTAGGAATACTGTTTCCCATAGCAGGACTAAGCACATAAAAATTAAGTATCATTTTATTAGGGAGAATGTTGAGAAAGAAGACATTTGCCTAGAGTTTGTCTCGACTGACAAGCAAGTGGCTGATATCTTCACTAAGTCACTAGATGAAGCCAAGTTCAACACCTTCAAAATTTATTTGGGTGCTGCAGACCTAGTGGAAAGCAAGATGAGAGAAGAAGCTTCTTCTCAAGTGGTATCAGCAGCTGCAGGACTAGAGACTTTCAAGTAGTCTTTTCAAGTAGTGTAGAGAATTTCAAGTGATACTGAATTTCAAGTGCTGTCAAGTGGTATCAAGTGATATACAAGTCAGCCCTGTATAAGGGACATGTTTGCAACTGCAATCCTGTCTTCATCTACATCAGCTAGGGGGAGAACACAAGGGGAGAAAAAGACCTGATGCTCCTTCCTAACTATCTGAAGAGGTCAAAAGGGGGGAGAGATAGAGGTCATGTTTACCTTTGGTTTATCAAGCTCAAGGGGGAGAGATTGAAGATGACTCTAAGGTGTAACTCACCCTGCAGCAATCTAGGGGAAGTAGATAAAATTCATTTCACTGAATTTAATATGAATATGCTTTTATTGCCTGTGTAATGTGTATCTCATTCACTAAGGTACTTGATCAGTGGTTTTGACATCTTATAATAGGGGGAGATTGTTCGGTCAATTGATCCCAATGGCCCTGATTTGATGATGTCAAACGTGTCAATGAGATAGACATAGTTGTATTTGATGTATGGTTAATTTCATGCATACATGTTAGTCTTTGTCATAATGATTGGACAACTAGTTCAAGAGGCAATGATAGGTGGACTCAAGGTGGAGCTGAAAACTCAGAAATCTACCTAAGTCCAAAATCGTTGAGTGAGGCAAGCTCACTAAACGCCATTCATCTAGTAGTGCTGAGAGTAGGCAGGACGTCAAGACTGACAGTATTGCAAAAGCAAAAATCGGCTAAATCCAGAATCGTTGAGTGAGCTCAACTCACTCAACGCCAAATAGCTAGAAGCGTTGAGTCAAGGTTATCCGGTCATAGCTTTACTGTGAAGAATCCAAAAAATCGGCTAAGTCCAGAATCATTGTGTGAGGCAAGCTCACTCAACGCTCTCAACTCCATCAGGCAGAAAGCTGAAAATATGGCTAAGGAAAAAAGCGTTGAGTGAAGCTTATGCACTCAACGCTCTCAACGGCATCAGGCAGAAAGCTGAAGAATATAGTCTAAGGAAAAAAGCGTTGAGTGAGGGATATACACTCAACGCTCTGCAGAGCAAAAATAATTCTAAGTACTAAATCGCTGAGTCTACCATTTGTCGAGCTGAGCTTAGCTTTCGTCGACCAGAGTTTAGAGAATTCGTCGATCTCAGCATTTACCTATAAGAATGAATCAGCTATTAGAATCGTCAACCGGAGTTCAGATTTTGTCGAACGGAGTTCAGAGATTTTGTCGAACTCAACCTTCACTTGAAGAAAGAACTGGGCTGAGAGAATTCGTCGATCTCAGCTTCATTGTTTAGCCGAACTGTGCTCGAAGTTCGTCAATCTCAGCCTTCACCTGAAGAAAGAACTGGGCTGAGAGAATTAGTCGATATCAGCTTCACTATTTCGTCAAGCTGAGCTCATATTTAGTCGAGCTGAGCTTGAAGTTCGTCGAACGCAGGATTTCAGAAAAGTTAGTTGATTTTGGCTAAGTCCAGAATGATGCCGACTCAGCAAAATCAACTATTCAACAAAGTTAAGATTCGATGCAAATCGGCATTAACATCGCCGTTAGTCTACAGTGGATCTCAATTTTTAATAATGCTGAGGTTTTAACCATTGTTAAAACTAAGACACGTGTCGATCATCTCGCCAATGCGACGAGATTATAAATAGCAGAAGTGATCGAGATCTTTCATGATGAAGATTATTGGATTAATTTCTGATTAACTTTTGAAAAAAACGAGAAGCGGAGTTCGTCGTATTCATTCTCCATTGTTGCAGAAGCCAAGAACTTAAAAGTTCAAATTAGAAGGGATTCTGAGTTAGCTGTTGCATTTATCATCTGCTCCAGCAAGTTTAAAGTAATTCTCTGAGAGAGAAAATTCAGCCTAGGCATGCCCTAGATGAAGTTATCTTCTCAATCCAAGCCGAGCCAGATCTGAAGATCATTTTGCTGGATCAATGAAGAAGAAGGAAGGGCTGAAATCTGCTCAGTCAAGATCGGAAGAAATTCCTGAAGAAGAAGCATATTGATCTGCTAGTTGCTTCTAGAATAACCCGTGCTTCAATTCAAGATCGATGGATCATCTTGTTGCTGTGAAGACAAAGTTAGGGCTGAAATCTGCTCAGTCCAGGTAGACAGACACAGAGACTTTCCTCTATTGTCTGTAATTCAATTTTATTGATTAATTCTGTGTAAGATTCATTTTGAATCTGAGTGGTAAGGCTAATGCCTGAGGTGAAAGCCTACTGTTATAAAGGCTGAGGTAGGGCAGGGATTTCCTGAGTTGTAAGCCTAATTATAAAGGCTGAGGTAGGGCAGGGATTTTTTGAGTTGTAAGCCTGATTATAAAGGCTGAGGTAGGGCAGGATTGACTGATCTGTAGGAGTGTGGATTCACTCTGAGGTAGAGTTCTTGGGATGAACTTGAGCTGTAGGATCTTGGAGATCTGAGTAGTAGGGCTTGCGCTTGAGTTGTAGGAGATAGTTGGGCTCTGAGCTGTAAGATCTGAGGATCTGAGAAAGTGGAAGGAAGTTTGGCCGAATCTAGCTTATTGCTGGATAGGCGAAGGGGGAAAGTGGATGTACCCATCAATTGGGGAACCACTATAAATCACTGTGTATTGTACTGTGTGTACTATGATAGTTGTGTGTGTTGTGATTGTTATGTTCAGATAATCTATAAGATGCCAAGAATTTTTTAAATTGGACCTATTTACCCCCTATATGTGTTTAGTTGTTCTTGATATCAAGACTTTCATACTCCTTCTCCTCTCAAAAGGGCAAGAAGGGGTTGGGATTCAAGGAAAGCACAAGGGTTGCTCCTTCCAAAAGGAAGGGCAAAGCTCCAACTCCACCTCAGCCTATTGCTTCCAAGCCTCCCATTCTTTTTAGAAACATTTTGATACCTTCTAATAGGTATGACCAAGAAAGCTCTTCTGATCACTGGGAGAAGGGTTGTTCATCTAGAGTGAACAAAGATGTTCATTGCCTTGGTGAAAGTTTTGGCAGGGTGTTGCATTCAAGGCTACAAATGAGAAATTTCAAATGGCCCAATATGGACCATTTGATTTTGGTACTTTTGCACCAACACTCAAGAATGTTGTTGTAACCAAGGCTCAGAGTCTGACAACAATGGTTCAGACTAAGGGCAAGTCTAAGAGTCAGGCTGATCTGGGCATATCTGAAGCTATTAGAAGCATGCTTTCTGAAAAGAAGCTTGATGCTGCTGGCACTCAGAGCAGACAAAATCTGCCAGCTAAAAGACTTACCTTCAGTCAAATTTTAGATAAAAGAAGTCAAAAAAGTGCTGCAGCTCATCTTCCTCCTATCAAGGTTGCAGCTCACCAAGCTGCATGGACTTCATAGAAGAGAAGATATAACATACATGCTTGTTGGTGTTGTGGTAAGATAGGGTATTTTGCCATTGATTGCTGGCACAATCCCAATATGGCCAGAGCTAGGGTAAGTCCACCAGTCATAAATTCTACTGGTGGACATGTTCAATTTCATGCTAACAGGAACCTAGGACCCAATAGATATTGAGATCCTAAGGTAAGGTAATTCTATTTTGCAGGTTAGTCTAAGTGCCCTTCCCCCATATGGCACTTGGACAGATGATGTTCCAGAATTTGTACTGCAACAAGGAAGTTATCCTATGGTTCATTCTCCAAGGATAAGGATGCTATGTGCATTCCCGAAGAAGGATACAAGTAGTATCATCAGCTGAAATGATGACTGACAGTCATAAGGACAATATCGATGCCAATGATGATGGGGAGCATGTTCAGTCAAGGTTACTGGACAAGCCTAAATCTTACCCAAAGTTCCCCAACACAGAATAAATCAGCATTACTGTTGAGGATCAGCTTGCCCCTATGGACATTGCAGAAGCTAAGAGGGATATTACCCAAGTGATGACACCTGCTGGAAGAAGGCAAGCCAATCAGTTTACTAGAACAGCTGGATTGCTCCAGCTGTTGTTGATAAAAGTCAGCTCATTCCTATTGGAATAACAGTGTAAAGAAAGACTTGGGATCATAATGATAGGTTGATTCATGGAAAGATCATTCAAGGCTAAAAGGGTGTTAAAGTCAAGTAGTTGTAGGAGATCATTCAGCCTCATGAGAAGAGAAAGCTGGTAGCTATACCATTTGCATCGGTTGCAATCAGCATGGGGGAGAAAAGAATCAAAACATACCAGTTCCTCCCTATCTATTCAGAAACTAAGAAGGGATTGAATAAGTGGTGATCATGTGTGCAGATTAATTGAATGATCAAGATACTACTCAGTGGGCTGAACATTCTTGTACTACTAATCAGAAAGTTATAGCCAAAGGCAAGTCTGTTTTTAAAGAAGGGGAGAAGATCTGGCTCAGCAAAAAGAGACTGTGCAAGGTGCAAGAGAGTTGCTAAGCATCAGTATGGATGGAGCTCGATGAAATCAGAAGAATTCGTCGAACGGAGCTCGACAAAATCACCTTCATTCATCAAACGGAGCTCAATGAAATCTGAAGAATTCGTCGAACGGAGCTCGACAAAATCTGAATAATTCGTCGAACTTAAGATTGTCAAACAGAAATCTTATGGCATCAGATCCATAACCTCCCGATAAGTAGAATTTCTTTTATATTGATATTATACTAGTGTAATCTAAGTTGCTAGGAATTCTAACTGTCATAGAAGGACTATGCATATGTAGATTAAGTATCAATAAGTTTGAGTGCATAAGGAAAAACTTAATCCTGAGTTTGTCTTGACTGAAAAGTGGCTGTCATGCTTATCATTCCACTAGATGAAGTCAAGTTCAACACCCTCTTGGTTGAGTTGGGTATGTGGAACTTAGGATAACTTCAGTAGCTCCAAACTCTAGTTTGTGTTGCAGGATTTGCTTTTCTTGCAGGTAGATAAGTCCTTGATGTGATATCAAGACTATAAAGACCATCTAGTGGTGTACAGACTGGCATAGACTAGAATGTCTACCAAGAATCTGACAAAAGATTCCTTAGTTAAAGGGGAGCAAGCAGCTGCTGCAGTAGATCAGCTATCACAACTGCTGATCAGTTTGTCTTAAGGACAATGCACAGACTAAGGGGGTGATTATGAGAAGAGGAATAGATAGTAGCCAGCTAAAGTGGATACATGGGTCACTCAAGTGCCAATGGGCTGCAGTGATGTGGTGTATCAATGACATCACCATAGGTGGATGCTGATTCTGTAGATACAACATCAACAAGTGGAACTATGTGTGCAGTAAGCTCAAATGCTGCAGTGTTGTGTTGTATCAATGTATCAACACAGAAGGTATGACTCCTAATCAAGTAGATTGATCACTAGGATAATTTCCTTAGTGCTATAAATATAGGACTGTGATTAGGATCAAGAGAAAATCTCTCCCATGATATTTTCTACATCCTCAATAGATATGCCTATTGAAGAAGACAGAATGGGGGAGATATGTGTGGAAATACATAAGAGGGAGATATAGAAGCAATATTTGAAATGAATGGGTCATGTTGAGTAGGTTCATATTACTGGAAAAGATTCTAGTAGTATGAGAAATACAATGACTGACCACAAGTTAAGTCATGATTGTGTCAGTGCATACTTGAGGTAAGTGCTTCTAGTGGTGCACCATTTAAATATTAAGTGGTATAAAGGAGAGTGTATATTACTTGAGAAATTGCTCAAGTAGTATGAGGATGCATTGACTTAACCTATGTAGTCAATACAATTAATGGAGCACATTGTATTAATATAACATAAGCTAGCAGATGTGTAGAAATGTCTACAACTGCATGAAATTATTCTGCCTATCATGATAATGCCTCTTAGTATTGCTGGGTGTTTTACCTTCTTCAAATATGGGGAGATTGTTAGGTCCATTGCCCATAATGTTCCCTAGAGTGAATTTGAAGATGCATCACCATCAACACTAAGAGTATAGTTATATTTGATGTTGTTTAAGCTCATCATGTGCAGGATGTTCCAAGGAACAAGTCTAGATAGGTTGTCTAAGTGATGTGATAGGAGGTCACAAAGTAAAGATGCTGGAAAGGATGAAAAGTCAGGATGTTCCAAGGAACAAGTCTAGACAGGTTGTCTAAGTGATGTGACAGGTTGTAACACCCCAGAACTCAAAATATGTTTGTACACAATTTTGAGTAGCAGGCTGTTAGACACGGCCTGGGACACGGGCGTGTCCCAGGGCGTGTCGGGGTTACACGGCCTGGGACACGGGCGTGCCCCAGGGCGTGTTCGATTTAAAGTTCGAATTTGGCCTATTCGAGTCAGAGCCGTACACGGCCGTGAACACGGCCATGAACACGGGCGTGTCAGGCTGGACACGGGCGTGTCGGTTGCCGTGTTCCGACCCGTGTACTGGTTTTGGAAGTCGATGAGTGCCGTGTAGCAGGGGACACGGGCGTGTCTCAAGAATGACACGGGTGTGTCAGGTTCGACACGGGCGTGTCGATGCCCGTGTTGTTCAGTCGGTTCCAAACCGCGTGTGCCGCTTAAGGGTACACGGCCTGTGACACGGGCGTGTCACAGGCCGTGTCAGGCAAAAATTGGGGTTTTGGGCAGATCTCGGCCGTTCGTTTTCTTCTTATTGGATCTTGTGGTCCAAAGCTTTTCCAGCCTCTTTAAGGCCGTGGATTGAGATGAATTCTCATTTCCACTTAGCCTTTCTCTCTCTAAAGAGAAGAAAGAGAGGAGAGCTTGGAGGAGGAGGAGGAGGAGCTTTTCGGCCGCCGGTGGAGCATCGTCGAGCCGAATAGAGAGCCGAGTGCAGCGTTGCGGAGGCAAGGCCGCTGCGGTGATTTCCATCCGGCTAGTTTTCTATGGCGCCGAAGCGATCGTCAAGGGTAACGATCTTTCTTCCTTGGGCAGGTGAAGCCCTTTGTTTTGCATGTGCATGGGATCCTCCATCAAGAGATGGAAACGCGGAAGTGATTCCAGCAGTTGAGTCTGCATCTAGAGCCGGAAGTCTGTAGTACGGCATAGGCATGCTGTGTGAAGCCCATCCAGACGTATGTCGGGATTGGTGATGTTTATATTGCGATCCGGAGAAGACTCCGTGTATTCATCGTTTAGCCTGCGGAGATGGTGAGGACGATGTGTTTGGTGAGGATGCTTTGTATAGCTCCTTTGGTTGCATGCTTGTAAGAGCTGGTTGATGGAGTGCGGACACCTCTGAGTGGGTGGGTGCGTGAGGTCTTCAACAGGGGTTTGAAGGCTTATGCCCATTCTACCAAGTGGCGATGAACACCTCTGAGTGGGTGGGTGCGAGAGGTCTTCAACAGGGGTTTGGAGGCTTATGCCCATTCCACCAAGTGGCAATGTTAAGATCGGGTGAGCGGTCGATTGGTAGCAAAGCAGCAGGGCGAATTCCCTAGGCTTATTACACTACGTGGGTAGGTCGACTGATAGTGCTCACGGGTTTTGGTGTGGTGCGTACCTCTGAGTGAGACGGGTGCGTGAGGTCTTCAACAAGGGTTTGGAGGCTTATGCCCGCCTACCAAGTACAAACCATAAAAGGTGCCCTGAGTGCACGGAGCGCCTGGCATTGAGGCCGGCGTTTGTGATGTTGGGTGTATGTTATATATATGTTGAAATTGCTATACATGCAGGGAAGGAACCACTGCCCCGGGTAACGGATGGGGTCGTTACATTTTGGTATCAGCTTTGGTCGGTCTTCCCTTCCGAATTCGTGGTTGAATTCTTTTGTGGGGTGGCGAGCACGTGTTTGTGCGACCTGCTATAATGCTAATGAACTCAAGAATGTCCACTAGGAATGTGTGTGTGTCTATTTGGTGAGTTTGCCGTATTACCATGGAAAGTAATGCTATCTTGTTCACCTATAGGTGACGAGGAGTGGAGCTGGGCAGTCGGAGCCCCAGCGTTCGGATGAGAGTGCGGCACCACCTGAGGTGCCTACACCTCCCCCTTCTGCGGAAACGGTGCGCTTAGTTGCGGAGGTGATCTTTTCTATGCTTCAGGCACAACCTTTTGGGCAAGCAAGGCCCGCTGTGGTGCCAGTGCAGGTTGGTGCGAGGCAAGAGCATGTTGAGGTTGGTGCGAGGCAAGAGCATGTTGAGGTTTCGGTTGTTGTGCAAGCAGCGGACGAGCAACTGAAGCACTTTATGGAATTTAATCCGCCTACGTTTGTCGGGGCAACGTCTCCAACAGAGGCCGAGGATTGGCTCTCTAGAGTGAAAAGAATCCTGGCTGCGCTCAGGATTAGTGAGGAGCAGAAAGTCCTGTTAGCCACTTTCCTCCTGGAAGGAGAGGCGAGGCTTTGGTGGGATGAGATCGAGTTGCACCAGTTGGGCGGTAGAAATCTGGGCGACATATCGATGGACGAATTCTCTAGATTATTTTGGGCGAAATACTTGCCAATGGCGCAGAGAATTGCAATGGAAAATGAATTTCAACGTCTGGTACAGGGTGATAAGACCGTGGACGATTACCTGCATGAGTTTACCAAGCTCGGTCGTTATGCGGGATCGACGTTTGCGGACCAGGCGCGGAAGACAAATAGGTTCTATGAAGGGCTGCGTGATGAGCTGAGGTTGGCTCTCTCAAGTTCAGTGAACCAAGGATTCCAAGCATTGGTGCATACCGCTAGTGCGCTAGAGAAGGATTTGAAGCGGGTACGGGAGAAGAAGAACGGAGCGGTGGAAAAGTCCGACTTCAAAGTGCCGCCATCAGAGCAATCAGATTTCAGGAAACGTGATAAGAAGCGGTTCAGGCCTGCTGAACAAACTTCTTCAGATGTTGCGTCAGGAGCAACGTTTGGGCAAGAACGGGTTGAGCCGCGTACATGTTTCATTTGTGGGAGGCCAGGACATATCGCGCGATTTTGCTGGAATGGTGCATCAAAGGGTGAAAGAAAGACAGGTGCGTCTTATGACGAGAAGGGTAAAGCTGTGGCAGAGTCGTCTGCATCGCGGGCGCAACCGCGAATATACACTCTTGAGATGCAGGAGCCGCAAAGCTCAAATCAAGCAGAACAGCAAATCCGTGCTTTGGACTTAATGGAGGCCGCTAAACGGATTCTGCGAGATGCGGAGAAGCCGAAATAAAGTGGAGTGTGCACTTTATTTTGTTGTCTGTTGTATGTATGTATGTCTTTCTGTTTGGGACAAACAGTTGTGGTGGTACGATTCCATGGGGCGAGCCAAGCTGTGGCCTCTGAGCTCTAAACCTGGATCGTTTTGGGTTGTATCGCAACAGCGTGGTTGTGTTGATACTTGTGCGTTGCGCTAAATTTCGGGACGAAATTTCTATAAGGAGGGGAGGGTTGTAACACCCCAGAACTCAAAATATGTTTGTACACAATTTTGAGTAGCAGGCTGTTAGACACGGCCTGGGACACGGGCGTGTCCCAGGGCGTGTCGGGGTTACACGGCCTGGGACACGGGCGTGTCCCAGGGCGTGTTCGATTTAAAGTTCAAATTTGGCCTATTCGAGTCAGAGCCGTACACGGCCGTGAACACGACCATGAACACGGGCGTGTCAGGCTTGACACGGGCGTGTCGGTTGCCGTGTTCCGACCCGTGTACTGGTTTTGGAAGTCGATGAGTGCCGTGTAGCAGGGGACACGGGCGTGTCTCAAGAATGACACGGGCGTGTCAGGTTCGACATGGGCGTGTCGATGCCCGTGTTGTTCAGTCGGTTCCAAACCGCGTGTGCCGCTTAAGGGTACACGGCCTGTGACACGGGCGTGTCACAGGCCGTGTCAGGCAAAAATTGGGGTTTTGGGCAGATCTCGGCCGTTCGTTTTCTTCTTATTGGATCTTGTGGTCCAAAGCTTTTCCAGCCTCTTTAAGGCCGTGGATTGAGATGAATTCTCATTTCCACTTAGCCTTTCTCTCTCTAAAGAGAAGAAAGAGAGGAGAGCTTGGAGGAGGAGGAGGAGGAGCTTTCCGGCCGCCGGTGGAGCTTCGTCGAGCCGAATAGAGAGCCGAGTGCAGCGTTGCGGAGGCAAGGCCACTGCGGTGATTTCCATCTGGCTAGTTTTCTATGGCGCCGAAGCGATCGTCAAGGGTAACGATCTTTCTTCCTTGGGCAGGTGAAGCCCTTTGTTTTGCATGTGCATGGGATCCTCCATCAAGAGATGGAAACGCGGAAGTGATTCCAGCAGTTGAGTCTGCATCTAGAGCCGGAAGTCTGTAGTACGGCATAGGCATGCTGTGTGAAGCCCATCCAGACGTATGTCGGGATTGGTGATGTTTATATTGCGATCCGGAGAAGACTCCGTGTATTCATTGTTTAGCCTGCGGAGATGGTGAGGACGATGTGTTTGGTGAGGATGCTTTGTATAGCTCCTTTGGTTGCATGCTTGTAAGAGCTGGTTGATGGAGTGCGGACACCTCTGAGTGGGTGGGTGCGTGAGGTCTTCAACAGGGGTTTGAAGGCTTATGCCCATTCTACCAAGTGGCGATGAACACCTCTGAGTGGGTGGGTGCGAGAGGTCTTCAACAGGGGTTTGGAGGCTTATGCCCATTCCACCAAGTGGCAATGTTAAGATCGGGTGAGCGGTCGATTGGTAGCAAAGCAGCAGGGCGAATTCCCTAGGCTTGTTACACTACGTGGGTAGGTCGACTGATAGTGCTCACGGGTTTTGGTGTGGTGCGTACCTCTGAGTGAGACGGGTGCGTGAGGTCTTCAACAAGGGTTTGGAGGCTTATGCCCGCCTACCAAGTACAAACCATAAAAGGTGCTCTGAGTGCACGGAGCGCCTGGCATTGAGGCCGGCATTTGTGATGTTGGGTGTATGTTATATATATGTTGAAATTGCTATACATGCAGGGAAGGAACCACTGCCCCGGGTAACGGATGGGGTCGTTACACAGGTGGTCATAAAGTGTAGATTCTGGAAAGGCTGGAAGTAGCCTAAGAGACCAAGTCAGGTAACTCTTTCCAATGTTGTGAGCTGAGATAAAAATCTGTCTAAGTACACCGGCGTTGAGTGATGAAGATACACTCAATTCCATACAGTAAAAAGCTGTAAGTTGAACTCAGTTCAGAAATTCGTCGAACTGAGTTCAGAGTTCGTCGAGCTGAGCTCACATTTCGTCGAGCTAAATATAAAGTTTGAGTTTAGAGTTCGTCGAGCTGAGCTCACTATTCATCGAACTTAGTTCAGAGTTTGAGATTCTGAGTTAGTCGAGCTCAGTTTAGAATTCATCGAACTGGGTTCAGAGTTCGTCGAGCTCAGTTTACCATTGGTCAAACTCAATTTAGAGTAAGACAATCTAGAAGTCAGATAATTTGACTAATGCAATAACATCGAGATCGCTGAGACAGCTGAGAAAGCTCAATGTAAAAGCGTTGAGAGAAGTGTTGGTCTCAGCAAAACCACTAAGATAGGAGACAGACTCAGCTGTAAAGAAGAAATCACTGAGACAGCTGAGAAGCTCAATGCAGAAGCGTTGAGAGAAGTGTTGGTCTCAGTAAAACCGCTGAGACAGGTGATAGTCTCAGCTATGAACAAAAAGCGTTGAGACAGTTGAGAATAAACCGCAGAGACAGTTATGCAGAAAAATGGTTAATAAAAAAAGCGTTGAGTCGAGGTTGCTCAATCAATGCTGTCAACTCCTAGTGGAGACAGAATTGTCTAAGTATTTTGGCATTGAGTGATGCTCACTCACTTAACGCCAAGAAGCAAAAGGCTGATAAAACAAGTTGGCATTGAGTGAAGCTGAATCACTCAATGCCTAGAAATAGAATTATATTCATAGTAGTTTGGCGTTGAGTGAAGGTTACTCACTCAATGCCAAGAGACAGTAAATCTGTCTCAGTATTTTGGCGTTGAGTGATGCTTACTCACTCAACGTCTATGTTAATAATGTTTGATTGTTGGCTAAGTCCACAGCTAATGATGTCAGCAAGTCAACATATTTCAAATTAGTGGCGGGATGGCTATAGTACACGAGAAATATTGTAGTAGACCTACTGTATGATAGTTGGCGTCAAAGCAAAGTTGTTGCTGGCCATTAATTATGTGGGGCCCACTGCTCAAGAGCCGTTGAGTCAAATTCATTTAAAGAAAAAGGCCTTTATAGAGGAAGAGAGCTTTTGGAGAAAGCATCAAGGCATTTTTTCTTCTCCGCCATTGTTGTAGAGCTGAAAAACAGGAAGCTCAAGTCTATAAGATAGAAAGCAAGTTAGATGTTGGTATCAACATCTTCAACAGCAAGATAGCTGGTGTGATCCTCATCTGCACCAACAAGTTGCTCAAAAGGATTTTTTGAGAAGAAGGTAACAACTTCGGTCGACCCTTGCTATAGGTGCTTCACAGGCTCAGCCAAAAACTTAAAGAACATTCTCTTGGGGAGCTGTGAAGAAGCAGATAGGGCTGAGCAGTTAGCTCAATTCTAAAAGGGGCAGAGAAGCAAATCTGAAAGTAACTTCTAGTACAGGCCAAAGAGATCTTCATCCTTGTTGCTGTGAAGAAAGGAGTTGGGCTGGGATTCTCCCAGCTCAGGTTGCAGCAAGATCTTCTACAGTTACTTCTCTAGCTCGAGCTGGATAAAATCCATGGTGCTGAGAAGAGGAAGTTAGGTCTAAGTATTTACTTAGTCTAGATAAGTAGACTCTGGAAATATATTTTCTTGAGTCAAGGTAGGGCTGAGTGTATCTCAGTCCAGGTAGATTAGCACAGTGAAATTTCACTTGTGGCCAATCATCACACCAACCCACATCCATCCTATAGGATCCAAGTGTGGATCTGAGATTTAGGGCTTAATTGCCCGAGGTAGGAGAGTGCTGCTCTCTGAGGTAGGATCCATATGTGGATCTGAGCTGTAAGGATTAATTGCCTGAGGTAGGAGAGTATTGCTCTCTGAGTTAGGATCCAAGTATGGATCTGAGTGTAGGGCCTTTTGGCTTACGGTAGATGATAAGCTTTTCACTGAGCTATAGGTGACTAGAAGGGAACTGAGGTAGGTACCTGTTGGGAACTAAGCTGTAATAGTACTCCAGCACTCTAAGAGTTGGGCCTTGTGACTGAAGTTATAGGGCTGAGAAGCCTGAGCGGTAGTCCTTAGAGATTAGGCTGAGGTAGGTGGCTTGAGGGTCACTGAGTGTAGGAGCACTATAAAGCTCTGAGGTAGGATCCCATGTGGATCTGAGGAAGGGATATCCTCCCAACCATAGTGTAGGGCTTAACAGCCTAAGGTAGGTGGTTTGCTGACCACTGAGTTATAGGCCCTTGTGGCTGAGAAGTAAGTCTTGGAGAAAACTTAGAGATCTGAGGGATCTGAGGTGTAAGCTCTTTGGAGTAGGCTTTGGAGAAGTGCCTAGTTCAACAAGATAGTTTGATAGGTGGGAGGGAAAGTGTATTGTCCCAATTGTGGAACCACTATAAATATCTATATGCTTTATTGTGTTGTTTGTTCTTCTTTATATTACAGGTACTAATGACAAGCTCTAGATCACTTAGTAAAAAAAACAACAAAAAGACTTAAGAAATATAAATAACCTATTCACCCCTCCTCTAGGTGATTTAGCTATCCTTGAATTAAAGACTTTCAACAAGCCAAAAGGCATTGTTGAGCTACTGTACGACAGTTGGAATTAAAGCAAAGTTAACAGCTGACATTAAATGTGTGGGGCCCGCTGCTCAAAGAACCATTGGGACATAATTGATAAAAGGAAAAGCTCTTACAGGGGAAGATAACTTTTCAAGGAGCTATTAAGGTGCTTCTTCTTCACCACCATTGTTGTTGTGACTGAAGAACAGGAAGCTCAAGTCAGCAAGACTAAGAGTAAGACTAAGAGCTAGATCAGAGCAGATCTCTGAAGAGGAAAAAGAATGTTAGCTGGTGTCATTTTCTATCTGCACCAGCAAGGTCTTCACAGATCCAGCTTCTACTCTGAAGATCTTTTACTAGAGGCAATGAAGAGGAAGTCAGGGTTGAATCTCGTCAGCCCAGGAAAGAAAGTGGAAGCAGAACTGTTGTCTGCAAGTTACTTCCATCACAAATCTCCTCATTCTTGTTACTGTGAAGAAGTTGAGCTGAGAATCCTTCACTCAGTTAGCAGCTAGTTTAGCTGCAGTCACTTCACAGTTCAAGCAAGAAAAATATCTGGTACTGTGAAGAAGAAGTTAGGACTGAGTATATCTCAGTTCAAGTAAAGGTAGACTCAGGAAATACATTCCTGGAGTCAAAGTTGGGATGAGTCTATCTCATTCAAGGTAGATTGGAACAGAGAAATTTCTCTTGTGTCCAATCAAAACTCACCAACCCATTTCCATCTTGTAGGATCCTCTTGAATCTGAGTGGTAGGAGAAAGTTTGCTCTGAGGTAGGATCCCTAGTGGATCTGAGGTAGGGCTATCCTCCCAGCCTGAG
The DNA here is from genome assembly GCA_039513925.1 of Platanthera zijinensis. NCBI lineage: Eukaryota > Viridiplantae > Streptophyta > Magnoliopsida > Asparagales > Orchidaceae > Platanthera > Platanthera zijinensis. The sequence goes on from CM077087.1 coordinate 151,061,259, forward strand.
TGTAGGTCCATTAGCCTGAGGTAGGTGATCAGCTGATCACTGAGTTTTAGGCCCTTTTGGCTGAGCTGTAAGTCTTGCAGAAGACTAAGAGATCCTAAGGGATCTGAGGTGTAAGCTCTTTGGAGCAGAGTTTTAGAGAAGTGCCTTGTCCAACAAGATAGTTGGATAGGTGGGAGAGAAACTAGATGTACCCTTGTTAGGGGAACCACTATAAATCTTTGTGTGCTTTTTTGTGTTGTTTTTTTTCCAGGTTGCATGTCTTGAAGACAGAACTTAATCATCTAATAAGGCTTCCAACTCAAAGAAAATAAAAGATAGTTACTCAAGATCAAGAAACCTATTCACCTCCCCCCCCCTCTATTTGATTTAGCTATCCTTTAAATCAAAGACTTTCAGTGGTATCCTCCTCCACACACCCAGTCATAAACCCACATCGGGTAAACCCACCAGGGCAAAGGTCCATAAGCTGGCCTCAGGTTGGTGGTCCTTTATCCACTACCAACCATGGGCCACACCAAAAACATCCTTAAAATACTGATAAAACCCAATTGAAAACACAGGATTTCTCCAATGGAAAAAGCAAGAAAAATCCCAAAAATCACACTAAGGCCAAACCCGACGAATTAGAATAAATTCGGTAAAAACCTTCTAATTCCACATTGATTCGTCGAGTATACTCGATGAATACAGTAGACACACGACGAATACAAAAGACACTCGACAAATACAGTAGACACTCGACGAATCATACTTAACAAACTTGGTTGACTTGATACATGACGAATCAGTGAAAACAACCCAAGTCTATGGGAAATTCGTCGAGTATACTCGATGCCTAGCTGATTCCACTCAGCACACTTGATGCCAAAGTCATCAACAGTCAAAGCACTCAACCCCGTCTGGTTTATGCGACGCTCTCGATTCTAAAATGCAAATACTCGGCGATTTCGTCGAGATTACACGACGAATTAGACTTAGCCTCATCAGCACTCAACGCTCTCGACGCCATAACCAAAAAACTTAATGCCAAGCCTGATACTCGATGAAATTGACGCCTAAAATCAATGATTGCAGAATCACTCAATGCTGAGACTGTTACTCGACGAATTCGTTGAGATTACTCGACGAATTCTTCGAGATTACTCGACGGATCTGATTTAATTCAATGCCTAGCCTATTCGATAGTTTTGACTTAGGCCAAAACCCATACTTGACAAATTTCACTCAGGCTGACCCCACCATATTCGACAAATTTAAACTAAAGCTTGTTGTCATATACAATTAATTTGACTTAGTCATGCTGAAACTCGCCAAATCTCACATACTCGAATTAAATCCTTATCCGATGAATTCTACCCAGGCTCTACTACATATACAACGAATTTTACACCATCCAAAACTCAAACTCGGCACAAAAAAATTTATGGGTCAGTCAGTCTTCTATACTACCGGGAAGATCTTGACCTAGCCAAACCTTAGAGTACTCCCATCTTCTAAGGAAGAAAGAAGAAGAAAAAAATGATCACAAATAAATTAGCAAGGGGAATAAATCAGCACTTGCCTCAAACTTCCCGAGAACCGGCCACACAAGCGCTCCTCCACATGGATTTGACCTCAAGAACACCTTGGCTACACTTCCTGAAACTTTTCGGCGAAAACAAGGGGCAAAAATGAATTCCCTGTGCCCAAAAATTCAAGAAACGGGAAAAACTGACCGTACGAATGTAGATCTCGGGGCGAGCTATTCGAATCTACCCTCCGAAGACGATTTTGTGCACCAGAGCTCCTACAATCGACGGCCGAAAGCTCTGTAATGACCGCCGCTTTCCCTCTTTCGCAAATCAGTTTGATTTCTTGGGAAGAAGACGATGAATAGGGTTTCTATCTAAATCATACATGCTTTATATATATATATATATAATATAATATTATTAATTAAATGTCCAAACGACCAAAAATCGAATCAACTCGGATTTTAATGAAATTCGCACCAAAGCTAAATATTGATGCTACAAATCCAACGACGAAGTCGAAATCAAATTTCGACAAACCAAATTCGGGTAAAAAATCCCAATGCCCAAAACACCGAATATCCCAAAAAGGCTCCACTGAGTTCCAAAACAAACCCGGCTCGCAAGGGAAATCTCAAAAACACACTAGAAATTAGGCAAGCTAATATTCTAAGTCAAAACCTCGGACACCAATGAGCCAAAGCCACACTCCAGCAACGGTACCCGTCAACTATGCGTCAACGTAATGCCCTGACGTCAAAACACGTCACTAAAGGAATTAAAATAAACTTCGAAAAATCAGGGGCGTTACAGCCACTCCCTCTAAAACAACGTTTCATCCCTAAACTTAATACCCAACTGCATCCACCAAGGAAGGAAAATAACCAAGGGTTATTGAATAGAAACACTTGCCAAAAGAAACTAGGAGAACAGATGTGGATGAGCCTCCTTCATAGCTGACTCCAACTCCCAAGTCGCGCTCTCCACGTCTTGTTTTGCCACAGAACTTTGACCATGGGTATTGTCTTCCTTCACAAATCTTGATCTTGCGTATCTAGAATGCAAATAGGTAATTCGACATAAGAAAGATTATGCTGCAACAGGGACACCAAATCGAGAACATGTTTGTCACCAAGCACACATTTTTGCAACAGGCTCACATGAAACACATCGTGCATACCAGAGAAATTTGCGGGCAAATCCAGCCTATAGGCTGACACTCCGATGCACTCAATAACTTTGAAAGGTCCCACGTACCTAGGATCCAACTTGTGGTGCCTTCCAAATCTGTTAACACCACCCATCAGAGAAACCTTGATAAAAACCATGTCCCCAACAATAAATTCCATATCAGTCCTTCTCCGATTAGCGTTCTTCTCATAACGCTCCTGAGCTATACAAAGCTTCTCTCGAATATGTGCCACAGAAGTATTCATCTCTTCCAAGGCTTCCGTTCCCAACAATGGTCCTTCACCAACTTCGGCCCAAAATAAGGGAATTTTGCAATGTCTCCCATAAAAAGCCTCAAATGGGGCCATCTGCAAACTCTCCTGATAACTATTATTGTAGACAAATTCCATCAATCTTAGCAACTCATCCCACACCCCTCCATGTTCCAAGATATAACATCTAATCATATCCTCCAAAATCTGATTAACTCTCTCCGTCTGACCATTGGTTTGCGGATGATAAGAGGTTGAATATCTGTGGTCGGTACCCAATCTTTCCTATAAACTCTTCCAAAAACGAGATGTAAGCTTGGAATCTTGATCTGACATAATACTTACAGGTAATCCATGTGGTCTGATGACCTCATCCAAATATAACTATACTATTTTCTTGATGGAGTAATCAATCTTAAACAGCACAAAGTGAGCACACTTCGTCAATTTGTCAACTATGACCCATACTGAATCATGTACTCGGGGAGATGTCGACAACCCAGTAATAAAGTCCATAGAAATACTCTCCCACTTCCAGCATGGAATCTCCAAAGGCATCAGCTTTCCACCAGGCCTTCCATGATCTGCCTCAACACACTTGTAGGTGAAGCACTTAGACACAAACTTGGCTATATCATTCTTCATTCCATACCACCAAACGATCTGCTTCAGATTTATATACATCTTGGTAGAACCAGGGTGGTTGAAACACTAGAACCATGCGCCACATTGCATAAATTAGCTCGAATATCCTCAACAGCGAGGGTACAATATCTATCGCGGTACTTCAAAGTACCTACGTTATCTATTGAAAATTCTTGTAATTCCCCTTTCTCAGTTCTACTACGAAGGTGCTACAAATCAGGATCATCCTTTTGATGTAGCCTCATAAGAATAATCCATGAAGGCTCTGCCACTTCCAGGCTGCTTGGCGAGTTGCTACTCCCAATAAGAATGCCCATTAACAAAAACTCTTCCACCAAGGATTCCACTAAAAGATTAAAGATTTGCGTGGTCTTTCTACTCAAGGCATCAGCTACCACATTGGCTTTTCCTGGATGATATAGGATATCAACATCATAATCCGTAACATACTCCAACCATCTACGCTGGCGCAGATTCAATTCCTTCCGAGTGAAGACATACTTCAAGCTCTTATGGTCCATATAAATCTTGCACAATGCGCCACACAACATTTGTCTCCACAACTTCAGGGCATAAATCACTGTCACAAACTCCAAATCATGAGTAGGGTAGTTCCTTTCATGAATCTTTAATTGCCTTAATCCATACACATTTACCTTTCCTTCTTGCATCAATACACAACCAAGCCCGACGTGCGATGCATCCACATAAATGGCATACTCCACTCCTTTGGTATGAAAGGATAACACTGGAGCGGTGCATAACCTCTTTTTTAATTCCTGAAAAGCTTTCTCATACTTATCACTCCACACCAATGATGCGTTCTTCTGCGTAAGCTTAGTCAACGACGCAGACAACATAGAAAATCCTTCTAAAAACCTTCTATAATAGCCTGCCAACACTAGGAAACTTCTTATCTCTTTGGGTGTGGTAGGTCTTTTCCAATCCATTATGGCAGCTATCTTTTCTATGTCAATAGAAATTTCATCCTTATTCATAACATGACCCAAAAAGGAAACCTGAGGTAGCCAAAACTCGCACTTACTCAACTTTGCATACAACTTATGTTCTATCGAAGCAGATAGAACTAAATGCAAGTGCTGGCATGCTCCTCAGTACTCCAGGAATAAACCAGGACATGATCAATAAAAATGATCACAAAATGATTCAGAAAATCTTTGAACACTTTGTTCATCATGTCCATGAAGGCAGATGGTGCATTCTTCAATCCAAAGGACAATACCAAGAACTCAAAATGTCCATGCCGAGAATGAAGAGCGGTCCATGAAACATTCATCTCACGAATCCTCAACTGATGGTAGCTAGAACGAAGGTCAATCTTCGAAAACATAGTACTACCACGTATCTAATCAAACAAATCATCTATTCACGATAAGGGATACTTGTTCTTGATAGTTACCTTATTCAACTCCCTATAATCGATGCACAACCTCATAGATCCATCTTTCTTCTTAACAAACAACACCGGAGCACCCCAAGGCGAATAACTTGGCCAAATGAATCCACATTGCAATAACTCATCCAACTGGGTACGCAACTCTTCCAGCTCACACGGGGCCATCCGGTATGGTGCCTTAGTAAAAGAGAGAGTACCCAGCTCTAAATCAATAACTAACTCCACATCCCTCTCAGGCGGAGGACCAAGAAGACTGTTGGGTCCGGCGTTCCTTCACTTGACCCGTGACGCTCTGCTACTTATTTAAGAAATTAAGTAGCACCCTTTCCAATGGTTCAGGATTTTGGAACAGTTGGGTATGCACTTGATCCTACATTTGGTATCAGAGGGAGGTTGTTTGGTTTCACAGGCTAACACTTGAACCAAAAGATCTTTGATAGATCTTATTATCTCTAGTGTCTTTTTTTCATGGCACAGAATAAAGAATATTCAAGCACCAGACCTCCAGTGTGCAACCTTAACAAGTTTGCACTTTGGAAGGCAAGGATTAGGTTATATATGAATTTAGTTGATGAAGATATCTACAATTCCATTTTGACAGGTCCCCCTACTACTTCTACAACAACATCTACAAGCACCAGTACAGTTCCACCACCTGAGTGGACTGAGGCATAGAAGAAAGCAAAGGTTGTAGATGCTAAAACAATGAACATTCTGGCACAAATAATGTCAAATGAAATTTTCTAGAAGGTTGCTGAGTGTACATCAGCAAAGGACATTTTGGATTCTCTTAACCAAATGGTAGCAGGATCAGCTAATGAAAGAAAAGATAGAAGATCTCATCTCATTTCTCAATATGAGAACTTCAAGAAAGTAGAGTCAGAGTCAGTGGCTGATATGTACAACAGACTCAGCTTGATCATCAATGAGCTGAAGAACCTGGACAAGAACATATAACTGACTGAGATCAATGATTAGATCCTTAAGTGCTTTCCTAGCACATGGGACTCTAGGATCTGGCCAATCATGGAGGCCAAAAGCCTAAATGAAATCTCTATTGAGTCTTTGCTAGGCAAGCTCAAGTCTTATGAGCAGCTTATCAAGACTAGAAAAGCAGCTGAACAGAAGACTCCTACCTCAGGAAGCAAGGAGCAAAGCATTACCTTCAAGGCATCTGAAGAATAAGAAACTCTACCATCAAATGAATAGTTGATGAGTCTCTTAGCCAAAAGATTTTACAAAATGGGTAAGAAGGATTTCGGAAGAAGATAAACAAGGAATGAAGATAAACCAATGTATGACAAGACTCCTATTAAGGAAGTTGTCTGCTATGGTTGCAGGAAGCTAAAATACATTCTGCCAGAGTGTTCAGAGGCTAAAAAAAGGATAAAAGAAAAGAGAAGGAATACATGAAGCACTACGACAACCCTTCTTCCAGCAAGTATAAGAAGAAGGAAAAAGGCTTTGTTGCTGAGACTTGGAGTGAGTCGAAAGAAGAGTCTTCATCTTCCAGCTCTAGTGAGGATGAAGAAGAGGCAAAAGCCAGAGAGATTTGCCTGATGGAAATTGATGCTTCGTGTAGTCATTTAGTAGCTGATGAATCAGCAGAAGAATCAGTAGAAGAATCAGAATCAGAAGAGGACCAGGTAATAGCCTGTTTTGATTTCAATTCTGATCATTTTAAAGCTTAAATCAAACTTCTGTGTAATGATTTAATAAAGTCTGAGAAGGAAATCAAATTTCTCAGATATAAACAAATTGAATTTGATAACTTGTTTTCTGAAAACATAAAACTAAAAGATGAACTAGATATAGCTTCTAAACAAATCATTTCTTTAAAAACTGAACTAAATGAGGCCAAACAATTTGAAGAATACCTAAATGGGAGAAGTATTAAATTAATGGATATAACCAACACAGTAAATGTTAGGCTTAATAGTAAATTAGGCTTTGGCGCTTCATCTAGTCATCCACCAATACTTATGAAAAGTATTCTTTCAAGCCATATCAAATTCATATCAAAAAAGGGCAAAGAAAAATTAGAAGACAACAATCAACAAATAAAAGAATTTTAAAAACCAAAACAAAAGAAAAGGAAAAATAAAAGGTTCAATAAAAACAATGTTCAACATTTTTCGTCGAACTCAGATCGACGAAATGTATATGGTTCATCGAACTCAAATCGACGAACTAAGAACGCAGACTTTATATATAATAAATAATCTAATTGCGATCGACGAAATTTTTATGGTTTGTCGAACCGCGATCGACGAAATTGGGGCACAGGAAATGGATACTTTCATTCTCTGAGCGGAGTTTGACGAACTCATCTCTATTCGCCGAACGCAGATAGACGAACTTACTGGAATTCGTCGAACTCAGATAATTTCAACAGAAACCTAAATTTCTCCAGAAATATTAATCAACCTAAATCATTTGTTAATCCCTTTACCCAATGGATAATTCCACCTAGAAGATTTCACCCCTTAGGATACAAAGACCAACCTGATTATTCTTACATTTCTAGCTATAAGTTTGAGAAGAATCAAGGACCCAAGGTTACCTGGGTGAAGAACAACTAATTATTTTCTTGCAGGTACAGAACTATCCTACCATAGAGCAGCAATGGTACTTGGATAGTGGGTGTTCAAAGTATATGACAAGAAGCAAGGACAACTTAATTAATTACAAGTCAAAGCTTGGACCAAAGGTGATCTTTGGAGACTCCAACTATGGCTAAATAGAAGGCTATGGGAATGTCAAAGTTTGAGCTGTTACATTGAAAAAGGTATCATATGTGAGTGGTTTAAAACATAACGTGATATCCATAAGACAGTTATGTGATGAAGGTTATCGGGTATCTTTTAACTAATCTTCCTGTATTATTACTTCAATAGCTAATAAAACTGTTTTAACTGAACTTAGACAAGGAAATATTTATGTAATTAATTTCAAGTCAGCTAGTTTAGAAATTTGTTTGTTCAATCAAATTAGTAATAATAATGATTTATGGCATACAAGACTAGGATATATAAACCTAAGAAATATTGCTAAATTATCTATTGACAACCTTGTTAGAGGATTGCCTTCTGGCCCCTACAAGAAAGAAAGTCTCTGTAGGGCTTGTCAATTAGGCAAGCAAACTAAAAATAGCTTTAAATATATTAATAAGAGTGATTCACCCAGGATTCTCTACTTGCTACATATGGATCATTTTGGACCCATTGCAGTACAGAGCTTGGGAGGGAAATTTTACACTTTAGTTATTGTAGATAACTTCTCTAGATTCACTTGGGTGTTCTTTTTGAGAAACAAGTCAGATAACTTTAAAGTTCTTACAGACTATCTAATGAGCATTCAGATTGAGTACTCTACTCTAGTTGCATTGATCAAAAATAATCATGGCACTGAGTTTGATTCTCTTCTCATGTAAGAATTATGTGAGAAAGAAGGTATTAGACATTGCTTCTCTGCTCCTATAACTTCTCAACAAAATGGAGTAGCTGAAAGGAAAAATAGAAATTTAGTTGAATCAGCAGGGACATTGCTTGCATATGCTTATTTGCCTATATCCTTTTTGGCAGAGGTTGTAAGCCCAACAATACATAAACTTAAGGGTAAGACTCCATATGAACTGCTCAAAGGGAAGCAACCTAAAATAGATTATTTTAGAGCATTTGGTTTTAGATGTTACATTCACAATAATAATAAGAAACATCTTAGAAAGTTTGAAGCCAAACTACAGAGGGAATTTTTCTTGGATATTCCCAAGTCAGCAAGGCCTATAGGGTATTTAATAAATCAACTTTGAAAATGGAAGAATCTGTTTATATATCTTTTTATGAAGCTAACATGTTTTATAAGGAGAAAGATTCTTCTACCAGATATTTATTGAAGGTACCCCAACTGTGTTAGAAATTGGATGATTTAAACCTCACCCAAGAGGTTATAGCACATCCTTCTCCACAAGTTGATGGAGACAGTGAAGAAGATCTCATTGAAATAATTGTTGAACCAACAACAACAAACATAATTCCATAAGAGGAATTAATTCCCAATGTTGTTGCTTGCTTCATATCTCAACTTGAGCCCCAATCCATATAAGATGCAGAGCAAGATCCCCACTGGATTATTGCAATGCAAGAGGAGCTCAATCAATTTGAGAGATGCAGAGTTTGGGATTTAGTTCCAAGACCCAAAGACTACCTAGTCATTGGAACTAAATGGGTATTTAGAAACAAATTGGATGCACAAGGAGCAATAATAAGGAATAAAGAAAGGCTGGTAGCACAAGGATATTCACAAGAGGAAGGAATTGATTATGATCAGACCTTTGCCCCTATTGCAAGGTTGGACGCAATCAAGATATTCCTTGCTTATACAGCCTACAAGAAGTTCAAAGTCTATCATATAGATGTAAAGAGTGCTTTCTTAAATGGTGAACTCAAAGAGGTAGTCTATGTAGAGCAACCACCAGGTTTATCTCTCCAACTCATCCCTCTTTTGTTTTCAAATTGCATAAAGCTCTTTATGGTTTAAAGCAAACTCCAAGAGCTTGGTATGAGACCCTAGCTAGCTTTCTTTTAGAGCATAAGTTCTCTAGGGGCATTGTAGATAGGACTTTATTTTTAAGGCATCATAAAAATGAAATATTGTTAGTACAAATATATGTAGATGACATCATTTTTGGCTCTACTTATTCCAAACTATGCAAAAGGTTTTCTGAGATGCATTCCAAGTTTGAAATTAGTAGCATGAGTGAGCTTTCATACTTCCTTGGTCTTCAAGTGAAGCAATACCCTGATGGCATTTTCATCTCCTAATCTAAATATGTTAAGGAGCTAGTTAAAATATTTGGGATGTCTGATGCCTCAGATATGAAAACACCCATGGCTTCCAATGCTGTGATTGATTCTGATGAATAGGGCAAGCCAGTTGATCAGAAAACATATAGGGCTATTGTTGGGTCCTTGTTGTATCTCATAGCTAGTAGGCCAGATATAATGTTTGCTACATGACTTTATGCTAAGTTCCAAGTGAACCCTAAAGAATCTCACCTTATTTTCCTAAAAAGAATTTTGAGATATATAAAGGGTTGTCCAAATCTAGGACTCTGGTATCCAACTGAGTCAGAATTTGAATTAACTGGATTCTCAGATGCTGACTTTGCTGGATGTAGAGTTGACAGGAAAAGCACATCAGGAACATGTCAGTTCCTTGGTGACAGGCTTGTGTCTTGGTTTTGTAAGAAACAAACATCTTTGTCCACCTCAAATGCAAAAGCTGAATTCAATGCAGCTGGCAGTTGTTGTTCACAAATATTGTGGATTCAAAACTAACTCCTGGATTATGGTTACAATCTAAATAATTCAACTATATTTTATGATAGTACCAGTGCAATTTCCATTGCACAAAATCCAGTGCATCATACTAGGACCAAGTATATAGAAATGAGACATCATTTCATTAGAGATTGTGTAGACAAAAAGAAAATTAACCTTGTATTTATATCTACTGATTTACAAAGGGCAGATATTTTCACCAAACCCTTTGATGAAAAGAAACATCATGTTCTTCTTAAATCAGCTAGGCATGATTAATGGAGAAGGTCAAATTTGATTTCTGTCTAAGGTCTTAAGAATCGATCACTTTTCGTCGAACATAGATCGACGATATGTGAACTCTTCTAGAGTTTTTCATCGAATGGAGATCGACGAAATCTCTTTGTGAAATATTTTCGTCAAACGAAGATCGACGAATTTATTTCAGAAAATATTTCGTCGAACGGAGATCGACGATTTGTTTTACCGCTCTTCTAACTTAGGTCGACGACTTTTATCTCATTATGGGTATTTTCGTCGAACTGAGATCGAAGTTTTTCTTTTCGCTGGACGGAGTTCGTCGCTTTACCTTCTAAAACCTTATATCTAGGTTTTCATCGAACTCCATCCCGCGCTTTCCAATTCCCTTCTGCACTTGATCTTTTGTTGTTTGTTTTTGCAGAGTAATGGTGATTTCTCCAGCACTTCTTGCAAGCATGAAGTTCGACGCAAGATTCGACATAGACATAGAATCATTTTCTCATACTGATCAGATATTTCAAGATATTCTAAAACTTTTTGAAAGTTCAAATCTGCAGTTTCTCATGACTACCAGAATCAAGCTGCTAGTACAAGAGATTACAGAATGGGTGTTCTCGCCACAGATTTAGGATTCTCATGTTATTATCAGCTCGATTTCTGTTAACCCGATTCCTCTTTCTCCTGAGATTTTGACAAAAATTTTTGGTTTTGTGAATGGAGAAGATGAGATAGAATTATCTAGCAGAGAATTTGATGAGATTCTAGATAGGTTAGGGCACTCTGCAGGAAACCCTAACCATCTTCTGATGAAGAATTTATCTATAGAATATAAATTTTTGGCTGATATTGTAGGAAAAGTACTGTTAGGAAAGCACTCTGCACATGATCATATCACTAGGCACCAGTTCCACTTGATGTGTTCCCTTGTTAATCAAAAATCAGTAAACTGAGGAATTATTTTTTTGATTTGATAAAGAGGAAAATTAGTAAGAAGAATGTATGTTTTGGAAGGATTCTAGGAATATTTTTGCAGGCAAAGGCTCCAAATTTGTTAGTCTCTCCGACCATATTTATCAATGCCTCAAAGAGGCTTACTTCTGCCTTGTTTGGCAGATAGGAGAGGACTATTCCAAATCCCTCTAGGGCCTCCTCTTCTAGAATAGCTTCTGAGAACACAAGGCTGATTCCGCCACTCCCCCGCCTCATAAAGAATCTCTTGCTCTCTCTCCTATTAATCCTCCATCTCCACCTCCTTCAATATTTCCTTCATCAACTCCCCTCCAACAAACCTCCATTTCCATTCATCCAGTATCTCCATCTCAACCATCATCACCTGTTCATATCTATGAGGATACACCGTCATATCCACCTCCTCAACCTCTAATTCCATCTCACGTTGATGACATTCCATCCACCTCCACTCAACCAAACTTCAATCAACTATTATCTCCATCTCCACAACCATCTCCTCACCTCTCTCCAATTCATTCCCCCATCCAGGAAAATATCCCTACTGACATACCATCCACCATTCCATCATCTTTTCCAGAATTTCTTCAATCAGACTTCCGTCAAGACATGTCTATCTGTTCTAATTGTGTTCATCAATCCACATATACCCGTTCTTCTCCTAAACCTCTCTACCTCAACTTTTATGACATAGCAAAAGATCTTCTCAAGTTCATCTCACCAACTCTTAAGTAGCTAATAGCTATGGCTATTGCTCCTCTCTCTGCTTCTATCTCCACTCTTTCTGCCCAAATTACTGCTCTCTCCTCTGTCCCTTCTTCTGGGGGCTTGGCTTTAGGACTTTCTGAAACCAGGCAGGGGGAAATGTTCCATGAAGAAGATCCAGTAGCAGCATCTCCAGCTCCTCCAGCATCAGTAGTTCCAGATACAAAAATTCCAGTATAGGTTATTAATATTCTTGATGAAGATATAGATATAGAAATGATTGCTTTTGAAGATACAAAAATATCTATTGTTGTTGATTTCATCATAAGTCCCACAGTTAATTTAGTTTCTTTACTACATTCTTTTGATTCAGTATATAGCAACATTTTACTAGTTTTTGTTGATTCAGTACCAGATGTGTCTAAAGCTATAGTTTGTTATTCATCTTCTATAAGTCCTTAAGTTTTGGAACAACTTAGGACAAGCATTTTAGTTTCTGATATTGTTATAGAGCCAATAATTGATTCAGAGCCAAAGGATTTTTCTCCTCCAACCTTTAGATGGGCTGAGTCTCCCATGCCTGATCTGGATGAGATAATGTTTGCAGATATGGTAGAGTAAAGTGAGTCTATTCAGGATCAAGTTATTATAGAAGTTTCTGCAGAGCCAGTAATTAAAGAACAGCCTCAGGCTCATCCAATTCTGACTAATGATATGCTGAAACAAATTCATGCTCTATATGATAATCCAACAAATTCTGATGATGATAATGATGAAGACTCTGTTGATTCTAAGGATACAAGCTCTAAGAAAAGAAAGGCTAAGAAAAAGGCTCCTCCTAAGGCTGCTCCAAAGCCCAATCCATCTGCTGATACTCCATATTATATTTTGCATAATATAAAGCTCACTCCAGACTCCCCTAACTAGATGAGATATTCTAAAAATGAATTAAAAGCAAGGAAAAAGAGCAGGAGGTACTCTCCTCCACCTCCATTCTAGAGAGGCCCTCCTCCTCCTCATCCTCCAGTAGATGGATCCTCTAAAAGTGTTTCTCAATCTCCAAAGTCTATATCTTCTCAACATTCCAAATCTTCTTACAGCAGTCAGCAACACAGTTCCAGTAGTAGTAGACAACAACAGTACCAAAAGCAAAGCAGACAGCAGAAATTATCTGAATCAAATCAGTAAGACAAATCTAGTCCTAAAGGGCCTTTATCCCTAGTGTGTGATCCAGAGTTGGATCCTAACTCTAGAATGGCCAGGTTCAAAGAACTGATAGGACTATCTCAAATTAGGAAAGCCAAAGAAGAAGGATAAGATACTTCTCAATATACAACAATGTCCTCTTATAGGAAGAAAGAGCTTGAAAAGTATCAGGTACACAATCTTTTTAATGTTGATACATATAGGGCTTTGCATCCTAAAGCAGTTGTACCAATAGCTGCTTCTGTCCAAATTCTTGGAGTTGAAGATTTAAAGATGTCAAAGCAGCAAGCAGTTGATCCAAACAAAGAAATTATCTTCACAAAACCTTCTGCTAGAACTTCTCAGGATTCTTCAAAGAAAATTTAACAGTTCTTCATTTTCTGCTTTTAATCTTAACTGTTATTTGTTGTATATTTGTCATAAGGCACTTTTATTTATATCTGCTGAAACTTTATGATTCTACCAGATATTATTTTATGCTTTGTGATTTTTCTTTTATTGTTGTTCATAGTGACCTCACCCAAATAGGGGGAGATTGTTGGAACCCCACCTTGTTTATGGTTGATTTGGGCTAGGTTCACTATTTGTCTTGTTGACCCATCTTTTATTGCCTAGGGTCATTTGTTTTTCTAAGGTTAAGGTTAGTCTTATTAGGTTAGCCTTTGAACCTGCCTTCAGAAGACTTCAAAGACTCAAGAACTTAGAGACAAGCAGTTTTAAATACTTCAGAATTTTTGCTCGATGATAGGTGAACTCAGCTCGACGATCGTAGATCTCCGATCGATGAACTCAGAGTTCCTTCTCTGAGTTAAGCTCGACAAAAGTACAGCTGAGGTCGACGATCTCTGATCTCATATCAGAAGTTCAGCTCGACGAAAGTCTTACTCTAGTCGACGATCTTGGAGCTCAGATTGGCAATCTTTTTTTAGTTCATAATCGCTGAGCTCAGCTTGATGAAGGAGATTTCTCAGCTCGACAAACTTGGAGTTCAGGTCAACGAAATTCTTCCTGAGGTCGACTATTTTCCTTCAGGTTCTGTTCGATGTTTTTCCTCTTCAGTTTCTTAGATCGACTGTCAATTTATTTGATTATATTTAAGTAGTAATACTCTGATAATTAATGCTTATATTCTCAAGAATATAGCCGTTCCATGGCAACATTAATTATGGTATTTCACAGAGTTATTACTTGGCTTATTTCTAGAGACAGTTAGGGAATTCATTTAAGCCATTTCTAGCCGTTCAGTCTTCCAGATTTTCTGCAGTTAATCAAGGATTGGATTCAAATTTCAAAAACCGATTTTCTTCAAGGAATATAAAAGACTTTCTTTTAAAAGATTAGATACAGAGACAACAATCAGAATATACAGAAGCTATTGAATTGTGCATACAAAAAACTGAAAGAAGAATACAGCTCTCGTAGATTTTCAGTTTTCTTCAGTTTTGCTTCAGGACTTTTCAAGAGACAAACAATCTTCATCAATCTAAAAGTTTCGTGAAGATCAATCTTCAATCTAAAGGCCTACACCCTGAGCAAAGCTCTATTTCTCTTGAATTCTTCCACATCTCAGGGGGAGATTTTACAATAGCAACATCTACTAGTCTTCTCTCTGATTGTTGATAGAGAAGACATCATCTATATTTCCTTTCACCACTATAAAAGGGTTCTTAACTCCCTTCAAAACTTATTCCTTTTGGTTGTCAAGTATCTTGATCAAAAGACTTGGTTTGGTTTTTGGGCACCTGGTCAAATGCTCAAAGGGTTGAGAGATCTCCCTTGAAATTGATCTTGTGGTGACAGGGCACCTGAGCAAAAACCTATGGTGGATGGGCACCTGATCAAAAACCTGTTAGTGGATTCTACCATGGTGTTAGAAGAGTGGATGTACCCAAGTTTAGGGGAACCACTATAAAATCTTTGTGTCATCTGGATTGCTCTATTGTTTATTTCTGTATGTTGTGATTGTCTTTGTTTATATTTCTCTTTATACATATACTTATCACTTATTTTAACCCTTGTAAAAATTAATCAAAGTTTTTAAATACTCTATTCACCCCCCCCCCCTTCTAGAGTTAAGACAGGTCTATCCCTCAGTTTCAATTTGTATCAGAGGAGGTCACGGGTTCAAGATCGAGGGGAGGCGCTATTAAATCCCTATTTTTTCCTTCTACCTGTGTGGGTTCGACGGGTCAGGCAAATCGTGGTCATGTGGTAACCCAACCTCTAAGCCATGTGGGCCATGTGGTAACCCCACCACTGAGCCGACTGATTGTGCTGGATGCCGGGGGGATTATTGGGTCCGACGTTCCTTCACTTGACTCGTGGCGCTCTGCTACTTATTTAAGAAATTAAGTAGTTCCCTTTCCAACAGTCTGGGATTTTGGAATAGTTAGGTATGCACTTGATCCTACAAAGACTAACTAGGAAAACATTAGGAAACTCGCGCACCACATGAACATCCTCAACATGCGTCAAACTACCAATGGTTTCCAAAACTGAGACCAAACAAGCAAAATAGCAGGAATCTTAAAACTTTCAAGTACATATAATAAAAATAACCGGGTAATCCTTGTCCGAAAAACAATACACACTCCTGGGTTATCCGTTGTCCATATTGAAGTCCAAATGCTTAATCTTGCACTAGATAACTGCATCATATTTGGACAACCAGTCCAAGCCCAAGATCTCATCGAAGTCCTCCAAGTATAACACCTTCAAATCAGTAAAAGCTAGGAAATCACCTAAAAGGATCAGACAACTCTGCATACCCTGGTCCGACACCACCGAATCACTAGAAGGAAACTTGACGTGAAATGAATTGCCAACTAGATCGAGAGTCAGACGATGATGCTATACGAAAGTCTTAGCTACAAACAAGTGGGTTGCACCAGAATCGAAAAAAACATGTGCCCAACAGTTCTTTACCTTAATCTTCACTATAAAATCGTATATGTAACTAGATGAACAAACATCAAAACTAAAGTTAAAAGCAAGAAACTAGATTAGAATCTAAGCTGAACTCACTTGGGTGGATGTATGCGCTTCTTCCAAAGTCACCACATTTTACTTGCCCTTCCCTTTATCCAAAAGCTGTCCCAGCGGTAAGGCTTGTAGTGGAAGTGGCTACCGCAGGGGATGAGACCGTGGTCACTCTGACTTAAAAGGCTCTTTCTGTCCATACTGGAAGTAGACCTTACCCTTACCCCAATAATGGGTCGCATCATGCCCCTTTTTCTTACACGAAGCACAAACCAGATCCCCTTTGGGAGTGCTCCGAATTGAATGTACATGATGTTGCTTCTGATCTCCCAAACTATTGAAACACTTTTTAAACGGGTGGCTCGGCTGGCCACAGAAACTACACACCTCCTTGCTTCCCTTATTTGAAGCAGGGCCAAATTCCTGAGAGCTCTTACCATCATCGAACTTTCTCTTGTCCTTCCTTAATTGCTTGGCTCGATTCTTAACATTATCTATCGCTTCGACTTTAAGAACAACTTCCACTGCCTTAACATTGTTCTCGGATCCATAAGTGCTAGCAAGCTACTGGATGTCACTCCTAAGACCACCCAAAAATCACTTGACTCTGCTTGCATCAGAGACTACTAAATCCGAGGCAAACCAGCTCAACTTGTTGAACTCTACCTCATATTCACTAATCGTGAGTTGTCTCTGTTTCATATGCAGGAAGTTTTTCATCAAACGGTCTTGCTTGACCGACGGCAGAAACTTCCTAAGCAGTAACTCCTTAAACGATCCCCATGAACATCCATTAGCAAGGTTTTATTTTTCTCAGAACCACCAGCACTTTGCAAGACCCTTAAGCCGGTAAGCGGTGACCATCACTCTCTGGTCCGCATAATTCCTGAATACGAGAACATCTCCTCGATTGTGATAATCCAATCATCCAATGCTATGAAGTCATCTCTACAATCATAGGTAGGTGGTCCTAGTCACTGAAAATGTGAGATAAAATTCATCTCTGGTGGTAGCTGAACTGGAGGCACCAAAGGAGCAGGAGGAACGAGAATGGCTTGACCTAAAACAGGGTCCAGCACTCTTGGCTGCTGCCCTAAAATGACAGTCAATAGTGTCTAGATCTGTGATTGCATCTCCACCATCTTCCTAGACAGAGCCTCATTGCTCAGCCGCAGTCCCTCAATAACAACCTCAATCTACACATCAGACGACTCGCCCTCAGACTAGTGATTCGACCTCAGATAAACACGCTTAGGCGGCATCCTAAGAATACAACAAACAACTAATGAAAACCTAGCTTAACCGCTAGAACTACACAACTTGTGTGTACGTATGTCAACATGTAGATCTTTAGCTTTGCACGTGTGCTAATGCTATATTATGTCATGCATGTTGTGCTATGCAATTTAATAAAGTCCTTAATGCATGTTATGAGCAGCGTATACATGAAATATTATGTATCCCATACTACATAATATTGAATATAATGAAAAAGCAAAATCTAATGTGTTTTCATATGATGATTGTTATGCATCCCATACTATATAACAGTCATATGTTGCTTCCTATGAGGATCCATATATGAATACATATTATGTATCCCATACTAAACAATATGCCCCGTATACTTATTATCATGCTTATTAGTGCAGTGTTCATGCTTCAACCAAGACGTACTGATGACACATCAGTGTGTGTATGAAATGGGACAAGACCACTAAAACTACGCCTCTTATACCAACTATCACAACCCGCATTTTATCTACATTTAAACAATATATCAGAGTAAGATAAAACATGCGTCATAATGCCACGCTATGCAGGGTATGACTGCAGGTGCTCAGGCAAGAACTCAAACCTAATACTTTATATGAAATCCTCAAGTTTATTATGAAGAAAACTGTAATTTAAGTTATGTTTTGACGACCGTATCCCCCGACTTAGTGGATCAACTAGTACACAAGTGAAAAATATGAATATACACTATGGAAAATACTTTGTTTATATCGATTAACATCCTACATGAGAATAAACATCCAAATAGGACAACTCATGATATGCATATCTCTATATTTAATATAAGTAAAGAAATTTTCTTTTACGTAGTTAAAAATAGAATTACTATGGCTTGAAATATGCTATGAATGAGATAGTTATAATGATACTTTTATACTTAAAATAACAACAAGCAATCCTAACATAAAACCTTCCCAGATAGCAAGTAAAACCAGCAAGTCATCTAGAAGAGACTAAGCAACTAGCAAGTAACTTAATAATATAAAAACTCCGATGGGCGTCAACAACCTGACAAGAACCCAACAAAAAGGCATATATGTCTGAACTAATCAACAAAACAACAACACTACCTCACAATGGTGAGGGAAAGACTGAAAAATTTTGTGATAGCAGAAAATAGGACACCAGGTACAGGAACACTCAACCATTGAGCCCAAGCAAACCAAATTGCAAATAGAAGAGCAAGAAACCTGTACTTATCAAAAAAATCTTTACACAGCAAGGCATACATTGCGAGACATGATTGCCAATGTATCAGAAGTAAACAAGAAAACTACAAGCCAAAAACAAACTACACAGACTCAAGGAGTAACTGTCAGTTCTGCTGCAAACCGCTAAGGAGTCCGTTGAAGCCGCCTGGTCGCAATACCGCAACAAGTCGCGCGGACTGCCTGTTATTCCAATGCTGAAGAAAGAACCTGTCCGCTGAACTATAAGCTGCCTGATCGCGAGGTTTCCTATCTACCAGAACACGTGGACTACTACCACCGAACTAAACAAGCTGCCTAGAGGCACAGCTTATTGAACTAGGAAACAAGTTATAGAAGAGAAACTGCCTAGTCGCAATTCGCGACCTGCTGATACTCGTTGGGTGCTACCCGCAGAGTCTACACTGCCCCTGACCACAGCCAGAACCAAGTATCTGGCTTCCAAAGCTATACGCACAACCTGTACAAGACAAACCAGTCAAACTCTTCAAACCGCACAGATAGAAAACCCTAACCGCAGCAACTTTCCGTGAGTTCACTTACTATTCACTCGGTACCATCTGATGTGACAGGGGGTCCCATTTATAGGCATGGAGAGGAGTGTGATCACCACCCTAGACGATAGAATAACCACCCTATCCAATGCGAACACCAAGTGTATCCACAAAGGCTGCGGATACACACCAGACCGATGTGACTTAGCGAAGTGTGAGTTCGCCAAGCCTAGCCAGACTAGATCACCAAACAGGAAGACTCAGCGAGTATCACCCCAGTTTGCCCACTTGTGAACAAAGCTACAGACTGCAGAAATAGAGCTCGCAACCAAGTCGCACAAGACAGACTGCTGTCGAGATCGGCAGACAGAGAAAATAGCCCGCGCGACCTCCTGGACTTAGCCAACTTGAACTTGGTCCAAATCCAAACCAAGTCCACACCACCACACATCTCTGGTACGAGCACAACACCAGCGGATACAAAAAACAGACCGCACAAATATGGCGAATTCCAAAGCTAGTTACACAAACCGACAACTGAGCGGATAACCATACTATCAAAAAACAACTTGGGGAAAAAGCCACAGAACACTGGCCAACCTAGCTAGTCGCCAGCTCTGTCCACTCAGACCGCATGGTCTAACTACCATGATCGCCGAGACTATCCTCACAGTCCGCCAGAACAAACTTACCAGGCTGCCACTTTCACTTCAATTATTTCAACACTCCCCCTTGAAGTGAGAAGTAGAGACTAACACTAAAAATCCCCGTAATCGAATAAATGGCCCCTTCAAAAGCAGTTTCGTGAAGATATCTGTGATGTTGTCCTCACTCCCCGCATGTACAACTACAAGAGACCTCTCCAACACCTTCTCCCGAATGAAATGGTGCCCAATCTCAATGTGCTTGGTCCGCGCGTGATAAGCTGGATTATTATCCAGTTTCAAGGCACTCTCATTGTCACCACATAGCAGAGTAGGACCATGCACTTTTTCATGGACGTCCTCTACTAGTTTCCTAAGCTAGATGGATTCTCAAGCTGCCAAGGCCGGAGCCTTGTACTCTGCTTTCGTAGTAGAGATAGACACTGAATCATGCTTCTTGCTGCACTAAGAAATCCTCGATGATCCATATATGAAGACATAACCAGATGTTGACTTCCAGTCATCTGAATCTCCCCCAAAATAAGCATCTGTATACCGTGTAGATTGAAGCTCATGTCTCTTCTATAAAGGAGACCCATATTAGAAGTGGACTTTACGTACTTCAGAATGCTCCTTGCCACCATCAGATGAGGCTTCCAAGGTTCCGCTATATACCACTTTAATTAGCTTACAACATATGCAATGTCTGGCCTCGTAATCGTGAAATAGATAAGGCTCCCCACCAGAGCACAGAACACTAGAGGATTTGGAAGAATCCTCCCCTCATCTCGCTGAAGCTTGATGCCAACATCAAGAGGAGTAGAGCTACTCTTCCCTTCCCGCATGTTGAATCACTGAATGATCCGATCCGCTTAGACCTTCTGGGAAACAAGTATGCCACTCTCTTTCCTCTCCATCTTGAGTCCAAGGAAGTGGTGGAGCTCACCCAAGTCCTTCATCTCAAACCGAATGGATAGCTCTGCCCTGAGCCTATCCACCTCCTCCTCGTAGTTTCCCGTAACGATCATATCTTCCACATACAACAACACCAAGACCTAAATCTCCCCCTTCTTCTTGATGAACAGGCTCGAATCTGAGTCCGAGGCAAAATAAACACAGAATTGGAGTTATTCGGCGATCTTACAATACCATGCCCTCGGTGCCTGCTTCAAACCATAAATGGCCTTCCGAAGTTTGAAGACGTATCCTGGATGATCATCATACACGTATCGAAGTGGCTGAACCATGAAGATGTCTTTATCGATCTTCCCATAAAGAAAAGCATTCTTTACGTCTAACTGCTACATCTTTCAACCCTAACAAGCCGCCAAGGCCATCACTACCTAAACTGAAGTCAAATTTTCCACAGGACTAAACGTCTCTTCATAGTATTCTCCGTACTGATGAGAAAATCATCGAGCTATAAGGCGAGCCTTGTACCGCTCGATGCTCCCATCCCCCTTCTTCTTCAGCTTGTAGACCAACTTGTATGTCACTGGAGTAATGCCATTGACCTTGGGCACAAGGTTCCAAGTCTCATTCTTCCATAGGGCAGCCATCTCCTCATCCATGACATCTTCCCACTCCTTGACCCCAGTAGCATCTTCAAATCTAGAAGGCTCTTACTCATCCAGAGGGCTTGAAAAGAAATAAGAGTCTAAGCTCACCGCATTTCCTTCGCTATAACGAGCTGGTGGTTTCATGGTCCTCTTCAATCTCCGAAGGGTCTAACCCTTGCTAACCACCTCTGCTGTTTCTCCTAAATTAGCTCCATTCCCGGGCAAACTTAGAGCATCGCTCCCCCTGCTTCCTGAACCAAAAGCCTCTGCTCTAGAGCTAGAAACACCTGAAGCTCTTGGTGACGCAGATAGCTCCACTAAAAGATCCTTAGCAGCCACCTCCTATTTGTCATCTGACTTGCTCTCCTGTAGCTCCACAGAGGAGCCACCTCCATATGACGTCAGCTCGTCGAAGACAATGTCTCTCGAAACCACGAACTTCTTCATCACTTGATCCATACACTTCCACCCCTTCTTCCGCTCATCATAGCTAATAAAGACAAGCTTCCATGCCTTTGCATCCATCTTTATACTTAGAGCATTTGGGATGTGTACATAGTAAGTGGCTCCAAACAACTAAAGGTTTCCAACTCTAGGTTTCTCCTTGAACATCATCTCATGAGGAGACTTTGGGTTGATCAGACTCAAAGGCATCTGATTGATGACATAAGTAGCGCAAGCCATTCCCTATGCCTAGAAGGAGCTTGGAATGCCTTTAACATTAAGCCAACACTTGCATGTTTCCGTTAGATGATGGATCTTTTGCTCTGCTACTCTGTTTGGCTTTGGATTATGAGAACAAGTGAGCTCCCTTTGAATGCCATACTTCCTGCAGAAGTTTGAGAATTCAGTTGAAACAAACTCACCTCCCTTGTCTGTTCTTAACTTCTTGATCTGCAGGCTAAGCTAACCATCCACCAAATCCTTGTACTCCACAAACAACTGAAAGCATCTGACTTCTCTTCCATAAAGTACACTCAAGTGTACCTCGTGTAGTCATAAATTAGGACCAACATATACCTGCTGCCTCCAAGGCTGCCTGTGAAAGTCGGCCCCATTAGATCACCATGGATACACTCCAATGGTGCTTTACTCCTGGTCAGTGAATTGTCAAATGGAAGGCATTAAGCCTTTCCATATTGATATCCCGCGCAGACATGACCATCTCCGAAGGATGAAAACTTAGGCAAGCCTTTCACAAGGCCCTTCACTGCCATGGATTTCCGTTTGTCCATCCCAACATGTCCCAGCCGCTCATACTAGATAGCTTCTCTATCACTGGCCCTCATCTGATCAATATAATAGCTTGTTTATAACACAAACAAGTCCCTCACCCTTCTCCCTACATGAGAAACGTCAGCCATAATCGCTATCACGTTGCGAAGAAACTTCACTTCTGTTGGACCAAACAAAACGTGATAGCCCGCATCCACCGTTTTTTTCACAGAGAATAGGTTCTTCTTCATACTCGGTACATGATAGACACTCCTCAATGTAAGTGGACCCTTATCACTACTAAAATATACCACACCTTCCTTCTCTACTGTATGAACAATATCATCAGTGGTTATGATAGCTTCATTACCTAAGAATGCCTGTAGAGAGGAGAACTTTGACTCATCCCCGGTGAGGTGGTAACCGTACCCTGAGTCCACAATCCAGTCATCTTGGTAGTCAACGGTGGACAAGGACCGAACACATGTGCCCATCATTAATGCTCCTCCCCATCCGGCTTTCTCAGCACTGGAATCAGCTCCCTCCTTATCTGTAACATCCTCAGGCTGCAACTTGACCTTGCATTCATTCTTGAAGTATCCTGGCTGATTTCATCTATAACACTTAAGCCACTCCTTCTTCTTCTTCCAATCTCTCTTAGGAGCAACGCTCCCCTCTTGATGATAAGAAGTTGAAGGACCTTTACCATCATCAGTCTTTTTCTTCTCCCACCTCTTCTTCTTCCCTTAAAAGAGCACCTCACTGCCTCCTTTAGAGACAGTGACTCTAACCATCTGCCTTACCAAGCTCTCCTGCGAAGCCAGTAGGTTATCTAGCTCTAATGAAGATAGTTGAGTGGCCCAACCTTGAAATGAGGTGACAAAGGACACACACGCCTTCTACAAACTGCGGATTATGTTCCACTTCAGCTTTGCCTCTGAAATAGGCTCATCAGGGTCCAATGTTGAAATCTCAGCGCATAAGTTCTTCATTTTCAAGAAGAACATAGAGATGGACAGATCACCTTGAGTGGCCCATGCCAACTCATTCTCAAGAAACTATAGCTGTGCTACATTCTTCCTGTTGAACAACCCATCAAGGAAGTCCAAATCTCAACAGCAAACTGACATCTGATGATGTGTTCAAAGAGTTTTAATGAGATAACCTACTTGGGAACAAACTCTGCTTTCATGTTGGTCTTTCTCCAAGCTCTCACTGCTTCCGCACTAGCAGCAACAGTAACCTCCTGCCTTTTGTCTCTATAGACGACCTCCGAAAGGTCGTCGTCTAAAAGATAACTCTCCATACACGACTTCCACTTCTTAAAGTTAGTCGTTGTAAGGAGCTCAATTCCAAGACACTTGTAAATCCACCTTCCATTGTAAACACCTTGGTAAGATTAGACTCTCAGAAGCAAACAAGACAAACTGATGGTAGATCACTGTTCAGCCTCTGATCACTCTGATACCATGAAAAAATTTGTGATAGTATAAAACGGGACACCAGGCACAGGAACACTCAACCACACTGAGACCAAGCAAAATAAATAGCAAACAGAAGAGCAAGAAACTTGTACTTATTAAAAAGTCTTTACACAACGAGGCATACATGATGACACATGATTTCCAATGTATCCAAAGGAAATAGTAAAATTACAAGCCGAAAACAAACTGCGCAGACTCATGGAGTAATCGCCAGTTCTGCTGCAAACTACTAAGGAGTCTGCTGAAGCTGCCTGGTCGTAAGACTGCTCATTATTCCAGTGCTGAAGAAAGAACCTGTCCGCTGAACACAAGTCGCCTGACTGCAAGGTTGCCTAGTATCTAGAACATGAGGACTACTGCCACTGAACTGAACAAGTCGCCCATAGGCAGACAGCTTATTTAATTGGGAAACATGTTGCAGAAGAGAAACTGCCTAGTCGTAAGACGTGACCTGTTGCTACCCGCTGGTTGCTACCCACAGAGTACACACTTCCCCTGACCGTAGTCAGAACTAAGAGTCTTGCTTTCCAATGCTTACGCACAACTTGCACAGCACAAATCGATAAAACTCTTCAAACCGCACAGATAGAAAACCCTACCACATCAACTTTCTGCGTGTTCACTTACTGTTTACTCGGTACCATCTGATGTGACAGGGGGGGTCCTATTTATAGGAACGGAGAGGAGTGTGATCACTGCCCTAGATGATAGGATAACCTCCCTATCCAGTACGAACACCAAGTGTATCTGCAAAGGCTACGGATACACACCAGGCCGCTGCGACTTAGCCAAGAGTGAGTCCGCTATGCCCATCCAGACTAGATCACCAAATAGGCAGACTCAAAGAGTATCACCCCAGTCTGCCCACTTGCGTACAAAGCTCTAGACCACAGAAATCGAGCTCGCAGCCAAGTCACACAAGACAGACTGCTGCCAAGCTCGGCGGACAGAGAAAACAGCCTGCATAGGCCGTTCGACCTCCTGGACTAAGCCAACCTGGACTTGGTCACAATCCAACCCAATTCCCCACCACCAAACATCCCTGGTGCGAGAACAACACCAGCGGATCTAAAAAATAGACCGCACAAAATCGACAAACTCCAAAGCTAGTAACACAAACCAACAACTTAACGGATAACCATCCTATCCGCCTTAAAACAACCCGGGGAACAAATCGCAAAATGTTGGCCGGCCTAGCTAGTCTCCAGCTCTTTCCACTCAAACTGCACGGTCTGACCACCGAGACCGCCGAGACCATATGCACAGTCCACCCGAACAAACTGCCCAGGCTGCCACTTTCACTTCAATAATTTCAACAAAGATGACTGTAATAGCTACAGAACACCAGCAATCACCAACCCTAGCCGCTCAACCGACTACTACTCCAAACCTGAGGCATTCCAAAGGAAAGAACACCTCAGCAAGAATGTACAAGTGGCGAATAAAATAAATTTCTCATGAAATCAAAGGAGTCAAAGGGCTACAAACCCAAACAGGAATGCTGAAAGGAAAACATCAGCACTCAACCACAAGGTAATAAGTAAGAAAGAACTCATAAGGGGGTAAAAATACTAAGCTGCCCCAAGTGCGATAAAGATCTATGCTTTATTAAACATTTATATACGTAGAGTAAATATACATAAGAGTAGAAAACTCATCATAGAATGAGCATAAACATCGGCAAAATCCGGCACCTATGGTGGTGGGAACCTACCCAACACACCAACAATAAAAACTTCACAAGGCCCAAGGAAAGGTGGTCGTATTTCTTGACACACCCAAAAACGGGGAAATATCGACACCTGCAATGATGGTCTCCTCCTCCATACACCCAGTCACAAACCCACATCGGATAAACCCACCAGGGCAAAGGTCCATAGGCTGACCTCAGGTTGGTTGTCCTTTATTCGCTGCCAACTATGGGCCACACCAAAAACATCCCTAAAACACTGATAAAACCCATCGAAAACACAAGATTACTCCAACAGAAAAAAGGAAGAAAAATCCCAAAAATCACCCTAAGGCCAAACCCAACGAATTGTACTCAATTCGGCAAGAAAATTCAAAGTCCACACTGATTCATTGAGTATAATCGACGAATACAGTAGACACTCGATGAATACACCAGTCACTCGACGAAAACAGTAGACACTCGACGAATCATACTTAGCAAAACTAGTTGAATTGATACATGAAGATTCGGTGAAAACAACCCAAGTCTATGGGAAATTCGTCGAGTATACTTGATGCCTTGCTGAGTTCACTCAGCGTACTCGACGCCAAAGTCATCAACACTCGAAGCACTCAACGTCGTCTGGTTCACGCAATGCTCTCGACGCCAAACTGCCAATACTCGGCAATTTTGTGGAGATTATACGATGAATTAGACTTAGCCTCATCGACACTCGACGCTCTCGACTCCATAACCAAAACACTCAATGCCAAGCCTAATACTCGATGAACTCGATGCCTAAACTCAAAGATTGCAGAATCACTCAACACTGAGACTGTTACTCGACGAATTCGTCGATATTACTCGATGAATATGACTTAACTCAACGCCTAGCCAATTTGATGATTTTGACTTTTTCCAAAACCCATACTTGACAAATTTCACTCAGGCTGACCCCACCATATTCGACGAATTTAAACTTAAGGTATCTATCCTATATAATGAATTTGACTTAGTCACGCTGAAACTCATCAAATCTCACATACTCGAATTAATTCCTTATTTAACGAATTCTACCCAGGCTCTACTACACATATAACGAATTTTACACCATCCAAAACTCAAACTTGGCACAAAAAAATTTATATGTCAGTTAGTCTTCTACACTACAAGGCAGATCTTGACCTAGCCAAACCCTAGAATACTCCTACCTTCTAAGGAAGAAAGAAGAAGAAATATTGATGACAAATAACTTAGCAAGGGGAAGGAATCACCACTTGCCTCAAACTTCCTGAGAACCTGCTGCACAAGTGCTCCTCCACAAGGATTTGTCCACAAGAACACCTTGGCTACACTTCCTGAAACTTATCGGGGCAAACAAGGGTCAATAACGAATTCCCTACGCCCAAAAATTCAAGAAACAGGAAAAACTCACTGTATGAATGTAGATCTCGGAGAGAGCTATCCGAATCTACCCTCCGACGACGATTTCGTGCACCAGAGCTCCTACAATCGACGGTTAAAAGCTCTGCAATGACCGCCGCTTTCCCTCTTTTGCAAATCGGTTTGAGGGCTTGGGAAGAAGACGATGAATAGGTTTTCCGTCTAAAACATACACGATTTTAATATATATATATATATTATATTATATTATATTATTAATTAAACATCCAATCGACCAAAAACTCGAATCAACTCGGATTTCCACGAAATTCGCACCGAAGCTAAATATCAATGCTACGAATCCAATAGCGATGTCGAAATCAAAATTTGACAAGCCAAACTTAGGTAAAAACTCCCCAATGCCCAAAACACTGAATATCCCAAAAAGGCTCCACCGAGTTCCAAAAAAAACTTGGCTCGCAAGGGAAATCTCAAAAACACACTAGAAATTAGGCAAGCTAATATTCTAAGTCAAAACCTCGGACACCAATGAGCAAAATCCACGCTCCAGCATTGATACCCATCAACTATGCGTCAACGTAATTCCCTGACGTCAAAACACGTCACTAAAGGAATTAAAATAAACATCAAAAAATCAGGGGTGTTACATTAGGCCGGGTAATGTGTATACCTGTCTCGGAGTAGCGATGTGCCCACTCCCAAGCCACTGTTTGGCCATGATGGGGGTGCCTGAGAGGTTAGCTACCTCTAAAAAGTGGGAATAAAAAATCTATGCGTACAAAGTTGACTAGTGTGGGTGAGTTGTACTCGTATGAAGCATAACATAATCAATGCATTGCATATCATAACATTCATTTCTCGCAGACCCTCATCATATAAATTAGTATGGGATCTTTTATATGGTGAGTTATATTTTCGGAAACCTTAACTTATAAGTTGTATGAGCATTTATATAAGTTAAGGTATGCTTTTGTGATGGTAGTGTAGTATACTTTACTTACTTAATTACCTGCACTTCACTTTACTTACTGCTTCTACTATTTACTGCTTACCTAATTACTGCTAGCTTAATTTTTACATACTGTTGTAGCATATATATATATACACACAATTTCTAGCAAGAGCCATGTAACCTGCTCTTCTATTCTGCTTTGTTATCCTCTTCCTTCATCCTCCTGCATAGAGCCTAGGAGTTATGGGGGTGAGGTGAGGATAATGTTGCTTAGTCTTTCTTACATACGGTTAGTGGATCACATCATTTTAGGAGCGCGTGGAGCCGCATTAGCTATACGACTTGGAGGACCAACAACACGAGGTAGCAAGACTTGAGGAGCAGAGGTCGTGCCTACTACTACTTTACTTCAGGTTGATGATGACATTACTGAGCTTCTGCATAGATATTTGTAGAGTGAGATAAAATGCACTTTATTTTAATTTGGACATGTATCGGGCATAAGCCCTTACTCTTTTATGTTCGTCTTATTGTGGACTCATAATCCACTTGTGACACAAACATTATATTTTGCATCATAGCCATAGGGTTTGAAGTGAAAAAGCATACGAGAACCACTTATGAAGAAAGAAACCCATATAATTCTAAGAGGTTAAGTATTTATAATGCATACTCATGAGAGAGATAATTTTAAACAACATATATCTTATAGCAAAAAATGTGTTTGTGAATAGCATTATCTAATGTAACACATTTCTCATACTTAGAGGCATGCAAAAACAATAAGGAACATTAGTTACTCTAATTTCTTTGGACACTAAAATATTCAAGGCATGAATAAGCAAAAAATAATGTTCCTATAACTTGAAATGAAAAAATTATCAGGGTAAGTCATCTAAAAAAGATAAAATAGAAACTTAACGAAATAATGAGTAGCATAATTGGAACAAAGATGATCATAAAAATTATGAAGGAATTTGGGCCATTTTACGCTATCGCGCCGCAATATCGGGCTATCGCCTGCGATAGCATTTTATATAAAAAGTATGGATCTGATTCCAGATCTCAGAAGTTTTGCATTTTCCTGTGCCTCTTACATAAGAAGAAGGTCGTACACCTTGCGAAAGTCCAAATCTAAGGTAAAATCCTTGTCTTTTTCATGAAAATTCTTAGAGATCATGTGTTAAATGTCAAAAGAAGAGAATCTATTTGAGCAAAAATAGATTTTGATGAAAAGATGTGGATTTTTATGTGGGTTTCATGCTTGGGAAAAACAACACTTGTCATGTTTGATTTCTCTATAGTTTTTGTAGATCTAGAACCTTATAAGTAGATCTAAAAACTTTTGATGTGATTTTGAGTTTGATGATGGTTTTTCGCTATCGCACAACGATAGTCACTATCGCCGGCGATAGGGAGAAAAACTGATCATTTTGAAAAAAATTCAGGAAATGGCCTACAGTTCCAAAGCACGTAAAAGTACTGCACGAAATCCCCATGCATCATACCAATCTTATCCATGGATAGAAAAAGCTGCTTTAGGTATAACGAAGATTGTGGAACTGGATATGACTCGAGAGGCATAGATCTTATGAGATGTTTGCCCAATTAGGTATATTATCACTGTTATTACCTGATATGTTTAGTTCAGTATTAGTCAAGGAATTTTATAACCATCTGGAATATCCTACGTATACTGGACTAAATGGTGGGGTGAGATCATTATTACAAAGTGGTACAGTAGAAATAACTCATGATGACCCGAGGAATGAGTTTTGTCTGATCGCCGGTAAGAATATGTGGGATGTCGTGGAGAATTATAAGAAGGATAAAGATTAGACACAAATGAACTAGGTTCTCCACATAACAACTACTAAAAATCTCATACAGACTAATACCACACTTACTCCTGAGGCATATCTAGTACAAGATATTTTGAGAAACACTGTGTTGTTGAAGGCAGACGATATGAGAAAGATTACGGCCCATTTAAGCCTAGCCACCTATCTAGTATTAGAAAAAGAGCAATTTGATGTGGTAGACTTAGTGTTATCGGTGATCCGATACACTTTTAAAATGAAAGATACTTTGAGAAGAAAATTGAGCACACTTCCATTAGGAAGTATTATCCAATGGGTAATTTATCAAAATTACCAATGGATCCACCAAGAGCTGTACATTAATGATTATATTCATCATATTTTTTTCAGAGACAACACGATACCCTTTAGGATGAGGTGAAGCATCTTCATTAGCTATACCTATACGAGGAGGAGCCTCCACTTCCACTAGACAGCCACTTCCTCAAGGCGGGTCTCGTTGAGAGAGGGTAGATGAGCTTTATGACTTATTGGAGGTGCATAAGGCCAAAATAAAGGGGAGGTTGACTAGTTTAAAGAAATTCATGAAGTATAATTCTAAAGGTCTAAACTTAAACCCAACCCCAAAAGAAGAATAAGACTGGAGAGTTTAGTGGTGGACCCTCCTCATCATTTTATTTGATGCGTTAGACGAACGCGAGAGAGGACAAATTTCAAGTGATGACCAGCCACCTACCAGTAAAGTCTGGGACTTTTGATTGTGCTTGCTACAGGGTTACTAGAATGAAGATATCGCCTGGCGACAGAGGGCTACCACCAGGAGACAGGTAGCTATCACTTGTTAATACCATCTCTATAGTAGAGGCCGATTTTATCAGGCACTGATCCTTAGAGAAAGTAATAATGAAGCCTTTATCACATAATTGACTTATGCTAATCAGATTACGTTCTAATCCATTCACATAATCTATTTTTTGTGCATTTCGTGATTCATAACTCCAGGAACATTTGTGTTGAGATTTCCTAGCCTGTTAACTCTGTGGAACCAGAGAAACTCCCAAGTGTGCAATTAAGTTAAAGGGAGAAGAAGAGACCATTCGTTCGTTACAATTCAGGTGATCTATGCAAGGGTTCATCGTCTTCTTCAACTACTGTACACTAGAGGGAGTTTTCATTCATATTTCTGTTTATTACTTCCTTTTGTTATCATATTTGTTAGAGAAATTATCGCCTTATGAGTAGCGACTAGGTACGTGTGTGGCTTAGGGGGAAAATTGCCACCTTGTTTGTAGCGACTTGGTCGTGGAGTGATCTAGGAGGAGGCTAGTAGCTATATCTAGGGAGAGATAAGCTTTAGCCAATCGGTCCTTGGGAGAAGGAACGATGAAAACACAAAAGATATTTTTCATTTGTAGCCTTGATTTCAAGCTCTACTGAAATCTTTGTTTATGTTTTTTCATTACTTAAGAATTAAAATTTTGTATTCATCTTCATTAAATTTCTGAGTGTTTGGAATATCTTTTGGGTTGTGAAAAATATCATGTTAACATTTCCATTAATTTTCCCTTAAGTTTTTCATTTTGAAAAAGTTTTTATTTGCCCTTACTCACCCCCTCTAAGGGTGCTGCAAGATCCAATAATGTTTTGATTCTCTATGATGTCATTTTGTTTTTGCATAATCCCAACAAGCTTTTCTTCAGTGTATGTAATAGTTGGAGCAGCTCTTTTAAAGAATGCAACTGCGTTATCCTTTAGTAGATTCACCTCAAATATTATAGGCTTGGTCAGTGGATAAATCCTGCCTCAGTTCTTTTATAGAATCATCCACATAGTGTTCTTTTTGCCTCCTATGGTCATCTAATAGTCCTTTTAAGTAAGCTAGCAAGGAGGAAGACATTACATCAGTTTGTTGAGATGTCCCTTGGAAGAAGACATCTTCATCATTCCTCCTTATATCTCCCCTTGCTTCTGAATCTGCCACTTCATGCTCAGAAGAGTGAGCAGGAACATCAACAGCAGACCCATTGGCCTCAGATAACTTAATCACATTTTAATTTTCTTGAGTAGGGAGTTCTATATGAATCTCACCCTCAGCATGTGCACTATCCAGATCAACTGTAAGTAAATCATTATCAGCCCTTGGAGCATCTTCCTGGACTAGCACTAGAACTTACTCCCCCTCAATTTGAGCACTGGAGGGAAGCAACTGAAATTCATCAGGAATTTGACCTATTATTTCATATAGGTTATCCAGGAAAGAGTCAATCTGGTCTTGTGGACCAATAAATGATTAACCTTGCTCCCCCTCAATAAGAGAACCTACTCTAAGAGTCTCCCCATCAATCTCTGCACAAATTTTGTCCACAATAGTGCCATTTAATTTATCAGCAAGTTTTATTTGTGTGTCTTTAGATTGAGAAAGACTACTTGGTAGAATTTTGGCAGTAGGTTCTGATGACATAGACACCTGAGCACTTACATCTCTCCTGATCTCAACAGTTGATTCAGATAGTTGTGGGTCATGAGGCTCATCACCTCTACTATTAGAATAGTTGTATCTAGAGCTCTCTTTAGAGATTGTAGCTACTTTATTTCTCTTTTTATCATCTGGCAGTTGGAGTGGGAGCAACACACTGTCCCACATAACAAACATCCTTGAGTCCATTTTCCTCAAATAATGTATCTTATCTCCTAGCCTCAAATTGAGGATCCCTGGAGCTAAGCTCAGTAAGAATAAGGAGAGTATTCTACCCATGTTGGGTTCTGGAATACATTCCACTATCCTCTCAAAGAGAATCTTTCCCTAGTTAGTCTTCTTTGACAGAATTACTTTGGTCATCATCTCAAACATCTTTCTTGAAATCTTGTCATGAGAACTAGTCTTGTAGATTAAGACTTTTTCTATGACATCTGCCAAGAACTTCCCTTTTAGGTTCATCAGTTTTCTCATTATAGAACATGTGGTGTGCTTTGACAGTCAAAACCATTTATGTGCTGACTTAACATCCTCAACAAAAGTTTATCCTCTTCATCTGATGGCCCAAACTTAGTCAGTTTTAGAGCCTTCCTCAACCTCCTTGAGGGAATCTTGATCATGTTTCCATTAATAAATGTCTTAATCTTTTTGGAAGGTGAGTCCACTTTGGAATTAGTGTACAGTTCCAACGCTTCTCTTTTTCAGATAGAACTTGGTTCTGATAGAACAAATTATAGGTCAAAGACATTCAGCAGATGAAGAACTAGTTGTACTTCTTCAGGCACATCCTCGAATCAATTCCTAACGAGTTCAGAGCCCTCGAACAAGAAATCTACACATTTGGGTGCCATTGAATCCTTGAGTTCTGGAGAGTTAAAGAACTTTGCTCGAGAATACTCCAACAAGGATACAGTGAGTCGAATAGGACAAGGAATTATGTGTTTTATCATAGCCACACATTTTTATTTATAGTTACACATATTCGAGAATGTGGAGAGGTGCGTACGTATCGTGATTTACACGTTTTGATCATTGATTGAGATTAATCCTGAGAATTAGCCGTAATCTGATCCGCCATATTGAATGTGTTGAGTGCACTCGACGCTCCCGATGCCATGAGTTGTCTCAATGCTCTCAATGACTGGATAGGTAGTCCATTTCTTTCTTGATTACTTGCAAAAGGTCAATCCTCCAAATGCGTAAATGTATGTATGCATAATGATGCTACTCCAAGTTCAACATACCCAACTCAAATTTAAAGGTGTTGAACTTTTCTTCATCTAAAGGCTTTTTGAAGATATTGTTGGTGTTACCATGGTGATCTGGAAGTGATCAAACATGTAGTCTCACTGCCAACACAATATGAGCCTATGGGGTCGCACATAAGAGCATTGGAGAAGTTGGAAAGGTTTGGGTTGGCCTTGCTCATACGTGATATGAGTGAAGGAACAAGCCTATGATATTCTAGATGTGAAGGATTTTCATTCCGGGACCTATATTGTGAATATGGGTCATCAGGTAAGTGGTCAAAAGACTCTAAGGGAAATTTATCGAGTATCGCTTATGGTTTCAACGAATAGGTTTGAATTCATCGAGTATCGTCAAGAAAAACTCAACAAATCTATCTTGGGTTCATCGAGTATCGTAATGACAGTTTCAACGAATTAGACTTATTCGTTGAATATCATGGAATCATCGAATATCATCGATTTGTCAAATATTTCCTTAATACTTGGACAGGTTTGCTTTGTCTCGATTCGTCGAGTAAGTCCGTGTTATTTCGACGAATAGTTTTAATTCGTTGGATAAGTCCGGTTTGATTCTTTTAAGTCCGGTTTGGCGCGGTCTGTAGGTATCGACTATTTTGGTACTCTGTATATATACGATATGTACAGTAAACTGAAGGTATGGGACGATTATTCTGAGCTAATCGAGCGAGAAGAGAATGGTGATTTTTCTTCCTGACGGAACTATTCTGCCTACGTCATGATCACCGATCCTTGCCACCGACTGTTTGTCGATCTG
This sequence comes from Platanthera zijinensis, assembly GCA_039513925.1. Taxonomy (NCBI): domain Eukaryota; kingdom Viridiplantae; phylum Streptophyta; class Magnoliopsida; order Asparagales; family Orchidaceae; genus Platanthera; species Platanthera zijinensis. The sequence continues at coordinate 151,095,964 of CM077087.1, forward strand.
TTGTTGTCGCCGGAAAGTGTTTCCAAACGCTTCATATTTGTTGTTTTACCCTCTCCCTTAACAGTTCTAGCAAGACGTGGAGACGTTGAGGGCATATCTTCTTCCAACCTAGATCTTGTGTGACAAGAGTCTAAGGGTTCTTCGTGCTCATTTGGATATCCATAGAGACATGGACATTATTCTACGTTCCAAACGCTGGCCGTTAGCGTTCGTTGCACTTCTTAGGATCACCTTGATTGAGTATTGACTCAATCCCGCAAAGATATAATTTATTTACAGCAATGTTACTCCTTGATCAGTGTTAATCGCTAGATCCACATTTCTTTTGGGTTTTCTTGTTCCTAGTTTCGCTGTGCACAAGTATTGTGACATATAGCAAAACCCAACAAATATCAGCCACTTATTTATCTGTGGGTACAAACACAAGATTGATGTCTTCCTTTTCAACAAACTCTCTAATAAAAAGATATTTAATCTCAATATGCTTGGTCCTACTATGAGAGAAAAGATTCTTATTAATTGTGATAGTACTAGATAAATCACAATACATAGGAGTTTTACTTACCTGAAGATTATAATCCTGAAGTTTTTGTTGAATCTACAGCAGCTGTCCAGATCAACTCCCAACTGAAATATATTTGATTTTGTTGTGGAGTTGGCTATACTAGTTTGCTTCTTGCTGCTCTATAATACCAGTCTTCTCCCTAGAATCTGGCAGGTGTCAGATGCGTTTTTCATGTCTTCTCTACAACCTGTAAAATCTTCATCTGAATACGCTATTAGTTCAAAATCATTATTTCTAGGGTGCCATTGACAAAGATTAGGTGTGCCCCTTGAGATATCTCAGAATTCTTTTGGCAGCAGAAAAATGAGACTTTTAGGCCATGTCTGGTACCTAGCACAAACACAGATAGCATACATATTGTCTTCCCTACATGTGTCAAGTAGAGGAGGGGGCCAATTATGCCTCTATATAAGGTTTCTCGGTCTCATCCTTGTCTATTGACATACTTGAACCCATAGGAGTTTTCCTGATGGAGGCACTCTATATTCCAAACTTTTTGATTAACTCCTTGGTGAATTAAGACTGAGAGATGAATAATCCATCCTCTGACTGTCAAACCTGTAGGCCCAAGAAATACTTGAGTTCACCCATACTGCTCATCTTAAACTGCCCTTGCATAATTTTTGCAAACTTCTTGCAAAGACCATCATTAGTAGAGCCAAATATTATGTCATCAACATAAATTTGAACTAGGATTATCTTCCACTTGACTTCCTATGGGAATAATGTCTGGTCTATCTTCCCCCTTGAGAATTTATTCTCGATGAGAAAGCTAAACATGGTTTCATACCTTGCCCTAGGGCCCTATTTCAACCCACACAAAGCTTTTCTTAACTTAAATACATAGTAAGGAAATTTAGAATTAACAAAACCTGAGGGTTACTCAACATAGACCTCTTTCAGGTCACTATTCAGAAAAACTGACTTAACATCCATTTGGTAGACCTTAAATCCTTTGTAAGCATCATATGCAAGGAATAGTCTTATAGCCTCTAGTCTAGAAACTGGTGTAAAAGTTTAATCAAAATAAATACTTTCCTCTTGCCTGTATCTTTTGGCAACCAATCTAGCTTTATTTTTTATTATTATAACTCCATTTTCATCAAACTTGTTTCTATAAATCTATTTAGTTACAATGATGTTATTTCCATGAGGTATGAGAACCAGCTTCAAGACATGGCATCTCTTGAACGGGCTTAGTTCTTCTTATATAGCCACAATCCAAAATGGATCTATGTTAGCATCTTCAAACTTATTTGGTTTAACTTAAGATAGAAAGCTTGAATACATTGCTATGTTTAGACTTCTGCTCCTTATTGTAACACCTTGGCTTGCATCTCCAATAATTAGATCTCTGGGATGATCTCTCAAGTGTCTGACAATAGCTGGCATTCTTTCTTCGGCACTTTTAACTTCAATTTCTAGATCCTAATGATCTTCATCTATGTACAATCGACTTGGACCTTCTTATTTAATGACCACTCCCTCATCCTCTTCTTGTTCAGTAGGAGGTGTATCATAGATGCTCAACTTTTCCAACTTAAAATCTGCACCTGCAGATCTAGAGGAGCTTTTTAACTTAAGATAAAAAGCTTGAATACATTGCTATGTTGAGACTTCTGCTCCTTATTGTAACACCTTGGCTTGCATCTCCAATAATTAGATCTCTGGGATGATCTCTCAAGTGTCTGACAATAGCTGGCATTCTTTCTTCGGCACTTTGAACTTCAATTTCTAGATCCTAATGATCTTCATCTATGTACAATCGACTTAGGCCTTCTTATTTAATGACCACTCCCTCATCCTCTTCTTGTTCAGTAGGAGGTGTATCATAGATGCTCAACTTTTCCAACTTCAAATCTGCACCTGCAGATCTAGAGGAGCTTGGCAGCTCACAGTGAATCACATAAGACTCATCAAATACTATATTGACAAACTGTTCTACAACTTTATTCTTCAATTGTAGACTCTATAGGCTTTGCTATGGTTGTTGTACCTAACAAAAACTCCCTCATAGAACTTGGCAACAAACTTTGCCAAGTAGGACTTCCCATTGTTATGCATAAAGCATTTGCTTCAAGAGATTCTGAAATAGGCAAGATTTGTTCTTTTGCCTTTCATAATCTCATAGGGAGTCTTCCTGTAGTAATTGTTAATAGTGGTTCTTTTCAGGACATGACAAGCAGTGTTCACTGTCTCTGCACAGAAATATTTTGGGACAGAAGTTTCACTGAGTAATGTCCTTCCTGCCTCTATGAGAGTCATGTTTCTCCTCTCAGCTATCCCATTTTGTTTTGGTGTTCCTAGAGAAAAAACTTTTGAAATATACCTTGCTCAACACAGAATTTTTTCATGCCTTCAGATTGAAATTTTGTGCCATGGTCACTTCTGATTTTGAGCACAAAACAATCATTTTCATTCTGAATTTGTCTAATAAAGGTCACAAAGCTATCAAGGGTTTTAGACTTTTTCTTAAGAAAGAATACTCCATTGTATAGTCGACAACTGGTGCAGCCCTGGTGAAAAACTTCACAGTTTCACCCTTTAGTAAGTTTACTTCAAATCGAATTGATTTGATTTCTGTAGCCAACTCATTCCTGATGTTCTTTAAAGCATCATCTACAAAATTTTTCAGGGTTCTTCTTTGCTCATCTAACAAGATTTTTGGCTGGGCTAGGAGCATTGGTGAAATCTGATCTGTTCTAACTGATGTGCCTTCATTTAGAGCTTCTTGTATAGGCTTGCTCCCTGTTCCTTGAGCAGTGTCACTCTTGAGCTTTTCATTTTCTGGATGAGGTGAGGAGTGGGCTTTCTCATGATTGTATTCCTCTTTCTCAATTTCTGATGAAACTAACTCATATACTTCATGAGCAGGGAGATCAGATGGTATCTCTCACTTAACCTCTGCCATGGTTTCATTTGCATGCAGGTCAGCAGCAGCAACAACCTCTTTATCAGCTATAGTAGACAGTACCACTATTGAAGGAACTTTTAGTTGCTCCCCTATAAATAACTCATCTTGCATTATCTCCTGTATCAGTTGTTCCCCCTCAATTGGAGCATTCCTTTTCTCAGCACTTGGGATTTCCATATCTTTATCCAGTGGATGTTCTTCTTTGGACATAATAGTCTCTTTATCTGAAGCAAGTTTGATCTCCCCCTCACTCTGAGGCCTAGGAGCATCATCATCATCAGACATAGGCAGATTCCTATATGCATCATCCAGTCTGGAGGCATCTTCCACCATTCTTGTAGATATCCTATCAACAGCTTCCTTTACAACTATTTCAGCCAGCTCAGCAGCAGGCTCATCATCCTCAGGGACAATATCTGATTTAAGTCTTCTTACACGACTTAGAGGGGTAAGTTCAGAAGAGGCTGATACCTGAATGTCCATATCCTTTATGGACTTTTCTGTAGTGGATGACAATTCTGGATCATGTGGTTCTTCCTCATTTGAAGAACTGCTAGTAGAGCTAGGCTCTACAACAGCTACCTTCTTCCCTTTCTTCTCAGCAGCTACCGGACCACTGGGTTGAAGGACCCTATCCCATATCTCAAGCATCCTGATATCCATTCTTATCATATGGTGAATCTTTGCCCCAAGCTTCAGATTCAAAATTTTTGGGACTATTTCTCACAGAAATAGAGATAGAATTCTCCCTAAATTTGGTTCAGCAAGGCACTCAACAACCCTGTCAAACAAAACTCTACCCCAGTAAGTTCTTTTGGACAGAATGACTCTAGCCATAGCCTCAAACATCTTCTTTGAGATCTTTTCATAGGACCCTATTTTTCATAACAACGCGTTCCCAATGACATCGGCCAGGAACTTTCCCTTTAGGTTCAATTCCTTTCTAAAAATGGAGCCTGAGGTGTGTTTAGACAATCTGCACCATTTTACCGCAAACATTATGTCTTCCTGAGATAACTCATCCTCGTCATTAGTTGCAGAGAACTTTGTTAGCTTGAGGGATTTGGCCAGCCTTCTTGGAGTTATCTTTACTCTTGTTCTACTTATAATAGTTTTGATTTTCTCTCCTATAGTATCTCCCCTGATGTTGGAGAATAATTCCAGAACTTCCTGCTTCCAGGGTAAACAGGGTTCCGATAGTAGGAATTTTAGGTCAGAAATGCAGAGAAGATGAAGCACATATTGTACCTCTTCAGGAGCATCCTTGAATCAATTTCGAACAACCTCTGCTCCCTCAAAGAGAATATCCTGACGATTCGGCGACATTTTGCTTGAAAATATTGAATACCTAGCAAGAACGGCTTTCCGTCGATTTGGAGATTGCTGGCAGGAGAGGGTAAGGAGCAGTGACTTTGCTTATTGCACAAGCTCTTCTATTTATAGCTATTCCTAAAAAGAAGGCGGAAGGTCACTATCCTATTTTATTGATTAATTTTGATCAATGGCCAGGATTGAATCCCGACACTTATCTGCAGGCCGTCTTTTCTATAATTTTTGTTGATTAAGCTTATTTTTTTCAACATCTGTTTTCTTTAGCAATTAGATTGCACTAGCCCCTAACTGTGTTGGCCTAACTTGCAGGGGTAATATTGTCCTACATTATACATATTAATATGTGTTCTAGTGGGGTGCAATTAGACATAATTTCAAAATCCTTAAATTAATTTTAACTAAGAGTGTGTTAGCCCCCAAACTCAATTGATTTAAACTAAATTTTGATACGTAGCTATCCTAGTATTGCACATTTAATATGTGTCTTTGGGTATGATGAGACTAGTTACTTCTTGTGGCATAGAGAACATGTGAGCCACTAACATATTTATTGAGAAGAATTGTTTAGACAAATGCTTTCACATCTTCTCAGACATTTGTTTCAATTATCTTATATCTAACAAGCATAATCAGTTTATCAATTAAATAGTAGAATTAAAAGCTAGATGAATTCTACTTATCTCTGCCCTGTAGATTTGAAGACCATACTGGATTCACAGTCTCTGAGCATACCATCAACCTTGCTTCTGATCTTTAGCCTTTGATGTGCATCTGGCTTTTCTTTGCAAGCTCCCCCTCAATAGTTGCACATGTCTTTGACATCTTGTGCACTCTGATTAGTTGAGTCATTTCTTGTACCAAGACTTAGGTATGGTACATCTCTGTACAAGGACCATAAATGGTTATGGCCACTTTGACTGACCTGCAAAACAGAATTATATTACCTTAGGAGACCAATAGGTATTGGGTCCTAGGTTCTGATTAGACTGAAATCTAACTTTCCTACCTGCAAAATTTCTGACAGGTAGGCTAACTGTTGGGTCCATTGCCCACAATATTCCCCAGAGTGGATTTGAAGAGGCATCACCATCAAGACTAAGAGCGTAGTGTATTTGATGTGTGCTTAAGTTCATGCATGTAGGTTGTCCTTGATTGGACAGGTGAATAAAAAGAGTAAACTGGAAGTCAGATAATTTGACTAAGGCAAAAACGTCAAGACAGCTGAGACAGCTGAGAAGAATGTCTAAGCATAACCACTGAGATGAACCAAAAGAGTAAGCTTGAAGCCAGCTATTTTGACTATGGCAAAAACGTCGAGACAACTGAGACAGTTGAGAAGAATATCTCAACATAACCACTGAGACAACTGAGAAGGAAGCGTTGAGACAGTTCAGAGTTCGTCGAGCTGAGCTCACCATTCATTGAGCTCAGTTGAGAATTCATCGAACAGAGTTCAGAGTTTGTCGATCTCAGCTCACCATTCGTCGAGCTAAATTAAGAACTTAAGATTCTGATTTCGTCGAGTTCAATTAATAATTTGTCGAACTGAGTTCAAAGTTCGTCGAGCTTAGTTCACCATTCATCGAACTCAATTCAAAGTAAGATAGTCTAAGCCAGTGTTTTTAAACACAGAAAATTGGCTAAGGCAAAAAGCATTGAGTGAGGCGTGCTCACTCAACGCTCTCAATGCCTAAGATGCTGTAGAGGAAGAAAATTGGCTAAGGTAGAAAGCATTGAGCGAGGCGTGCTCACTCAACGCTATCAACTCCTAAGATGCTATAGAGGCAGAAATATGGTTAAGGAAAAAAGTGTTGAGTTGAGGTTGCTCACTCAATGTTGTCAACACTAGTGGAGATAGAATTTTGTCTAAGGAGTTTGGCGTTGAGTGATGCTCACTCACTCAACGCCAAGAAACAGAAAGCTGACAAAGAAATTTAGCGTTGAGTGAAGTTGAATCACTCAACGCCTAGAAACAGATTTATATTCTAAGTTTGGCATTGAGTGAATGTTACTCACCCAATGCCAAGAGACAGTAAATTTGTCTAAGTGTTTCGGCATTGAGTGATGCTTACTCACTCAACACCTATGCTAATGTTGCTTGATTTTTGGCTAATTCCATAGCTGATGACGTTAGCAAGTCAACAAGTCAACATATTTCAAATAAGTGGTGGGATGGCTACATTACGCGACAAATGTTGTCGCAAACCAAATGTATGATAGTTGGCGTTAAAGCAAGGTTGTTGCTGGCCAGTAATTATGTGGGGCCCACTGCTCAAGAGCCGTTGGGTCAAATTTAATAAAAAGGAAAAGGCTTTTATTGAGGAAGATAGCTTTTCAGAGAAAGTGATCAGGTAGTTCTTCTTCTCCGCCATTATTTTGGAGTTGATGAACAGGAAGTTCAAGTCTATAAGATGAAGAGAAAGTTAGTTGTTGGTATCAACATCTTCAATAACAAGATAGCTGGTGTGATCTTCACTGCACCAGCAAGTTAGCTCAGAAGGATTTTTTGAGAAAAAGGTAGTAGCTTGGGCCGACCCTTGTTGCAGGTGCATCTCAGGCTCAGTCAACAAACCTAAAGAACATTCTCTTGGGGAGTTATGAAGAAGGAGATAGGGCTGAGCAGTTGGCTCAATTCAGAAAGGGGCAAGAAGCTAATCTGCAAGTTACTTCCAGCACAGGCCTAAGAGATCTTCATCCTTATTGCTGTGAAGAAAGGAGTTGGGCTGGGATTCTCCTAGCTCAGGTTGCAGCAAGATCTACTACAGTTATTTCTCTAGCTCTAGCTGGATAAAATCCATGATGCTGAGAAGAGGAAGTTAGGCCTAAGTATTCTCTCAGACTAGATAAGTAGACTCAGGAAATATATTTCATGGAGTATGGGTTGGGCTTGGTTTATCTCAGTCCAAGTAGATTGGCACAGTGAAATTTCACATGTGGCCAATCATCACACCAACCCACAGTAATCCTATAGGATCCAAGTGTGGATCTGAGCTGTAGGGATTAATTTCTTGTGGTAGGAGTGTGCTGCTCTTTGAGATAGGATCCAAGTATGGATCTGAGCTGTAGGGCCTAATTTCCTGAGGTAGGAGAGTGCTTCTCTCTGAGGTAGGATCTAAGTGTAGATCTGAGTGTAGGGCCTTTTGTCCTGAGGTAAGTGACATGCTTGTCACTGAGCTGTAGGTGCCTGGAAGGGCATTGAGGTAGGTACCTTTTGGGTACTGAGCTGTAGGAGTGCTGCAGCACTCTGAGAGTAGGGCCTTGTGCCTGAAGTTATAGGACTGAGAATCCTAAGCTGTAGGACTTAGAGATAAGGCTGAGGTAGGTGGCTTGAGGGTTACTGAGTGTAGGAGCACTGCAGAGCTCTGAGTTAGGATCCCTAGTGGATTTGAGGTAGGGCTGTCCTACTAGCCTGAGTGCATGGCTTAACAGCCTGAGGTAGGTGGTTTGCTGACTACTAAGTTATAGGCCCTTGTGGCTGAGAAGTAAGTCTTGGAGGAGACTTAGAGTTCCTGAGAGATCTGAGGTGTAAGCTCTTTGGAGCAGGTTTTAGAGAAGTGCCTAGTCCAACAAGATAGTTGGATAGGTGGGAGGGAAAGTGGATGTACCAAGTTAGGGAACCACTTTAAATATCTGTGTGTTGTGCTGTGTTATTTGTTCTTCTTTTATATTGCAGGTACTAAGGACAACTCTAGATCACTTAGTAATGAAATGACAAAAAGAACTTAAAAAGAGACCAATAACATATTCACCCCCCCCCTCTAAGTGATTTAGCTATCCTTGAATTAAAGACTTTAAAGTGATATCAGAGGGAGGTTACTCAAAAAGGACTTAACAGTCTGAGTAGACCTCAAAGGATAGCTAAAAGGATAGCATTGGTGGGTTCAAAAGAGAACCATAAGGAGTGGATTCAATGGAGCTTCAAGTCTGCATCAAGGAGAACTCTGGGACATGAAAAGAAAGGATCAGGCAGATTATGGAAGCCAGTGATCCTAGAGTATTGGCTTCAATTCAAGAAGGACCCTTAATTCCCATGAGGGTCTCTACATCAGATGCAAGTATCCAGACCCCAAAGAGTTATGCAGAGATGTCTAAAGATGAAATATACTTGGCATCTATGGATAAGAGGGCACAACACATCATGGTAAGTGCCATAGATGACTCCACCTTCCAGAAGGTTGTCCAATGCAAGACAGCCAAAGAGAGCTGGGATTCTCTCACTGTCTACATGGAAGGGACAGAGAAAGTCAGACTTTCTGACAGTGGTTCAGAGTCTGAAGAAGAAGAAGCCTTCATTGGGCTACCTGGTGTCATTGCAGATAAAGTAGAAGACAATCCAGATGCAAGGATAGAGATCAGGGCCCCTCTATCACAATCAAAATGCAAGGATAAAGATGAGGGCCCCTTTGCCATTATACTCCCGGGAATGGGAACGTGGTTGCAGATGCCTTGAGTTGTAAGAATCCGACAAGAGCTAATTGGTTGCAGATACATGATGAACATCAGATCTAGGAGTTGGAGAACTTAGACATTTCTTGTGTTGACAAGAATGCCACTACAAATGCGTACTTAAACTTGTCAGAGGTTCAATATGATCTCGTAGATAAGGTTCGGCGAGCAAAGGAACTCGATGAGAGTCTACAATGCTATGCAGCGGATGGGTCAAATGCCCAATTCTCCTTAAATGATGACCTTTTGCAAAAATATGATCGTTTGTGCATCCCAGATGTGGTAAACTATATGAGGAGTTCATGTACGAAGCACATTTTACAAGTACTCAATTCACCCAAGGAGCATGAAAATGTACAAGGACATGAAGAAGGTGTTTTGGTGGTCAGGTTTGAAGAAATACATAGCCCCTTATGTGGTAAAATGTCAAACGTGTGCCTTAGTGAAAGCTGAATGCCAAAAACCGGGAGGATTCTTGAAGTTGTTACCAATCCCAGTATATAAGTTCGATGACATTTTTATGGATTTCATGCATGGACTGCCAAGATCTCAGAGCGGAAATGATGACGTGTAAGTGATCGTTGACTGGTTAACAAAAGTGTTACACTTCATACCTAATAGGAAGGACGATTCTGTGTAAAAATTGGCCAAGCTATAAATAACATTGTACGATTACACAGCGTGCCCCGTGGCATCGTCAGTGACTGAGATGGGTGTTTTAGTTCAGGTGATTGGAGGAAAATCCACCAACTATTGGGTACCAAGTTAAAGTTAAGTATAATCTTCAATCCGCAAATGGATGGTCAGACCGAGAGGACCAACAGAACATTGGAGGATATGCTCTGTATGTGCGCCATGGATTTTGGGAAGAGGTGGTAAGATATCCTATATATGATTGCGTTCTCCTACAATAATAGCTATAAAGCTAGCATACAGATGACGCCCTTTGAAGCTTTATACGGTAGGAAGTGTCGTAGACCATTAGCTTGGGCGGAACCAGGCGAGTCAAAGCTATATAAGCATAAGGAGGTCAAAGATGCAAATTAAACCATACGTACTATACAAGAGCAGTGGTTGGTAACCCAAGATATGCAAGCAAAGTACTACAATACCAAACACCGAAACGTGGAGTTTCTGGTTGGCGAGTGGGTGTACTTAAAGTTCAAGCCATTCAAAGGAATGTCAAGGATTCGGCGCTTGAAAAAGTTGAGTCTGAGGTATCTTGCTACGATTGAAGTGGTTGAACGAGTTGGAGAAGTAGCCTATCGATTAGCTCTGTCGCTGGAGCTAAGTGGTTTACATGATGTGTTTCACATATCGGTGCTACGCAAAGCTATAAAAGAATCAGCTTAAGGGATTGTTGTTGATCAAGTGTCGGTTGATAGTCGGCTAACGACGAAAGTTAGGCCCATTCGAATCGAGGATACGGAGATCAAGCAACTGCGAAACAAGATAATCAGGATGGTCAAAGTTCGGTTGGACAACTTTGGCCGTGAAGGGCTGATATGGGAGCGTAAGCAAACCATGCGCGAGGAATACCCTGAGTTGTTTGTAAAATAATATTGTAACATTGTTTTGTATGAAAGGACAATATGTTGTAACATGTAAGTTGTTTTTTTCCCATATAAATAGATAAAATTTCGGGATGAAATTTCTATAAGGAGGGGAGGGTTGTAACACCCCAAAATGACAGCAAAACCTTTAGTGATATTGCCGGGCAATAGTGGATATCGCCGACAGCGATAGCGAGAACACTCAATGCCATAAAGCGTTGAATGAGCTCAACGCACTCGACGCTTTCGACGAATCATCGAGTGAGCTGTTGGAGTGGATATAGTGGGTATCATCGGGCGATACTGCCACGTATGTGTGGACACGTGTCAGATGGCCGGAAGGAGACCGATGAGTGGTGGTTGGCTTGGGGTCAAAGCGTCTAACGATGATATCGCCCAGGAGATAGCGGATATTGTTGGGTTTCTCTATGAGGTGGCACAACACTTGTGCACGCAGCGGAAGTAAAGTAAAATCGAGAAAAACCCAAAAGAGATTTGGGATCGGGCCATGAATGTTGAATCAAGAAGTTAACAAACAACTAGGTAAAATTACCTTAACGGTGTTGAGTCACAACTCAACAATGATGCTCCAAAATATGAGTCCTTGTCGGTGGCGAGTTCCACATAGAATAGCGTCTACGTCTCTGCTGAAATCCACACGAGCGGGAGAACACCGAGCTTCATCGCACGACGGATCGGGAAAGGAGATTGACTACACCTTGCACTTCCACGGACTGCTAGGTCCGCTTCAAGAAGAGCAGCACCAGCGGCTATCATCGGAGAGGAGGAGATCGGAGGAACGAACGAGGCGGCGGAACACTTCCGTCGGGCAGGGTTCGGGATGCGGCGGACCGACAGAACTACGGAACACTTCCGTCGGCTTCGATTCGGCCACAGGAGAATATATTTTCCCAAAACCCTAAGTCCTATTTTATATCAAAGGTATGAACATACCTAGGAATGTCGCTTTCCGCAGACCACCGAAAATAGGGTTTCTGAATCGTTCGGAGAGAATCAGCTCTAAGTTCGGCGAGAATCCGCTTACAGAATCGACGAAAATCATCTGCAGAATCGTCGAGACCCAGCTGCAGAATCGTCGAGAATCATCAGCTGGAATCGTCGAGACTCAGCTGCAGAATCGTCGAGAATCATCAGCTAGAATCGTCGAGTATCACCATTCATCGGGAATCCAACAATTCGATTCTCGACGAATTTGCCTTAGTCGGAGAGTCATGCTCGACGATTCTCGACGAATCATTCTCGACGAATAATTCTCGATGAATCATTCTCGACAAACCTCCTTGGCAACGTTTGCCTGACCCCATTCTGTATGGTGATTGGTAACTCTTACCAACACAGTCAATCCTCCAACTTCTCCACCTTCTCTTATGTGCGACCCTGCAGGCTCATATCGCGTTGGCAGTGAGATTACATGTTTGACCACTTCTAGATCACCATGGTAACTCCAACAGTCTCCCACTTGATCTTGAAAGTATCAAACCAAAAACCTCACAAACAATGAGCGGCATCTAGCAATGCATCATTGCTACCCAAGCAATAAGAGTTCATAACTCAAAAGCCTATATGAACAATGTTACAGCGTTGTCTTTATCCCTTTGTCCTTTACATCCGGAAAGAACTAGAGGCATGGACCGTGTCACCCTCATAATAGCTCAATCCAAGTTTCTTTATCTAGAACGGACTTCCAGAGAATGGTGAGTCCAATATTACATATTGACTCAACCAAGCATGGCCATGCATTTCTAAGTCCTGTTCCATCAAGGGGCCCATGGATGCAACTCCTGTCATATAGGAGGACAAATCCCATATCTGCTCACACACAAACACCCAAATGATTCGTAACGTGCCCAACAACCACTCTTATCATCAACCTTTCTCAAGGAAGACTTTAGATGGCATCAAAGCACGCTCTTCCTCACTTGATGAATGTTGTGACTTCAGGTCAAAGGACCACAACACCATTATCAATTGAGACCTACTCGTGACACGTTTAGATAACAATCCACAAAGTAGTCTCAGGTGGGGTCTGTCCAGTACAACTTGTTCATTAACAAGTACCCACGTGATGACTTGATATCACAATATCATGACCTGTGAGAACTGGTCATCAGTCAACGCACGTGCTAGTCTTAATGTATCGTCATCACCCTTAGTTTCTATGATGATACTACGACAAGGGACCTTTCAAGAATGAATCTTCAAATAAATCATAGGCTCTCACATTCAAGTCACGTACTTGATGTCATATGGAAGCGAACATTCTAAGGGTATTTATTATGTTAACATTTAAGTATCGCATAGAGAAATCATAATAAAAGAACTTGCCATTAATTGTAAAAGAAAAATTCTGGTACACAATTCATCATATGAATAAATAACAAATAACCAACAGAATATATGTTTACACGCAACCCACAAGACTCTCACTAGAGTTGATCATATAGGTATCGCATACCCATTGATCGAGTATGACCATCATGCTTTCTCTGCGCGAGAGGCTTTGTCAGCGGATCTGCAATATTCTTCTCAGTCGGCACTCTGCAAATGTTCACATCTCCTCATTCGACAATCTCACGAATAAGATGGAACCACCAAAGTTTGTGCTTGGAGCGCTGATGGGATCTAGGTTCCTTAGATTGTGCAATTGCATAATTGTTATCACAGTAGAGAACTACGGGACCAACAATGCTAGGAACTACATCAAGCTCGCCGATGAATTTCCTAATTCATACAGCCTCCTTCGTTAGCTGCAGCGATATACTCGGCTTCTGTTGTAGAATCAGCAACTGTCTCTTGCTTGGAAGTCTTCAGCTCACAGCTCCTCCATTAAGGAAAAACACAAACCCATGACTGATACTTTGAGTCGTCCCTATCAGTTTGGAAGCTAGCATCCGTGTAACCACTTACAACGAGCTCTTCCTCTCCACCATACATCAAGAATACATCCTTTGTCCTTCTCATGTACTTCAGGATATTCTTGACTGCAATCCAGTGACACTCATCGGGGTCTGACTGATACCTGCTAGTCATGCTCAAAGCAAAGGAGACATCGGGTCGAGTACATAACATTGCATACATGATTGATCCAATTGCCGAAGCATATGGAATAAATTTCATGCGGTCCTTATCTTCACAAGATTTTGGACACTGGTCCTTAGAGAGATTCACGCCATGAGACATGGGTAAAAGTCCTTTCTTGGACTCAAGCATGTTGAACCGCTTCAACACCTTCTCGATGTATGTACTCTTGGTCTAACCAAGTAACTTCTTCGATCTATCTCTATAGATCTTAATACCGAGTATATAAGTCACTTCACCCAAGTCCTTCATAGAAAAGCAGTTCCCTAGGTTGTTCTCAACAACTTTTAGGGTAGGAATGTCATTCCCAATCAATAGTATGTCATCTACATACAATATAAGGAAGACAACAATGCTCCCACTGATTCGCTTGTAAACACAAGGCTTATCTTCATTCTTGATGAAACCAAACTCTTTGATTTTCTCATCAAAACGAAGATTCCAACTTCGAGAGGCCTGCTTCAGTCCATATATGGACCTATTCAGCTTTCATATTTTAGTGGCTTCATTTGGGGATACAAAACCCTCGGGTTGTGTCATGTACACTTCCTCAAGGAGGTTTCCATTAAGGAAAGCCGTTTTGACATCCATCTGCCAGATCTCGTAGTTATAATATGCAGCAATAACAAGCAATATCCTTATGCACTTTACCATGGCAATAGGGGAAAAGGTCTCATCATAGTCAATACCATGAATTTTCTTGAAACCCTTAGCCACCACTCACCCTTTGAATGTCTGTACATTCCCATCCATGTCGGTCTTCTTCTTGAATACCAATTTGCACCCTATGGGTAGTACCCCTTCAGGTCGTTCCACCAAGTTCCAAACTTGGTTTGCGTACATAGAGTCCATTTCGGATTTCATAGCCTCAAGCCATTTGTCGGAGTCCGGCGCATTCATAGCCTCTTGGTAGGTTGCTGGTACATCATCATGATCCATAAGCAACACATTACCTATTTGAGACATAAGAAATCCATATCTCTCAGGCTCAAATCTTGGTTTACCAGATCTACGTAGGACTTGTGTTTCTTGAGCAGGTTCTCTAACTACAACATCTTTTAGTCCTATCTAAGAATCCAATTCCGGTTCATTCACTACTTGTGGTTCTTGAACTTCTTCAAGTTCTACCTTTTCAGTCTTTTTTGATATGAATTCTCTCTCCAAGAAGACGCCAGTCCTTGTGACAAACACTTTGCCCTCGGACGGTAGGTAAAAGTAATACCCTTTCGTTTCCTTAGGATATCCCACCAGATAACATTTATCCGATTTGGGTTCCAGCTTGTCAGGAATTTGATGTCGCACGTATGCCTCACAGCCCCAAATTTTAATGAACGACCTACTAGGACGCTTCCCAGTCCATATCTCATATGGTGTCTTCAGAACCGTTTTCATTGGAGCGCAATTCAGTGTCATTGCAGCAGTCTCTAAAGCAAAACCCCAAAAGGAAACAGACAAGTCTACATGACTCATCATCGAACGTACCATGTCTAACAGAGTACGATTTCTCCTCTCAAATACACCATTATATTGTGGTTTTCTAGGTGGAGTGAGCTGTGATACAATACCACACTCTTTCAGATGATCACGTAACTCATTACTTAGGTATTCGCCACCTCGATCAGATCGGAGTGCTTTAACCTTTTTACCAACCTTGTTTTCTACTTCATTCATGAACTCTTTGAACTTTTCAAAGGTCTCGGATTTGCACTTCATAAGATACACATATCCGTATCTACTGAAATCATTAGTAAATGTAACGAAGTAGAAATACCCACCTCTAGACATGGAGCTCATGGGTCCGCATACATCACTATGTACAACACCCAAGAGATCTTCAGCCCTCTCAGTATAACAAGTGAAAGGGGCTTTAGTCATCTTGCCTAACAAACAAGATTCGTATCGCTCAAATGATTCATAATCAAATGAGTCTAAAAGTCCATCTTTATGGAGCTTAGATATGCGCTTCTCGTTTATATGGCCCAAACGACAATGCCAGAGATATGTAGGGTTTGAGTCATTTGTTCTTAGTCTTTTATTATTTTCTACATTATAGATCAGATGGTCCAAGTTCAAAACATAAAGACCATTAAACAATTGGGCTACAACATAACAAACATCATTCTTAAATATAGAACAACAGTTGTTCTTAATTATAAAAGAAAATCCAATCATGTCCAAGCATGAAATGGATATAATGTTTCTAGTTAAGGCCGGAATGAAATAACAATTATCTAGTTATATTACAAGCCCACTGGGCAAAGAAAGACGGTAAACCCCTACGGCTACAACAGCAACTCTTGCTCCATTGCCGACACGCAGGTCCACCTCACCTTTACTCAGCAATCTTCTCCTTTCCAGTTCCTGCACATTTGTATAAATGTGAGAACCACATCCGGTATCCAATACCCAAGATGAAGGAGCTGATAGGTTTATCTCTATAACGTAAATATTTGAAGCGGAAGTCATACCTCCCTTCATTTTCTGCAGGCCCTCAATGTAAGAAGGACAGTTCCTCCTCCAATGACCAGCCTTGCCACAGTGGTGGCATTTCCCTTCCTTCATCTTGCACTTTTTTTTCTTCAGTGCAGAAGACTTGGGCTCAAGATGTGACTTAGGTCTCACCTTCATCTTCTTAGAGCCCTTGGCCTTTCCCTTGCCCTTATGCACCATCAGTATGGGGCTGGCAGGCTTGGCCTTCTTCATGTTGATCTTGGAAGTTCTTAACATGCCTAGGAGCTCGGGCAGTGTCTTGTCTATTTCATTCATGTTATAGTTCAAGACAAACTGCTCATAACTGTCTGGCAACGATTGCAGGATCAAATCTGTGGCCAACTCTTGACCTAGAGGAAAACTCAGCCTTTCAAGGTTCTCTATATACCCAATCATCTTAAGTACATGAGTCCCTACTGAGTCTCGAACTCCTATCTTGCACTGAAACAATGCTTTTGTGAGGTCGAACCTCTCTTGACGAGCCTGCCCTTGAAACATTTTCTTGAGATGCTCGTCAATCTCCTTGCACCCCATGTTCTCATGTTGCTTCTGAAGCTCAGAGTTCATGGTGGTAAGCATAAGGCATTCGACGTCTAAGGCGTCATCAGTATACTTCTTATAAGTATCCTTATCAGCATAAGAAGAGTTCCCGGTCAGCACCTCGGGGGCTTCTTCTTCAAAGATATAGAGTTTCGCTCTTGCCTGAGAACAATTCTCAGGTTCCTGTACCAGTCCATGTAGTTGGTCCCACTGAGCTTATCCTTCTCAAGGATGGCTCTCAGAGACAGAGTGGAGTGTGAACAACTTGCCATGGAATTCTACAAGAATTCATGCAGAATAATATCAGTACCAAAATTTCAAAATATAATTTATTTTTAATTTGGACTTCAATTAAAACTCCCACTATTTTATTCGAAATGATGGCCCTGACTATCAATTCGGAGAATTCATGCGAGCTACTCTCTTAGTGGACAAGATCCGTATTTCACCAATACAATGAGTCAGCTTTGGCTTTTCTCTCACGATGTGGATATTTTGGTAGGCAACGCTTGCCAATTGCATCCTCATGCAATTCTTGTATGGTTGGTGAATAACTCCTTATTCGCATCCATCATATGGTGCATGCCAACCCTATGCCTCTAGGCACTCAACCTTTGAGGTCACCTAGTTAAGTTAGACCCGATGTCGACAGTGGGATATCACAATTATCCGCTCGCACCCTTACCAAGATATATTAATGCACCTTGCTTTGGCAAGCCCACACTTCATCGATCGAGACAGGAAGAGTGTCATCCATCAGAAGGCATCCGAACACTTAATATTAGATGAAGGGATTTTTGATTATAGGTTAACAATTAACCATGATCAACATTTGATCAATGTGCACATCCTCAGAAAAACATTTTCTAAAATCCACATGCATCCCTTATGTGCACAACATGGCACTATCAACATTTGATAGAAGGAAGGGCTAAATCTGAGCATCCGGACTCTTCCAAATCTTCAGATTTACATGCATTAGACAAAGGCAAAGGCAACTCAACTTAAAGAAGTAGACAAGCTCGTCTTTCATTGTTGGATTCAAAATCCAAAACAATACACGGGTTCATTAACCACTCGAGGGACGGTTACTGCTAAGAAGACAACAATTTCTAACAATTAGAAATTACTACGAAATCCCAGACGTTCCTGGAGGGGTTCCAAGGGGCAGAGCTCCTAACCTGTTGGTTATGGGCCCACCGATTTCCCTTGGAAAAACCATCAATAATTGATGTTCCAGGATTAAATCTAGACATTTAGAACACTTCTAAATCCCTAGGTTTACACGTACTGGAATAACCTAACTTCCAATACAACAATCATGGCCGAAACCTCCCTCTGATACCACTGTTGGGTTTCTCTATGAGGTGGCACAACACTTGTGCACGCAGCGGAAGTAAAGTAAAATCGAGAACAACCCAAAAGAGATTTTGGATCGGGCATAAATGTTGAATCAAGAAGTTAACAAACAACTAGGTAAAATTACCTTAGCGGTGTTGAGTCACAACTCAACAATGATGCTCCAAAATATGAGTCCTTGTCGGTGGCGAGTTCCACGTAGAACAACGTATACGTCTCTGCAAAAATCCACACGAGCGGGAGAACACCAAGCTTCGTCGCACGAAGGATCGGGAAAGGAGATCGACTGCACCTTGCACTTCCACGGACTGCTAGGTACGCTCCAGGAAGAGCAGCACCGGCGACTATCGTCGGAGAGGAGGAGATCGGCGGAATGAACGTGGCAGCAGAACACTTCCGTCGGGCGGGGTTCGGGATGCGGCAGACCAACAGAACGGCGGAACACTTCCGTCGGCTTCGATTCGGCCACAGGAGAATATATTTTCCCAAAACCCTAAGTCCTAATTTATACCAAAGGTATACACATACCTAGGAATGTCGCTTTCCGCAGACCACCCAATAAAGGGTTTCTGAATCGTTCGACGAGAATCAGCTCTAGGTTCGGCGAGAAACAGCTTACAGAATCGACGAGAATCATCTGCAGAATCGTCGAGACCCAGCTGTAGAATCGTCGAGAATCGTCAGCTGGAATCGTCGAGACTCAGCTGTAGAATCGTCGAGAATCATCAGATGGAATCGTCGAGTATCACCATTTGTCGGGAATCCAACAATTCAATTCTCGACGAATTTGCCTTAGTCGGCGAGTCATACTCGATGATTCTCGACGAATCATTCTCGACGAATGATTCTCGACGAACCTCCTTGGCAATGTTTGCCTGACCCCATTCTGTATGGTGATTGGTAACCCTTACCAACACAGTCAATCCTCCAACTTCTCCACATGCTCTTATGTGCGACCCTGCAGGCTCATATCGCGTTGGCAGTGAGATTACATGTTTGACACTTCTAGATCACCATGGTAACTCCAACAGATATCTCCAGAAGATAGAGTTAGTTTTTACTTGTCAGCTGAAATCGTGGCCTTTGCTCCCTTTTGATGAAATGATCCTATGGCTGGGATTAATCCCAAGGCCATTTATGTAGAGGAGTAGAGGAATGAGAATTCATTCTCTTCTTCTCACTCTCTCTCCTTCTTTCATCAAAGTTCTTGAGAGAAAGATCTATGGGTTGGAGATAAGTGCTAGAGCTGAGCTTGAATAGCTTGGTGAAGGATATCCAGTAGTCGAAAGCAAGATCCACGGCTTGGTCCATGAAGAGGAAAGCGCGGTGCTCCTTTCCAACCAGATAGAAAAGCGGTCATGGCTCCGAAGAAAATTACAAGGGTAACGATCTTCCTGCTTGGACAAGTAAAGTCCTTTTTTTGGCATATGCATGGAATCTCCCACCAAAAGGTGAAAAAGCGAAGGGAATTCCTTTGGGTCGATTCATTAAATCCCTAGTTAGTCTTGTATATAGATCCGAAAATGTGCAGTACGGAATATGCATGCTGTGTGAATCTCATCTAGACAGGTAGGTCTGGATTGGTTATGTTTTTATTTACATGTCGGAGAAGACTCCTAGTATAAACTAGTAGGCTACAGAGTTTGCAGGGTAGTACTTGTGATTTGAGAGTATTAGGAAGTACTGGAGTTGCACTCCAGGAAAAGACCCACGAAATTCTACGGTTTTAAGACCTGTTGGATATCGTCGGGTGATAGTGAGTATCGCCAACGACGATAGCTCTTGATGAGCTATTTGTGTTGTGTGTTATGAAAAGACCAGTGTTTCTGCCATTACAAGTTACTACAGTGTTTTGGGCTAGGTCTAGATAAAGAAAATGAGTTCTGTTAGTAACGCCTTGCGATGGTGAGTATCGTCGACGATAGCTCCATGATAGCCTTGTGATTACAAATACAATCTCTCGAAGATAGTATAGCTAGTGTGAGTTGTGTGCTCTTAAGGCCAGTGTGCCGAATGGAAAAGGGGAAGCCGACCCGCGTCAATCTATACTTTGAATTGATGATTTGAGAAACGAGCAATGGCTGAACTGTATCAGCGTTATGGTTATATAACTCGAGTGCCTAAGTTATTGGCGTTTGTTAGGATTGTATAATGAGAGTCTTAGGTTGTAAGCCGTCAAGACTAAAATCTCAGGTCGGGGGCTGTAAAGACTATAAATGCTCAAAGTTGACCGTCAAGTCTTGAACATCTGAACGGTGGTGTAATCCGGGAAACTGGCACACCGAAAATATGCCTTGAGTGCACGGAGCATCGGCAGTTTATGTCGGCATTTGTGATATATTGAACTGTGTGTGAGTGCACGTTCTTGTGATATATCTGCTTGTGAAAATGATATGTCTGCATGGAAGGAATACCTCTGCCTTAGGAAAGGGGTAGGGTCATTATAAATTGGTCAGCTGGATATTGACTGTTGCCTTTTTTATTGCCCTTGTGGTGGATTATCCATATGCAGGTGTTGGAGAGCCGAGCGGGAAATAGTGGCTTGAAACCCTTGTTGCTATGCCAGCCCTCAAATTCCAAGTGAAGGCGAACTTTTGCTATCTCATGTATGGCCGGCCTGCGTGCCGATGTATGAAAACACCTTGTATAAAGGAAATTGTTGTAAGGCCTTAAGGCCATATTGACTTTTGTGTATTTTTGTAAAACAACCTGATATATATATATATATATATATATATATATATATATATATATATATATATATATATATATATATATAGTGGACATTCATGTGTACTTGAGTTCAACTTTTCACCCCTGAAGCTTCCGCTAGAATTCTTTGAGGTAGGGTGTGTGTAGTCTTTTGATATTAACAAGTAATCTCGCTGACTTTTAGTGGAATATGGCGTGGGGCCTCGACCAAACCATCTATTATATTTCATTTGACGGACGGAGGCATTATAATTGTGTCCATCCCCAGCATGTTATTGCATTAGAAATCCGCTGCGTTAGTGGATTATGCATTGTGGGTGAAGCCAAAGTCACGACCGTTAGTCCAACTCGGTGATGTTGCATAACGAGCCTAAGGATTATGCAAGAAATTTGTTTGTGGCAAGATGTCGTTTGTGATTATTGTTCTTCCTTGATTTCGTGTGAGAATGAATGGTGGATAAGGGTAGGAAAGGCTTTTGATTGTGTTGTGCTAAGGCATGGCTTTGTCTCTTTGGACGATTGGCTAGCCAGTGACGTGCAAGTCATGTGTGGAGAGTGTCACGACGAGATAAGTCTCCTTCTGTGAAACTGATGAGAAAGCCAAGATTTGGACAATCCGGGGCGATGAATCCCACTAGTGGGTGGGGTCTAGCTAGGGTTCTTAGCATTGGTTTGTATGTGTGATGGAATCCTGACGTGAGAAGTCAGAGCTTGCAAGCAATCCCGGGTTTTGAGACCCAGGAGTGGGTGGGGCCTAGGCAAGAGTTTCCGTATGGCGGCTTGTATGTCATTGGGAAAATGGAAGTACCCATGTGTTTTCGGTTTGAACACCGAAGGGGAAATTGAAAGTACCCAATTGATGATGCATGATGATGTGTTAGAATCATACGTAATAGGGTGCTTTGGGTGAAGCCCAGGTTTGCATACATATTGCATTTAGGCCCCTTTTATTATATGCTCAACATAGAAACATGTTTGTTGTATGATACATCCAAACCTATTTTAACACTTTCTGTGTTCATGTATATTTGCATACGAAGTGCTGACTTGCAGGGTGATGGAGTGCCTCGGGGTATGCTAGGGATAGCTGGGAGGAGATGTGTTGGTTACATAGTTGAGGTCAGCCTTTGCTGACCTACGTTACTACAAACTTTTATAAGGCAGGGATCACAAGCGAGAGCAAGTCTGCTGGACAAAAAGGCCTAAGCCTCATGTAGTGAACTCTCTTATTGTTACTTATGTTTTGCTGAATGCTTTGCTCCATGAACTGTGATCCGGCTTGCATGTCGAGGTAGCTTAGGTGTGCTAAAGCACGTTGATAGGTTGATGTATTATTTCTATTTTTGGACTTATGAATGTTGTACGGCCTTAAGGCTGTTGGATACTCCTATATTAGTAGATAACTTTTAGTTGTACTGTTTGTTTCCGCTGTGTTTATATTCTGAGTTTTGAGTTGGGTAGTTTATATCATCTTATAATGCTTAAGCTGTGGAGTCTGTATGTTATGGGACCCCGGCCGGACCAATATTATATTGGCATTACAGGGAAGGTATTACAATTTTGTATCAGAGGGAGGTTAGTGTCCAGGGTAAGGTTTAGTGGTCAACTTGACATAATCGGATTGTGTAAAGAAGTTATCCACATAGGAGTATCGCGGGACCGTAAGTGTCCTAGTGTCTTAGTTTTTGCGAGAGAAGTTGATTCTTGTTTTACCTTGCTTTTGTTAAGGGTGCAAGCGATGAGGCGGGGACGTCGAGGCTGCAAAGGAGCCTTCGGCGAGCAGTGCTACTGTTCCAGGTCCGAGGGGAATGGGTGTAACCCCTGCCGACTTTTGTCGTATGCTATTAGAGGCAATGGTAGCGGCCCAAGCCGCAGTGGCAGTGCAAGTTGTGACCCATGTTGCCCAGGTAGCAACTCTTGTTACCCCAGATGCAGCACAAGTCGTACCAGGCGGAGGAGCCAGGCCAACAGAGTTGTTGGTTGAGAGAGTGTTCATTGGGCAAGGAGTCCGATAGATAAAGTATTTTTTGATTTTCCATCCTCCAAAATTCAAGGGAGTCGGCATGCCGACTGATGCGGAGGACTGGTGGGCGAGGATTCAAGAATTGCTGAGGGCGGTAGAGATGCCAGAGGAGAAGAAGTCTGAGTTTATGACTTTCATGTTAGAAGGTAATGCTAAGTTGTGGTGGGGGAGCCATAGCGTCCGCCAGTTTCTTGGACGCACCCCGTCTATAGAAGAGTTCGGGAATGCCTTCATGAAAAAGTATATCATTTTGTCGACAAGGTTAGCCCTTTAGAGATAGTTTTTGCACTTAGTGCAATGAGACAAGACTGTTGATGAGTATGTTCAGGAATTTACTCGATTGGGTCGGTATGCTGGAACAACCATGGCTGACAATGAAGAGAGAGATAATCTCTTCTACCATAGGTTGAGAGAGAATCTGAGATAACCCATCATAGCTATAAAGAATGGGGGCTTCAATGAGTTGATTGAGGCGGCCAGGACATTGGAAAGGGACATAGAATGAACCCAATGTCGTAATGGATTTACAGTAAAACAAGGAGAAGGAAATCCTTCTCAATCGCAAGGGAAGTTGGAAGGGAGTAAGTGGAAAAAGAAGCCCCATCCCTACAAGTCATGGGAGAAGAGCAGTACAATGTCTGGGGGATCTCACTTCAAGGGACCACCATCGTGCTGCAATTGTGGGAAGCCGGGCCACATAGCTCATTTTTGTACTGAAGGTGGCGCTGAGCAGGAGCCTAGGAAAGAGCAGTCTGTGCATTCCGGTCCCAGCACTGAAGAGAAAGCAAAAATGTCAGAGTCAAGCGCTTCACATTTCCAACCTGTACAGCCGAGGGCATACAACCTTGGGCAGCAGGAAGCGATTCGACAACCCGATGTGGTGATAGGTATGAGAAGTTTAAGTTTATTAATTTTCTTTAGACTTTCGATACTTTTATGTGTGTCGCTTATATTTTAGGCTTCGTGCTAGTTTCTGGTTGCCCCACTAGAGTATTGTTTGACACGAGAGCGTCGCACTCCTTTCTGGCGGAAAGCTTTATCCGGAGATTTGGAGTCGAGCCCTTTTTAGCGAACGCAGAACTTAGGGTGCGCATGCCCAATGGGTCTTTTATGACTACCGGGATGAGAGGGCGCATTGGTTGGAGTCTGGATGGAGTTGACTTCATGTTGGAAGCAACGGTTCGGCCGTTGTCCGAATTTGATGTGATCATGGGTATGGACTGGCTTGCTAAGCAGCGTGCCAGTATTGACTGCCTATCTAAGGTGGTGACCCTGAAAAGCGTAGGAAAGGAAGAAGTCATATTTGAAGGCCTTAGTGGAGTAGCATGTTCCCTGATCTCAGTCATGCAGTTGGTGCGGGTAGTTAACTGGGGAGGAGTAGTTTTCATAGCATTGTTAGAAGTGCAACTTTCCAAGCTAATAATCGGAGAAGTGCCGGTAGTGGCAGAATTCGAGGATGTGTTTCCTAAGGAGCTTCATGGGGCGCCTCCTCGTCGGGAGATCGATTTCTCGATTGAGTTAATACCAGAAGCTAGGACGGTGTCACGTCCTCCTTTTAGGATGGCACCAAAGGAGTTAGACGAGCTCAATGTATAGTTATTGGAACTGTTGGAGCAGGGGTACATTAGACCTAACTCTTCTCCATGGAGCGCGCCAGTGCTATTTGTGAAGAAGAAAGATGGTAGTATGTAGCTGTGCATAGAATACCGGGAGTTGAATAAATTGGCTATTAAGAATAAGTATCTAATTCCATGGATAGAAGACCTATTCGACCAGTTGGTAGGGTCAGTGGTGTACTCCAAGTTGGACTTGAAGTCCGGATACTACAAGTTACGGATTCGAGACGAAGACATACCCAAGACAACATTTGGTATGAGGTATGGTCACTTCGAGTTCTCGGTGATGCCGTTCAGGATGACAAACTCGCCATCGGTATTCATGGATTTGATGAACCGAGTGTTTTAGGAGTATTTAGACTCATTTGTGGTGGTCTTTTTCGACGATATTTTTGGTAAACTCCAAATCGGAGGCAGAGCATGAGGCTCATCTGAGAGTAGTCTTGCGGACTCTGAGAGAGAACCGAATGTATGCAAAGTTTTCGAAGTGCGAGTTATGGTTGAAGAAGGTGGAATTTTTATGCCATATGATTAGTGGTGATGGGGTGGCGGTAGATCCAGTGAAAGTTGAGGCTATCAGAGATTGGCCAGTTCTGAACACCATGGCAGAAGTCAGGAGTTTCCTTAGACTAAACGGGTACTATATAAGGTTTGTAGAAAACTTCTCACGGGTAGCTCTGCCCCTCACTACCCTGACTCGTATAGACCAGAAGTTTGTGTTGACGTAGGAGTGCAATCAAGTGTTTGAAACCTTGAAGAAAAGGCTGATGACAGTTCTAATCCTAAGTCTTCCTAAAGGGACTGAAGGATTTCAGTTTTTTAGTGACGCATCAGGTTGCGGTTTGGGTTGCGTGTTAGTGCAATACGGCAAGGTGATAGCCTTTGGGTGTAGGCAGTTGAAACCTCATCAGAGGAATTACCCCGTCTATGACTTGGAGTTGGCAGTAGTAATTTTTTGTGTTGAAGTTGTGGCGGCACTGTAACACCCCAAAACTTGGAAGGGGAATCGACGGTGTCGTTTTAGCCAAGTTTGGGTTTTGGAGCAGGCGATACGGGCGTGTCAAGGGCGTGACACAGGCGTGTCAGGGCGTGGTCAACCGCGGAGCCGTGGTCGACGTTCTGAGGGTCGACGTTCGTCGAGCTCAGGAACACGGCCTGGGACACGGGCGTGTCCCTGGCCGTGTCCTTCTCGGGCTGTTTGCAGGATTTATTCTGCTAGGCGTGAAACGGGTCACGACACGGCCGTGTCGGGTCTGACACGGGCGTGTCGAAGGCCGTGTCTTTGGTCGTGTCCTTCTCTGACTGGAAAAATTGGTCGGTGGGGGCGTGACACGGGTCTCGACACAGGCATGTCAAATGCGACACGGGCATGTCGGAGGCCGTGTCAAAGGCCGTGTGCTGGTTTTCGAATCGGTCGAGACGGCAAATGGGTAACACGGCCTGGCACACAGTCGTGTTGCAACCCGTGTTCGGCCCAGTTTTTGTAATTTTAGGCTGAATCGTGGCCGTCTGTTTCTTTGGTATGAGATCCAACGGCTGGGGGCTAGATCTGAGGGATTAAACTCGGGAATAGGGTTTGAAACCCTCACTTTTTCTCCTATCTTTATCTCTCTTGATTCTAGAGAGAAGGGAGAGCAAGGAGGAGGAAGAAGGCCAAGATCCGGCCGCCGGCGAAGCTTCGGAGGTCCGTTTCGCGAGCGGAGTTCAGATCCGCGAAGGTGGGAGCGTTGCGGTGGTTTTCAACCGAGCAAATCTTCTCCATGGCTAGGAAGAGGGGACGGAAGGTAACGACACTTCTCCTCTCGGTTTTTAGGATTTAGGATGCATGAATAGCATCCCCTTCCTTTCGTATTTTGAGCACCGAATCTCTCACATGAGAGGGATTCGTGTAGCCTAGGTTCAAGAGGGACCTCCAGGTTGAGTATGTTCATCCCGGCATGCTTTGCATTAGAGATCCGCTCCGTTAGTGGATTAGGCATTATGGGTGAAGCCGTTGTCGCGACCGTTAGTCCGACCCGGTGATGTTGCATAGCGAGATGTGAGGTTTCGGTAGAAATCCGTTGCGGCAATACGCCGTTGTGTGTATGCGTTTTCCCCCTTTAATTGAGTGAGTACTCGTAGTCGGAACCGGACAAGGCTAGCTCCGCTTCTTGCAGTAGATGGTTTCCTTGGAGCACAGGAAAGATACGGTGTGAATGGTGATTGGGGTGGGGAAACCTTTGTTTGTGCTGTGCAAAGGCGCGGCTATGTCTCCGTGGTCGGCTGGCTATCCCGTGACGCGCAAGTCATGTGGGGAAAGTGTCCCGGCGAGACTAGCCCCTTGTGTGGGACTGACGAGAATGTCGAGCGGAGGGCAAGCCCGGGCAATGTGGCCATGAGCGGGTGGGGTCCAGCAAGGCTTCTTAGAATCGGTCGGTGTGAGACGGAACCCTGACGTGCGAAGTCAGAATGTGCGGGAAAGCCCGGGGTATATGACCCTTGTGCGGTTGGGGCCTATGCGAGGTTCCGTGTGAAGGCGTGTGTGCCGTTAGGGACATGGTGGTTCCCTTGTGTTTGCGGCTTTAAGCCAATGGGGAAACGGAAGTACCCAGTGTTTGATGTTGTGCTAGATGCATACGAACTAGGATGCCTTGGGTGAAACCCGGGTTGCATTCATATTGCATAGTAGGCCCTTTCACTTTGTACAAAACATAGAGAACATGTATGTTGAATGAGACATCCAAGCCTGTTTTACCGCTTTATTATATATACTCTTTTGGTATATGAAGTGCTAACTTGCAGGTGGAGTGGTACCCCGGGGTCCGTTTGGGACGGTCAGGAGGAGATGTGTTTGTTACACAGTAGAGGTCAGCCTTTGCTGAGCCACGTTACTTCAAATCCTTACAGGGCAAGGATCGCATGCAGGAGCTAGCGCGCCGGGCGAAAAGCCCTAAGCCTCATGAAGTGTTGCTGTGCTTGACAATTTTCTTTTCCTTGTTTTGCTGCTGTTGTTTGACTATGTCCGGCTTGCATGCCGAGGTAGCCTAGGGGTGCTTGGCACTTTTATATTTGGACTCATATTGTGTAAGGTCTTAAGGCCATTTGATACTCTTCTGTTAGTGGATAACTTCTGCCTGTTAGTGTTCATTTTTCCGCTGTGTTTGTCTGGAGTTTTGAGATTGGGTAGTTTTATATCATTTTTTTTAATACTAAAGCTGTGGCGTCCGTATGTTGTGGGGCCCCGGGCGGACCCATATTATATGGTCTTTACAGGAGAGGTGTTACAATTTGGTATCAGAGCCAGGTTCGCGTTCCAATGAGAAGTTTTGCGGTCGAAAGTATAAGTCGAGTCGCGTATAAGAAGTTATCCACATAGGAGTATCGCGGGACCATGAGCGTCCTTGTGTTCGAGTCTTGCAATTAGAGACTGATTTGCGTTTTCTTGCTTGTGTTTAGAGTGTAAGCAACGAGGCTGGGACCTCGAGGCCAAGAGAAGAGCTCTCGGCAAGTAGTGCGACTGCGCAAGGTCTCCTAGGGATGGGGGTCACACCGGCCGACTTCTGCCGTATGCTTGCAGAAGCGATGGTAGCGGCCCAAGCTGCAGCGACAGCACAGGTAGCAGCTCCCGTTGCTCAGGTAGCAACTCATGCTACCCGGTCACGACAGTGACCGTGCCGGTTGAGGAGGCCAGGCGGGCGGAGCCGCAGGCCGAGAGAGTGGTTCTCGGGCAGGGGGACCGGCAAATGAAGTACTTTCTGAGTTTCCACCCTCCAACCTTCAAGGGAATCGGCACGCCCACAGATGCAGAGGATTGGTGGGCTAGAATTCAGGAGCTTCTGAGGGCGGCAGAGGCACCAGAAGACAAAAAGGCAGAGTTCGCAGCCTTTATGTTGGAGGGAGATGGCAAGTTATGGTGGGTGAGCCACAGTGGCCGGCAGTTTCTAGGACGCACACCGTCCATCGAGGAATTTGGGAATGCCTTCCTGAAGAAGTACATTCCCGCCTCAACGAGGCTAGCCCTCCAGAGGCAGTTTCTACATCTGGTGCAGCGAGACAAGTCAGTAGATGAGTATGTTCAGGAATTTACTCGCTTGGGTCGTTATGCAGGGACGACCATGGCAGACGATGAAGAGAGGGACAATCTCTTCTATCATGGATTGAGGGAGAATCTAAGACAACCCCTCATATCGATGAAACGTGCGGGTTTCAACGAATTGGTGGAGGCAGCCCAAATTTTGGAGAGTGACATGGAGCGATCCCAACGTCGCAAGGGTTTCACACCCAAGCAGGGGGAGGAGAAGAAGCCTGCTCAGTCCCATGGAAAGACGGAAGGGAGCCGATGGAAGAAGAAGCCTTCCCCATATAAGTCGGGCGAGAAAAGTAATTGGACGTCCGGAGGGTCACGCTCTAAGGGACCGCAGACGTGTTACAGTTGTGGCAAGCGAGGCCACATAGCAAGATTTTGTACCCAAGGGGGCGCTGAGCAAGAGCCAAGGCAGGAGCAGACCGTACGCTCCGGACCCAGTGCAGCAGAGAAGGGGAAAATGGCGGAGTCGAGTGCTTCCCGGTTTCAACCAGTGCAGCCAAGGGCCTACAACCTTGGGCAGCAGGAAGCAATCCGCCAAATCGATGTGATGACAGGTATGAGAGTTCAACCTGCATCGTAGATTTCTTCCTTTCAAGCCTTTTTATGTTTGTTGCATGTGTGTAGGCTTTGTAGTGGTATCTGGGTACCCCGCTAGAGTACTTTTTGATACGGGAGCGTCGCACTCCTTCCTTGCGGAAAGTTTCACCCGGAGGATTGGAGTTGAGTCCTTTGCAACGGACTCAGAGTTGAAAGTGCGCATGCCCAATGGGTCGTCTATGACAACCAGGGCTAAAGGGAGGATTTGTTGGAGTCTTGAGGGAGTCGACTTCATATTGGTAGCGGCGATCTTGCCGTTGTCCGAGTTCGATGTGATTTTGGGGATGGATTGGCTAGCGGAGCAGCGTGCCAGTATCGACTGTTTGTCCAAGGTGGTAACCCTGAGGGGCGTGGGGCAAGCAGAAGTCAAGTTTGAGGGCCTGCATGGAGTGGCCTGTTCCCTAGTTTTGGCACTTCAACTAGTGCGAGCTGTTAACCAGGGGGTGTAGCTCTAGTAGCGTTGTTGGAGGTTAGCCTTTCCAGGCTGTCTCTTGGAGAAGTGCCCGTGGTGGCGGAGTTTGGAGATCTTTTTCCTGAGGAGCTACCGGGAGCACATCCTCGGCGGGAGATTGATTTCTCCATCGAGTTAGTGCCCGAGGCTAGACCGGTGTCACGACCACCCTTTAGGATGGAACCAAAGGAGTTGGCCGAGCTCAAGGTTCAGTTGCAGGAGCTTTTGGAGCAAGGGTATATCAGGCCCAGCTCTTCACCGTGGAGTGCGCCGGTGTTATTTGTAAAGAAGGACGGTAGTATGCGTCTGTGCATAGACTACCGAGAGTTGAATAAATTGACTGTCAAGAATAAGTATATGATTCCTCGGATAGACGATCTCTTCGACCAGTTGGTGGGATCGGTGGTGTACTCCAAGTTGGACTTGAAGTCCGGGTATTATCAGTTGCGGATTCGTGACGAAGACATATCCAAGACCGCGTTTGGTATGAGGTATGGTCATTTTGAGTTCTCGGTGATGCCGTTCGGGCTGACGAACGCGCCGTCCGTGTTCATGGACTTGATGAACCGAGTGTTTCGCGAATATTTGTACTGGTTCGTAGTCGTCTTTATCGATGACATATTGGTGTATTCCAAGTCGGAAGCGGAGCACGAGTCGCACTTGCGGACAGTGTTGCAAGTATTGAGAGAGAACCAGCTTTATGCGAAGTTCTCCAAGTTCGAGTTCTGGTTGGAGAAAGTGGCATTCCTAGGCCATGTGATTAGTGGGGATGGGGTGGCAGTAGATCTAACAAAAGTAGAAGCCATCAGAGAGTGGCCAGTTTTGAGGACCGTGGCGGAAGTCCGAAGTTTTCTTGGACTAGCCGGGTACTACCGAAGGTTTGTGGAAAACTTTTCGCGGATGCTCTACCCCTCACTTCACTAACTCGCAAGGATCAGAAGTTTGTATGGACTTAAGAGTGCAATGAGGCGTTTGAAACCCTGAAGGAAAGGCTAATGACGACGCCGATCCTAAGTCTACCAAAGGGGACCGAAGGGTTCCAGATTTTCAGCGACGCATCCGGATGCGGTTTAGGGTGCGTGTTGGTGCAGCATGGGAGTGTGATAGCTTTTGGGTCGAGGCAGCTGAAGCCTCATGAGAGAAATTACCCCGTCCATGATTTGGAGTTAGCGACGGTAATTTTTGCTTTGAAGTTGTGGAGGCACTACGTTTATGGTGCAAAGGTGGAGATCTTCACGGACCACAAGAGTCTGAAGTATCTCCTAGATCAGAAGGACCTAAATATGCGGCAGCGTAGGTGGGTCGAGTTCCTTGGGGACTATGAGGTGGCGATTCAGTACACGCCAGGGAAAGCCAATGTGGTGGCAGATGCTTTGAGTATGAAATACTCGGGGCAAGGAAATTGGATTGAAGCTCACGATGAGCGGTTAAGGCGGGACTGGGAGTCCCTTGGTTTGGAATGTGTGGCAAGAGGCGAGTCTAGCGTGGCTCGACTAAATTGGATTGAGATGCAGAGTGACTTATGCGATCGTATTCGGGAAGCGACCCGTGTAGATGCGGAGTTCCAACCTTTCGTGGAGGAAGCTCTAAAGGGCGAGGGTAGCGCCTGGGAGATGGTTGATGGGATTCTGAGGAAGGGCGGAAGGATTTGTGTACCACAGTTCGGCAAGCTCCGCGAGGAGTTGATGTTTGAGGCCCACTTCACTAAGTACTCCATTCACCCGGGTAGTACAAAGATGTACTTGGACTTGAAGAAGTCCTATTGGTGGCCTGGGATGAAGCGGAAGTAGCTTTGTGTGTGAGTCGGTGCCAAACATGTGCCTTGGTGAAGGCCGAGTGTCAGAAGCCAGGTGGGTTCTTGACGCCTCTTCCAATCCCCGAATGGAAATTTGATGATATCTCCATGGATTTTGTGCATGGGTTGCCTAGATCGCAGCAGGGTAATGATGCCATTTGGGTGATTGTGGACCGCTTGACCAAAGTGGCACATTTCATCCCAAACCCGAAGGAGGACGGTGTGGAAAAGTTGGTGGAGTTGTACGTCCGCAATATTGTACGACTCCATGGGATTCCGAAAAGTATAGTCAGCGACCGGGATGGACGTTTCATGTCTAAGGATTGGAGGTTGGTGCAGAAGAGCTTGGGCACAAGACTCAAGTTCAGTACGGCTTTTCATCCTCAAACCGATGGGCAAACTGAGAGAACGAACCGTACCTTGGAAGATATGCTAAGGATGTGTACTCTCGACTTCGGCAAGAAGTGGGAGGATCACCTCTTCATGGTGGAGTTTGCTTATAACAATAGTTACCAAGCTAGTATCAAGATGGCGCCATACGAAGCTCTGTATGGGAGGCGGTGTCGAACACCGATGTCTTGGACAGAGGTGGGAGACACCAAGCTTTTGGGGAAAGAAGTGGTAGCCGACGCTAGTGAGCTAGTGCGGACCATCCAAGAGCGCATGAAGGTAGCTCAAGATCGACAGTAGAAGTATTTCAATGCTCGCCACAGGCGTGTGGAATTCGCTGTGGGCGACTGGGTGTATCTTAAGATCAAGCCGTTCAAAGGCGTTTCGCGAATTCACCGACTCAAGAAGCTGAGTCCGAGATTTTTGGGACCATTCAAGGTCGTCGAGCGAGTGGGAGAGGCAGCGTACCGGTTGATGTTGTCCACAGAGCTAAGTGGATTGCATGACGTTTTTCACGTCTCCGTCCTGAGGAAAGCATTGTTAGAAGCCAGCGTGGTGATTGAGCCGACGGCGATGCCGGTAGAGGAAGACTTGAGGACGCGAGTTCGTCCAATCAGGATAGAAGACTCAGAGGTTCGGCAATTGCGGAACAAGGAGGTCAGACTCGTAAAGGTCCGTTGGGACAACTGTGACTACGAGGAGCTCTCATGGGAGCGAGAGCAGGCCATGCTGGAGGAGTACCCCAAGCTTTTCTCCTCAGGTACCGTTTAGTTTTGTTTACCTTCCATGTTTTAAATTTCGGGATGAAATTCTAGTAAGGGGGGGAATTGTAACACACCAAAACTTGGAAGGGGAATCGACGGCGTCGTTTTAGCCAAGTTTGGGTTTTGGAGCAGGCGGCACGGGCGTGTCAAGGGCGTGACACGGGCGTGTCAGGGCGTGGTCGACCACGGAGCCATGGTCGACGTTCTGAGGGTCGACATTCGTCGAGCTCAGGAACACGGCCTGGGACACGGGCGTGTCCCTGACCATGTCCTTCTAGGGCTGTTTGCAGGATTTATTCTGCTAGGCGTGACACGGGTCACGACACGGCCGTGTCGGGTCTGACACGGGCGTGTCGAAGGCCGTGTCTTTGGCCGTGTCCTTCTCTGACTGGAAAAATTGGTCGGTGGGGGGCGTGACACGGGACTCGGCACGGGCGTGTTAAAGGCGAAACGGGCGTGTCGGAGGCCGTGTCAAAGGCCGTGTGCTGGTTTTCAAATCGGTCGAGACGGCGAATGGGTAACACGGCCGTGTTGCAACCCGTGTTCGGCCCAGTTTTTGTAATTTTAGGCCGAATCGTGGCCGTCCGTTTCTTTGGTATGAGATCCAACGGCTGGGGGCTAGATCTGAGGGATTAAACTCGGGAATAGGGTTTGAAACCCTCACTTTTTCTCCTATCTTTATCTCTCTTGATTCTAGAGAGAAGGGAGAGCAAGGAGGAGGAAGAAGGCCAAGATCCGGCCGCCGGCAAAGCTTCGGAGGTCCGTTTCGCGAGCGGAGTTCAGATCCGCGAAGGTGGGAGCGTTGCGGTGGTTTTCAACCAAGCAAATCTTCTCCATGGCTAGGAAGAGGGGACGGAAGGTAACGACACTTCTCCTCTCGGTTTTTAGGATTTAGGATGCATGAATAGCATCCCCTTCCTATCGTATTTTGAGCACCGAATCTCTCACATTAGAGGGATTCGTGTAGCCTAGGTTCAAGAGGGACCTCCGGGTTGAGTATGTTCATCCCGTCATGCTTTGCATTAGAGATCCACTCTGTTAGCGGATTAGGCATTGTGGGTGAAGCCGTGGTCGCGACCGTTAGTCCGACCCGGTGATGTTGCATAACGAGATGTGAGGTTTCGGTAGAAATCCGTTGCGGCAATACGCCGTTGTGTGTATGCGTTTTCCCCCTTTAATTGAGTGAGTACTCGTAGTCGGAACCGGACAAGGCTAGCTCCGCTTCTTGCGGTAGATGGTTTCCTTGGAGCACGGGAAAGATACGGTGCGAATGGTGATTGGGGTGGGGAAACCTTTGTTTGTGCTGTGCAAAGGCGCGGCTATGTCTCCGTGGTCGGCTGGCTATCCCGTGACGCGCAAGTCATGTGGGGAAAGTGTCCCGGCGAGACTAGCCCCTTGTGTGGGACTGACGAGAATGTCGAGCGGAGGGCAAGCCCGGGCAATGTGGCCATGAGCGGGTGGGGTCCAGCAAGGCTTCTTAGAATCGGTCGGTGTGAGACGGAACCCTGACGTGCGAAGTCAGAATGTGCGGGAAAGCCCGGGGTATATGACCCTTGTGCGGTTGGGGCCTATGCGAGGTTCCGTGTGAAGGCGTGTGTGCCGTTAGGGACATGGTGGTTCCCTTGTGTTTGCGGCTTTAAGCCAATGGGGAAACGGAAGTACCCAGTGTTTGATGTTGTGCTAGATGCATACGAACTAGGATGCCTTGGGTGAAACCCGGGTTGCATTCATATTGCATAGTAGGCCCTTTCACTTTGTACAAAACATAGAGAACATGTATGTTGAATGAGACATCCAAGCCTGTTTTACCGCTTTATTATATATACTCTTTTGGTATATGAAGTGCTAACTTGCAGGTGGAGTGGTACCCCGGGGTCCGTTTGGGACGGTCAGGAGGAGATGTGTTTGTTACACAGTAGAGGTCAGCCTTTGCTGAGCCACGTTACTTCAAATCCTTACAGGGCAAGGATCGCATGCAGGAGCTAGCGCGCCGGGCGAAAAGCCCTAAGCCTCATGAAGTGTTGCTGTGCTTGACAATTTTCTTTTCCTTGTTTTGCTGCTGTTGTTTGACTATGTCCGGCTTGCATGCCGAGGTAGCCTAGGGGTGCTTGGCACTTTTATATTTGGACTCATATTGTGTAAGGTCTTAAGGCCATTTGATACTCTTCTGTTAGTGGATAACTTCTGCCTGTTAGTGTTCATTTTTCCGCTGTGTTTGTCTGGAGTTTTGAGATTGGGTAGTTTTATATCATTTTTTTTAATACTAAAGCTGTGGCGTCCGTATGTTGTGGGGCCCCGGGCGGACCCATATTATATGGTCTTTACAGGAGAGGTGTTACAGGCACTATGTGTACGGTGCGAAGGTGGAGATCTTCACGGACCATAAAAGCCTAAAGTATCTTTTAGACCAAAAATATTCGAACATGCGGTAGCACAGGTTGGTCGAGTTCCTTGGGGACTACGACATGGCAATTCAGTATACGCCAGGCAAAGCATACGTAGTAGTGGATGCCTTGTGTAGAAATTATGCTAGACAAAGGAATTGGATTGAGGCTAATGATGAGCAGTTGGTGCAAAAGTTTGAGTCCCTCGGCATCGATTGTATAGTAAGAGGCAAGTCTAGCATGGCTCGGTGGTGTTGGAGCATACGTTCTGCGCTCCTTGGTTTGAGAATAACAAATCCCGGATGTATTTGATCTTGGTATGTGTTTAAATGAGCAGGGATAACAGGTTTTGTATGTACTAATGTGAAATTGAGGAAAAGATCTACCTTAACTCTAGAGGGGGGTGAATAGAGTATTTTAAAATAATTCACAATTAAAATAGTACAGCAATGGAAGACTTAAATTTATGTATATGTGTAAGGTGCTTGCAGTGAAGTAAAAAACTAAAGCAAGAAATAAAGAATCACACAGCACACAACAAAGACAAACTCACAGCAACTAGATGACACAAGGATCTATAGTGGTTCCCCAACAACCTGGGTACATCCACTCTTCTACCACCCTTGGTAGGAATTCAGTGCAGGAATAGTTGATCAGGTGTCCAAGGCACCAATGAGCTTTTGATCAGGTACTCAAAAAATAAACAAGATTTTTTGATCAGGTGTCTTACCACCACTGAGTTTTGATCAGGTCTCAGAAACCAAGAGTTCACTTTTGAAGGGAGAGATAACCCTGTACAAATGGTGGTAAAAGAAAAAGGTGATGATGTCTTCTCTGTCTCAAATCACTGAGAGAAGACAAGTGGATTGTTGATGTTGTCAAAGCTCCCCCTAGGATGTAGAAAGGTTCAGGAGTGAAAGCTTTGCTAGGGTGATAGGTCTTTAGAAGCTTCAGATCTCCCGCAGAAGATGATTCCAGCAGATGCTGAAATGTTTGATGTCTGGAGTCCTTGATGTTGAAGCTTTTGAACACTTGAAGATTTGAAGGAGTTGAGTAGCAGAAGATCTCCTCTACAGCAGAATTTTCTTGTGTTCTTGAAGATTCAGTAGATTTGAAAATCACAGAAGATGAACTGTTGATTAGAGAAGTTGTATTGTTCAATCTTCTGTATTGTAATCTAATTCTTCTGTATCTCTTTTTATTCTCTGTATACTCTATTATCTCTGTATATTGTATCTTGTGTATTGTGTGTATTGTTGTTATCTCTATTCTCTTCTACAGGAGTATATCAAAAATCTAACTTAGATGGCCGTTATTCAGTCATAAATGGCTTCCATAATTGACAACTGTATCTGGGGAAAGTCCTAAGCAATATTCCATTTAGTCCTTCCTTGAAAATTGCATCAGATTGCTTGAAACGGCTAAAAAATCCTTTGTAATAAATGCAGAAAATAACTCTAAAAGAATTTGAATTGATTCCATAACTGTTCTTGAATTTGAATTCTGAAGGCGTCGATCTCTCTCACAAAAATCGTCGATCTGAGCTCTACGATCGTTGAACTGAGCTCAGAGATTGGATTTATCCTAGAGACAGAAAACGTCGACTTGAGCTCTACGATCGTCGAACAGAGCTCAGTGACTTTGAAAATAGCTAAAGACAAAACGTCGATCTGAGCTGGAAGATCGTCGACCGGAGTTCGATGACTTGCAGTGTTGAGCTCAGAGAGCGTCGAACGGAGTTCGACGTTTCGTCAAACTGAGCTCGACGAAAATTGTCTTGTCTCAGTACTTAGTCCTGATCTCTGAGTGGTCCTGGGGGCAGCTCCAAACCTAAGTTCTAAACCCTAGACCCATTCTAATTTGACCTTTTCAACTATACAACTAGGTCAAACAATTTTCCTAATAACATAGTGATCCTTGCCTAAATTAGTAATAGGGTGTTCCAACAATCTCCCCCTATTTGGGTTAGGATTACTATTTACAGGACATAATTAGGAAACACAGAATCATACATACAGAAACAAAATCTAAACTAACAATACAGAAAAGATAATCAAAGCAGCATTGCAGAACTCAAAAGGAAATCAGCTAGTGTTCAGATATAGATGTACTGTCTGCTTACAGAATTCATTTCCTTTCACTGCCTTTCTTAAATAAAATCTCCCTGTTGGGATTGATAGCATCTTTCTTTGATCTTCTGTCATCTTCTGCACCTAAAGAGGTTTGGGATCTGGGCCTTGGAACTACAGCCTCAGGATGCAATTTCATGTAATCTTCTGAATCAAAAGAACTTTCTTGAAGCATATCTCTCCAGTTCTGTCTTTCTTTATTTTGAAAGAGTAGTGATGTTAGAAGTATCTTTTCCTTGTTCTCTGGCCTTTTTCAACTGATCTAGAGCAGCAAGCTCTTTCATCCTGGCAGTCCATGATACTGGATTGTTTTCTGGATCCTCAAAAGGAATTGAAGGTTCATATCTATTTATAGTTTCTGAAGTAGTAGATGTTCTTGTAACAACAGTATCTCTGAGTTTGTAAGGAAAAGGACCTTGAGTTGAATCCATATGCCCTTGACCTTCCCTTTGCTGTCTAGAATAGGTTCTATATTCTCTCTGGCTTTCTCTGAGTTGTCCTCTTCTTGAATGATAACCTTTTTGATATTGTCCTCTGGGCTGATATCTTTGAGATGGTTGAGAGGAACTTTGCTTTGAATCTGAAGATTGAAATGCAGAGCCTCCACCAGATCCTGAATCTGGAGGAGGAGGAGGAGGTTGATACTGAGAGGATACTTTCTCATACTTGTCCAGTTTTCTTTTCTTCTTCATAGCATTTAACTGATTTTTGGAATATTGCATCCAGGGCTCTGTAATCTGGCAGTCATGCAGAATATAATATGGTATGTCATTTGCATCTTGGGCCTTGGCAGGAGGAACTCTCATCATAGCTTTGCTTCTATCTTTCCTCTTTTTGGCAATGGTGCCAGCAGAGTCATCAGATTCAGTATTGAATTTGTCACTGTCAGAGCTCTGTGGTCTGTCATAAAGATCATCAATTCTTTTTATGTATTCCTCTTGAAGTTTGGATTTCTCAGAATCAGCAGGAGCAGGAGGTGTTGGAACAGCAGCAAGAATCTCAGCAGGAGTAGTTAGAATAACAGACACTTGTGGAGCAGTTGCATCAACAGGATTCTCAGAAACTTGTTCTTCCAGATAACTTGCCAGTTCTTCAGCAACAGCAGTATCAACAGACAGCATCTCAATATCAGTAGATTCACCAGAAATATCAGCAGCAGCAGCAGCACTAACAGTAGCAACAGCTTCCTCAGCCTTAAGAGAATTGACATAGGATATGATCAGGCTGGAATCACATACAGAAATAGGCACAATGGCCTTAGTGAGGTCTTCAACTCCCTCAGTTGGTAATCTTCTTCTGTAAAGAGTATCAAACTCAAACAACAGTGACCTGAGGTCCACTGTAATCACTGGTACTGGGGAAGCAGTTGGAGCAGGCAGTTCCTCAGCTTCATAAGGCATCTCCCCCAGCCTTGATTCAGTCATGACTGGATCAAGGCATTCCATAGAAGGAATTACCTGAGGAGAGGAAAAAGAGGTTAGCCTATCAGATAGCTCCTTTATTGATTGCAGGACTGGAGCCATGGTGGTCTCCAGCAGGCTTACTAGCTTGGGGGACATTATCCCATAAAGCCTATCGGCCAAGACTGATAAATCCACTTGCTCAAGTGGGACTTGAGTAGAGGTGGAGGATGGAATTGCTTGAACCAATGGTGAATGGGCTGCAGTTGATGCTGTGGTGGATGGTAGAATTGATGGTTGAGAGATAGGGATGGTGGAGATGGATGGTATGGGTGTGGACATGGATGGAGTGAAGGATGGTTGGGAGAGTATATCATGAAGAAGTTGTTGGTAGGAGGAGGTAAAGAAAAGCTCAGGAGGAGAGGAAGGGGAATCATCCATGAAGGAATCTTCCAATATGTTGAAGGATGGAATGGTAAGAGGTGGATAGTAGTGGAGTGGATGGAATGATTCTGAGGTGGTTGGAGGTGAAAGAGGTGATGAGATGGTAATGGGGGAAGAAATGGTTGTGGTTGTGGAGATTGTTGTGGTAGATGTGGAGGTGGAGGTAGAAACAAGAGGTGGAGAAGAAGGAGCAGAGGTGGAGGATGGCAGTTCTTCCATGAGGGCTGGAGCCTGAAGGGAAGTGACTACAGAAGTCCTTGTGCCTGAAGCTATAGTAGTCCAGGCGGGTTTGATGATCTGCATGTCTCATTTTCCAAATAGGGCACAGGTTAATCTTTTAGATGCATTAATGTGCATCCCATTGGAAACCAGTAGCTCTGGGCACCTGGAGTGCAGGAAAACACCTAAAATCCTCCCAAAATTGACAAAACTTTTATTAATTTTCTTCTTGATCAAATCAAAGAAGATTGCTCCCCAATTCAGATGTTTCTTGTCCACTATGGCTCTCATCAGACAGAACTGATACCTTGATATGGTATCATGTGCTGAGTTCTTAGCCAGCAGCACTTTCCCCCACAACATCAGCCAAAAATCAAAATTCAATGGATAGATTCTTTTTCAATAACTTATTAGGGTTTGCAGCAGAGTGACCCATTCTATCCAACATAGAATCAAATTCTTCTCCAGACATATCAATAGAATCATCTCCAGTACTTAAATTGAATACCTCAGTCAGAAGGGTAGGGGACAATTGTACCTGAATCCCGCTGATAGTACCAACTATAGTATTCTCATCCAGATTGTTTGCAGTAAATACCCATTCCTTTATTTCGTCAGCCGCAATCTTCATTCTGGTCGACATAATATCCACTAGCTGTTGTTCCTTGAATAGTTCCAGGATATCCTTGAAGATTTGATCGCTGCCGTCGAATGAATCCATATCAATATCAAACCCGGTATCAAACTTCATCTTCGCGAGAGCCGCAACATTCACCGCCATTGAAGACCTGCAAAAAAATTTACCAAACACAACCAAGTGCAGTAGAGTTTTGAGGGAAAGAAAGAAATTGCAGAGAGTATGAATGCGTAATCGAAGAACGACGACGAAAAATGATTTTTATATTAGGGTTCGACGGCGGAAAGGAAGGATCGTTGAACTCCGTTCGACGATCTGGGCTTCTAATGGAATCTGAAGAGTCTTCAATAACGTCGATCTCCGTTCGACGATATTGGAGAGCGACGAACTCCGTTCGACGATCGTTGACCAAAGGAAGATAGCCTAGCGCTGCCTGGAAAACGCTGAACTCCGGTCGATGCTTATTGGAAAGCGTCGATCTCCGTTCGACGCTTTTTGGGAAAAAGGTCGAGCATAGTTCAGAGGAAAAATAGAACCTACAGACACTAGAAAATATAGGTTTTTAGCCTAGTCTTGGTCTGTTTTTAGATTTAAAAATCTTTGGATTTATTTTAAACTTCCTCCATCTAACATTCCTAACTGATTTAGGAAGAAGGTGTGTTTCTTTTCATCCAAAGGTTTGGTGAAAATATCTCCCCTTTGCAAATCAGTTGGGATATACTGAAGTTCAATTTTATTTTTCTCTACATTATCCCTTAGAAAGTGATGCCTAATCTCTATATGTTTTATCCTACTATGGAGGACTGGATTTTGTGCTATGGAGATAGCACTAGTATTATCAAAAAAATATTTTTGACCCTTCTAAGTTGTAGCCATAATCTAGGAACTGGTTTTGAATCCACAGAATCTGTGAGCAACAACTGCCTGCTGCCATGTATTCAGCTTCAGCAATTGAAGTGGATACTGATGTCTGTTTCTTACAGAACCAGGAGACAAGTCTGTCACCAAGGAACGTGCAAGTTCCACTGGTGATTTTCCTGTCTACTCTACATCCAGCATAATCAGCATTTGAAAATCCAGTTAATTCAAATCTTGAGTCTTTTGGATACCAGAGTCCTAGATTTGGACAACTTTTCACATACCTGAGAATCCTCTTTACTAAAGTTAACTGTGACTCTCTAGGGCTTACTTGGAATCTAGTACATATGCATGTAGCAAACATTATATCAGGTCTACTATCTGTAAGGTACAATAGAGAGCCAATCATTGCTCTATATGTTGTTTGATCAACATGTTTTCCATGTTCATCAGCATCTAATACAGTATTAGTAGGCATAAGTGTTTTCATACCAGATGTTTCAGACATATCAAATTTCTTAACCAGTTCCTTTGCATACTTGGTTTGAGAAATGAATATGCCTTCAGCATGTTGTTTGACTTGCAATCCTAGAAAGAAGGAAAGCTCACCCATGCTACTCATTT
Organism: Platanthera zijinensis; assembly: GCA_039513925.1. Taxonomy (NCBI): domain Eukaryota; kingdom Viridiplantae; phylum Streptophyta; class Magnoliopsida; order Asparagales; family Orchidaceae; genus Platanthera; species Platanthera zijinensis. Next base: position 151,137,371 of record CM077087.1, read on the forward strand.
CAAATTTAGAATGCATTAGGTTGGAAAACTTCTTGCATAAATTTGAATCAGTAGAACCAAAGATAATATCATCTACATATATTTGTACTAGTAGGGTATGGGACTTATGGGTTCTAATAAAAAGAGTTTGGTCTACTCTACCCCTTATAAAATCATTTTTCAGAAGAAAGCATGCTAAGGTCTCATACCATGCTGTAGGAGCTTGCTTGAGACCATATAATGCTTTATGCAATTTGAAAACATGGTCAGGATAAGTTGGAGAGATAAAACCTGGAGGTTGTCTAACATAGACTTCCTCTTTGATGTCTCCATTGATAAATGCACTCTTCACATCCATTTGGTAGACCTTGAATCCTTTGTGAGCTGCATAGGCAAGGAATATTCTTATGGCCTCTAACCTTGCCACTGGTGCAAAGGTCTGGTCATAGTCTATCCCTTCTTCTTGAGAATAACCTTGAGCAACTAGCCTTGCCTTGTTCCTTACAATAACTCCTTTATCATCCAACTTGTTTCTGAACACCCACTTTGTTCCAACAATTGAGTGATCCTTAGGCCTTGGCACTAGTTCCCAAACTTTGTTTCTCTCAAATTAATGTAGTTCCTCTTGCATAGCAATGATCCAGTGTGGATCTTGTTCTGCATCTTGAATGGATTGAGGCTCAACTTGAGATAGAAAGCAAGTAAGCATCAAGTTCTGGTTGACCTGATTTCTGGTTTGCACACCAGCTGAGATGTCTCCAATCACTTGGGAGATTTGGTGATCTCTTGTTGTTACTAAATCAACAGGAGGTGTTGATTGTTCACCAACCTGTGTTGTTGTTTCCTCTTGCGGAACAACAACTGGCTCTTCAAGATGGTTTTCTCCAAGATGTTGAACATCAAGATGTTGAGTATCCTCTTCATCTTCACTGATTTCAGCTCTTTGTTGGATAGGTGAATGTACTGAATCCTTTTCTATAATGTATAACCTGTCCAAATTTTCTGAAAGAGAGTGTACCTGTAATGGTTCTATGGTAGAAGTGGACTTCTCCTTGTAACACATGTTAGTCTCATCAAAAGATACATGAACAGGTTCTTCAATTTTAAGAGATGTTTTATTATAAACCCTATAAGCTTTATTGATCATGGAGTATCCCAGAAACACTCCTTCATCAGCTTTAGCTTGGAATTTTGCTAAATACTTCTTGTCATTATTGTGAATATAGCAAATACAGCCAAAAATTTTGAAATAGTCTACTTTAGGTTTCTTCCCTTTGAGCAATTCATAGGGAGTCTTGCCCTTCAGTTTATGTATTAGACTTCTGTTCAACACATAGTTGGTGGTATTCACTGCCTCAGCCCAAAAAGATAGAGGTAGGTGAGCATCTGTCAACAATGTAGTAGCATATTCAATTAGGGTTCTATTTTTCCTTTCAACTACCTCATTTTGTTGAGTTCTAGGAGCTGAGAAAGTATGCTTGATCCCTTCGCTCTGACAGAACTCTTGCATAAGAAGAGAATCAAACTCTGTCCCATGATCACTTCTGATCAGGGCAATGTGAGTATTGAACTCAATCTGTATACATTTGAGAAACTCTGTCAGACACTTAAAGTTATCAGACTTCTTCCTCAGAAAGAATACCCAAGTGAATCTGGAGAAGTCATCTACAATCACCAAAGTATAAGATTTCCCTCCTAAACATTGCATTGTAATGGGTCCAAAAAGATCCATGTGTAACAGATACAAAATCCTAGGTGAATCTCTCTTATTAAGTGACTTAAAACTATTTTTAGTTTGCTTGCCTAATTGACAGGCCTTGCAGAGTCCTTCCTTCTTGTAGGGGCCAGAAGGTAGTCCTCTAACAAGGTTGTCCTTGGACAGTCTAGCAATGGTTCTAAGTTTTAGGTGTCCTAGTCTTTTATGCCATAAATCATTTGGTTTGCAGACTGAATTAAATAAGCAGATATCTATGTTGGTTGAAAGGAAATCTACAAGATAAATATTACCTTTCCTTTTACCTGTTAACACTGTTGTGTTATCCTCTAACTTGATTTAGCATAAGGATTTGTTGAATGTCACTTGATATCCTTCATCACAGAGTTGACTGATGCTGATTAGGTTGTGCTTCAGTCCTTCCACATAAGCCACCTTCTTGAATGTGACTGAGCCAATCTGAACAGCACCATATCCTTTTGTTTGACCAAAGTTTGAATCTCCAAAGATCACTTTGGGTCCAAGTTTGGCTTCGAAAGATGTGAGATTGTCCTTACTCCCTGTCATGTGCTTTGAGCACCCACTATCCAGATACCATTGTTGGTTCATTGCTGGATAGGTCTTCACTTGCACATAAATAATTTATATGTTTTTGACTCAGTTTACCTTGGGTCTACGTTGATAACCTTTAAATTCAGAAATGAAAGACATCCCTGGCTGACTCCTATATCCTTCAGGATGGTATCTCCTAGAAGGTACTATCCATTCAGTATAAGGTTTGAAGCTTTGGGATGAGGGACTTCTAGGATTGACTTGAGATTTATCTCTGAAAGAAGGTTCAAAGCTCTGAGCTCCGTTCGATGATCGTCAACCTGATTTCGACGATCTTGGGTCAGATCGTCGAGCTCTGTTCGAAGATCGACTATACTAGAGTTCAGAGTTCAGAAGTCGTCGATCTGAGTTCGACGATCCAGCCTTGGATCACCGACCTCTGTTCGACGATCGTCGAGCTCTGTTCGACGTTTTCTGTTGAACTTGATTTTCCTTAGGTAAATCTGGATTCTTCCTAGCTACCTCTACAACACCCTTTCCTTTATCAGAAATAAATTTAATTGGGGTTGTTAATACTATAGGTTGGCTGGATGAAGCACCCAAGCCCAGTGTACTGTTGAATCTTGAGTTCACTGTGCTTGTGATGTCCAACAGTCTGATGCTTCTCCCATTAAGGGATTCTTCAAACTTATTTGCCTGGGATAACTCACTTTTCAGTGAAGCTATCTCCTCCCTACAGCATTCTAACTCCTCAGAGAGTTTGAGGTTGTCTGATTTTTAGGTGCTATGTTCAGACAATTGATTTCTGAGAGAGATTATCTCTTTCTCAGACTTTAGCAAATTTAAACACAGTGTCTTAAATTCAATTTTAAAGTCCTCAGAAGTAAAATCAAAAGTGTTTATTACCTCATCCTCTTCAGATCCAGTTTCAGCTTCAGAATCAGACTCTTGTTCTGCATCAGAGTTTTGCTGGGAGGCATTGATTGCCATCATGCAACATTCTTTTTCCTCAGCATCATCCTCATCATCACTTGAGCTGGATGAGGCTTCTGATTCTTCTTCTGTATCACTCCAGCTTTTAGCTACAAATCCCTTCCTTGTATGTTTGTTTTTGTTGGATGAAGATCTGTTGCTGTTGTTCTTTCTGGAGTCCTTGTCTATTCTTCTCTCTTTTCTGTCCTTCTTATCCTTATTTTGATTCTCTGGACAGTCAGGCACAATGTGGCCTGGCTTCTTGCATCCAAAGCAGATGATTTCTTTGTTGTTGGACTTTTCATATCTAGGCTTCTCATGCCCCTTGAATGACTTCTTTCTCAAATCCTTCCTAGCCATCTTATAGAATCTTTTGGCCAGTAGACTTAGGAGCTCATCATTTCCTGTAACTTTGTCTTCAGGCTTCTCTTCTATAGCTTTGAAGGCTATGGTCTTCTCCTTTCTGATGACTGGAGATGCAGCCTTTTGTTCTTCTTCCCTATTCTTGATGAGCAGCTCATAAGATTTGAGCTTGCCAAGAAGAGCTTCTGTTGTTATTTCACTTAAGCTTCTGGCATCTTTAATTGGCCAGATTCTTGAATCCCAAGTGCTGGGGAAGCACATTAGGATCTTATCATTGAGTTCAGTGAGTGTGATTTCCTTATCCAATGTCTTTAGCTCACTAACTATCAGACTGAGCCTGTTATACATATCTGTAACTGACTCAGCTTCTCCTTTCTTAAAGTTCTCATATTGGGATATGAGATGGGATCTCCTATCCTTTCTTTAATCAACAGATCCTGATACAATTTCTGAGAGCTTATCCCATATGTCTTTAGCTGAGCAGCATTCAGCTACCTTTTGGAATATCTCATCAGACATAGTCTGAGCAAGAATATTCATGGCCTTTGCATCTGCCACTTTCCACTTCTTTATTTCAGCATCTGTTCCTGAGGGAGGTGGGACAACACTTGTGCTTTTGGTCTCTGGAGGTCTTGGACACACTGTCAAAACAGAATTAAAAATGTCCTCATCAATAGAATTCATGTAAAACTTAATCATTGCCTTCCAAAGTGCAAACTTAGAGAGGTTGCACACTGGAGGTCTGGTGCTAGCATAATCTTTGTTCTATGCCATGGTTTTGTTTGAAAATAAATATAATACAAAAAGAAATAACTATCCTCTACAGAAGGTTTATCTTATCAAGGATCTTTTGGTTCATGTGTTAGCTTGTTTAATCAATCTGTTGAAGATTCAGATGTTGAATAACCAACCTCCCTCTAATACCAATTGAAAGTGAGGAAAAGATCTACCTTAACTCTAGAGGGGGGTGAATAGAGTATTTTAAAATAATTCACAATTAAAATAGTACAGCAGTGGAAGACTTAAATTTATGTATATGTGTAAGGTGCTTGCAGTGAAGTAAAAACTAAAGCAAGAAATAAAGAATCACACAGTACACAGCAAAGACAAACACACAGCAACCAGATGACACAAGGATCTATAGTGGTTCCCCAACAACCTGGGTACATCCACTCTTCTACAACCCTTGGTAGGAATCCACTGCAGGAATAGTTGATCAGGTGTCCTGGGCACCAATGAGCTTTTGATCAGGTACTCAAAAACAAAACCAGATTATTTGATCAGGTGTCTTGCCACCACTGAGTTTTGATCAGGTCTCAGAAACCAAGAGTTCACTATTGAAGGGAGAGATAACCTTGTACAGATGGTGGTAAAAGAAAAAGGTGATGATGTCTTCTCTGTCTCAAATCACTGAGAGAAGACTAGTGGATTGTTGATGTTGTCAAAGCTCCCCCTGAGATGTAGAAAGGTTAAGGAGTGAAAGCTTTGCTAGGGTGATAGGTCTTTAGAAGCTTCAGATCTCCAAAAGAAGATGATTCCAGCAGATGCTGAAATGTTTGATGTCTGGAGTCCTTGATGTTGAAGCTTTTGAAAACTTGAAGATTTGAAGGAGTTGAGTAGCAGAAGATCTCCTCTACAGCAGAATTTTCTTGTGTTCTTGAAGATTCAGTAGATTTGAAAATCACAGAAGATGAACTGTTGATCAGAGAAGTTGTATTGTTCAATCTTCTGTATTGTAATCTAATTCTTTTGTATCTCTTTTTATTCTCTGTATACTTTATTATCTCTGTATATTGTATCTTGTGTATTGTGTGTATTGTTGTTATCTCTATTCTCTTCTACAGGAGTGTTGGAACACCCTATTACTATTTGGGTCAGGATGACTATATTTCTATAGGGATTTTGTGTTGTGACCTCCTTGTTGTTATAAAGGTCACATAGGTTAGTTAGAGTCAACTTCAGCTCGACGCAGAGTCGACTTCAGCTCGACGTAGAGTCGACCTCAGCTCGACGCTGAGTCGACCTCAGCTCGACGTGGAGTCGACCTCAGCTCGACGTTCCGTCAAGCCCAGTTCTGCTTTCTGAAACCACTCTCTGGCCGACGTGTGTCGTGCTCAGATCGACGTTTTATTGTGAGCTCGACGTTTTCCAGGCTCCCGTCAGTTTTGAATAGGAATTCAAATTCCTTCTGTCAGAACAATTAATGCTGAAGATTTATTGGCCGTTACAGCAAATCTGGTGCATGGCTCAAGGAATTTTCTAAGGAATGTTTGTCTGACACTTCCTTTTGAGACATGGACATTTAAGGAAAGCATTTAATGCCTGCTGCCAACGGCTATCAAAGACTCAGAAGAAGAACACAGAGATATAATTCTATCTGTCAACAGAGAACAAAAAAAGGACCTCTTCTTCTTGCTCTCTGTGATATTCATTCAAGCTTACACACAGGAATTCTGATTGCTTCAGACACAACCATCCAACTTGTTTGGATCATCTTTTGCTGGAGCAGATCAGATCATTGAAGACCTGTCACCCTTGTGCAAAGCTCTCCTTCCTGAACTACTTCTTGATCTCAGGGGGAGCTTTGACAACATCAACAGATCCACTTTGCTTCTCTCTACTTATTGATAGAGAAGACAACATCAGCTTTTTCTTTTTCTTTCTGTACAGGGTTTTAACTCCCTTCAAAAGTTACCTTTGTTTTTGCTGAAACCTGGTCAAAAATCAGCCCCTTTGGTTTGTGAGAACCTGGTCAAAAACTCTCTGGTGCTCAAGACACCTGATCAACTCATCTTGAAGTGGATTCCTATCTAGGGTGATAGAAGAGTGGACTACCCAAGATTTTGGGGAACCACTATAGCTCCTTGTGTATTATGGTTGCTTGTTTCTTTGTGTTTTGCTTTGTGCTGTGATTCTCTTCTTACTTGGATTAATTGCTATAGCACCATACACTAAGTAAATCTAAGCCTTCTCTCCATACAAGTTTTAATTTGCAAAACTATTTTAAATCACTCTATTCACCCCCCCCCCCCCCCCCCTCTAGAGTTAGGATTGATTTTATCCCTCACTTTCAATTGGTATCAGAGGGAGGTTGATCATTCATACAGGCTAACACCTGGATCAAAAGATCTCTGATAAGATCATTTCTCTCAAAAGGGTTATTTCTTTTAGTTTTACTTATCTTTAAAACTCATGTCACAAAATAAGGAATTTGCTAGCACCAGACCTCCTATGTGCAATCTCTCTAAGTTTGCACTATGGAAGACAAGGATTAGACTTTACATGAATTCATTTGATGAGGACATCTTTAATTCTGTGTTGACAGATTGTCCAAGGCCTCCCACAGGAACAAGTACATCAGCTGTTCCTCCTCCTTCAGGAACTGATGCTGACATAAAAAAGTGGAAGGCAGCAGATGCTGAACATCTTGGCTCAAACCATGTCAGATGACATTTTCCAGAAAGTATCTGAATGCAATACTGCCAAAGAGATCTGGGAAAAACTTTCAGAAATTGTATCAGGTTCTGCAGATGAAAGAAAGGATAGGAGATCCTACCTCATCACCCAGTATGAGAACTTCAAAAAGGCAGAGTCTGAGTCAGTTGCTGACATGTACAACAGACTGAGTCTAATCATCAGTGAGCTTAGATCACTAGATAAGGACATATCTATCACTGAGATAAATGACAAGATACTGACTTGTTTCCCTAGCTCTTGGGACTCAAGAATCTGGTCAATTAAAGATGGAAGGAATGTCTGCGAGTTATCCACAGAAGCTCTTCTAGGAAAGCTCAAGAGTTATGAGCAATTCATTAAGAAGAGAGAAGAAGAGCAGAAGATATCCACACCAACTGAAAAGGTTGAGAAAACCATTGCCTTCAAGGCACAGGAAGAACAACCTAAAGAAAAGGTGTTGGAAAATGAAGAGCTTATGAGCCTACTTGTCAAAAGGTTCAATAAGCTGAATAAAAAGAACTTCAGAAGATGGTCATCCAAAGACAAAGACAAGCCAAGGTATGACAGATCTACTAATAAAGATATTATCTGTTTTGGCTGCAGGAAACCAGGACACATTGTCCCCAACTGTCCAGAAAATCAAGATAAGGACAGAAGGGACAAGAAGGAAAGAAAAGATAAAAGGAAGGATAAGGAGTCAAGGAAGTACCATGACAAGCCTTCCTCCAGCAACAGCAAGCACACCAGAAAAGGATTTGTGGCTGAATCCTGGAGTGACTCTGATGAGTCTGATTCATCATCCAGCTCTAGTGATGATGAGGATGATGTAGAAGAAAAAGGATTCTGCATGATGGCCATCAATGCATCTCAAAAGAATACTGTTTCAGAGCTTGATGCTGACATCCTATCTGATCAGGAACTTACTGAGGATCAGGTAATAGATTCATTTGATTTTACCTCTGATGAATTTAAATCTGAGTTCAAATCTATGTGCATTGACTTGATTGAATCTCAAAAGTTAATTGTAACTCTTAGAGAACAATTGATTGAATGCAAATCCATTAACTCAGATAATCTTAGACTCTTAGAAGAGTTGAAGCAGTGTGGGGAGGAGATAGCTTCACTGAAAAGTGAACTATCTAAGGCCAAACAATTTGAAGAAACCCTTAATGGGAGAAGTATCAAATTAATGGACATCACAAGTACAGTGAACTCAAGATTGAATGGTACACTGGGCTTGGGTGCTTCATCCAGCCAACCCATAGTGCTGACAACTCCAATCAAATTTACCAGTGACAAAGGTAAAGGAGTCTTGATAGTGGCTAGGAAGAATGCTGACTTAACCCAGGAAACTGGACAAAAAGCGTCGAACGAAGCTCGACGGAGGTCGAACAGAGCTCGACGTAATCGCAAGAAAACGTCGAACTCAGGTCGACGCCTTCTACCTTCTGAACAAAGCAAGACTTCGCCGTCGAATGGAGCTCGACGCACTCACCAGAGTCCGTCGACCGAAGCTCGACGTGCGTCGAGCCAAGTTCAGAGCAAAAGTCAGTTCTCAGGGGTTAATTCAAGATTTAATTCCAGCTCCACATCTCATCACTTTAACCCTTATGCTGAATGGATAATACCTCCTAGGAGATATCATCCTATAGGCTATAAGTGTCAACCTGAGATGTCTTTTATTTCAGAGTTTAAAGGATATCAAGAAAGGCCCAAGGTAAACTGGGTCAAAAACAATTGATTTGTTGTATGTGCAGGTAAAGACCTATCCAATTGAGAACCAGCAGTGGTACTTGGACAGTGGGTGCTCAAAGCACATGACTGTTAACAAGGAGAACCTTGTGTCCTTCAAAGCCAAACATGGACCCAAAGTAATCTTTGGAGATTCAAACTTTGGACAAACAAAAGGCTATGGCCAAGTCAAGATAGGGTCAATTACATTCAAGAAAGTGGCCTATGTGGAAGGACTAAAGCACAACTTAATCAGCATCAGCCAGCTATATGATGCTGGTTATCAGGTTTGGTTTACCAACTCAGCATGTAATATTGCATTAAATAACAACATTGTTTTAATTGGTAATAGACAAGATAACATATATCTAGTTGATTTCAATTCATCTAAAGTAGATATTTGTTTATTTAACTCCCTTAGCAAACCTAATGAACTATGGCATAAAAGATTAGGACATGTGAACCTTAGAACCATTGCTAAGTTATCCAAAGACAACCTTGTTAGAGGACTACCTTCTGGTCCCTACAAGAAGGAAGGACTTTGCAAGGCTTGTCAATTAGGCAAGCAAACTAAAAACAGTTTCAAGTCACTTAATAAGAGTGATTCACCTAGAATTTTGTACTTATTGCACATGGACCTTTTTGGACCAATTAATGTACAAAGTCTAGGAGTGAAATCTTATGCTTTAGTAGTTGTAGATGACTTCTCAAGATTCACTTGGGTGTTCTTTCTGAGAAAGAAGTCTGATAACTTCAAGATTTTGACAGATTTTCTCAAAGGCATACAGATTGAGTTCAATACTCACATTGCCCTGATCAGAAGTGATCATGGGAGAGAGTTTGATTCTCTTCTTATGCTAGAGTTCTGTCAGAAGGAAGGTATCAGGCACACTTTCTCAGCTCCGAGAACTCCTCAACAAAATGGGGTAGTTGAAAGGAAAAATAGAACCCTTATTGAATCTGCCACAATATTGTTGACAGATGCTCACCTTCCTCTAACCTTTTGGGCAGAGGCTGTGAACACCTCCAACTATGTTTTGAATAGAAGCCTGATACATAAACTGAAGGGTAAGACTCCCTATGAGTTACTCAAAGGGAAGAAACCTAAAGTAAATTATTTCAAAAATTTTGGTTGCATTTGCTTCATTCACAATAATGACAAGAAATACCTAGCTAAATTTGAAGCCAAAGCTGATGAAGGAGTGTTTCTAGGATACTCCATGATTAGCAAGGCTTATAGGGTTTTTAACAAGTGCTCTAATAAAGTTGAAGAATCCATGCATATTACATTTGATGAAACTAATATGTCTTATAAGGAGAAGGAGACTTCTACCATAAGCAATTTGCAGGAACATTCAATTTCAGAAAATCTGAAGCAGCTTACCATCACAGACAAAGATTCATTACCTTTAACAATTCAACAAGACGCTGAACTTAGTGACAATGAAGAGGAATCTCAGGTTTTGGAAAGCTCAAATGGTCAACAAATTGAAGAACCAGTTGTTGTTCCACAAGAGGAAACAACAACACAGGTTGGTGCACCATCAACACCCCTTGTTGATTTAGTAACAACAAGAGATCACCCAATTTCACAAGTAATTGGAGATATCTCAGTAGGTGTGCAAACAAGGAATCAAGTTAATCACAATATTATGCACACTTGCTTTCTTTCTCAAATTGAGCCTCAAACAATACAAGATGCAGAGCAAGATCCAAACTGGATCATTGCAATGCAAGAGGAGTTGAATCAATTTGAAAGGAATAAAGTTTGGGAATTAGTACCAAGACCAAGGAACCAGCAAATTGTTGGAACCAAATGGGTATTCAGGAACAAGTTGGATGATCAAGGAATAATTGTGAGAAACAAGGCAAGACTTGTTGCACAAGGATATTGCCAAGAAGAAGGGATTGATTATGACCAAACCTTTGCACCAGTTGTAAGGTTGGAGGCCATAAGAATCTTTCTTGCATATGCAGCTCACAAGAGACTCAAGGTATATCAGATGGATGTCAAGAGTGCATTTCTCAATGGAGACATCAAGGAAGAGGTTTATGTAAAGCAACCTCCAGGTTTTATCTCTCCAACCTCTCCTGATCATGTTTTTAAACTGCATAAAGCTTTATATGGTCTCAAGCAAGCTCCTAGAGCATGGTATGAGACCTTAGCTTGTTTTTTATTGGAAAATGATTTTAAAAGGGGTAGAGTAGACCAAACTCTCTTTATTAGAACCCATAGGTCCCATATCCTACTAGTACAAATTTATGTAGATGATATCATATTTGGGTCTACTGATTCAAACTTATGCAAAAAGTTCTCACAACTTATGCATTCAAAGTTTGAAATGAGTAGCATGGGTGAGCTTGCTTTCTTTCTAGGATTGCAAGTTAAACAACATGTGGATGGCATTTTTATTTCTCAAACCAAGTATGCAAGAGAACTGTTTAAGAAATTTGGAATGTCTGAAGCATCTTCTATGAAAACACTTATGCCTACAAATGTTGTTTTAGATGCTGATGAATCTGGAAAACCAGTTGATCAGACAAACTATAGAGCAATCATTGGCTCATTACTTTATCTAACAGCTAGTAGACCAGACATAATGTTTGCTACATGCATTTGTGCTAGATTCCAAGTAAGCCCTAGAGAGTCCCACCTCACATTAGTTAAGAGGATTCTTAGGTATGTAAAAAAGTTGTCCTAATCTAGGTCTCTGGTATCCACATGACTCAGGATTTGATCTAACTGGATTTTCAGATTCTGATTATGCTGGATGTAGAGTAGACAGGAAAAGCACCAGTGGAACTTGTCAATTCCTTGGTGATAGACTTGTCTCCTGGTTTTGTAAGAAACAAACTTCTGTGTCCACATCAACTGCTGAAGCTGAATACATGGCTGCAGGCAGTTGTTGCTCACAGATTTTGTGGATTCAAAACCAGCTCCTAGACTATGGCTACAACTTAGAGATGTCTAAAATTTTTTGTGATAATACTAGTGCAATTTGCATTGCACAAAATCCAGTTCTCCATAGTAGGACTAAGCACATAGAGATCAGACATCACTTCTTAAGGGATAATGTAGAAAAGAAGAAAATTGCACTAGAACACATTTCCACTGAACTACAAAGAGGAGATATTTTCACCAAGCCCTTGGATGAAAAGAAGCACTTCTTCTTCCTCAATCAGTTGGGAATGCTAGATGGAGACAGTATAAATTAAAACTCCAAGATTTTGAAACCCATAATTAACAGGAATAGGAAAAATTTCATTTTAAAATTCCTCTGTCTGAGTGGTTTCTTTGAGCTCTGAACTAAGCTCGACGCTGCGTCGAACTAAGATCGACGGTCCGTCGCCCTCAAAAGCGTCGAACGTCGACCTCAACTTCTAGCGTTGAACTAAGTTCACAGCTCCCTGGCTTCTTGAGTTTTTCTCCCTTTGGTCGACGCCTTCGTTCAACGTCGACCTGAGCTCGACGTATAGCATTAGCCCAAGCGTCGAACGTCGACCTAAGCTGCACGCTGTTGAGCCGTTTCAGTTCCCCTAGAGCCTTAGAGCGTCGACCTGAGCTCGACGTTCTTTCCATTTCTGCGTCGAACCCTAGTATAAAATCATTCTTCTCCGTCGTTCGCAGTTGCGCTCTCATATTTTCTGCTCAAGCTTTCTCCCTCCAAATCCTTTACTATTGATCTTGGAAGGTATCTATTTGCAGGATAATGGCAATTGCTGCAGGTGCATTGGCGGCAATGAAGTTTGATTCAGGTTTTGATATCGACATCGACTCCTTTAATGGATCATCGCAGAACTTTCTGGATATTCTGGAGCTATTCAAAGAGCAGCACCTGGTTAACTTCATGACAACCAGGATTCCTCTTCCAGAATCTGAAATCAAAGAGTGGATTTTTACTGCAGTGAATTCAGATAACAGTACGATGACTCGAACAATTTCAGGGAATGAGGTAGCCATTTCTCCTCAAATCATTTCAGAGGTTTTCGGTTTTGCTGTTGGAGATGATGAGATAGAACTCTCTGTGGAAGAGTTTGCTGTGATGCTAGACAGAATGGGGCATAATTCTGGTAACCCCTCTAAACTTTTAAAAGTTAACCTAGCTATTGAGTTTAGGCTGTTAGCAGATATCACAGGCAAGGTAATTTGTGCAAAGAGGACTGCACATGATGCCATTACTAGGCATCAGTTTTGCATTATGGCTGCAATATTGGATAAGAAGCATCCCAATTGGGGTTTGATTGTTTTTGATATGATTAAGAAGAAAATGGATAAGAACTTTGTCCACTTTGGAAGGGTTCTTGGTTTGATTCTGAACCACTGTTGCCCTCAGTTGCTTGTGTCCTCAAAGAAGCACATCAATGCTTCTAAGAGGCTCACTTGTGCACTGATTGGCAAGTGGGACAGGAAGATTGTGAACTCCAGGGCAGCTGCAGCAATGAGGACTTCTGCAGACACCAGGACAGTAGAGGCCACTCTTCCTCAGTCTACTGGCCCAGAAGCAGGGGTTTTGCCATCTTCCTCCATCATCCTCCCATCCTCTTTCATTCCAACAACAACAATCATCTCATCCACTCAACCCATCCCTTCATCCATTTCTACTATTGCATCCTCCATTCCACCACTCATCACTTTCCATCCCCTCCACTATTTTCCTCCCATGAGCTTGGAATCTTCATCTCATGAGGACATCCTTTCCCTTGACATTCATGATGAATCCTTCATGGATGCCTCTCCCTCCTCTCCTCATGATTTCCACCCTTCATCAACATTTTCAGAACTTCTCCTATCCTCCATCCATGAACCAGCTATCCCTCCCATGTCTGCACCACCAACAACATCTTCTACCTTCACCTTCTCTGTTGCTCCCTCTACCTCTACTCAAGTCCCACTTGAGCAATTAGATCTTTTGCCTTTGGCCAATAAGCTTTTTGATATTTTGGCCCCTAGGCTCTCCTCTCTATTGGATGCCAAGCTGGCTCCTCTAATCCTTTCCCTGAGCTCTCTCTCTGCCTCAGTCTCATCCCTCTCATCCTATCTGGCATGCCCTTCTTCTGGGGGCCTAGAGTCAGCTGCCACTGATTCTAGGCAGGGGGAGATGTCAGCAGAAGAAGAGCTGCAGCCTTCAGCAGTACAGGTAGTACAGGTTTGTTCAGAGACAGTTTCAGCAGTAGAAGTTCAGATGACCTCTGAGGCTCCTCCTCAAGGTTCAGTTTAGATGATCAGCAGTGCCTTAGACTTTCAGTCCTTGGCATCTTCTGTCCAGAGCTTCTACCTTCCAGCACATCTTCACTTCAGAAACTACAGCCTTCTGCCTCCTCAAGAAGACCTGTCTAGGGCCATTGTCCCTTTTCAGAAGATCATTCCATCCTCCTTGGTTGTTGATGTCATGATCCTTGATGAAGCAGTGGTAGCTGTGGCTCCTGCTTGTGATGATGTTGTTGTTGAAGCAGTAGTAGCTGCTAAGACTGTTCCCTCAGAAACTTCAGGTGAATTGATTGAGACACCAGATGAAGTTGAGACCATTGTCTCCCAAGTTCTTCAGGAACTAGTCACCTCAGCCTCTATGGCTCCTGAGGCTATTTCCTTTCCTGCAGTGTTAGACTCCTCTTCTACACTGTCAGTAGACCTTCCTCCAGTTACTTCTTCAGATGCTCCAGCCCCCATCAATTTTCCTATCTCAAAGAGAACCTACAAAGATCCTTATGATGAATCTCAAAGCTCAGAGGATGAATTTGCAACTGATTCTGATGACTCCTCTGCAACCATTGCAAGGAAGAGGAAAGCAAGATCCAAAGCAATGAAAAGAGTTCCATCGGCTAGAGTCACAGATCATGACATCCCTTACCACATCAAGTACAACTGTGAAATCACTAAGCCCTGGATGCAATACTCTTTAAACCAAAGAAAGGCAATGAAGAAGAAAAGAAAGTTCAATGAAGGCCCCTCCAAACCTGTCTATCAGCCTCCACCTCCACCTCCTCCAGATGCAGGTGCAAGTGCAAGCCTCTCTTCCAATCCTGCCCAATCATCTCTGCATGGCAAGACCTATCAGTCAAGAAGATCCCAAGGGTATAACCAGCAAAGAGGATACAATAGAGGCAGGCAGTCCAGAGGAAGATCAGGATCTCAACCTTACCAAAGGGGAGGACCCATTGATCCAACCTCTGGTCCCTATCCTTACAGACCCAGAGTTGACTTCACTCCAAGAACTCCTCAAGAACACTCTGCCAACATCTATGAACCAGCTATTCCTTTTGAAGATCCTTCTAAAACTCCATCTTACTGGAAGGCCAGGATGACTGAGATGGCTGCTCTGAATGAGATTGACAGAGCTAGAGCAAAAGGTCTGGACACCTCTCACATCAGCACCATGTCAGATCAAAGGAGAGAAGAATTGGAGAAATACAACTCAAAGAAATTCTTTGATTCTGATAAGTATATGCAGCTTTATCCTGCAGCTATACCAGCTATTGGAAAAGGTCAGAAATCCTTAGGTGCAGCTGAAGATTACAGATCCAAGAAGGATGCTACAAATCCTAACAGGGAAATTATCTTCAAGGGAAGTGATCAAGACAAAGCTCCAAAGGAAAAGTAATGTAAGGTGTTTTATTTCTTTTTCTCTACTGGATACAGGACATTAAACATTATTGCTGCTATATAGTGTTATATATATGCTGCTTTATTCTGTCATATGTCTGGTTGTATTTTATTCAGCTTTGTCTTGCTTTACTTCTTTTTGAATCCCTAAATTCATGTAAATAGTAATCCTAATCCAAATAGGGGGAGATTGTTGGAACACCATATTACTATTTGGGTCAGGATGACTATATTTCTATAGGGATTTTGTGTTGTGACCTCCTTGTTGTTATAAAGGTCACATAGGTTAGTTAGAGTCAACTTCAGCTCGACGCAGAGTCGACTTCAGCTCGACGCAGAGTCGACCTCAGCTTGACGCAGAGTCGACCTCAGCTCGACGCAGAGTCGACCTCAGCTCGACGCTGAGTCGACCTCAGCTCGACGTGGAGTCGACCTTAGCTCGACGTTCCGTCAAGCCCAGTTCTGCTTTCTGAAACCACTCTCTGGCTGACGTGTGTCGTGCTCAGATCGACGTTTTATTGTGAGCTCGACATTTTCCAGGCTCCCGTCAGTTTTGAATAGGAATTCAAATTCCTTCTGTCAGAACAATTAATGCTGAAGATTTATTGGCCGTTACAGCAAATCTGGTGCATGGCTCAAGGAATTTTCTAAGGAATGTTTGCCTGACACTTCCTTTTGAGACATGGACATTTAAGGAAAGCATTTAATGCCTGCTGCCAACGGCTATCAAAGACTCAGAAGAAGAACACAGAGATATAATTCTATCAGTCAACAGAGAACAAAAAAAGGACCTCTTCTTCTTGCTCTCTGTGATATTCATTCAAGCTTACACACAGGAATTTTGATTGCTTCAGACACAACCATCCAACTTGTTTGGATCATCTTTTGCTGGAGCAGATCAGATCATTGAAGACCTGTCACCCTTGTGCAAAGCTCTCCTTCCTGAACTACTTCTTGATCTCAGGGGGAGCTTTGACAACATCAACAGATCCACTTTGCTTCTCTCTACTTATTGATAGAGAAGACAACATCAGCTTTTTCTTTTTCTTTCTGTACAGGGTTTTAACTCCCTTCAAAAGTTACCTTTGGTTTTGCTGAAACCTGGTCAAAAATCAGCCCCTTTGGTTTGTGAGAACCTGGTCAAAAACTCTCTGGTGCTCAATGTAACATCCCATTTCCGGCTAGACCCATAGGAGTCGGTTAGTTGTGACGGAACCCCAGGAAACACATAAAATTGAAATAAAGCGATCAATATTTCGGGTCACGGGTTAGTCACGCCCGTGACCGACCCGTCACGCCCGTGACCTGGGCGTGACTACTTCGACGATCGTCGATCTCCACGAGACGATCGTCGAACGTGCTGTCTGGGCATGTCACGCCCGTGACCAAGATGTCACGCCCGTGACTATGGGCGTGACCCCATCGACGATCGTCGATCGCCGTGAGACGATCGTCGACCTTGCGGCCCGGGCATGTCACGCCCGTGACATGAGTGTCACGCCCGTGACCTAGGGCGTGACCAGCCTTCGACGATCGTCGACCTCAATTCGACGATCGTCGACCTCGAAATTTGCCATTCGGGCATGTCACGCCCGTGACCTAGGGCGTGACCAGCCTTCGACGATCGTCGATCTCAATTCGACGATCGTCGACCCACAATCTGCCGTTTGGGCCTGTCACGCCCGTGACCCGAGGTGTCACGCCCGTGACCATCCATCGACGATCGTCGATCTCAGTTCGACGATCGTCGAACCCAGAATTGGCTATCCGGGCCTGTCACGCCCGTGACCTATGTGTCACGCCCGTGACATTGGCCGAAACGACGGTTCAGGCCCGAAATTATTCCAACACGCGTGGTAATAAATGCTGGTGTGGGAAGTTACACCAGGAGTAACTTCCGGCCGTTTTCCTTCTATAATTATATAATAAATGAGGAAAAGGTGGTCCAATAGAAAACCGCCAGCTGGACACACCTGTTCAGTTTCCACCGTTTCTTATCCCTTCACTGTAACCGAAACGTTAAGGGGGGAAAACTTCATGGCCATAATGGTTTTACCCATTCACCTTCCCACTTCCTAATTTATAAAAGCCTACCTGGACAAGAGGAGAAGGTTACACGCTCAAGTAATCGGATCAGACCTTTGTTCTTGCTGTAGGAGAAGTTCAGCAAATGCCACCACCGCGCCATGGCACCCCGACGTTCTTCTCGCCTTCAAACCGCGAACAAGGTCCTCCTCTACTCCTTCTCTTTCATGGGTAGATCTTAGGATTCTTAGAAAGGAGGTTCGCGCTCAACGGAGCCGGACTCGTCTCTCGTTTTCATGGAAAAACCATGAAAAAAGTATTTTGAGTTCGCCGGAAACCGCCACCTCCGGCGGCCAAACCACCGCCGACCGCTAGCCATCGCCTCAACGGAGGTGGTAGTGGTGGTGGCTGGCCAGGGAAGTGACCGAACGGCCGGCGACGGATCACGGAATGCTTACAGGAAAAATGATTTTTCTGTGTCTGGTTTTCGGGTTCATGTAGAAGATGAACAGTAGAAATAATTTTATAATATATAGATTATTATATATTACATATAGAAAAATAGATTATTTGGATATATGTTGAGGCTGCGAAACGAGGCACGTAGGGGCCGTTTTAGGAAAAATGACCAGACACAAAAGTTATAGCCCTCGGAGTCTACTTTAATTTAAAATTGATTTTATTCAATTTGGGTGAGTGGTTTGAACACAGCACTCATTTTGGTGGGATCAAGACCTAGGCTAACCAGAAATTTAAATGGTTGGCCACGGTTCATAACATGTCCAAATGACTTGAAATTTGGACTGGAAGTCTATAATATGTATATCGAGAGGCTGTCCAAAAATGAGAATTTTTGGAGAACTTTTGCCTAAAGTTTTTGTAAAAATTTAATAAACAATATAAAATTAATTAGGAGATGAAATTAAGTCCAAACTCCCCCAAATTTTGGGTGGTGGTCCCTGGCATCAATATTAAGATCTGTACAAAATTTCAACTCGATTGGTTGAGTTTTGAATAGGGAAGTATCAAGTCCTAGATAGGTCTTGGTGAGGGGTACTTTGGGGAAAAGTACGATTGGAGTTGGAGTGGACAAATCTCCTCAAAAGAGGCTGAAGTTGTTGGCCACTGATTTGTTGAGTCTATGTCTACCCTCTTGGGTAACATGGTGTGGCTTAGGGTGGATTTTACCCTAAGAGATTGGCTCAAATCCAACGGGTGGGAGTTTGAGGTTTGTGAAGGGCATAGGAGCAAAAGCTCTTGTATGCCCTTGAAATTTGGAGGAGAGGGGGATGATATGATGAAAACCCTCTGGTTGAAATAGTGAAGGAATTGGAGGTAATTAGGTACCTCGAAAGTTGAGATGTCGGATTAGGATAAAAATGTAATTTAGTTATTTTAAGCACTAAATCTAATCCAAAAATTGTGAAACTCAGGAGGAGGGAGTTTTAGGATGTTTTATACTTAAAATAAATCTTCTGGAATTATATGATTAATAAATGTTATACTTCATGTGTTAAAGGAATAATTGCCCGATTTATTGTTTCAATTATTTGGAGGTTTTAAATTAATTATAATCAGTTGAAATTCTGGATTTAGATCTTGATTAGTAGCACAATGATCCCTGGATTTTTATATAATTTTATGTTGAGTAAATCTAGTACCTTATTCACAGATGATAGAAAGGGCTTTTATGTTTAAAAATTAATTATGGATAAAATACTTGCTGGAAAATTATGAAACTTGGCCAGTGCTAATTTTAGGCGTTTATCTGCATGTCATGAATTATTTATAATTTTTGGAAGAATATTTTTTGTACTTGCTTCATAAACAATAGAAGTTAGAGATTATTTCTAAAATAGCTTTCATGTCATTTTGATGATTGAAAAATTATGATACTTAGGATTTAACCTATTGAGGTAACCTAGTATTTATCATAAATTTGCTGGACATCTTGCATGAGAACTTAGGGTAGTTCATGTTCAAACCGGTAGTCCTTGGGATTTTCGAGGAATTTAATTAAATTCCAAATAAATTAGGAAAATTCCCATTTTCTGGATTTAGGTCATTTATGTCATGGTAAGTCTCCAGTAAATAATTTAGGGCATTTGGATGAGTAATGGATCATTGCATAACCGGTTCGTCATGTAGCCTAGGTCGGTCTGCATATAGCAATTTGAGAAATGCAATAGGACTTGATCTGAGGAAGTTTTTGGAGTTAAACATTTTGTCTGGGTGGACATTTGTGGAGGAAATTACAATAGGAAAATATGAAGAGTAGAGAGTAGTAGTGATAGCTAGAGTTAAGAGGTGCTCGGGTTTGGCGAAAGATCGCTTTTCCCGAAGAGTGGAAGGTTTAAAAATCACCCTAGGATAGTCTATCGTAACATGAGAAGGGAATCGGGCTAAGGGAAAACAACCAATAACAATAAGTGCCTTGCGAAAGGGAACTTCGGGCCGTAATGCCGCCGTCTTGGTTCCTAGTGCCCCTTGAGAGCCCTTCACGGGGTATACCGGGGGCAGTCCTGGGCTAACGTAAACTGTAATAACAAATCGACAAGAGTAACTTAGTAACAAGGATTGCACTTTTCACAAACACTGTTGGCACAGGAAGATTGATGAGAGCTTCGGCTCGGTTGGTTTAGAGACGGACGGGATGGTCCGGGGAGCTTCGGCTCGGTTGGTTTGGAGACGGACGGGATGGTCCGGGGAGCTTCGGCTCGGTTGGTTGGGAGACGGACGTTTTGGTCCGGGGAGCTTCGGCTCTGTTTTTGTGTGCTTACGATTAAACTTGCATGTGCATAAAATAGGAAAAGTTAAGGTGGTGGGTCTTTCGATATCGGGGAGTTCGATTGCACCGACACCGATATCGTTGACTCGGTGAGGTGGTTAGCACTTCGCCAACTGAAGTCCGGTGCGCCAGCCGGCAAGAGTACGCAGGCGTCCGCTTAGTGCACCAAGCGTTGAGGCGTACGATAGGTCAGACCAGTGGTGCTTTTACTAGTTTTGGAGGTGGGCAAGGCCCAACCCACCGCTTCCGTCTGCCACTACGGAGGTATCCTGGGAGGTAACGGCTCCGAAAGGGGGAACTAAAGGTCTGTGTGCACAGAGTCGGGTGTGTGAGTTGCACTGCATGTTTCATCATACCCACTAGCATGTCATAGCATAATCGATTCATTTAACCCTGACACCTAAAGTATAAGTGGTATGGGACGCTTATACATTAGGACCTGCAAAACGACCCCTTGGTCTATAAGCTTGTGTGGGCAAGTTTATAAATCAAAGGTTAATTTCAATATATAACAACCATTGCTGTTTGATAACCGACACCCCAACGTATAAGTGGTATGGGACATTCTATACGATGGGAGCCTTGCAAAAGATCCCTTTTGCTTATGTGTTCTCGCATAAGTGAAGGTTTAAATTCATATAATTGCTTTTCTTACTGCTAGACCTATTATAACAATTTATTAACTGCTCACCTAATACAACTTGCTAGATTAGTTTCCGCTGCCATCTGTTTCATGTTTAATCTCTACCTTCATGTCCTTCCCTTTCTTCCTCTCCGCTCGGTACCTAGTAGCCATGGGGGAAGGGGTAGGGGATGATAGGGCTTAGTCTTTATGACTAACGGTTTTCGAACCGCATCATTTAGGGGATCGTGGAGCCCAGCATGGAGGAGCAGCCCCAGAGATCGGTGCGCCTAGAGATGGGGCAGTCTAGCTCCGGAGTTCACACAGCCGGCACCGTGAGTCTCGACCCTGAGTAGTTTCTAGTGTTTGCTTCCGCATGAGTGATATTGTAGTGAGGACTCTGATGTACAGGGCTTATGCCCTTAATTCTAGTTTTACATTATGCTGCACTCTGATGTTTCTGTGGACACTCCCTTCGTGGAGCTTTATTATATATATGTGACTTTACTTTTGTGGACTGCATTGCTCTTACTGTTATATTGTGCTACTTTTCTGTGATCGAATTGGCCGGCAGAATCGGCGCCTTGTGGTGATGATCCTTCAGGACGTGAAGGAGTCACCGCAAAGCGGCGGTTCTGGGCCTAAGACCCCGGTGGTTGAAAAAGAAAAAAAAGGGGGGGGGGGGTTTACAAGTGGTATCAGAGGAAACATTGATCAGAAGGAAGTAGCAGTCCACAAACCCTAGGTCACCCCCGCTCGAGTTTAGTTTGGGGACAAACTAAGCAGCGGAAGCAGTGGTGTGCCCATATGGGGATCACATATAAATTGTCCACCTTTATGTAATATTTGAACGTTTTCTCAGCGTGTGTTTTTGTTACGCAGCCTCCAGCACGGACTACGCCACAAGGTGGAGTTCAACAGGCTCAGGATGTTGCACCACCCCCACCGGCCCCCACTCCTTTCCTTCAGTCAGACATGGGACAGACCCTGACTGCCATTCTGGAGGCCTTCAGGGCCCAGCAGGTTCCGGCCCCGCAGCCAAATTCGGGGGCCAACTGGCTAAGCATCTTCCGAGGACTGGCTCCCCCGTCCTATTTGGGGACAGAGTCGGCTGTTCGGACGGAAGAGTGGCTAGATATCATGTACGAGATGCTGACCGGGATACGATGTCCCTGGGAGGAGAGGGTGGCTCTAGTTGTCTCCTGCCTGGAGTCCCATGCAATGAGGTGGTGGAAGACGCTGTTGGACACGACATTTGCTGATAGGGAGGTTGCGGAAATTACTTGGGAGGAGTTCAGGGCCGCACTGCTGGAGCATTTCGTTCCGCAGTCGGCTAGGGATGATTTGGAGGAGCGGTTCTTACAGCTGAAGCAAGGTACCCGGACCGTGGTGGAGTACCATCGAGAGTTTGACCATCTGGCTCGATACGCAGATTCCTACCAGCTGGACGAGGCAGGGTATATCAGGAGGTTCTATAAGGGCCTGCGGGAGGACTTGAGGGAGGCTCTGTTGTTTGTATCTGACGGGCCCATCTCCCGGATTTTGGAGATGGCCAAAAGGATTGAGGCAGATTGGCACGCCACCCGGGGCCGGAAACGGCCAGCAGAGGATCAGGGACGAAGAGGTAGGAATGACCAGCGGCGGGGTGCTGCACCAGAGGGGAGGAGGACAGAGGACCAGCCTCGTCAGGACGTGAGGCAGGAGCCGAGGGAACAGGTGGTATTAGCCCCTCCCCCTCTTCGGATGCAGGAGATGCCGAGACCCGGGGGAATGGCGTATCCCCCACCAGAGTGTTTTCTTTGTCATCAGATTGGGCACATTCGGAGGAACTGCCCCATGAGGGGGGCACCACCTCTAGCACATCAGGGCGGCCCACCAGCTCAGCATTACGGAGGCCGAGGACGTGGCCGTGGTCGTGGATACCAGTGGGGAGATCGTAGACAGGAAAGAGAGCAGGTATATGCTTTGGACCTTGCACAGCCTCGAAATCTGGAGCAGGTCATCGCAGGTACGCTGCAATGTTTCTTTATTTTCATAGAATCTCCCTTTAAGTTGTTAAAACTCAGAACTGCACTAGATAGATTAACAAGGAAAGAAAATTCTTTATAGAACCCTAAGATATTTAATCACCCCAGGTATAGTCTTCATCAGCGGTAAGCCTGCCCGCACGCTGTTCGATACTGGAGCTACTCACTCCTTTGTGTCGGAGTCGTTCGTGGAAGGACTGGAAGGTGTGGAGCGGTTCACAGGCTCGAGGATGAGAGTGCGACTGCCAGATAGATCTGAGCTCCTTACCACAGATCACTGCAATATGGAGGCAGAAATTGGTGGAAAAGCGTTCGAGGCTCCAGCGACGATTTTGAAGCTGACGGACTACGACCTGATCCTGGGCATGGCATGGCTGCACTGGAACTATGCCCAGATTGACTGCCAGGCAAAGAGGATCACCGTGAGACACGGGGACTCTTTCATTACCATCGAAGGTATAAGACCTGTCTCTCGTATACTCTTATCTTCGGTACAGGCCGTTAAGGCCCATCTGCAGGGAGAGGAGGTCTATCAGATTCTTTTTGAGATGGCGGAAGTTAAGGAGTCGGTGACAGACATCCCGGTGGTGCGAGATTTCGCTGACATCTTTCCGGAGAAACTGCCAGGACTACCTCCACACCGAGAGCAGGATTTTCAGATACAGCTTGTGCCGGGAGCCAAGCCGGCGTCTAGGGCCCCTTATCGGATGGCCCCAAAGGAGTTGGCAGAGTTTCGGACTCAGTTGCAGGAATTAGTTGAGGCAGGTTTTGTTAGACCGAGTTCCTCGCCATGGGGAGCACCGGTCCTGTTCGTGAAGAAGAAGGATGGGACACTCCGCCTGTGCATCGATTATCGAGCACTAAACAGGCTGACCGTCCGGAATACCTATCCGCTCCCACGGATAGACGAATTATTCGACCAGCTGGAGGGGGCCCATTATTTCTCGAAGCTGGACTTGAGATCAGGATACTACCAGCTGCGGATCCAGGAGGAGGATATCCCGAAGACGGCCTTTAGTAGCAGATATGGCCTGTATGAGTTCACCGTGATGCCCTTTGGGCTCACGAATGCTCCGTCGGCGTTCACGAGTCTCATGAACCGGGTTTTCGAGGCCTACTTAGATGTGTTCGTCATAGTATTCATAGACGACATCCTGATCTACTCTAGGACAGAGGAGGAGCACACTCGGCATCTTGCACTGACCTTGGAGAGGTTGCGGGAGCATCGCCTTTATGCAAAATTTAGCAAGTGTCAGTTCTGGTTGAAGGAGGTGGCCTTCCTAGGCCACATCATCAGCGGAGCCGGGTTAGCAGTAGATCCAGCAAAGATTCGGGCAGTTCGCGATTGGCCGCAGCTGAGGACAGCCACCGATGTACGCAGTTTCTTGGGGCTTGCCGGTTACTACCGGAAGTTTGTGGAGGGGTTCTCTCGGATTGCCCTCCCCCTCACATCTTTGACAAAGAAGGAGGCACCTTTTGTTTGGACCCCGCAGTGCCAGGCGGCTTTCCAGGAGCTGAAGGATCGACTCATCTCAGCCCCTATTCTGGCCCTTCCATCTGGAAAGGAAGGATTCCAGGTGTACACCGACGCATCATACCAGGGAATGGGAGCAGTGCTGATGCAGAATGGACATGTCATAGCATATGCCTCCCGCCAGCTGAAGACCCATGAGAGGAACTACCCGGTGCACGACCTCGAGATGGGAGCGGTCGTTTTTGCTCTGAAGGTCTGGCGTCATTATCTTTATGGAGTCCACTGCGATATCTTCTCCGATCACAAGAACCTGAAATACGTGGACACGCAGAAGGAGCTGAATATCAGGCAGAGGCATTGGGTGGAGTTCTTAGCAGATTATCAGTATGAGATGCACTACCATCCAGGGAAGGCAAACGTGGTGGCCGACGCGTTGAGCCGGAGAGCTGCCACTTCCGAAGCTGGGCCCCAGGTTATGTCCATGGAGCTAGTCCAGTCATTCAGAGATATGCAGATATCCCTAGTGTCCGAGGATGACCCAGATCTGTATAGAGAGTATCTGGCATCGATAGTGGCCATTGACGATATTCGGGATCGCATTCGGGACGGACAGAGGACAGATGCGTGGGCGGAGCCGATGTTCCGAGCTTTGGAGGAAGGTTCGACAGGAGATTATTCCCTGAGAGATGGTTTGCTCCACTTCAGAGGCAGAGTATATATACCCGCGGGAGGCCAGATCCGAGAGGATATTATGATGGAGGCGCATTGCAGCCGGTACTCGGTACACCCGGGGATCACAAAGATGACCGCTGATTTGAAGAGGACGATGTTTTGGCCGGGCATGAAGAAGGACATTACGTACTTCGTGACCCATTGCGAGGCGTGTCAGTTGGTGAAGGCAGAGTGCAGGAACCCCGCAGGACTGTTGCAGCCACTCCCGGTGCCGGAGTGGAAGTTTGACGATATAGCGATGGATTTTATACATGGTCTTCCCCGGTCTCGGACGGGGAACGACTCGATTTGGGTGATTGTTGATCGGTTGACGAAGGTGGCCCGCTTTGTACCGATCAGGAAGGATGACTCGGTGGGAGTGCTGGTACAAAAGTTTGTGGAGCAGTATGTCCGGTATCATGGCGTGCCCCGGACGATAGTATCGGACCGCGATGGACGGTTTACATCCAGGGAGTGGCAGTCAGTGCAGGCATATTTGGGCACCCGGTTGACTTTTAGCACGGCCTTCCACCCTCAGACAGACGGGCAGACAGAGCGCACCAACAGGACGTTGGAGGATCTACTACGACTATGTATACTGGATCGAGGGGAGCCGTGGGAGAAGATGTTACCGTTGGTCGAGTTCTCCTACAATAATAGCTACCAGTCCAGCATCAGGATGGCGCCTTATGAAGCCTTGTATGGACGAAAATGTAGGACCCCGCTTTCTTGGGTTCAGGACGAGGATCCGAAGCTGCTGAGATCGGATTTCGTTGAAGACACCGAGGCTCAGGTGAGACTGATCAGAGATAGGATATTGGAGGCGCAGAGCAGACAGGCTAAATACTATGACGCCCGGCATCGTCAGGTGGAGTTTCGGGTAGGGGATCGAGTGTTCTTGAAGATCCGGCCCATGCACGGAGTCTCACGGGTGCGCGGTCGGAGGAAGAAACTCAGCCCTAGGTATATGGGCCCTTACCGGATCCTAGAGCGGATCGGACCCCTAGCCTACGGGCTAGAGTTGCCACCAGAGCTGGCAGCTCTACACGACGTCTTCCACATCTCTTCGCTGAGAAGGGCTCTACTACGCCCGGAGCAGCGGATTTTGACCACCGAAGGGCCGGTAGCTTCAGACCGATCTGTTCACTTGGAGCCAGTTCGGATCGACGACAAAGGAGTGCGGATCTTGCGCCGCAAGAAGATCCCCTTAGTCAAGGTTCTGTGGAGAAATCACGGTCAGGAGGAGCACACCTGGGAACCGCAGGATCTGATGAGGCAAAGATACCCGGAGTTGTTCAGTCAGGTACATCTCACCACCTCTCGGTATACTATAGATTGCCTTCTTGTTTTGGAGTGTTAAGACTAGATACGGAAAATCCAGGACCTAGGCATGCGCACTTAATCAGAAAGGTAGGGGCTAATCTTTTGTTTATTGGGGAGATTGTCTTCGTTATCAAACGAACAGTCGCCTGAACCCAATAGAAAGATCGTATGGGATGTTACAAGTTTGATTTATTCCGATAGAAATCCCCGTAGGCTCAACCTCAATTTCGGGGACGAAATTTTTGTTTTGTTTATTGGGATTTGTAACATCTCATTTCCAGCTAGACCCCTAGGAGTCAGTTAGTTGTGACGGAACCCCAGGAAACACATAAAATTGAAATAAAGCGATCAATATTTCGGGTCATGGGTTAGTCACGCCCGTGACCGACCCGTCACGCCCGTGACCTGGGCGTGACTACTTCGACGATCGTCGATCTCCACGAGACGATCGTCGAACGTGCTGTCTGGGCATGTCACGCCCGTGACCAAGATGTCACGCCCGTGACTATGGGCGTGACCCCATCGACGATCGTCGATCGCCGTGAGACGATCGTCGACCTTGCGGCCCGGGCATGTCACGCCCGTGACATGAGTGTCACGCCCGTGACCTAGGGCGTGACCAGCCTTCGACGATCGTCGACCTCAATTCGACGATCGTCGACCTCGAAATTTGCCGTTCGGGCATGTCACGCCCGTGACCTAGAGGTCACGCCCGTGACCTAGGGCGTGACCAGCCTTCGACGATCGTCGATCTCAATTCGACGATCGTCGACCCACAATCTGCCGTTTGGGCTTGTCATGCCCGTGACCCGAGGTGTCACGCCCGTGACCATCCATCGACGATCGTCGATCTCAGTTCGACGATCGTCGAACCCAGAATTGGCTATCCGGGCCTGTCACGCCCGTGACCTATGTGTCACGCCCGTGACAATGGCCGAAACGACGGTGTGGGAAGTTACACCAGGAGTAACTTCCGGCCGTTTTCCTTCTATAATTATATAATAAATGAGGAAAAGGTGGTCCAATAGAAAACCGCCAGCTGGACACACTTGTTCAGTTTCCACCGTTTCTTATCCCTTCACTGTAACCGAAACGTTAAGGGGGGGAAACTTCATGGCCATAATGGTTTTACCCATTCACCTTCCCACTTCCTGATTTATAAAAGCCCACCTGGACAAGAGGAGAAGGTTACACGCTCAAGTAATCGGATCAGACCTTTGTTCTTGCTGTAGGAGAAGTTCAGCAAACGCCACCACCGCGCCATGGCACCCCGACGTTCTTCTCGCCTTCAAACCGCGAACAAGGTCATCTTCTACTCCTTTTCTTTCATGGGTAGATCTTAGGATTCTTAGAAAGGAGGTTCGCGCTCAACGGAGCCGGACCCGTCTCTCGTTTTCATGGAAAAACCATGAAAAAGGTATTTTGAGTTCGCCGGAAACCGCCACCTCCGGCGGCCAAACCACCGCCGACCGCTAGCCATCGCCTCAACGGAGGTGGTGGTGGTGGTGGCTGGCCAGGGAAGTGACCGAACGGCCGGCGACGGATCACGGAATGCTTACAGGAAAAATGATTTTTCTGTGTCTGGTTTTCGGGTTCACGTAGAAGATGAACAGTAGAAATAATTTTATAATATATAGATTATTATATATTACATATGGAAAAATAGATTATTTGGATATATGTTGAGGCTGCGAAACGAGGCACGTAGGGGCCGTTTTAGGAAAAATGACCAGACACAAAAGTTGTAGCCCTCGGGGTCTACTTTAATTTAAAATTGATTTTATTCAATTTGGGTGAGTGGTTTGAACACAGCACTCATTTTGGTGGGATCAAGACCTAGGCTAACCAGAAATTTAAATGGTTGCCCACGGTTCATAACATGTCCAAATGACTTGAAATTTGGACTGGAAGTCTATAATATATATATCGAGAGGCTGTCCAAAAATGAGAATTTTTGGAGAACTTTTGCCTAAAGTTTTTGTAAAAATTTAATAAACAATATAAAATTAATTAGGAGATGAAATTAAGTCCAAACTCCCCCAAATTTTGGGTGGTGGTCC
This sequence comes from Platanthera zijinensis, assembly GCA_039513925.1. Taxonomy (NCBI): domain Eukaryota; kingdom Viridiplantae; phylum Streptophyta; class Magnoliopsida; order Asparagales; family Orchidaceae; genus Platanthera; species Platanthera zijinensis. The sequence continues at coordinate 151,165,769 of CM077087.1, forward strand.
CTGGCATCAATATTAAAATCTGTACAAAATTTCAACTCGATTGGTCGAGTTTTGAATAGGGAAGTATCAAGTCCTAGATAGGTCTTGGTGAGGGGTACTTTGGGGAAAAGTACGATTGGAGTTGGAGTGGACAAATCTCCTCAAAAGAGGCTGAAGTTGTTGGCCACTGATTTGTTGAGTCTATGTCTACCCTCTTGGGTAACATGGTGTGGCTTAGGGTGGATTTTACCCTAAGAGATTGGCTCAAATCCAACGGATGGGAGTTTGAGGTTTGTGAAGGACATAGGAGCAAAAGCTCTTGTATGCCCTTGAAATTTGGAGGAGAGGGGGATGATATGATGAAAACCCTCTGGTTGAAATAGTGAAGGAATTGGAGGTAATTAGGTACCTCGAAAGTTGAGATGTCGGATTAGGATAAAAATGTAATTTAGTTATTTTAAGCACTAAATCTAATCCAAAAATTGTGAAACTCAGGAGGAGGGAGTTTTAGTATGTTTTATACTTAAAGTAAATCTTCTGGAATTATATGATTAATAAATATTATACTTCATGTGTTAAAGGAATATTTGCCCGATTTATTGTTTCAATTATTTGGAGATTTTAAATTAATTATAATCAGTTGAAATTCTGGATTTAGATCTTGATTAGTAGCACAATGATCCCTGGATTTTTATAGAATTTTATGTTGAGTAAATCTAGTACCTTATTCACAGATGATAGAAAGGGCTTTTATGTTTAAAAATTAATTATGGATAAAATACTTGCTGGAAAATTATGAAACTTGGTCAGTGCTAATTTTAGGCCTTTATCTGCATGTCATGAATTATTTATAATTTTTGGAAGAATATTTTTTGTACTTGCTTCATAAACAATAGAAGTTAGAGATTATTTCTAAAATAGCTTTCATGTCATTTTGATGATTGAAAAATTATGATACTTAGGATTTAACCTATTAAGGTAACTTAGTATTTATCATAAATTTGCTGGACATCTTGCATGAGAACTTAGGGTAGTTCATGTTCAAACCGGTAGTCCTTGGGATTTTCGAGGAATTTAATTAAATTCCAAATAAATTAGGAAAATTCCCATTTTCTGGATTTAGGTCATTTATGTCATGGTAAGTCTCCAGTAAATAATTTAGGGCATTTGGATGAGTAATGGATCATTGCATAACCGGTTCGTCATGTAGCCTAGGTCGGTCTGCATATAGCAATTTGAGAAATGCAATAGGACTTGATCTGAGGAAGTTTTTGGAGTTAAACATTTTGTCTGGGTGGACATTTGTGGAGGAAATTACAATAGGAAAATATGAAGAGTAGAGAGTAGTAGTGATAGCTAGAGTTAAGAGGTGCTCGGGTTTGGCGAAAGATCGCTTTTCCCGAAGAGTGGAAGGTTTAAAAATCACCCTAGGATAGTCTATCGTAACATGAGAAGGGAATCGGGCTAAGGGAAAACAACCAATAACAATAAGTGCCTTGCGAAAGGGAACTTCGGGCCGTAATGCCGCCGTCTTGGTTCCTAGTTCCCCTTGAGAGCCCTTCACGGGGTATACCGGGGGCAGTCCTGGGCTAACGTAAACTGTAATAACAAATCGACAAAAGTAACTTAGTAACTAGGATTGCACTTTTCACAAACACTGTTGGCACAGGAAGATTGATGAGAGCTTCGGCTCGGTTGGTTTAGAGACGGACGGGATGGTCCGGGGAGCTTCGGCTCGGTTGGTTTGGAGACGGACGGGATGGTCCGGGGAGCTTCGGCTCGGTTGGTTGGGAGACGGACGTTTTGGTCCGGGGAGCTTCGGCTCGGTTTTTGTGTGCTTACGATTAAACTTGCATGTGCATAAAATAGGAAAAGTTAAGGTGGTGGGTCTTTCGATATCGGGGAGTTTGATTGCACCGACACCGATATCGTTGACTCGGTGAGGTGGTTAGCACTTCGCCAACTGAAGTCCGGTGCGCCAGCCGGCAAGAGTACGCAGGCGTCCGCTTAGTGCACCAAGCGTTGAGGCGTACGATAGGTCAGACCAGTGGTGTTTTTACTGGTTTTGGAGGTGGGCGAGGCCCAACCCACCGCTTCCGTCTGCCACTACGGAGGTATCCTGGGAGGTAACGGCTCCGAAAGGGGGAACTAAAGGTCTGTGTGCACAGAGTCGGGTGTGTGAGTTGCACTGCATGTTTCATCATACCCACTAGCATGTCATAGCATAATCGATTCATTTAACCCTGACACCTAAAGTATAAGTGGTATGGGACGCTTATACATTAGGACCTGCAAAACGACCCCTAGGTCTATAAGCTTGTGTGGGCAAGTTTATAAATCAAAGGTTAATTTCAATATATAACAACCATTGCTGTTTGATAACCGACACCCCAACGTATAAGTGGTATGGGACATTCTATACGATGGGAGCCTTGCAAAAGATCCCTTTTGCTTATGTGTTCTCGCATAAGTGAAGGTTTAAATTCATATAATTGCTTTTCTTACTGCTAGACCTATTATAACAATTTATTAACTGCTCACCTAATACAACTTGCTAGATTAGTTTCCGCTGCCATCTGTTTCATGTTTAATCTCTACCTTCATGTCCTTCCCTTTCTTCCTCTCCGCTCGGTACCTAGGAGCCATGGGGGAAGGGGTAGGGGATGATAGGGCATAGTCTTTATGACTAACGGTTTTCGAACCGCATCATTTAGGGGATCGTGGAGCCCAGCATGGAGGAGCAGCCCCAGAGATCGGTGCGCCTAGAGATGGGGCAGTCTAGCTCCGGAGTTCACACAGCCGGCACCGTGAGTCTCGACCCTGAGTAGTTTCTAGTGTTTGCTTCCGCATGAGTGATATTGTAGTGAGGACTCTGATGTACAGGGCTTATGCCCTTAATTCTAGTTTTACATTATGCTGCACTCTGATGTTTCTGTGGACACTCCCTTCGTGGAGCTTTATTATATATATGTGACTTTACTTTTGTGGACTGCATTGCTCTTACTGTTATATTGTGCTACTTTTCTGTGATCGAATTGGCCGGCAGAATCGGCGCCTTGTGGTGATGATCCTTCAGGACGTGAAGGAGTCACCGCAAAGCGGCGGTTCTGGGCCTAAGACCCCGGTGGTTGAAAAAGAAAAAAAAAAGGGGGTTTTACACTCAAGACACCTGCTCAACTCATCTTGAAGTGGATTCCTATCTAGGGTGATAGAAGAGTGGACTACCCAAGATTTTGGGGAACCACTATAGCTCCTTGTGTATTCTGGTTGCTTGTTTCTTTGTGTTTTGCTTTGTGCTTTGATTCTCTTCTTACTTTGATTAATTGCTATAGCACCATACACTAAGTAAATCTAAGCCTTCTCTCCATACAAGTTTTAATTTGCAAAACTATTTTAAATCACTCTATTCACCCCCCCCCCCCCTCTAGAGTTAGGATTGATCTTATCCCTCACTTTCAAGGAGTATATTAAAAATCTGACTTAGATGGTCGTTATTCAGTTATAAATGGCTTCCATAATTGATAATTGTATCTGGGGAAAGTCCTAAGCAATATTCCATTTAGTCCTTCCTTGGAACTTGCATCAGATTGCTTGAAACGGCTAGAAAATCCTTTGTAATAAATGCAGAAAATAACTCTGAAAGAATTTGAATTGATTCCATAACTGTTCTTGAATATGAATTCTGAAGGCGTCGATCTCTCTCACAGAAATCGTCGATCTGAGCTCTACGATCGTTGAACTGAGCTCAGAGATTGGATTTATACTAGAGACAGAAAACGTCGACTTGAGCTCTACGATCGTCGAACTGAGCTCAGCGACTTTGAAAATAGTTGAAGACAAAACGTCGATCTGAGCTCGAAGATCGTCGACCGGAGTTCGACGACTTGCAGAGTTGAGCTCAGAGAGCGTCGAATGGAGTTCGACGTTTCGTCGAAATAAGCTCGACGAAAATTGTCTTGTCTCAGTACTTAGTCCTGATCTCTGAGTGGTCCTGGGGGCAGCTCCAAACCTAAGTTCTAAGCCCTAGACCAATTCTAATTTGACCTTTTCAACTATACAACTAGGTCAAACAATTTTCCTAATAACATAGTGATCCTTGCCCAAATTAGTAATAGGGTGTTCCAACATAAGGATTGGCTGAGCAGAACATTGAAGAAAAGGAAAATCGTATTATCGCTAGCGATAACGCTACTACAGGCGATAGCGTGGACAGTTGCTACTGACGTCAGCCATGATCCGCCCGTTGTCGCGCACGTAATCACGTTTCAGCACTATCGCGGGGCGATATCGCGATCGCCGCGCGATAGCCAACGATCGCCAGGTTCTCCACTCAGATCTGAAAATTCGCGCGACGTGTACGACGTGTCAAGCCATAGAGAGTTTTTGCTATCGCGGAGCGTTAACGCTACCGCAGGCGATAGCGTAAAATGTTATCTAAGGCCACAAATTTCAGGGATTTTAAAAAGACAACTTCAAGAGCCTTGATTCACAGAGATTTCTGTGAGCCTTCCGTCTCCGTTTCCAAATGAACTCCCTTAGTCCATTACAATCTTAAAGAGCGAAGGAGATACGTCCGTGCATTTAAGATTGGAGATCTTCTCATCGGTCCACCATCATCTTCAGAGCTTGTGTTTGAGGGAGTTTTTGAGTTTTACTATTGTATTATCATTTTTACTTTATAATTTGTAATTGGGAAGGGAAAATCACCACCTTGTGTGTGGTGTCTGAGTCCTTCTGTGGCTTAAGGGTAAATCACCGCCTTGTGTGTGGTGTCTAGGTCCTTGTGTGGCTTAGGAGTAAATCGCTGCCTTGTGTGCAGCGTCTAGATCAAGGCTTGATTTAGGGGGAGGATAGTGGCCATATCTAGGGAGATATTGGTTATAGCCTATCGGTTCTTGGGAGAAGGACTGGTGAAAAACTCAAAAGATTTTTATCGTTGTAAGCCTTGATTTCAAGCTTCATTAAAATCATTTTCTACTTATCTTGTTGATGAAATAAAATCTTATTTCTCATTCAAACATTTGTCATCAACTTTGTGTTATAAATTACATTATTTGCAAAAAAATTTATAATTTTTTAAAGAGCCCTTATTCACCCCCCCCCCTTTAAGGGCGCCACAAGATCCTACAGGTTGAACTGGATAGAGTTGCAGAATGACTTGAATGATCGTATCCGGGAAGCGACAAGTGTGGATGTTGAGTTCCAGCCATTCGTGATGGAAGCTCAAAAAGGCGAGGGTAGTGACTGGGAGATGATTGATGGGATCTTAAGGAAGGGCAGAAGGGTATGTGTACCATAGTTCGGCAAGCTCCGCGAGGAGTTGATGTATGAGGCTTATTTCACGAAGTAATCCATTCACCCAAGCAGTACAAAGATGTACTTCGAGAAATCCTTTTTGTGGCCTGGTTTGAAGTGGGACGTAGCTTTCTACGTGAGCCGGTGCCAAACTTGTGCCTTAGTGAAGGCTGAGTGACAGAAGCTAGGTGGGTTCCTGAAGCCACTTCCTATCTCCGAGTGGAAATTTGATGACATCTCCATGGATTTTGTGCATGTTTTACCTCGGTCGCAGCAAGGTAACGATGCGATTTGGGTGATCGTGGATCGCTTGACCAAGGTGGCTCACTTCATCCCTAATCAGAAGGAAGACAGCATGGAGAAGCTGGTATAATTGTATGTTCGCAAAATTGTGCGGCTGCACGGAGTCCCAAAGAGTATTGTTAGTGATCGCGATGGACGGTTCACATCCAAAGACAAGAGATTAGTACAGAAGATTCTGGGCATAAGGCCCAAGTTTAGTACGACATTCCATCCTCAAACTGATGGTCAAACGGAAAGTACGAATCGTACAATGGAAGATATGTTGAGGTTGTGTACCCTTGACTTTAGGAAGAAGTGGGAAGATCACCTCTTAATGGTGGAGTTCGCCTATAACAACAGTTTCCAGTCAAGTAAAAATATGGCTCCAAATGAGGCTTTGTATAGAAGGCGGTGTCGAACACTGATGTCATGGACAGAGGTGGGAGACACTAAGCTTTTAGAAAAAGAGGTGGTGTATAATGCTTGTGAGTTGGTTCGAACCATTCAGGAGCGCATGGAGGTTGCTCAGGATCGACAGGAGAAGTATTTCAATGCTCGCCACAGGAACATGGAGTTTTAGATAGGCGACTGAGTATATTTAAAGATTAAGCCGTTCAAAGGTATTTTGCGGATTTGCCGACTCAAGAAGTTGAGTCTGAGGTTCTTGGGACCATTCGAGGTCGTGGAACGTATCAGAGAAGCAGCCTACTGATTGGCATTGTCCACAGAGCTGAGTGGATTGCACAATGTCTTCCATATCTCAGTTTTCAGGAAATCCTTGATAGAGACAAACATTATGGTGGCAGCGGTTTCAGTAGAAGAGTACTTAAGGATGGAAGTCCATCCGGTTAGCATAGAGGACTCAGAAGTTTGGCAGTTATGGAACAAAGAGGTCAAACTCTTAAAAGGTGCGGTGGAATAACTGCGGGAGGAATTCCCAGAACTTTTTTCTTCAGGTATTCTTTTGTTTGAGTACATTCTTAATTTCGTGGACGAAATTCTTTTAAGGGGGAGGAATTGTAATATCCCGGTTTTTCCAGATCTTGAGTCTCTAGAAGCTACTGTGCGGCGATAGCCTTGTTTCATCGAATACAGGCATTGAGAGTGCTGAGTATCTAAGCGTTGAGAGCGTTGAGTGGTACCTTATGGCGGTAGGATTCTACCGCGCGGCAGTATCTTGTGAAGTGATGAGTGAAAAGCATTGAGTGGCTATCACGCGGCGGTAAGGCTAACACTAGCGATAGAATTTTTCTTCCCAATGGGACCGACGGCTCAGGAACCTTCCGTTGCGCAGTAGGTAGTTACCGCTCGGCGGTAGTAGATGGGAGTAGTTCCGTCGTTTGCAATTTTGGCCATCCGATTTCTCTTAAGATTTGATCCTATGGCCCAGGATGCTCCACCCAAAGGGCATATAAAGGGCTGAAACGTTCTAAACCTTCATTCTGTTCTCTTTTAAAGTGGGAGTTAGGGTTTGAGAGCAAGAGTTTGGAGGAGGAAGAAGATGGTCTTTCTCTGCCTTTGACGAAGCTTCTGGGCTTTGATCGTCGATCCGAGGCCAGATCTGTTGTGTGGACTTGAAGGCGCACATTTTCATCCGTGCAAATCAAGTTTTTCATGGCAAGGAAGAGGAGTCATAAGGTAACGACATTTCTCTTTTTGGTCTTTAGGATACGTGCATGGCATCCATTCTTTTCTTATTGTCTTTCAAGAATTTAGGCACCAGATCTCTCGAATGGGAGGGGTTTGGGTTACCATGGTTCAAGAGGAACCATCGGGTCCATTGTGTCCATCCTCGACATGTTATTGCATTAGAAATTTGCTCCGTTAGTGGATTAGGCATTGTAAGTGAAGCCGAAGTCGTGACCGTTAGTCCGACTTGGTGATGTTGCATAACAAGCCTAAGGATTTTGCTAGAAATCCGTTTGCGGTAAGATGTCGTTTGTGATGATAGTTCCCCCTTTATTTCGTATGAGAACGAATGGTGGATTAGGGAGGGAAAGGATTTTGATTGTGATGTGCTAAGGCGTGGCTTTATCTCTATGGTCGGTTGGCTAGCCCGTGACATGCAAGTCATGTGTGGAGAGTGTCCCGGCGAGACAAGTCCCCTTCTATGAAACTGATGAGAACACAAAGCTTTGGACAAGCCCGGGAGATGAAGCCTACGAGCGGGTGGGTTCTAGCGTGGGTCCTTATCATAGGTTTGTTTGTGTGATGGAATCCTGATGTGAGAAGTCAGAGCTTGTAGGCATGCCTTGTTTTTGAGACCTACGAGCGGGTGGGGCCTAGGCAAGAGTGTCTGCATGGCGGCTTGTATGTCATTGGGGAAAATGGAAGTACCAATGTGTTTGCTGTTTGAATGCCGAAGGGGAAATTGGAAGTACCCGATTGATGATGCGAGATGATGTGTTTGATTCATACGTAATATGGTGCTTTGGGTGGAGCCCGGGTTTGCATACATGTTGTAATGTAGGCCCTTTTTATTATATGCTCAACATAGAAACATGTTTGTTGTATGAGACATTCAAACCTGTTTTACTACTTCTGTGTTCATGTATATTTGCATACGAAGTGCTGACCTGCAGGGTGATGGAGTGCCTAGGGGTCTGGTAGGGATATCTAGGAGGAGATGTGTTGGTTATATAGTTGAGGTCAGCCTTTGCTTACCCACGTTACTATAAACTTTTACAGGGCAGGGATCGCAAGTGGGAGCAAGTCTGCCACCCAAAAAGGTCTAATCCTCATGAAGTGAACACTCTTGTTGTTAATTATGTTTTTCTGAATGCTTTGCTCCATGAACTGTGATTCGTCTTGCATGTCGAGGTAGCTTAGGTGTGCTAAAGCATGTTGATGCATTGATGTATTATTTCAGTTTTTGGACTTATGAATGTTGCAAGGCCTTAAGGACGTTGGATACTCCTGTAGTAGTGGATAACTTCTAGTTTGGCTGTTTGTTTCTGCATTGTTTATAGTCAGAGTTTTGAGTTGGATAGTTTATATCATATTATAATGCTTAAGCTGTAGAGTCTGTATGTTGTAGGGCCCCGACCGGATCCATATTATACGGACATTACAAGGGAGGTGTTACAAGCTTAGTCTGGTGTCTTGAAGACATTTTTCCTAATGACTTATCACTTAGTTGTTAAGACTGGTGGGTTTCAGCATTGGGTACACAAAGAATTTAGATTACACCAAAGATGGTTATATGGGCATATAGATGGCTTAGTCTTGGTAGTGTGTATACCCGCCTAGGAGTGGGGAGGTTCCCGCTCCCCAGCCATCGTTTGACCATGGTGAGGGTGCCCGAGAGGTTATCTACCTCTAAAAAGTGGGAATAAAAGATCTTGCCCACAGAGTAGACTAGTGTGGGTGAGTTGCACTTATATGAAGCATAACATATTCATTATATTGCATAACATAACATTCATTTCTCATATACCCTCATCAGATAAATTAGTTCGGGATCTTTTATATGATGAGTTACAATACCAGAAACCATAATTTATAAGTTTGTATGAGCATTCATATAAGTTAAGGTACACTTTTGTGATGGTAGCATAGTTTAATTTACTTTACTTACTAAATTACTTGCACCACACTTTGCTTACTGCTTCTACTATTTACTTCTTCTACTGTTTAATGCTTACCTAATTATTGCTAGATTTGTTATTACATACTGTTGTAGCATATATATATACACAATTTATAGCTAAAGCCATGACACCTGCTTTTCAATTGTGCCTTGTTGTCATTTGCCTTAATCCTCCTACATAGTGCCTAGGAGTCACGATGGTGAGGTGAGGACGATGCCGCTTAGTATTTCTGACTAACGGTCGGCGGACCATATCATTTTAGGAGTGCATGGTGTAACACCCCTATCCATCACATGGGATAAAATAGAAGGTCCGGTCGGAGCCCCGTGTCATATTCTACGGACAGTCAGTGGAGTTACATATTAATACCAAATTACTATTATGAGATTTTGAATCCTATCACAGAGCATTCTAGCAGAAGCTTTTAAATAAGTTGAATGAACCCATTAATAAACATAAATGCCCACTATAGTCCAAGACAGGAATAAAAGTAAAATACACAAGAGTCTCGACCTTATGGCCTTACAACTGTGAAAGTGAGGAAAAGATCTACCTTAACTCTAGAGGGGGGGTGAATAGAGTATTTTAAAATAATTTACAATTAAAACTATAAAGCAGTGGAAGACTTAATTTATGTATATGTGTAAGGTGCTTTTGATGAAATAAAAACTAAAGCAAGAACTATGAAATTACACAGCACACAGCAAAGTCAAACACACAGCAACCAGATGACACAAGGATCTATAGTGGTTCCCCAACAACCTGGGTACATCCACTCTTCTACCACCCTAGGTAGGAATCCACTGCAGGAATAGTTGATCAGGTGTCCTGGGCACTAATGAGCTTTTGATAAGGTGTTAAAAAACCAAAACTAGATTTTTTGATAAGGTGTCTTGCAACCACTTAGTTTTGACAAGGTCTCAGAAACCAGTCTCAGAACTTTTGAAGAGAGTTTTGAGAAACCCTTTTACAGGAGCGAAAGGAAAAAGAAAGAAAGAGTTGAGTTGTTCTTCTCTGTCAATAGTCTGAGAGAATACAAGTGGATGATGATGTCAAAGCTCCTCCTGAGATCTGTAAGGGTTCAGGAAGATGAGCTTTGCTAGGGTGATAGGTCTTCAGTTGCTTCAGATCTCCAACAATTGATAATTTCAGCAGATGCTAAAATGTTTGATGTCTGGAGTTCTTGATGTTGAAGCTTTTGAACACTTGATGATTTGGAGGAGTTGAGTAGCAGAAGATTTCCTCCACAGAAAACTTTCTTGTGTTCTTGAAGATTTTGACTCAGTGAATCTGTGTGTTTCAGAAGATGAGTTCTTGATCAGAGTATGTTTTGATCTCTCTTCTGTAACTCTTTTTCTCAATACAATGATCCTGTATATCTCTTGCTTATGTTCTTGTTGTATATGATCTGTGTTATTCAAAAACATATTCTATAGGAGTATATCAGATTCTAACTTAGATGGTCGTTACTCAGTCATAAATGACTTCCATAAATTACAACTGTCTCAGGGGAAAGTCCTAAGTAACATTCCTTTTAGTCTTCCTTGAAACTTGCATTAGATTGCTTGAAACGGCTAGAAAATCCTTTGCAATAAATGCAGGAAATAACTCTGAATGAATCTGAATGAATTCCATAACTGTTCTTGAATTCGAATTCTGAAAGCGTCGATCTCTCACAGAAATCATCGATCTGAGCTCTACGATCGTTGAACTGAGCTCAGAGATTTGATTTAAACAGCAGACGGAAAACGTCGACCTTAGCTCTATGATCGTCGAACTGAGCTCAGCGACTTGGAAAATAGCTGAAGACAGAGCGTCGATCTGAGCTCGAAGATCGTCGACCGGAGTTCGACAACTTGCAGAGTTGAGCTCAGAGAACGTCGAACTAAGTTCGACGTTTCGTCGACCTGAGCTCGACGAAAATTGTCTTTGTCTCAGCAATGAATTCTGATCTTTGAATGGTCTTGGGGGCAGCTCCAAACCTAAGTTCTAAGCCTTAGACTCATTCTAAGTTGACCTTTTTAACTATACAACTAGGTCAAACCAATTTCCTAATAACATAGTGATCCTTGCCCAAATTAGTAATAGGGTGTTCCAACAAACTGTTTACTAAAATAATAAGTGTTTTATAGACTTTGGCACGCAGACTAAACACACATGAAAATAGTAAAATAATACCTCATTTTGGCCTTCAAGGGCCAGTACTGCACCAAGGGCTTCAGTCCGCTGCTTGCCACTTGGATCACCTGTTCCTACATACGAACAATCCACCAAATGGTGGCATAACATGGCAACGGTCAGCTAAAGCTGACCAAATTATAATGACCCCACCACTTACTCGGGGCGGCGGTGCTCCTTCCCTGCAATATATTAGCAAAACCAAACATAGTAATGTATGTTAAATTTAAGAACACTCCAACACAGGCATAGGCACGAATGGCCACCCCACCCCCCCCCCACCCCGTGCTCTCTAGGCACATCCTCGGTGTTCGGACAAAAGCCAAGGAATCACCACCGTTCACAAGACAGCAACAAACATGAGCATTTTGGTAGTCTTTACGGCCTACGCAAGGCCTAAGACACGTAACTATGGCAGCGATAGGTAACACTACCCACGGACGGTCGGCATAGCTACTGGGTAGGTTCGGCCCTTTCCCGTGTCTCACATCGCCAGGTGCAAAAATCCATGACGCGGGTCGGCCTCCCCTTTCCCATTTCTCCAGACAATACATAATCACATTATGTTAAACGGATGGCTCTCAGGCCACCAAGCTAGGCACTCAAAGATCCCAACCCCATATCACTGGCCCCAGGTCTCCACGACACAGGCCTCAAACACTGGCCATAAGTCTCCACGACACAGGCCTCAAACAAAGCTATCAAGGAGCAACTGTCGGTGGTAGCACTACCGCCACGCGGTACCTGGCAAAAATGCGATTCTACCCAGTTTTCCGGGTGCTCCTTAGAGTTAGTCCCCAAGGTTCCCTGCTGCAATCTACCGCATAGAAACCTGAAAACAAACATCACAGAGTCTTCTTCAGCAATAACAAGCATAATGAAAAACATCACCAATCCAGACCAACCTGTCCAGATGGGCTTCACACACCATGCCTATGTTCGTACTTCGATTCTGAACTCTATATGCAAAACTACGGGGATACTTCGTAACTACCTGAAGGAAGACCTCACGGTCACCGCACACTCATGGGAGAGGGTTTCCTATGCAAAAGGAAGAGGACTTCACATGTCCAAGTAGAGAATCATTACCCTTTGCGCCCTCTTTGGTTCCATGCAAAAGATCTAGACGGATGAACGCGACCGCAACGATTTTGCCTCCACTGATCCGGACTAGTCTTGTGAATCGGAGCTTCAGAACCCAAACGATGGCGTAGTCTCTCTTCCGATATTCTTGCTCCTCCTCTAAGAAAACCAGGCCAAGTCCTCAAATCCAAAAGAAATTAAGTGAAAAACAGCCGAACCATCCATATAAACACAGCTATCGCTGCGCGATAACTAGCTACCGCCACGCAGTAACTCCTCGCTTCGCATATAACAGCCCAGGCCAGCCAACCACAGGCCTCCACGTGGACACGCTGTTATATTATCACTATCATCGCTCGATTGGATGCTAACGCCACGCGATAGCCGTCGTTGGTTATGACACGACACCCACTGCTATCGCCACCCGCTATCGACTACCACCACGTGGTAGGTTCTCGAGAGCCTTGTCAATTAAATTGACCTAGCTATCGTCGGCAGTATCACTATCGTCGGGGAATAGCTTCCTGAGAAATCTGCAAGATTAATTCCCCAGCTACCGCCACGTGGTAACTATCTACCATAGGGCGATAACCTTCAGAGACCTATTTCCTGTCTTAAGGAATTTTGGGTGTTACAAATCTCCCCCACTCAAAGAAATTTAGTCCTGAAATTTTATGTTACAGGAAAATATAAAAAGAAAACAGTACAACTTATTACCTCAGCAGAAAATCTCAGGGAACCCCTCCCTCATAGTTTGCTCGTGCTCCCAAGACAGCTCTTCTCGGCCACAGTTGTCCGAAAGGATCTTGACCATTTTAATGGATTTGTTCTGTAGCTACTTGACCTCTACGTCCTCGATCCGAATGGGCTTGACCTTCGTCATAAACCCACTATCGACCGACACCTGATTCGCAACAATCACTAAAGTAGGCTCTTGAATAGCCTTGTACAGCACTGAGATGTGAAATACATCATGCAAACCGCTCAACTCCACTGAAAGAGCCAAACGATAGGCAACTTCACCAACATGCTCCAAGATCTCAAAAGTCCCAACATACCTCGGACTAAGCTTCTTTAAGCGTCGAATCCTTGATATGCCTTTAAACGGTTTTATCTTGAGGTATACCCAATCACCCACCGCAAACTCCAAATTCTGATGCTTGTCATTTTAGTACTTGGTCTGCCTATCTTGAGTAATCAGTAGTCATTATCGAATCAACCGTATCGTTGAAGTAGCATCTTCAACGTCCCTTCGTTGTACATCTTTGATTCTCCCGTTTCTACCCAAGACAACAGCGCACGACATCTCCTACCGTACAGAGCCTCAAAAGGCGCCATCTGAATGCTGACTTGGTAGCTGTTATTGTACGCAAACTCAATCATAAAAAGATGGTCCTCCCACTTTTTCCCAAAATCTAAAGCACATATACGAAGCACATCTTCCATTATCATTTTCACCCTTTCAGTCTGACCATCTGTTTGTGGGTGAAAAGCCATGTTGAAATTCAACTTGGTACCCATCAACTGATGAATGAGCCTCCAATCATTAGACGTGAACCGACCATCTCGGTCACTAATGATGCTCCGCGGTATGCCGTACAAACGGACTATGTTGTCCACATAAAGCTTCGTCAGCTACTCATCTGAATCATCCTTCCTATTGGCTATGAAATATGACACCTTCATTAAAAGATCAACGACCACCAAAATGGCGTTGTTTCCCTTGTGCGATCTCAGTAAGTTGTCCACGAAATCCATGGATATGTCATCAAATTTCCACTCCGGTATAGGTAAGGACTTCATGAATCTACCAGGATTCTGACACTCGGCCTTTACCAAGGCATATGTCTGACATTTCGCCACATATAATGCTATGTCTTTCTTCAAACCTGTCCACCGGAACAGTTTCTTCATATCCTTGAACATCTTGGTGCTCCCAAGGTGAATCGAATACTTTGAGAAATGCTCCTTGTACAGCAATTCTTCTCATAACTTCCCCACATTGGGGACGCACAATCAGCTGCCTTTCCATAAAAGGCCATCGTCAATAGAGAACTAGTCGTTAGACCCATCAACAGCTTCCTCCCAGTGACGTTTCAATCTCACGTCCAACACCAAGGTCTGCCGAATCCGGTCTGTGAGGTCATATTGAACCTTCGTCCAACTAAAACATGCGTTTGCACTAGATCCCTTATCAACACAAGAGATTTCCAAGGCATTCAAATCACGAATAAGCCGCTCATCGTACATCTGTAACCAATTGGCTCGTGCAGGAGTCCTACGGCTCAAAGCATCTGCTACGACGTTCCCCTTCCCGGGAATATAATGAATCTTGAAGGTGTAGTCCCCAAGGAACTCCATCTACCTTCGTTGACGCATGTTCAGGTCCTTCTGGTCTATCAGATACTTCAAGCTCTTGTGATCTGAATAAATATCGACCTTTACCCCATACAGATAATGCCTCCAAAGCTTGAGAGCGAATACCACAGCCGCCAACTCCAAATCATGGACAAGGTAATTCCTCTAATGCACCTTCAACTGACGCGATCCATAGGCTATCACCTTCTCGTGCTGAAGCAGAACATGGCCTAATCCACTTCTAGAGGCGTCACTGTAAATCTCATATCCCTCCAAACCACATGGAGAACATAAGATAAGCGATTTGGTCATACGACACTTAAGTTCTTCGAAAGCTTATGCGCACTTCGGCGACCACACAAACTTCTGATCCTTCCTTATCAGCGTAGTGAGGGGCAATGCTATCCTCGAGAAGTTCTCCACGAAGCGCCTGTAATAGCCGGCAAGCCCCAGAAAACTGCGGACTTCTGCCACAGTAGACAACTCAGGCCACTCCTGTATCACAACTATCTTTGTCAGATCTACCACGATTCTCACTCCACTAACTATGTGACCAAGGAATGCTACCGAGGATAACCAAAACTCACATTTGGAGAACTTGGCATACAGTTGGTTCCTCCTTAGTGCCTCCAATACCATATATAGATGCTTGAAATGATCATCCTCGCACTGTGAGTACACCAGTATATCATCGATGAATACTATCATGAATTGGTCTAAGTACTCTCTGAACGTCCTGTTCATCAAATCCATAAACACAGATGGTGCATTCGTCAGCTCAAACGGTATGACGGTGATCGCATAATTCCCATAACGTGTTCTGAAAGCCGTATTGGGAATGTCACTTTCCCTTATTATCAGCTGATAGTACACGGATTTCAAATCTAGTTTCGAGTACACAGACGACCCGACTAGCTGATCAAACAAATCATCAATCCTCGGGATAAGATATCTATTCTTCTTTGTCAGCTTATTTAACTCTCGATAATCAATACACAGCCGTAAACTCCTGTCCTTATTCTTAAAAAAAAGGACTAGCACGCTCCAAGGGGACGAACTTAGACACATATACCCTTGATCTAATAGCTCTTGAAGTTGTACCTTCAATTTCGCCATCTCCTTAGTCATTAAGCAGTACAGCGAGCATGACACAGGATTGGCACCTGACACTAGCTCGATGGTGAAGTCGATCTCTCATTGAGGTGGAGCTCCAAGGAGATTTTCAGGAAAAATGTTAGGAAACTCTTATATGACTGGGATGCTATCCAGACCTGGCTTGGGCTTCGAAGCCTCCACTAGCGTGAAAAATAGTTCTGCACCACTACGAACTGCCTTAACCACCCGGAGAGCATACATCAAAGTCTTGATCGATCCCTTCTTGCTAGAGAATGTCATCTCACGCTCTGTATCCACTCCTAGTCTGATCACCTTGTGATTGCAATCAATGTACACACGTTGTTCCAAGAGCAAGTCCATGCCAAAGATCACATCAAACTCCACTATCGGTACTAGTGATGCTTGCAAGTCAAACTCTTGACTCCTAATCTGTATGTTCACGCAGCAAACTCTATCTGCGTGCATATAACACCCGTTAGGCAGCAACACATCCAATTTATCCCTTGCCATCGAAGAAGGCACTTCGAAGCGCGATACAAATTCCATCGACAAAAATGAGTGCAAAGCTCCCGTATCGAATAGTGCTCTCGCCGGGCAATTAAAGATCAAAACAAAGCCTAACACAACAAGTAAAAAGCTAATACGCAAAAGGTAATAAGTATATAGAGCTAAAAGTGTTATTAATTAACTCATACCTGTCATAACATCAGCCTACTTTATGGCCTCCTATTGGCCAAGGTTGTAAAATCTAGGCTGGGCTGGAGCGTAATGGGATGCGGTTGACTCCACCGCCTTTCACTTCTCTGCAAAAGATGCCCCAAGCTTCTATTCTGACTTCGGGTGCCCATTCCAACAGTCTCGGGCGATGTGTCCCTACTTGCCACTATTATAGCAAGTAATCGGGCCTCGCACAATAGTAGCTTCAGACAGACCTGAACGTGGGGCTGGACCCGAAGTCCTCGCCTTTTTGTTCCACTTACGAAACCCAAACTTTGACGAGCTCAACATCTTTAACTCCGACCTCTTCAAGCTTGAGTCCTTCTTCTCTTGAACTCTCTTCACATCTTTCTCAAGAGATCAGGAGGTATTGACCAGAGTTAGGAAACCCTGTGTCATGGGCCCAGAGATCAGTAGCCTTAGTTCATCACGTAAACCCTCATAGAACTGGTTGGTCCTACACTCTTCGTCAGCAAAAGTAATGCCAGCATAACATCTCAATCTTGTGAACTCATGGAGTTACTCATCCACGCTACTTTCTCCCTGTGTTAGTCTCTAAAACTGATTCTCTATGTCGATCCTCTATGCTGAGGGGAGGTATCTAGCCAGGAATAACCATGAGAACTCCTCAACCGAGACATCAGTGAGTTGTCTTCCAACCAAGAGATGCAGGTCCAACTCTTCCCACTACAGTCTCGCCTCTCCATCCAACAGGAAGGTGGCTATGGTGGTTTTCTGCCATTCCTCCATCTCAATTGCCATCAAGACTCTCTTAGCATGAGAGAGCAAATCCTCGGACTGGGTTGGGGTTCCAGTCCCCGTAAACACTGGAGGATTGAAGCTCATCACAGGTTTGAGATGCTTTTATGTCGCTCTTCTTAGCACCAAAGGCTCTACAACCACTCGTTCCACCACTTTAGGCTCTGCCGCATGAAGCGGGACCTGCTCCACGAAGGGGACAGGAGGTTTTGCTTGCCTCCCTGGCAGGGTGTTTATCATCGCAAACACTGCCTCAACCACAAGTCTTATCGTCTATAACAAAGGAGGGGTTGTATGCATGTCATTAGGTGCACTGCTTTCTGTAGAGTGCGGACGTTCCGAATGTTTTGCACCACTCCTAGCCACCTATATTTGTAAAAACACTCGATTAGGCGACAAAAATATTGCCAAAGCGCAATCATTGGAACACTCGAGTTCCTCAAGCATGTGTATTTTCATTCCTAAGTGGACATTCAAGAGTTATTTTATGTTATAACGATGACGCACATACCTGTGCACACCGCCCCTTAAAAGAATTCGTCCACGAATTCTCATAAGAAAGACCGACACCGTAGTCTGATACCAAATTATAACACCCCCATCTGTCACATGGAATATAACAGAAGGTCCGGTCGGGGCCCCATGCCATATTCCACGGATAGTCAGTGGAGCTACATATTAATACCAAATTACTATAATGAGATTTTGAATCCTATCACAGAGCATTCTAGAGGAAGCTTTTAAATAAGTTGAATGAACACATCAATAAACATGAATGTCCACTATAGTCCAAGACAGGAATAAAAGTAAAAAATACACAAGAGTCTCGGCCATATGGCCATACAACTGTTTACATAAACAATAAGTGTTTTATAGACTTTGGCACGCAGGCCGGCCACACATGAAAATAGTAAAAGAAAACACTTTGCTTTGGCCTTCAAGGTTCAGCAATGCACCAAGGGCTTCAGCCCGCTACTTGCCACTTGGATCACCTGTTCCTGCATACGAACAATCCACCGAACAGTGGCAAAACAAAGCAATGATCAGCTTAAGTTCACCAAATTATAACGATCTCACTCCTTACTCGGAGTAGCAGTGCTCCTTTCCTGCAATATATTAGCAAAACCAAACATAGTAATGTAAGTGCAATTTAAGCACACTACACCACAGGCATAAGCATGAATGGCCATACACCCCGTGCTCTCAGGGCACATCCTCGGTGTCCGGACAAAAGCCAGGGACTCACCACTGTTCACAAGAGGAAACAAACATAAGTATTTTAGTAGTCTTTACGGCCTGCGCAAGGCCTAAGACCCATAACTATGGAGGCGATGGGAAACACTACCCACAGATGCTCGACATAGCTACTGGGTAGGTTTGTCCCTTTCCCATTGCTCACATTTCCGGGAGCAAAATGCCACGACAAATGGTCGGCCTCCCCCTTCCCATTTCTCCAAACAATACATAACCGCATTATGTTAAACCGATGGCTCTCAGGCCACGAAGTTGGGCTCTCAAATCTCTCAGCCCCACATCACTAGCCCCAGGTCTCCACGATACAGGCCTCAAACACTGGCCCTAGGTCTCCACGACACAGGCCTCAAACAAAGCTCTCAAGGAGCTATCGTCGGCGGTAGCACTACCGCAGTGCTGTACCTTGCAGAAATGCGATTCTACCCAGTTTTTTGGGTGCTCCATGGAGTTAGTCCCCAAGGTTCCCTGCTGCAATCTACCACGTAGAAACCCGAAAAACAAACATCACATATTCTTCTCCGGCAATAACAAGCATAATGAAAAACATCACCAATCTAGACTGTCACAACCCGCATTTTCTCCAAAGAAAACGGATTATCAGAGTAGGAGAAAACACGCGTCATCATGCCACGTCGAGAAGGGGATATCGGAGAAAATGCGGGTTGTGACATAGACCAACCTATCCGGATGGGCTTCACACACCATGTTATGTTCATACTTCGATTCCAAACTCTATATGCAAAACTATGGGGATACTCTGTATTTACCCGAAGGAATACCTCACGTTCACACCACAATCACGGGAGAGGGTTTCCTATGCAAAAGGAAGTGGAATTCACATGTCCAAGTAGATAATCGTTACCCTTTGCGCCCTCTTCGGTGCCATGCCAAAGATCTAGACGGATGAACGTGACCGAAACGATCTTGCCTCCATAGATCCGGACTCGTCTTGTGAATCAAAGCTTTGGAACCCAAACGGTGGCGTACTCTCTCTTCTGACGCTACTGCTCCTCCAAGAAAACCAGGCCAAGTCATCAACTCCAAAAGAAATGAAGTGAAAACGGTCGAACCAGCTATATAAAACGAGCTACATCCGCGCGGTAACTAGCTACCGTCGCACGGTACCTCCTCACTTTGCATGTAACCGTGCAAACCAGCCAACCATATGCTGCAACGTGGATATATCGTTACATTATCACTATCGCCATATGATAGGACACTAATATCGCGCGATAGCCGTCATCGATTACGGCACGACACCCGTTGTTATCGCCATGCGCTATCGACTAACGCCGCGCGGTAGGTTCCCGAGAGACTCATCAATTAAATTGACCATTCTATCGTCATCGGTATCACTATTGCCTGGTGATAGCTTCCCGAGAACTCTGCCAGATTAATTCCCCAGCTACGGTCGCGCGGTAACTATCTACCGTCGGGCGATAACCTTCAGAGAACTATTTCCTGCCTTATGGAATTTGGGGTGTTACACATGGAGCCGAAACAATAGTATGACCCGGAGGACCAGCTACACAAGATAGTAGGACTTGAGGAGCAGAGATTGCGCTAACTACTACCTGACTTCAGGTTGATGAAAGTATTACTTAGCTTCTGCATAGATATTGTAGAGTGAGAGAGAGTGCACTTTATTTCATTTGGACATGTACTGGGCATAAGCAATACTCGTTCATGTTTTTCTTATTGTAGACTATCTATCACTTTTCTATATAAACATAGGTGTGATTATGGACTTGGTTTTCAGTTTCTTCTTTTCTCTGGTGGGCTAGGATGATCATACTAGCCAGCAGAATTAGTGTCTTGCGGTGGAGACTAACCCGTGAGTTGGTGTCGCGGCAAGACGATAATTCTGGGCAGATAATCTCCCTCAGCCGTGCTCAATTACTACGAGGGTGGATTTTAAAACTAGTAACGCTTAAACAAACAATCATAAGAGAAAGAAGTTCACAAAAATACCTTGGTACCCCGCTTGAGCATTAATTTGTGGACAAACTAATGCAGCAGAAGCAATGGTGTTCCCTTGTGTGAAATCACACAAATAGTTCGTTAATCAATAAGTTAGGCCAACCAACTAGGACACCACCTTGGTTTAACTTACCAAGATGATTTCATGATATATCCTAGTCTAAAATCCACCTCGAGTATAGATTGGTTAATGTATGAGGATACCCAAAGTGTTTAAGGGAAGAGTTTAATGCGAAACTAGCTGCTTAAGACTTAAACTTCGATATTCCTTCTCACCCATCAAGTGATATTATCACCTCTTACCCAAGTTGATAGGACCGTCTCAAGAAGAATTAGTGCTTGTAATCTATTAGTGGAATATTAGAAGAATAGTAAACCTATTCCTCGTACCAATGACTTGTTTACATTTAAGCAATCATAGTGATATATACAAGAGGTTGAATAAAAATTCAAATTCAGAGATGGCAGATTGGTTTGGTTTGGTCACATAATGACCTTGAGAAGGTTGTCATAAATGGTAACTTTGAGGACCTAAACTGTGCATCATATCAACAAGTCTTAGGGTAGAACTCCAAGTTTAAGATTGTATGCCTTAAGGATTGTGTGCATATATAGGATGATTGCATTATAGTGATATCGAAGAAACTTAGCCCAATATGTATGGGGGCTTATCTTTTTTTTGGGCTAATTTGGTACTGACTTTGGTTTCCCTAGACCATATTTAGAAGATGTTTTTTCTCAAATGTCGTGATCTTGAAGTTTGGTGTATTCGATACAACTCAAATAAATATGAGATTTTGTGTAGGCATAATTGGTATGATGATCAACCCTCCTTAGAAGAGTGGGAACCTTGAATAATTACTTCATCTTAAGCAGCGTGGATTGTTTATTCCAAGTCATGACCGCTATAAATTTTTTGGCGAAATAAGAGATTGGAGAATTTCAAGAATGATTATTCATTCTCTACATTTCTCCAAGGCTATAAAGATAAATAAACAAAAAGAGTAGAAAACTAATCCTTTAGGATATACATAATGGGTTGCCCAGTTATATGTACACGTGGCTCTTGAAATCATGAAAGTTTGTATAAGACTTTAGAAAATTTCTCAAATTTTGATCCTAATGATGTAGATAACTACATAATACACAACCTAAGGAGTGATCGTGCTTCCTTAAATGGAAGACATGGTATAAGTTGTTTGCGATTTCACAAGGAAATTGAGAAAATTGCTTTTAAAAGACCTAAATTCGAGGTTATGCTGCTTGTAGAAAGAGTTTACACATAATTAAGGATGTGTGTTACTTATTGCCTTAACAAAGTTATTTTTAAATGCTCTAACATCTTAACCCATTTGTTGTAACATACAATTGGTGATTATATTGTCAGTTAAGTATTTGATTAATAAACTCATGTAGATCACAAGAGAGAACTGACATGAATTGTGAATTCAGTGCAGTTTTAAGTCGGATATAGATTGGATAGGAGTGAAACTTGACAATAGGTCCTTATGATCTTAAGAGATGAACAAAAAGTAAACAATCTCATGCGTTGTGTGGTATCATAGATTCACCTCCTCGATCATGTGACGATGATTTGTAATATTGACGGGACAAGCAGTTTAGCATCATTGGTAGAACAAAGACTTGAATTTAGTCAAATTATTAGAAACATAGGGTTGTCAAGTTAGTTTTTTGGGACAAATATATCACGTTATGGGATATGTGAATTGGAATCAGGTCCCTATAAGTTAGAATTATAGTTGGTATTTCTTGCATTTCAAGGAATTCAAAGATGATTTATATATGGTTTATTCTATCAAGAATCAAGCCCTTTCAAATTTGAATAATTTTATTACAATCATTATCCTTATACTTTGAGAGATAGTGTGATGCATAGCCAGAGATCTTATAAAGGTGACTTCTATGGTTTAAAGTATAAAGATAAAGTCAACTATGGTTGGTGTGATTTATTCCTACCCTTTTCTTATCCTAAGAAAAGTAACTATGACTATCATATATTAAAATGTTGGGATTTGGAAAATTAAACATGATTGAATATCACTGCTTTCAACTCTTACCTAATATAGCCAAGTCACATGATCACAGGTTCTGAACTATAAACTTTTGAATAACCCCAGGAAATTTGAAATTTGGCGGGCAATATATTGAAGATGGATACTTTATGTATGATACTTCGATTATGATTATGATAGCATCAAGAACCAAAACACATAAGTTTAATGAAATTATAATCACCATTAGGAAGATTCATGACTATGGGGAACAAATTTTGATTATAAAATGTGTGTGCGATGAAATTATACGAGAATTTAGGGGTTTTAATAAGATCTTCATTATGATAAAATCAACTCATGACAAATCTTACTATTTTGAAAAGATTTTACCTATATACCTTATAAATCAAACTCCACGTGGAAAAAGGATTGGGAGTCATTTTAAATTAATAATGATTGCTTAATTTTTACTCGAAAGGTTCATGGGTACAACCTCTTTAATTTTAAGGATGATGGACTGCTTGACATTGTGACAGGTACCATTAAACGTTAAGTTTGGAAAAATCATAAGGTTGTGTTGATTGATTACTCAGGCGTACTCGAAGGGATAAGAATTTAATCATTTGGAGAAAAGATTATAAATTTGTTGTCTATACACACAAACGAGAGTCTTAATCATAAAGGAAATTGTGTTATCTTGGACATGCAGACATACCTATATGTCTCGGATACTAGAGAGCCCTGGGAACGGTTGTTTCTTTTGATCGAGTTCTCCTACAACAACAACCACCAGAGCAGTATTGGTATGGCTCCGTATGAGACTCTACATAGGAGGAAGTGTCAGACGCCACTATCTTGGGTCCAGGACGAGGATCCAAAGGTACTTGGATCAGATTATATTGAGGATACAGACGTGTTGGAGTCGTCAGTTCACATATCCTCAGTTTGACGATATCAAATCCTAGGTTGTCTTTGATAACACTTGTGTTTGGTATAGTATGCAGGTTTATAGGTTTAAAGAGAGAAACTCTCCTCTGCAACAACTGTCGTACGGTAGCAGTTACCATCAGGCAGTAGCGTGAATTAAATTGACATGGCGCTCGGGTTACTACTGCGTTGCGCTAGCTCTACTACCCGTACTAGCTCACTCAACGCTCGTCGTGATGGAGTCATCCAGACAGATCTACCGCCGAGCGATAGCTTGATAACGTGTCGCGCTAGCTCACTCAACAAGCATCGAGATGGAGGCATCGAGATTGAGATATAGCCTAGCAATATCTTGATATCGCACGGCGCTAGCCCAGTCAACGATCTTTGAGATGGATTCGTCGAGAAAAATGTAGTTTCGCCAAGCGATAACTTCTTACTGTGTCGCGCTAGCACGAAAAAGAGGAAAATATTCTTTTTGAGTATTTTTCCAAATTTGCAGGACAACTGTCAGCATCAAGCGCGTCGACCTACCGATGGGCACTAGCTCTGTCACTGGCGGTAGTCTATTTTTCAAAAAACGAATAAAAGGCTTCGTTTTTTGTTCCAGACATAAGAAGACACCTATTCTCAAGCCTAGGGTTCGTGTGTCGCCTCTAGAGCACTGAAACACTGTCTTTGTTGAATGAAGAGAAAATCGCCTCCCTCCCATTCGCGCACGAAGATCTCCAGCAAGCCAAGGACTACAACGACTACGAGGAGTTGATCGGTTGCAACCAAACGAAGATTGTTAGCATCGGTCACACATCGCTCAACGAAGGAAATATCTTAAGGGATATTCAATCATAATTCTTCTTTAATCTTTTGTACTTTTCTCTTTTTGCGTTCTTGTGGTGAGGAAAATTGACCGGTGAAGGTTGTCGCAATCCGTGGAGGATTCCATGAGAAATCATCCCGGGGAAGGGACATCTATATTGGAGGATCTACCAGGGCTCTAAGATACATCCTTATGTGAAGATGAAGAGCTGGATGAAGACCTTTCTTGGAGGGAAAGGGTGAGAGCTAACCGGTCCGGGTAGTGGGTCGGTATAGAAAACCAAAAGGGATTTGACTTTCACCGGCTCCAATCTCCAACATCATGGAGATCAAGCACTAGTAATTGTAAAACATTTTTTTGATCTTGATTGAATAAAGTAATTGGTGTTTCTATTTCTGCATATATCATTCTGGTTGCTCTCTCGTAGATCTCTGAAGGGGGTGTATTCCTCCAAGGATAAATTTGCCTAGGAAAATGAGTTCTGTAACCTACCGCCACTCGCTATCTAGTTAGCGCCCCGTGATAGCTTAGGAACAAAATATTTTGAATTTTTTAATTAATGCGTCAAACCTAATTCACCCCCCCCCCCTCTAAGGTTGGCCACTAGATCCAAAAAGTTGTATCTGAGAGAGGTTACTTCAAAAAGGCTTTAAATCCTGAAGTAAGATGGCCAACGCAGTTCATGCTTTCCCTGAGGGATACAGCGCGAGTATACCTCCACTATTTATGGGGAGTGCCTACAGTCACTGAAGAACAAGAATGAAAATCTTCTTAATGACTCAAAACATGGATGTGTGGGCCATGATCGAACCAAAGTACACTGTACCCACTATCACTGTAGGTGATACCGTACTGATCAAACCAGAGGATAAGTGGGATGATACTGATAAGCAAAGATGTACTAAAAATGCAAAAGCCATGAACTCTTTATTATGCTAGTTGGATAAAACCAAATTTAATAGAATTTGAAACTATGAAACTGCGTATGATATATGGCGTTTACTTGAGCTTACTCACGAAGGTACCTCACATGTGAAGGAGTCGAAGCTGTTCCAACTCGAATCTGAATACGAATAATTCCGGATGGAGATCGACGAGGAGGTGGACAACATTTATACCCGCTTCACCAAGATTTTCAATGCCTCAGGATCCCTTGGGAAGAGCTACTCAAATGAAAATCTTGTTAGGAAGATCCTATGATCTTTGCCTCCATGTTTCAACCCCAAGGTGACTGCTATTGTTGAATCACACGATATCAACACCCTGGAGATAGATAGCCTCATTGGAAATCTGAAGACATATGAGCTCGAATTAAAAATACAAGCTGGGGAATATCCTAGGGAGATAAAGAAGAAGGGGATTTCACTAATGGCTGCGAGGGAGAGGAAGGCTGCTGAAGAATCTGAGGATGATGATAAATAAAGCCTCTATGTTCGAGAGTTCAGGAGGTTCATGAAGAATCCCAAGAGACAGGGAAAGTTTAAGAAATTCCTGAAGAAATGTGCTGAAGAAACCAGGAGGTGGAACAAATCGTCAAAGGAGATGGAGAGCGATGATGAGAAGTTTCTAACCAAGTGCTACCAATATCACAAGCCTAGACACATAAAGAGAGAATTTCCAAGTCTCTAGAAGGAGGAAAAGGAGAAACAGAGCCTACATAAGGGAAAGAAGAAGGTACTAAAGGCACTAACATGGGATGAGGATGGATCTGAAGTGTCAAGCTCCTCCGACTCAAGTAGTGAAGACAAGGAAAATCTGTGCCTCCTGGGGAGGAATCAGGAGAAAACTATATCTGGGGGCTACTACAGTGCAGTAATCTGCTACCATCGTGCGGTAGCATGACGGACTAGACTATGTGCCCTTCCGCCGGATCTCCCCCAAAAATCTATTTTTCACAAATTTATTATAAAAACATTAAGGGGAAGGAGATCCAAGCTCATAGAAGTTAGATCCGTGAAATCAAGTAAGATTTGTGGCAAAAAATCTCAAATCCAACTTAAAAACTTTTTGAAATCACCACGGATCATGCCCAAATTGACTAGAACTCTACGAATTACAGTCTTAATTTCATCACACATAAAAATGAAGAGAAAAAGAGAAGTGAGTTACCTCGATCATGGAAGCGCCGGCGGAAGAACTGTACTCGAAGGAGAGAGAATGGAAATGGAAGAATGAAGAATTCAGCTTGAACCGCAGCATATATATTTAAGAGCTACCGCGCTATGGTACCTCTACCGTCGGCGGTAGCACACTTTCCTACTGATTTTCGATGATCAGCGTTGGTATCTTCATTGCCTCTTAATTGATATGAACGCTAACACATGATTCACTATGATGTGTCTTGCAATAGCGGGAGCTAGGTTTGTGTGAATTTGGAACGCTAACTTGTAATCCACGTCTTGTCCTTAAACAGGGTGCTTGGGTCAATTATGTCTTGAGCATTCTCATGAGTGTTCCTATACATAGCAAGAATGTCATTTCATGACTCATGGTCGTCGATATCATGCATAATACTCTATCGTGTTGTTCTATTTATTTTTGCATTGTTTTTCATTTGTTTTGTTTGACTTGTTTAATTTGTTTTTTTAACTGAAAATTTAAAAAAATAAAAACACTTTATAAAACCCAAAATACAAAAAAAACCATGGATCGTTCATTCTTAGGATACACATGGCTAGAACCTAGAGCATAATGATTACGTATAATGTTTGATTTAGGATTGTTAATCTCTGTGAACATTGTCTATTTTTGTCATAATGTGTCAAATCTATAGGTGCTTAGCTACTGAGTGCAACTAGACATAATAGTGTCTATTGAATATGCCTCTAGGTATGTGTGAGGATTTAGGTAGCATAATGAATTTCCATTGTTCACACATCCCTAGATGAAACACTAATGTAGAACCTCTATGTGTACATGTTATAACTCGTGATATTGTGTCTAATACATTAGAAATACCTTGAATAATCAATATCATGATATACATGTGCTTATATAAAGGTTAAAACTTTGAGCCAAATCTCTTGTGATCACATCTTTGTATACAAGTTAAAGTAAATCTATCTATATGGGTAGATTTTAATTGATTCAGGGTCCTTGAAATGAATGTTATACTAATGATAGTGCAAAAAATCAATGAAAAAATCTATTCATGCTATCAAATCATGTGTCAAGGATACCCCCAAGTACTACTCACTCTTCCTGATAAGTCTTCATGAGCATTGTGAGGATGAGCACCTTGGTTAAAAGAATAATTTTGATTTTGTGCAAATAATAAACCTTAAGTGTAATTCCCCTTGTTCTAGTCTTGGTATGAAGTAGATAGAACCGTGACATGATTTTTCACGTTATTTCTCTCGTGATAGCATATTGAATTCCTGGGATAAAACATGTACTAAATGTTAGTTCCACTTCAATTTTTTTTGATGTTCCACGTACACATGTCATTGCTCTATCTAATGCTTCCATGCATAAGAATTGGATTGAAGCTGCATTATATGTCTACAACACATAGGTACTAGCACACGATTTCTATTCCTGACTTTTACAATGTTTCAATATGTTAACTCTATAAATCTCTTAGCATTGTACTTCAAATCATTGTCTACTTAGTTTCACCTGTGTTCTATAATTCTTTTTATTCTGAAAAACTCATATGATTTGCTTATATGTACTCTGCTTGCATATTTGACCCGTACGCATTATATTATCTGATTTATGTTTGATCACCCCTATTATGTTTGCATTTAGATTCGCTTTTATATTGTGCATTGTTTGATCTTTATCACGCTTATCTATACTGCAATTTTTCCCGTGCATGCGTATAGTCCCTTTTTGATCTAGCACACCCCTTTCAATAATATAAAAAGGGGGAGAATAGAATGTTCATGAGTCATGAGCTAGGGAAGATCACATGTAGGGGGAGCTTATTGAACTTTGTGCACGTAGATAGGGGGAGCGCATAGAGCATGTATATAACGGCAGCGCGTGTGTTGGGGGGTTTACAAGTAACCTGAAACCTGACTATTTAAAGCATATTTCTTATTTGCACTATCTCATGCATCTCAATTATTATATCTCATGAACGGGATTTGATATTATCAAAATGGAGAGTTTGTTGGAGCCGATAACTCGCATATCGTTAGTTTAACAATATTAATTCTCATGTTGTATTTGATCGCATCTTGTGTTTTGTATAGTGTGCAGGTTTACAGGTTCAAGCGAAGCGAAGAACTCCAATTTGTGACCTTCTGCCGTGCACTACCACCACCGTGGAGCGTTAGCTTGGTTTCGGCCCGAATAAGTACTCTGGATCCTACCGCATGGCGCTAGTGCTACCACCCACGCTATATTCTGGATTCAACTTGGACAGGAACTCTAGAACCTACCGCGCAATGCTAGATTAATACCGTGCAGCGCTTGCTCACTCCACGATAGTCGAGATAGATTCGTCGATACACTTGTGCTACCTCCGGGCAATAGCTGGGTACCGCGACCCTCATCATTTTGGAAGTACCAACACCCTGACTGAAAACTCAATCCATTTTTCGTCTTTTAACATGAAAAAGCAGAAAATAATCTTTTTGGGATATTTTTCCAAATATGCGGGACAGATGTCACGTCGACGCAGAATGACCTAGCACCAGGCGCTAGCCTTACCGCCGGCGGCAGCCTATTTTTCAAAGACGTATAAAAGGCATTTGTTTTTCTCAGTCCTTACACAGAAGAATTGAGACAGACATGAATTCTTTATAGGGTTCTGGAGCTGTCTCAAAGCATTGTTCTTCCATCTCTATCAAAGGAAGATAAAGCTACCTCGCTCTCGTTAGCACATGGAAATCTTCGGAGAGCCAAGGACAACAACGACTACAAGGAGTCGATCTGTTGTAACCAAACAAAGATCATTAGTGTCGGTCACGCATCGCTCAATGGAGCAATCATTCTTGAGGGAGAATCAATCTTAATCCTTCTTTAATTTTTTTGTACTTTTCTCTTTTTTGTGTGATTGTGGTGAGAAAAATCGACTAGTGAAGGTCATCGGAATTCGGGGAGGATTCCGTGAGAAATCGTCTCGGGGAAGGGATGTCTAGTTCGGGGGATCTAGCAGGGCTCTAAGAAACTTCCTTTAATGAAGGTGAAGAGACGATTCGAAGACCTTTCTTGGAGGGAAAGGAAGAGAGCCAACTAGTCCGGGTAGTGGGTCGGAATAGAAAACCAAAAGAGATTCGACTTTCATCGCCTCCGATCTCCGGCATCATGGAGATCAAGCACTTGTAATTATAAATATCTTTTGATTTTATTGAATAAAATTACTCGTTGTTATTCATTCCTCTTGTAATGTCGTGGGTGTTAGCCAGTGGATCTCTGAAGGGCGCGTATTTCTCCAAGGAAAATGAGGTCTGTGACCTAATACTGCGTGTTAGCGAGTTAGCGCCCCGCTGTAGCTTTCTGTACAAGTTTTTCTGGATCAAAATAATTCGAATTTTTAATTAACGTATAAAACCGTATTCACCCCCCCCCCCCCCCTCTAAGGTTGGTCTCTATATCCAATAAGCATTTGTGGATATCTTCTTATTGCATATGTCTTCTCTAATGGCCAAATTATGAAATCTCAAATGCTTAGAGAATACAAAAGAAGCTTGTCATTGATCTTGGTAACCAAGATTTCCTTATGAATCCTTATAGGTTCACTTATTATAAGCTGAATCTCGAGTACAATTCAGCCACAGATTCTTCTTGGCGCTTTTTAAAATTTTCATACTGAGAAATCAAGATTGATCTTTTGTCCTTCCTTTTATCTGAACTACCATCAACTATTTTGGTGAATGAATCCCAGATGTCCTTTATTGATTGACAGACAGATACCTTTTGAAAGATGTAATCTCTCATTATAGATACTAGGATATTTATAGTCTTGGCATCACTTGATCTAGTCTTCTTCTCAGCTTCAGTCCACTCAGCATTAGGCTTAGGGACAATATTCCTTTTATCAACTGTACAGATAGGCATTATAGGACATACAATCATTGAATAAAAGATATCTTCATAAATTTACTTCATATATAATTTAATTCAAGATTTTCTTAAAGAAAACTTATCTAGATTATACATAGAGGGTTTGTAGTTGCATATTCTCCGAACTGTTAATCTCATAATAATTCTCTATCTCTTGGATCTTGATTGATCAAGGTTTTAACTTTTTAATGATCAACCTAGTTATTGTACCAATTGAAAGTGAGGAAGAGTTATTAAGAATTACTCTATAGTGGTGAATATAGATTTAAAATTTTTAATTCCATAATCTGTGACAGTACGTGCCACAATTAATTAAGTTCAGAACAGCAAAAGAAATCAAATAAATAGATAGATATGCATCCAAAAGAAAGAAGAATTGTATTGTGGTTCCCTATAATATTCTCCCTCGCTCCTATCGCTTGGTAGGTATTCCACTAAACAGTGCCGAATCTTTTGATAAGTAGACTCTTAAAATCAAAATAATGAATCTACTGATAAGGTGATTCACAAAACCAAGTCGAATCTTTTGATAAATGGATTCATATGGCCAACTGAATCTTTTGATAAGTGGATTATCAAGACCAACTAAGTTTTTTTGCAAAAGATACTCTTAGAACCAAAATTTGTATTTTTGCAAAAGAGATTCTCAAAACTATTTTTCGGATGATGAAGTTGCACAAGAAAATTTTTCACAATATGATCCTTCTTCAACTAACTTTGAAGGATGTTGAGCTTTAATGCACTATATGGGTTATTTGTGAAGACGGTTGCATACAAATCCTCTTGTGATAGAAGTACTGATTTAATAAGGAGAAGATAAATCTGACCTATGAGAAATCCTGAAGAAGAAGAAAATGAATCCCTTGAGGAAAGGAGAGCGTAAGATCAGAGAGAAGAGATATTATGAGCTTGGGTTCTTGGAGAGAAATTTTGATCGAGGAACGATGGAAGGATTCTAAATTCTAGAGAGATGAGTGAATTCAATAGAGAGCAAAAAGATGTATTTCTTTTGAAATCATCTCATATATATGACTATTGACAAATATATACATTCCTCATCTTAAACAATCACCTTAATCACGTTCTTTAAATGGATAAGTAAGGATCTAATTGGATCTAAATTAGGACCTAAATTTGCTTAAGAAATAATAGTAGTCTAGAAAGAATACAACATTTTATTACTTATACATCAAATACAAGTCAATGTACATCGAATTATTGAGTGGGGAAATTTTGAAATAAGTTAAATAGTTGTGCTCTGAGCAGAGTTTTTTTATGGAGATCTTGATATAAGAAAGGATCATTGTTTTCGACGTGCTTTGATTACTTCTTGATGCATGAAGTTGACTTCAAGATATGCGTCATTTAAATCTCGACGTATAGGCATAGTCTTATTCGACGTGCGTCAAATACTTCTTGAAACACAAAAGTTTAACTTAATTGATTTAGCTTCTTGTGTGTTATCTGAGGCTTTGGCAGCCTGAACCTGATTCATGAAAATATAAACTGATTTCCTTTTATACAAACTTAGGAAGTTTCCTAAATCATATAATTATTCTGGTTTATCAAATAATAAATGGTCTTCCCAACATTTTCCACATCACTACATGTATTTGTGTTAGATATCAAGTCTTTCCTAAGAAATCTCACATGACTTCGGTAAAGGGAATACTAAAAAACGTGAAGAGAACACCTTAACTTGGCCAATAGTACTTTAGAGAGTCAAGCTTTGAAGTATCCGGATATTCTAATATAGAATGAGGAGATTCTTATCAATATTTTCACTGAGAAAAGAGTTCAATCAGAAAGGATGAGATGTCTCATACTAAGCTCTAGAAACTTGCTTAAGAATATATCTTACGTTTTTAAGTCTACAGACATAAGGTGGAAAATTTTGATACATAAAATCATAAGGGCAGTTGGCCTTTGACTATAGATTTAAAGCTCCCAGGAAAAATACACTTGGTGATTTCGCCAAGAAATAGAAAGACAGAGAAGAAATTTAGGATGAAAAAACTCCAATCGGATTGATTTTCTCTAGTGTCATTCCACAAAATATAAAGATTACAAAAAGAATAACTGATGCTAGCAAAAAAAAGAAAACACCTAATTACATTAATTGGGCTGTTTTAAATATAAGAAAACTGAAACTAACACCCAAAATAAGAAATGTAACAAACGTAAGAAAAAACGTAAGAAACGTAAGCCACCAAGGATTAAATTTCCAACATACTCCCCCTTAATCCAGATGTGGCCCAAGGTTGTGAACTCCTAACAGGTGCGGCATTGTTGCTAGCTTTACTATCGGCAATGCCTTCTTCAGAAAATCCGCTCGTTGCTCATCTGTGCAAACAAACTCCACAACGATCTGCCCTCCCTCGACATGTTCACGAATGAAATGAAATCTTGTGTAGATATGCTTGTTGCGACCATGGAACATGGGATTCTTCATTAAAGCGATTGCAGATTTATTGTCAATAAATAGCCTCACTGCATCAATCTCCTTCCCGGTCAACTCGCCCAACAAGCTTTTGAGCCAAAGCTCCTGGCATGTCGCTGCTGTCGCTACCATGAACTCAGCTTTACATGACTACAGGGCAACAGTTTTCTGCTTCTGTGAGTTCCACGATACTAAGCATTCATTGATGTAGAACGTCATGACCCCGGTACTTTTTCTATCATCGTTGTTGCCTACCAAATTACTATTTGTGTACCCTTTGATCACCGCAGCATCTCCTCCTCCAGTGTATACAAGACCAAAACCCATAGTCCCTTTTATATACCTGAGGATCTGCTTGACCGCCTTATGATACATCACTGTGGGCCTCTCCATGAACCTGCTCAGCACACCGACAGTAAATGAGAGATCGGGGAGAGTGTGAAGAAGGTACCTGAGACAACCAATAGCACGGTGATACTCCGTTGTATCCACAGGTTGTCCGTCAGGATCATTGTACAGCTGTGATCTTGGTTCCATAGGAAACTTGGTAGGGTTGCATTCAAACATCCTAAATTGAGTCAACACCTTCTTGGCATAAGCTTCTTGCTTAATTGTGTTGTCGCCTTCTCCTTGTTTTACCTCAATCCTGAGATAGTAGTTGAGCAATCCTAGATCACTCATCTCAAATTCAGGCATCATCTGCCTTTTGAAAACCGCGATCGCACCTTGGTCTCCTCCTATCACGATGAGATCATCAACATATACACTGACAATGACTCCTACTTGACCAGCTCCTCTTGTGTACATAGCCTATTCTTGAACACACTTAAAAAGGCTGAGCTTCTTCAAGCTTCTATCAAGTCGAATGTTCCAGGCCTGTGGCGCCTGCCAGAGCCCGTAGAGCGCCTTGCTCAATTTGAGAACTAGGTGCTCCTTGTCCTTCACGGTGAATCCCTCTAGCTGGGCAACATAAACTTCTTCCTCAAGCTCCCCATTTAAGAATGCAGATTTGACGTCGAGGTGGTGAAATTTCCAACTACTAATGGCAGCAATGGCGAGAATAACGTGTACGGTGTCGAGTCTTGCCACTGGAGCAAACACCTCCTCGAAATCAATTCCTTATCGCTGCATATATCCTTTTGTGACGAGCCTTGCTTTGTGCTTGATCACGTCTCCATCTAAATTCTTCTTCTGTTTATAAATCCATTTGATTCCTATTGGCTTGTGTTCAGGCGGTAACTCCTCGTGGGACCAAGTCTTGTTCCTCTCAATGGACTCTATTTCTTTTCCCATAGCTTCCTCCTAACCTTGCTGCCCAGGGGCCTCGCGGTAACATGACGGCTCCACGAGCATGGCCTCTTCTTCCATGCCCTTGTCAAGCTACACTCTTCGAGCATCTCTCATGATTTCGTCGATGTGCCTGTATCGTACATGCCCGCCATCAGAGTTGCTGCTCCCTCCTGTCAGCGGTGCGACAATGTCATCTGCCACCGATTTAGTGGATATTGGCGTCGTCGGACTGGTGAGGGATGGGGATGGTGCTACCATGTGTAACATCCCATTTTCTACTAGACCCCTAAACTTAGATTAGGTTAGGATATGTGGTGGATGAATGGGGTTAGGCTAGGTTTGACCCATGGAGTTAGGGTGGATTAACAAAGGGCCTACTATAGGGTTCAAGTCAAATCTGGTCAAACTAGCCTAAAATGGAATCATAGGTACACATTGACCCCACCACTATGCCCCTAACCCAAAAAGCAATCTAAGTGAAGTAAAAGCCACATCATTGGGTTAACCATTGACCCAAGTCAACCATAACCCTAATTTGGTCAAATCCATACGAATAGGCCCAATTAGCCCAAGTGGGGCATCACCCTGGCCCAACCCATGTTGGGTGTGCCATATGGCTCATGATCATCAAGTGGGGTCAGCCCTTTCATCAAGTTGACTAGGTCAACTCTAAAAGTCAACTTGGTCAACCTTAGGCCTATTTGACTAAATTTGAAGACCAAGCTCATTCCTAATGGGCTAAGGCCTTCAGCCATGGATAAACCCATGTTGGGTGATGACATGGTGTTCATGACCATCAAGTGGGGTCATCCCACTCATCAAGTTGACCAAGTCAACCCTAAATGTCAACTTTATCAACATAAGGTCTAAAGAGAGAAAATGAGAGTCAAGCTCATTTCCAATGGGCTAATCCCATGAGCAAAGGCCCATGATCAGCCCAAGTGCTCATTTAAAGCCCCTTCCCTCTAGTTTTGGAAGGTAGTAACATGCAAGGGGAAATTTTGGGAATTTACCAAAGTAAAGGAGAGAGAAAATGGAGGAAACTTGGGATGGAGGCCATGTGGCCCTCCTCCTCTCTTCCCAAGCCTACATCTGAACCCACGCATCAATTATCAGCCTTTCCAACCCAATTTCATGCCACTTGGAGCCAAGGAGGAGAAAACAAAGCTCATGGCTGAAATCCCCATCATGGCATCTCTGTATACAGCCCATATCAGCCAAAACAAACCCTCCCATTAGCTTCAGAAGGTCCAAAGGAGTGGAATTCGATACCTGGATTGAAGCTTTTTGTGGAGAATCGGGTTCGAGAGCAAGCTCGCTGGAAAGGAGAAATTCCATGGCTACCTGCCGCTGCCGCCGCCGTCGGGCTCTGATCAAGGATCATTTCGCCTCACCTCACCATGTGCTAGCTTTCTAGCTCACTTAGGTGAGACATCGGGCTCAATTGAGCCCGATACCATGAGGGAATGTGCGCATTTTTCGAAGCTTTTCTTCTAGCTCGGGATCATCGGAGGAGCACGCCTCTGGCAGCCTCACCGCCGGGAAACGTAAGCCACCACCTCAACGGAGGTGGTGACGATAATAGCCTGCTGCGGCGGCGGATAAGTTGTCTGGAATAGGCAAGGCAATTCGTCCCAGGAATATTGAATCCTGGCCATTGGCTGATGGGGACGATGAACCGATCCTGTCGGTTTCATCCCATTTAATTTAATTAATAGGATTATTTATGAATAGTGTATTCTGTCACACTTTTATAATGATATTGCATGTTAATTTTAGGATTGCTAGACGCATATTCAGAGGTAGCTATCAACATGAAAAATGTAGGCCTATGCCTTGACTTTAAAATGACACCCTAAAGTCATGATTTTGTATAGTAGAACTCCTAACAGGACCATTCTACCATGACTGGTCCTAGGCTAGGGCAGATCTTAAATTAAATGCCCAAGATAGACCATAAGTACTCATGATCTGAAATTTTGGTCATGCTTGTGATTAGGTTAAACCTAGTCTCTGACTAAAAATGAGAATTTTTTGTTAGACTTTTTCTATAGTATTTGGTGAAATACTAATATTTAAATTAAGTGTATTTTTGGGGATGTATAACTCCAAATGCCCCAAACTTTTGGTGGCATGCCCATTGGGGAAATATAAAACTATGGTAGAAATTTCACGTCATTTTGACCAATGCATGTTTGGGAAATCCCACATGCATGAAATAGGTATGTTCAATTTGGGGTGCCTATAGTAAAAATAAGAAAATGGGTATTTAGCCCATTTGGACCATTGCATGTCCATGAAACTTTGGACAGTGACTTATAGGGATGGAATATACCTCCCATGGAAAGTTTGGGATTTTTGGAATAAAAAATCTCATTATTTGGAATTATTGGAAAATATGCATAGATAGAAAATAAATTTGAATCTAGGGCATATGAATTTAATAAATTCTGAAATTTTGTCACAAGCTTTATTAGGACATAGAACCTTTGTGGAGAAATTTAGAAGACTGTTAAGCAATGTTAACTTGGATTTTAAGTAGAATTTACCATTTTGCACATTATGGAAATTAATTAAAAATAAGGGAAATTATTGTTTAAATATTATGGAAAAATTTACAGTAGTTTATTTTTGTAATTAAATTCCTATTAAATTATTTGAGAATTTTTGGATGTCTCTACATGCTGAAAACCCTAATAATGACATTTTGGTAATATTGTTCATATGGATATAAGTTAGGTCAAATCATTGTTTAGGATTTTGAAATTCTATATTTAACTTTACTATATCAATATGAATCCTCAGTAATTTTCCTAGAATTTCTGATTTTATAAATATTATATTTCATTTGGAAAGTAGTCAATTTGTAATTTTAATATTAAATGGATATTAAATGTAATTTCACAAGGGAAAATTATGAAACTTGGTAGAAAGTTAAATTTAACCTCATGGAACATCTGACAAATTTCTTAGGTAGGCTGAACCATTATAGATAGTACATCATGTGCAAGGTGACCCAGGTCACTCAATTAAAAGAATTAATTTAGGCCATTAATCCCTTAGAAAAATAATGAAACCTAGGATGGTCAACATCATACATCATAGCAAACCATGATAAACAATTAGGGGCAGTTGGCACAAGAGTTTGGAAGACACGGCATACGGGTCAACATTAGGTCATGGGTGCGCTTAGTAAAAATAGCATATAATACTAGGACCCACAGGGGAAAAGGTTGTCGGTTAAGATGGAATCTATATTGGGAGAATAAACCTTGATTAGTGTCCAATAGGTCACTTTTTGATAACGAGCGATAGAGTGTAAAATCCCAATGATAGTAACTAGAACGGAGATCAGCGGAAGACCGCCGCTCTCCCAATAACATCCTAAGTTATTAGGTTTGCCCCAGAGTAACAACAGGAGTTGGTAGGGGTCAAGGGTAGACACTAATAAAAGTAAATATCCTTACAAAAGGGAACTTTATGCTCCAGCCCATCGTAGTTCCTAGTGCCCCTGAGAGCCCTTCATCAGGCATGCCCTGGGCAATCTTAGGATTAACCCTAAATTGCTAAGTATAACAAATACTAGACAAGAGTAGTCTAATAGGCTAAGAGAAGGTTGTTACAATATCACCCGTGAAGGGTTGGAGGGTTTTCAGGACAGTTAGTCCTGCGAGCTAGATGCTCGAGAGTTTGACATCAGGACGGGTTTAGTCCTGCGAGCTGGAGGCTCCGGTTGAGATACCTTGCATGTGCATAAAAACAAAACTAGTGGTGGGTCATGCGGTACTGGGCCAATCATCACACCGATGGCAGTACGGTGACTCTGGTGAGGTGTGAGGTTTGAGGGGCCAGTAGTTTTTTATACTGCGGTCTGAAGGACAATCCCTGAAAACGCACACCCGACCAAGAAAGTTTGGCAGTTGGCCAACATTAGTACGGAGAGACTCTAGAGTGCACCTAGGACGTGTATAGAGGCGTATGAAGGGTCTGGGTTTGATAGTGTCTATACCTGCCTATGAAGCGGAAGCCCCCGTTTCGCTACTGCCGTAGCCACAACGGTGGTACCAGAGAGTGATACTAGCTCCAAAAAGTGGGAACTAAAGGTCTGTGGTCACAGAGTCGCGTGTGTGAGTTGCACTTGCATGAAACATAAAAAGCATGCAAAAAATACATTCATAACTAGGGCATACGCACCATAGATCCTTATCATATAAATTAGTATGGGCTCTTTTATATGATAAGTTATATTTAGAAACCTTAACTTATAAGTTTGTATGGGCATTCATATAAGTTTAGGTACTTCTGTGATGGTAGCTTAGTAGTAGCATAATCTACTTGCCATTCTTTACTTATTTGCTTACTGCACCTTACTTACTTTATGTACAGTTCTACATACTTTACATGTGTTATATACTTAGAACTGCTAGAGTAGAAATAGATTAATACTTTATATACTTGGTAGTATAGCTCCACTGTCACCTGCTTCTTTTTATACCCCTTATTGTCCTCCGCTTCATCCTCCCGCCCGGTACCTAGGAGTTGCAGGGGCGAGGTGTGGAGGAAACGACTTAGTCTTTATGACTAACGGTCAGTTTTGACCAAATCATTTTAGGAGCTCGAGGAGATGGAGTACCAGCACGACTAACAGGATGAGGTGACAGGACGTGAGGAGTTGATACCACCACCTAGTATTACTACTGCAGCACGGCGTCAGGTGATAACGAGTGTACTGATGATAGATTAGCTTCCACTTTGTTTACTTTGTGAGAGAGAGATTTGATGGATATGTACAGGGCATAAGCCCTTTTCTCTTTATGTACTCATTGTGGACTACTGTTGTACTTTTATTTTCATATATATATGATATGTACTGTGATCTTTGTGGACTTGTTAGTTATTACTACTTGTTTTACTTCTATTCTCGATTGGGCGAAACTGATTGAATGATCATACTCGCTGGCAGGATCGGCATCTTACGGTGTCGACTAACTCGTGAGTTAATGTCACCGTAAGGTGACGGTTCTGGGCATAAGACCGGGTTACCTCCTTGGTAAGGGGAGAGGGGTCTTATAAACTGGATCTCAATTGGTGATAAGGAGTGGTTTGAAGACTCTTTATCAAGGAGGTTACGGGTTTGAGACCCGGCCTTAATAAGCCACCGCGGCCGAGAAAAGGTCACGGAGAGGCTTTGGGGTGCATGGTCTGCAGACCTTGTTGAGGCTGAACCCTTTTGAGCTGGATACTGGGTGTAAGATCCCCCCCCTCCCGGAACATAAAACACAGCATGAGGGGAGTCTTATGCCCAGAACAGCTGCCTTGCAGTAGCGCTAGCACTCGGGCTAACCTGTACCACAAGACGCCTATCATGTCGGCTCTAACAAATATCAATAAATGCCAACCCAACCAAGAATATAAAACAGAAGTCAATCCACACACAAGTAATAATAGTCCAAAAGTACAACAAATAAAGAAACTACAACAAGCTTCTAAAATATCAGAGTACGGGTAAAACTTGCCCAAAGGGCTACATCAAGAGTCTCTCAAACTCAAATCGATTACTGATGGTAGCAACGACACCGTCCCATCAGGCCCTGTCATCCTGGCCTGGTTGTCCGGCTGCATGACCTGCTGTTGCACTGTCTGCGGGGTTTCCTCCTAAAAAGGAAGACGTAGCAACCGTTAGTCATAAATACTAAGTGGATTTCACATTCGCTCCTCCGGTGACTCCTCGGCACCGAGCGGAGAAAGGAACAAGGGTACAATATATTTATATAAGCAGTAGTACAAGCAAGTGGAGTAAGCATACATGTCATGAGTAATAAAAGAAGTACTGTATAATAATATTATCAGCATTCTATTCTAGCAGTTCTACACAGGCAATATCAATCCATCTAAGCATATAGATCTACAATAGGAAAGTAACTTAACTTATAAGAATTCCCATACAAACTTATAAGTTAAGGATCGGCTTAACAGTAAAGTAACTCAACGTATAAGAGTGCCCAAACAAACTTAAACGATGAGGATCTTGTGTATGCAATGTAATGTAATGCCATGAATTCTATGCAATTACTCACCCATGATCATGCACATGCAACTGCTATGTCGGCACAGACTTGTAGTTCCCACTTTTCGAGTAGGTAGCTAACCTCTCAGGAGTCATCTGTTGTGGCCAGACGATGACAGTAGAGCGGGCTTCTACACTACTAGGTGGGTATCCACACTACCAAACCTAGGCCTCCGTACGCCTCAACGCTAAGAACACAACAACAGAGCTCACATACGTACTACGGCTCAGCAAGAGTCTCGGGTAGATGTTCACCGAGAACCAAGCCCTAAACTGGCCTATGCTGTGACCCGGAAGGAGCCTTAGAAAAGCACGAGGACCAATCCAAACCGTCTACTTGGCACGGAAGGAGCCTCGGGAATGAACACCGAGGACAAAGCCCAACCGCCCAAAGTCTATCTGTCAACTCCCATCGGTGTGATGACTGGCGAGCCCGTAGACCTGCCACTCTATCCTTAACCCAGGATTACGACACCGCATGTCGACTTACACCGCATGCAATTTCACATCATCGTGGCATGGAAGGAGCCTCGGGAATGAACACTGAGGACCAAGCCCAACCGTCCACTTACATCTCTTCTCAACATTACCAAACCAGTGCGGTTAAACCATGCACTTACACCCTTTCACAACCCCGTTCCCCAAGGTACATAAGGGTTCATTATCAGTGTAAGGGTACTTCACACATCCATCATCTAAAGACCACAATCGTTTATTCATAACAGTCATTACCAATTATATTCAGCATGTTCAAGCCAAACTCATCATTATTCCACACATCATCACTATCAAGTATGTCCTCAATATTTCACATATTTAAATCATTCCTACCATATCAACACGGCAATCCATTCGTTCTCTAACCTCCACCTCATCACCTCGATCAAGTGCCCTTTACTACACCATTTGTTCATTAAGGGTCTATCTAACAAATGTCATTGATATAATTTATCAGAACCACTTATAGACTGCATCTCAACAAAACATTAATGTTAATGTACAATAATCTCTCTACCAACCCAAAGCCGATACAAAACAAACACGAGAATTACATGTGCAGGAATGATTACTGTATAGTTACTTCAAACGGGGATTTCCGAGGCTACAGGAATCCGGTGAAGATGTTTAACCTCTCGTTGGAAAGGTATTTTTGAGGGCTACGACATTCTTGTTTAGTATAAAGCCCAGATCTGGCCGCATCATGTCCGAAAATGGCCTCGAAAACTATTGCGTGCAGAAAACAGATTTTTGCACGCATCTTAAAGCAAGATGAATGACATTGGTTCATCTTCTTCATCAAGCCATATGTTCAAACCATGTCCAGAAATTCCTCCACCCTTATTAACACTCATGAGACAAATTTATTTTCACGAACCAAGTCCACCATCTACTCAAGGAGATGGGAGAGGTTGAAGTCTTCACTATCCTTAGGGCACAATCCCAAGAATAGTCTCTTCCTAGGAAATCTTCATCTCGCAAGTCAAAACTCTCTTGAGTCGACATCTCTCCTAGAAATAACTACAGATCTAGCACCAAAGGAGAGGGTAAGAATCTCACCTCATTTCCAGCTTTTCCACCATTTCTAGCTATGGATCTTGTCACCCTTCTTGGCGGCATCTTCTTCTCCTCGGTCGGTGTTAGTTCTTTACGGGAAGAAGATCAGCTCCAACACCTTCTTCCTCTCCAGCAGTTTCCTACAGTAATGGCTTGAAAGAAAGACTAGAAACGGCTAGGGTTTTCTCCCCTTTTCATGTGGGAAGTGGGTAACTGCATAGCCACGTGTTAGCCTGTTATTGGACCGCCAATCAACTCAGTAAATGAGTCTCTTCGAAACGACCCGGCCGAAAAATTTGCCAAAACCCGAAATTGAACTACACGGGTAGGGACACGCCCATGTCACTACTGGTGTCCTTCTCGGGAGGAACGCAGTCGATGATTCGTCGAGCTCCGGTGGACGAATGTCGAACTATTGCCTAGACACACATGGGCAGGGACACGCCTGTGTCACTACCCGTGTCCTGCTCGGGAGGAACGCGGTCGACGATTCGTCGAACTCCAGTCGACAAATGTCGAACTACTGCTTGGACACACACGAGTAGGGACACACCCGTATCACTACCCGTGTCCTTTCTGAGAGGAATACGGTCGATGATTCGTCGAGCTACGGTCGATGAGTCGTCGAACTATTGTGGACAAACACGGGTAGGGACACACCCGTGTCTCTACCCATATCAAACTCGAGAGGAACACGATCGACGATTCTTTGTAGAACTCTGCTCCAAGAATACACACACACAGGTAGGTACACGCCCATGTCTCTACCCGTGTCCAGCTCGGGAAACACAACAAGGAATCTGCATCGTTGCCAGAGAGCCACATAGGTATGGACACGCCCATATAACTATCCGTGTCCTTCTCTGGAAATTCCACAAAGCAGACGCAAAGACACCAGAGTACCACACGGGTATGGACACGCCCGTATCACTACCCGTGTCCTACTCTGGACCAATGTCTCCTTCCTTACACAAGTGTAAGCCTATCTGCCAGCACTCCCTGAGCCCAAGTCAGCTCTCCTGACTTAAAAGTGCGCACGAGGGTCCTAGCGCGAATTGGCACGTTACAAGTCCTATAAACAAAATTAAAGATTTCATCTCCAAAATCTGGCTAAGGCTATGGGGAGAGAAAAGCATGAAATAAAATAAAATATGGTTTTAAAATTACATTGAGGAAACAACTCCTGGTAGCGCTTTTGCATTAAGTCCATCGGCTCCCATGTATACTCATCCTTCCCATGGTTAGACCAAATCTCCTTTACCAAAGGAACACTCTTGCGGCATAAAATCCTTGTCTCGTTGTCTACTATTTGCACCGGCTCTAGTCGTACAGATCTATCGGTTGCTACTGCTCCATCAATGGTGGGAATATGTTGATTGGGCCACAACAGCGCCTTCTGGAGTGACGATATATGGAATACATCATGAAGATTCTCCAGCTCTGGCGGTAAATCCAACCGATAGGCCAAAGGGCCAATCCTTTCCAATATAGTTTAAGGCCCAACGTACCTTGGACTGAGCTTCTTCATACCACGTACCCGTGACACTCCATGCATCGGCCGGATCTTTAGGAACACTTTGTCACCCACTTGAAATTCTACCGTCCGGTGCTTTGCATTATAATATTTTGTCTGCCGACTTTGAGCCCCAAGCATGCAGTCCCGTACTAGTTTTACAACCGCATCGGTATCATCGATGTATTCAATTCTTAAAACCTTTGGGTATTCATCTTGTACCTATGACAAGGGGGTTCTACAACTTCTTCCGTAAAGGGCTTCATGGGGGGTCATCCCGATGCTGGCATGGTGACTGTTGTTATAGGAGAATTCCACGAGGGGTAAGAGCCTTTCCCCCATCTCTCTTCTATCCAACACACATAGTCTTAATAGTTCCTCCAATGTTCTGATGGTCCTCTCAGACTGCCCGTCCGTCTAAGGATGAAATGTTGTGTTAAAGGTAAGGCATGAACCCAAGTACGCATGTACGACCTTCCATTCCTTAGAGGTAAACCGACCATCCCGGTCAGAAACAATTGTCCTTGGCACGCCATGATACCGTACAAACTGCTCCACAAAGAGGCGTACCAAATAACATCCACATGAGCTTCTTTTTTCATAGGAATAAACCTGGCTACCTTTGTCAGGCGGTCGACGATTACCCACACCGAATCATTCCCTAAGCGTGAGCGAGACAATCCGTGGACAAAGTCTATGGAGACATCCTCGAACTTTCACTCGGGTATGGGTAATGACTGTAATAATCCACCGGGGCTCTTGCATTCCGCCTTCACCCTTTGGCAGGCCTCGCAGTATGTAACAAAATATCTGACGTCCCTCTTCATTCCCGGCCAAC
Organism: Platanthera zijinensis; assembly: GCA_039513925.1. Lineage (NCBI taxonomy): Eukaryota > Viridiplantae > Streptophyta > Magnoliopsida > Asparagales > Orchidaceae > Platanthera > Platanthera zijinensis. The sequence continues at coordinate 151,209,836 of CM077087.1, forward strand.
ACATGGTCTTCCGCAAGTCAGCCTACATCTTGACAATCCCAGGATGAACAGAATACTGAGTGCAATATGCCTCTCTTAGGATATCTTCCCGAATTTTACCGTCATTGGGAATGTAAAGACGGCCACGGAGATGAACGAGGCCGTCTTTTAGTGAATACTCGTCTGTAGTCCCATCTTCAATTGACTTGATTGTCAGGGCCAGAGCCGCATTCTTTCCTTGCTCCGCTCAGATTCGGTCTCGAATATGACAGACTATGCTCATCACGGTTAAGTACTTCGTATACCCTTCCGATTGGTCTTTATATACCAGGGTAATCTTCATCTCTTCGAGCATCCGAGCTAACTTCATACTCATCAATCGGGACTCAGGGCTTAGTTCTGGTACCTTCCTGCTCAAAGCATCAGCTACGAAATTTTCTTTTCCGAGGTGGTAGTTCAAAGTAAATTCATAATCACATAAAAACTCTAAACACCGCCGCTGTCTCAAATTCAATTCCTTCTGAGTATGAACGTACTTTAAATTCTTGTGATCCGAAAAGATTTCGCAGTGGACTTCATACAGATTATTTCACCAAACCTTCAAGGCAATCACCACCGCTCCCAATTCTAAATCATGTACTGGGTAGTTGATTTCATGCTTCTTCAACTGTCTTGAAGCAGATGCAATCATATGTCCATGTTGTATCAATAACGCTCCCATCCCTTGATACGACGCGTCAGTGTAAACTTGAAATCCTTCCTTCCCGGATGGGAGGACTAGGATGGGTGCGGATGTAAGTCTGTCCTTCAGTTCCTGGAATGCAGCTTTACACTGGGGTGTCCACTCATATGGCACACCTTTCTTTATTAGAGAAGTAAGAGGAAGGGCATTCTTTGAGAACCCATTTACAAACTTGCGATAGTACCCGACAAGTCCAAGGAAGCTCCGCACATCGGCCGCTGACTGCAAGGGTGACCACTCGCTCACGGCACGCACTTTTGCCGGATCCACAGCTAGTCCAGCCCCACTGATCACATGGCCCAAGAAGGCAACCTCTTGGAGCCAGAATTCGCACTTGTTGAACTTGGCAAATAAGGCATGCTCTTTTAGATTCCTCAGTACCAAGGTCAGATGTTCGACATGCTCTTCCTCTGTCTTTGAGTAGACCAAAATGTCATCGATGAAAATGATGACGAAGATATCTAGATAAGGCTCGAACACTTTCTTCATCAAACTCATGAAAGCTGAAGGGGCATTTATGAGCCCAAACGGCATCACGGTGAACTCGTACAAACCGTACCTTAAGCTAAAAGACGTTTTCTAAATGTCCTCCTCTTGTATCCTCAACTGATAATACCCCGAGCGTAAATCCAACTTGGAAAACCAATGCGCTCATACCAATTGGTCGAACAACTCGTCGATCCGAGGTAGCGGATAAGTGTTTCGTACCGTTAGTCGGTTGAGCTCCTGATAGTATATGCATAATCGTAAGGTTCCATCCTTCTTCTTAACGAATAGAATAGGGGCTCCCCAAGGTGATGAGCTAGTGGCGAACAAACCCTTATTCCACCAGTTCTTGTAACTGAACTCTAAACTCTACGAGTTCCTTCGGGGCCATTCGGTAAGGGGTCATGGAGACGGGCATGGCACCCGGTACTATCTTAATTTGAAAATCCACCTGTCTATGCGGGGGTAATCCTGGCAATTTCTCAGGAAATACCTCGGGGAAATCCTGCACCACTCGCATATCCTTCATATCTATTGTCCTCTCTATAAATTTGAAACATATCATGTAAACTTCATCCCCTCTCATATGAGCTTTCAAGGCCTGAATCGAAGACAATAACAAACGTGGTGCGAATTTTATACCTTAGAAAATGACATCGGTATCCCCATATCTGAAGTAAATTCGCTTCTCCGTATAGTCAATTCTTGTGTAGTGCCAATCCATCCATGTCATGCCCAGAATGAGATCGAATTTTTGCATTCTCAAAACTGTGGCAGGGGTATCAATGGTCTTTCCCCCAATGAGTATCTCTAATTTGCACTTGGCGGTTGTGGTCATCTCAGAGCCGTTTGGAAGGCATGCTCTTCGAGCAATACTAGTGAAGTATTGCACTCCTTCTAGGTGTTTAATGAAGTTTGCAGACACAAACGAGTGCGAGGCACCAGTATTGAATAACGTATAGGCCGATTTCCCGCTGACCACCACGGTGCCTAAGTACCAATAGCAATACTCAAAGCTAGATATCTAGTACGTCTTAAGCAACTTAAGGTTAATAATGAAGATGTGATAACTAACTGTAACATACTTGCAATCACCTCATGATGGGTCCGCTCCTGTATCATGTTCAGCGCGAACACCTAATTCAGAGCAGGTTAGGGGTTTCCTCCTCGTGGTCCTCATCCTCGACCACGCATATGTCCCCACCCTCGCAGAGCTGTTGGAGGGAGAGCAAGAGGAGCATTCTCAAATAGCAGCGGGAAGTAACATCAGATATGGCCCGATTGATTGCATTGGAAGCACACTCGTTCATTCTACCCCTCGGGTTGCTGAAACTGTTGAAATTGTGGAGGTGGATGCAATGCTGGCGACTGTGGAACCGGGTGCTCCATTCTAAAATTCCGGTGGAAACGCCTGCCACCTTTCTGATGTCCTCTTCCTCCATCGTAGTCGTGTCTCCTTCTATTGTTAGGGCCAGTTTCCATCACTCCCTCAGCAGGTCTCTTACAACTTCCCAAGTGGTCTGCTTCTAGTCTCATTGTCATGTCAATTATTTCCGCCAAGCTGGAGTCCGCTATAAACAAAAGGGCCTGCCTCAGGGGGTCCTGCAGCCCTTTGTAGAAGCGCTTAGTGTATCCTCTATCATCCAAGTCATATGAGTCAGCAAATCTCGTAAGATGTTGGAACTCTCGTTGATACTCCATAACTGACTTCGATCCTTGCTTCAGCTGTAAAAATCTCTCTTCAAGTTTATCTCGAGCAAACGAGGGAATGAAGTGCTCTAAAAAGGCTCCTGAGAACTCGCTCCAGCTAATCTCTGTATAAACTCGCCCTTGAAAGGTGGAGCCCATGAGGGACTTCCACTACCTCTTGGCGTACAGTTCCAGGAGTGACACTACCAGGGTCACAGCCATATTGTTCGGACATCTAATTCCCGTCAACTGTTCTTGAACGGTATCGAGCCATTCTTCAGTACGCACTGCCGACTCTGTCCCAAGGTAGGCAGGAGGGGAGAGAGATCGGAAAGTGCTCACCCAATTGGAGCCCGGAACTTATTGATGTACGGGGGCTTGTTGGGATCTAAAGGCATCCAAGATAGCTGTGAGCGTTTGCCCTAGCTCTGATTGCTGAAACTGTGCGGGTATGGACGGGGAGGGGGTTCCCCCTACTGCCTCAACATGCACTGGGATCTACATGTAGAGTACAAACCTAAGGTCAGGTTGGATAATCTTAAGGTAAAAGTTGCACATACTTAGTGTGAATTATATATGAACACATCACTACTTCCGCTAAGTCAGGTTATCCCCAAACTGACTAATCGAACGGGGGTGGCACCATTGTTGAATGACTTTTTAGTTCAGGATCGTAGCAAGCTGATACCATTTGTAAGACCCCCCCCCTCCCGAAATACAAAACACGACACAAGGGGAGTCCTATGCCCAGAACAGCCACCTTGCAGTAGCGCTAGCACTTGAGCTAACATGTACCACAAGACGCCTATCCTGCCGGCTCTAACCAATATCAACCAATGCCAACCCAACCAAGAATATAAATCAGAAGTCAATCCACACATAAGTAATAATAGTCCAAAAGTACAACAAATAAAGAAGCTACAACAAGCTTCTAAAATATCAAAGTACGGGTAAAACTTGCCCAGAGGACTACATCAAGAGTCTCTCAAACTCACATCAGTGAATGATGGTAGTGACGACACCATCCCTTCAGGCCCTGTCGTCCTGGCCTGGCTATCCTGCTACATGACCTATTATTGCTCTGTCTGCGGGGTTTCCTCCTAAAAAGGAAGACGTAGCAACCGTTAGTCATAAAGACTAAGTGGCTTTCACATCCGCTCCCCCGACAACTCCTCGGCACCGGGCGGAGAGAGGAACAAGGGTACATTATATTTATATAAGCAGTAGTACAAGCAAGTGGAGTAAGTATACATGTCATGAGTATCAATAGATGTAATGTATAACAATATTATCAGCATTCTATTCTAGCAGTTCTACACAGGCAATATCAATCCATCTAAGCATATAGATCTACAACAGGAAAGTAACTTTATTTATAAGAATGCCCATACAAACTTATGAGTTAAGGATCGGCTTAACAGTAAAGTAACTCATCGTATAAGAGTGCTCATACAAACTTATATGATAAGGATCTTGTGTATGCAATGTAATGTAATGCTATGAATGCTATGCAATGACTCACCCATGATCATGAACATGCAACTGCTATGTCGACACAGACTTGTAGTTACCACTTTTCGAGCAGGTAGCTAATCTCTTAGGCGTCATCCGTTGTGGTCAGACGGTGACAGTAGAGCGGGCTTCTCCACTACTAGGCGGGTATCCATACAACCAAACCTAGGCCTCCGTACGCCTCAACACTAAGAACACAACAGCGGAGCTCACATGCGTACTACAGCTCAGTATGAGTCTCGGGTAGATGTGCACCGAGAACCAAGCCCTGAACTGGCCTATGCTGTCACCTGGAAGGACCCTCGAAAAAGCACAAGGACCAAGCCCAATCGTCCACTTGGCACGGAAGGAGCCTCGGGAATAAACACCGAGGACCAAGCCCAACCTCTCAAAGTCTATCTGTCAACTCCCGTCAGTGTGACAACTGGCGAGCCCGTAGACCTACCACTCTATCCTTAACACAAGATTACGAGACCGTGTGTCGACTCACACCGCACGCAATTTCACATCATCGTGGTACGGAAGGAGCCTCGGGAATGAACGTCGATGACCAATCCCAACTGTCCACTTACGTCTCTTCTCAACATTACCAAACCAGTGTGGTTAAACCCCGCACTTACACCCTTTCACAACCCTGTGCCCCAAGATACTTAAGGGTTCATTATCAGTGTAAGGGTACTTCACACATCCATCATCTAAAGACCACAACCGTTTATTTGTAACAGTCATTACCAATTATATTCAGCATGTTCAAGCCAAACTCATCATTATTCCACACATCACCACTATCAAGTACGTCCTCAATATTTCACATATTTAAATCATTCCTACCATACCAACTCGTCAATCCATTCGTTCTCTAACCTTCACCACATCACCTCGATCAACTGCACTTTACTACACCATTTGTTCATTAAGGGTCTATCTAACAAATGTCAATGACATAATTTATCACAATCACATATAGACTGCATCTCAACAAAACATTAACGTTAATGTACTACAATCTCTCTACCAACCCAAAGCCGATACAAAACAAACACGAGAATTACATGTGCAGGAATGATTACTGTACAGCAACTTCAAACGGGGATTCCCGAGGCTACAGGAATCCGGTGAAGACGTTTAACCACTTGTTGGAAAGGTATTTCTGAGGGCCATGACTTTCGTGTTTAGTCGAAATCCCAGATCCGGCAGCATCGTGTGCGAAAATGGCTTCGAAAATTGATGCGTGCAGAAAACAGATTTCTGCACGCATCTTAAATCAAGATGAACGACATCGGTTCATCTTCTTCAGCAATCCATATGTTCAAACCATGTCCAGAAATTCATCCACCCTTATTCACCCTCGTGAGACCATTTTCTTTTCACGAACCAAGTCCACCATCTACTCAATGAGAGGGGAGGGGTTGAAGTCATCATTATCCTTAGGGCACTAGCCCTAGAATGGTCTCTTCCTAAAAAATCTTCATCTCGCAAGTCAAAACTCTCTTGAGTCGACATCTCTCCTACAAATAACTACAGATCTAGCACTAAAGGAGAGGGTAGGAAGCTCACCTCGTTTCCGGTATTTCCACCATTTCTAGCCATGGATCTTGTCATCCTTCTTGGCGGCATCTTCTTCTCCTCGGTCGGTGTTAGTTCTTTTTGGAAAGAAGATCGTCTTCAGCACCTTCTTCCTCTCCAGCAGTTTCCTACAACAATGGCTTGGAAGAAAGACTAGAATCGGCTAGGGTTTTCTCCCCTTTTCATGTGGGAAGTGGGTAACTGCATAGCCACGTGTCAGCCTATTATTGGACCGCCAATCAACTCAGTAAATGAGTCCCTTCGAAACGACGTGGCCGGAAAATTCGCCAAAACCCTAAATTGAACTAGACGGGTAGGGACATGCCCGTATCACTACCTGTGTCCTGCTCGGGAGGAATGCGGTCAACGATTCGTCGAGCTCCGATCGACGAACATCGAACTGCTGCTTGGACACACACGAGTAGGGACACGCCCGTGTCACTACCCGTGTCCTGCTCGGTAGGAACACGGTCGAAGATTCGTTGAGCTCTGGTCAACGATTTGTCGAACTGCAGTGGACACACACGGGTAGGGACACACCCGTGTCCCTACCCGTGTCCTACTCGGGAGGAACACGGTCGACAAAAGTTAGTTGAACTCTGCTCGAAGAATACACACACACACGGGTAGGGACACGCCTGTGTCTCTACCCGTGTCCTTCTCTAGAAACACGACAAGGAATTCGCATCATTGCAGAGAGCCACACGGGTATGGACACGGACGTGTCACTACCCATGTCTTTCTCTGAAAATTTCACAAAGCAGACGCAAAGACACCAGAGTACCACACGGGTATGGACACGCCCGTGTCACTACCCGTGTCCTACTCTGGACCAAATTCTCCCCCCCTTACACAAGTGTAAGCATAGCTGCCAGCACTCCCTGAGCCCAAGTCAGTTCTCCTGATTTAAAAGTGCGCACGAGGGGCCTAGCGCGAATTGGGACGTTACACTGGGGGTGTCGGCGGCCGTTGTAATGCCCCCGATTTTTCAATGATATTATTTGATTTGGTATCATCGTATTTATGACGTCGTGGTGTTACTTTTAACGTTGAGTTGACGGCGCAGCATCGTTAAGGCATTTTCGCGTTCGTGCGCTCGACTCGGCCAAATTCTTGTTGTTATTGGATAATTTTGTATTTGGAATTCAAGTTGAATAATTTTGTACTTGCTCGTCAAGTTTCGTCGCAATTCGAGCGATATTCGGGCCTCGGCGATTTTCCAAAGTTTTGTGTAAATTATGTTCGTTGTATACTCTGAAAATTTATATCTCCGGAATGACTCGTCGGATTTAGGTTTTGAGTTCGTTGTTGGGTTCATAGCGTCAGTGTTCGCCTACGGTGTGGGTTTCGTCTAATTCGGCGCGCGTTTGGGCCTCCATTTTGATCTCGTGTTTCCTTATTCAAAAATATATAAATATGAATAATTTAATATTAAAGTACTATTCAAAAATGAAAACTACTATTCATTCATATAGTTTGATCAAAAGGGTATATTTGCAAAAAAATTGGTTTTCATGCAAAAATTTACTCGAGTGAAGTTCTGCTCTCGTGTAAGTTGTTATTTCTTCAATATTTCACTTGAGTAAATCTACTGTTCACGCAAATTCTACTCGAGTGATTTATTGCAGAAATAACAACTTACACGAGTAGTCCCCTGTTGTTTACGTTCGGAAGCAATTTTGAGGGTCAAAATGGTGTCGTTTGAAAAACTGGTCAACATAAAATTTGTTCTTCTCGACGAGATCTATAACTTTTATGTTGGATACTTTTTGATTAGAAGCCATCCTAGACCTCTATTTTCGATTTCCGCGAATTGACCCATAAACAATACGTTTTTTTATATATTTAGACAAAATATTTTATAAGTACTTATATATATACTCTTATACTTAGGTTATTAATGAATAAACACTTCATCTTCTCCGATTTCCTCCTGAACTAGAGCGGCGTGAGTGAGAGAGAAATCTTTTCGTGAATCTTCCGGTGGCCTCCGACGGTGCTCCGGTGCTCCAAATCTTCGACCGAGTATAGATCTGGAAAGCTCTCGGCAAGGGCTTTGCAATTGTGGTAATTTTTTTCTCATTCCTTGAGTTTTCTCATTAGGGTTTTTCGGCCCTAACCCCTATTTCGTCCACTCTTGTTCAGATTTCGACTTCTCTCGTCTCCCTTAGTCCCAATCTGCAACGAGGCGTGATTTGGAGACTTTCTCTGATAACACCAAGGCAATTGGTTCCTTTTCTCCCTTTTTCATTCCTCCTTAATGTCTCATGGTAAGACTTTCATCATATATTATTGTTCATGTTTCTTCATAGTATAAGAGTTAAATCTTTTAGGTTTGCGCTTAGGGTAAATTTTTCGAGGTCGCTAAGTGTAGGACGCATTGTGCTTAGTTTTAGGTCGATGGTAGGATTGGTCTTCGAGTTAGTGTTGAAATCCTTAGGTGTTGTGCTGATTTTGGATGATGATGATGGGGATGTGATGGTTGGTGTGGATAATAGCCCACCCAACCGTGGTCCCCTTCTTTCTATGGATCATCACAGTGGGGGTATGCTTTAGTTCTCCTGTTCTGGACTGTTGGGTATGGTTTGCACGGTTTGGCCATGTTGTTGACCACAGTGCCGCTTGTGAGACATTTGAGGATCCGAAGTTGGGCTTTAGGGCGCTTGAGGTCGTCGCCCTCTCCGGCGTGCAATGCAGTCATACCACATGTTGATGATCCACCCTCTTCCGAGCCGTTTGTGCTAAGTTGGTTCCTAGTGAATTATGCCACAGTTTGCTAAATCTTACTGTCTATACTCAGACTTGTTCATTTTCGCACTTGGTGCATTTTAATTCAGATGTATTTTATTGGCTAACCTTTCTCTACTCGATCAAATTTGGCTAATTGTTGCTGTGTTTTTTTTTAAGTTCTCTGTTTCCCTTGGGTTGGGTTTGGTATACCCTCCTTTGTTAAAATTTTTTTCATACTTGTTTACTTGTACTCTTGCCTCTTGTGCTTTTGCTTGCTGAGGTGTTCTTCTTTTAAATGCCTCGGGTGCAGGGTTGTAGTCGGTGGTGCGGCTGAGTGGTGTTGTTGCTGTGTGTACCTCGTGCTTGCGAGGTAGCTTTTGGTACTCCTGTTGTTCGGTTCAGACTTGAGAACTTTTAGTGGGTTCGTGTCAAATATTTGACGCCCACTGATTGTTTATTGTTGTTCTTGGATATTTTGCTAATTGCTAGTGTCTACTTTTATGGTAGTAGTTCTTTCTCTCTGGGAAGGATTTATGCTAGGATGCTTATAGATATTTTCAAATATAAAACAAACTAATATTATTTCATGCACAACAAAATTTAAAACTCTAAGTCACTATGTTTAATAACGTACCAACTACTTCGATATTATTATTATAAATTTAGAGTACTGCATGCCATGAGTTTTCCTTTTTGGGGAGGTTAGACTCATGTAGGATGTCCAATTTGATTACTATAGTATTTTTCCGCTGCGTTCAACTACTTTTTCCCTAGTGGACTAGTGAGCCACAAAGCCGAGGGATACGGCTGATTGTCTAACCCAAACTAAACTTCTTCAATTGATCATTTAAATCTTATGTTTGTGTTGATTTGGAGTGTTGCCTAAGCGTCTGCAGTTATCTCCTGCCGACGTGGTATCATGACGCGCATTTTCCCTTACTCTGATATTCCACCGTTATGGGAGAAATGCGGGTTGTGACAGTTGGTATCAGAGGGAGGTTCTGCCAGACGGGCAGTTGGTTTGGCAAATTGGTCAAATAACTTGCCCTTAAGCAAAACTCTCGTCGTGTTATTCATTGCATACACACACCGATATGTCATCAGTAGATCTTGATGGAAGAATGAACACTACACTCATAGCACAAAAGAAGAAGTATAAGAGGTATATTATGTAGTATGGGATGCATAATATGTGTTTGTATATGGATCCACCATAGATGGTGACATGTGACGGTTATGTAGTGTGGGATGCATAACCACCATCACATGGATGCCCATTAGCATGTTTTACCTTTTTCGTTACATACGATATTATGTAGCATGGGATGCATAACATTGTATGTGTCGTCACTCATACATGCATTAAGGCTTTTCTTTAGAATGCATAGCACTGCATATATATCATATCATTGCATAAGCACACGTGCCAAGTTAAAGATCTATAGGATGACATATGTACACACATGATTTAAAATAAAAATGTAATCATTCATGAACTCATATAATAGGCACAAGAGTCATAAGGATGAGGGTGTTTCCCCCTAAGTAGAACATGCCATCATTTATTTTAAATCCAAGAGCAAGCTAACAGCATGAGCAAGTATCTAAGGTTGTATGTCTGAACAAAGTTGCAAGTCTAGCAGGTTACGCTAGGTGTTGATAGATCGTTTATTATTTGTTTAGAATGCCACCTAAGCATCCGGTGACGAGGACTACTCCCCAGTCAGAGGGAGAAGATTCTGGTGCCCAGAGTGAGGTCGTAATAGAGGGATTGCGACAGAGCAATGAGGCCCTGTCGAGGCAGATGCTGGAGATGCAGTCGCAGATTCAATCGTTGTTGTCAGTCATGGCGAGTCAGTCGCAGAGAGCGCAAGAGCCCGCCATGGATCTAGCTGTTCCCGTTCCCCCCGCTCCTCTGGTGCCCCCGGCGGTGTTGCCACCAGAGATGACTTTCATTTCACACTTTCAAAGGTTAGGACCCCCTACGTATGATGACAAGGCAGATTTTATGGCATTAGATGACTGGATGATTTCCATCAAGGAGATGTTCACCTACTCTGGTATCTCTGCGGACTAGAGAGTGATGGTTGCCGCTTATCAACTCAAGGGCATGGACAAGAGTTGGTGGTTGAGGGAGAAAGAAAGCTTGAAGGATGGATGTTCGTGGGAGTCCTTCAAGGAGTTGTTGTTGAAGAAGTTCTTGCCGTCTGTGGAAAGAGACCAGTTGATGAATGATTTCCTTCATTTGAAGCAGAGGCAGCTTACCGTTAGTGAATACGAGGTGTAGTTCAGTAAGCTGAGCTGCTTTGCTCCTGACTTGGTATCTTTAGAATCCAATCGAGTCAAGCAATTTCTGGGTGGTCTTCGAAATGACATCCAGCAGCTTAGCAGTGCCTACGGATCCGGGACTTATTCTGAGGTGGTAGAGGTTGCTCTGAAGGTGGAATCCATTGACAACGCCAAGGTCAGAGGTCAGCAGATGAGGAAGGATAAGAGGAAGTCTGTTGAAGGTAAGGAATCACAGGAATCTGGGACAATTAAGAAGAAAAGAGACAAGGAAGTGTGCATTTTCTATGGCCGGGAAGGCCACCCATTCGAGAGATGTTACCAGAGACTGGGAGCTTGGAAGCAAGTACAGGTGCACGCGATTCAGGGTGCTCCCAAAGAGATATCAGTTTGTTCCAGTTGCAACAATATGGGGCACGATGCAGCCCATTGCTGGAAGGACAAGACCTGTTATCTATGTATGCGGAAGGGGCATGTAAAGACCCGTTGCCCGCAGGCTCAACCCCCGTTACAGCCAGTGCCACTTCAAGCCTTGCCGTCACCGCAACTCATGGACAAAGGGAAGGGCTAGTTGAACGTGGTGTCCGCGGATGAAGCTCAGACGTCGACCCAAGTTATTTCAGGTTAGATTCTAACCTAGTTCTATTTTCTAGGTGTGATCTAAATGTCAACGTTCTTTTCCCTTAGTCGCATATTTAATCTTATAGGAAAGTTTAAGGTAAATAACCGTTGGGCGTATGTCCTTTTTGATTCTGGTGCTAACAACTCGTTCGTGGCTAGATCTTTTGTAGAGCGTCACCGTTTGACCCTCATTCCTGTTGGCAACCCGTTCTATGTCAAGTTCCCCTCAAGTGATTCTGTGGTGTCAGATCAGGGAATTTAGGGTTATCCAGTCTAGTTGGGGTTTTCTTGCGGTTGCTGATCTAAGGTTATAGACTTGGGAGATTTTGATGTAATCCTGGGCATGGATTGGTTATCGAAGTATGATGCAGTAATCCAGTGCAATGCCAGGCGCTTGGACTTCAAGATGGATGACGGTCAATGCAGGAGCGTTTATGGTTATCTGTGCCAAGATTCTCCGATCATTTCCGCGGTAAGTGCTCGAAAGCTTTTGAATTCAAGATGTTTTGCCTGTTTTGTTTCAGTGTTGGTGACCGTTGTTAGTTTGCCGCTTATGGAGGAGATTGCTGTAGTGCGCGAGTTTCCTGATAATTTTCCTGGTCTTCCGCCTGAGACAAATGTTGAGTTTGTCATAGATTTAGAACCGGGTACTCGTCCTATCGCTAAGGCTCCGTACCGTATGGCTCCGTGTGTGTTGGGAGAGCTGCGTACCCAGTTAGACGAGCTGTTGCAGAATGGTTTCATTATGCCAAGTTCGTCACCGTGGGGTGCTCCCGTTCTATTTGTAAAGAAGAAAGATTGATCAATGAGGCTGTGTATTGATTACAGAGAATTAAATAAGGTGACCATCAAAAACAGATATCCCTTGCCGAGAATCGATGATTTATTCGATCAGTTGCGTGGTAGCTCTGTATTTTCCAAGATTGACCTGCGTTCAGGTTATCATCAGTTGAGGATTCGTGAGGCAGACATCCCACGAACTGCTTTCCGTTCGCGGCATGTACATTACGAGTTTTTGGTAATGTCATTTGAATTGACTAATGCACCCGCCGCATTCATGGATTTGATGAATAAAGTATTCAAAGGCTTCCTGGATCACTTCGTGATAGTGTTTATAGATGACGTCTTAGTCTACTCCCGCAATGCTGAAGAGCATGCGCAGCACTTGCATCTGGTCTTGTCAACTTTGAGAGAGCATAAGTTGTATGCTAAGTTGAGCAAGTGCGAGTTTTGGCTACCTCAAGTCTCCTTTTTGGGCCACGTGGTGAATAAGGAGGGAATAACAGTTGATTCGAAAAAGATAGCTGTAATGATGGATTGGAGTTGACCTACCACTCCCAAGGAAATAAGAAGTTTTCTAGGGCTGGCAGGCTACTATAGAAGGTTTGTAAAGGGATTCTCTACACTGTCTGCTCCATTGATAAAATTGACGCAGAAGCATGCAGCCTTTTATTGGAGTGATAAGTGTGAAGATGCATTCCAAGAGCTGAAGAGTAGGTTATGCACTGCACTAGTCTTGACACTGCCTACTGAAGGACTGGAGTATGTTGTGTATGTGGACGCTTTGCATGTTGGGCTCGGATGTGTGTTGATGCTGGAGGGCAAGGTTATTTCGTGTGGGTCTAGGCAGCTGAAGGTTCATGAACGGAATTACCCTATGCATGACCTGAAATTTGCAGCAGTGATCTATGCTCTCAAGTTGTGGAGACATCTATTATATGGCGATATATGCAAGATTTATACTAATCATAAAAGTTTGAAATACGTCTTCACACAGAAGGAATTGAATTTGCGTCAGCGTAGATGGCTAGAGTATGTGGCAGACTACGATGTAGAGATCCAGTACCACCCGGGCAAAGCTAATGTGGTAGCCAACGCCCTGAGCAGGAAGACAGCTAAAATTTTTAACCTTTCGGTGGATTCACTGGTGGAAGAATTCCTTTTGATGGGTATTTTAGTGGGAAGTGGCAGCTGGATTAGTAAATTAGAAGTGTTAGAGCCTTCATGGATTACACTTACTAGATTGCATCAAAAGGAGGATCCAGATCTGTTGCATTTTTATAGTAGAGTTGCGAAGGGTGTGTTGTCAGAGTTTTCTATTGATGATATGGAAACCTTGAGATACCGTGGTAGTCTTTGCATTCCCGCTGTTAGGGATATTAGGTATCAGTTGTGCAAGGAGGCACATGGTTCTAATGTGTCCTACCACCCCAATTCGACCAAGATGTACCAGGATTTGAAACAGATTGCTTGGTGGATGGGTATGAAGGGTGATATAGCAAGGTTTGTATCTGAATGTTTCACCTGTAGGCGAGTCAAGGCCGATCATGGAAGGCCTGGAGGCAAGTTAACACCCTTGGAGATCCCGAGTTGGAAATGGGAGAGTATCTCGATGGACTTTATTACTGGATTGCCGAGATCTCCCAGAGGGCATGACTCAGTTTGGATGATTGTGGATAGACTAACGAAGAGTGCTTACTTCGTGTCGTTCAAGATTGACTACTCCATGAAGAAAATAGTTGAATTGTATTTGGACGAGGTCATCATGTTGCATGGAGTACCTGTCAGTATTGTATCTGATCGAGACTCCAGGTTCACGTCTCGTTTCTGGAAAAGCTTGCAAGAGGGGTTGGGTACCGACTTCAGGTATTCCACCGCCTACCATACGCAGACGAATAGACAAACAGAAAGAGTAATTCAGATCATGGAGGGCATGATTAGATGTTACATTTTGGACCACGGTGAAGCGTGGGATGAGCGTCTGAGGCTAATGGAGTTTGCCTACAAAAATTGCTACCAGGAGAGCTTGCAAATGGCTCCATTTGAAGCTTTATATGAGAGATGTTACAGGACTCCTTTATTTTGTGCTGAGGTTGGTGAGAGACCGTTGCTAGGTCCAGAAGCCCTAGAAGAGATGGAAACTTCAGTTAGGCTCATCCGAGAGAAGCTTCGGGTAGCCCAGGAGCGCTATGAAAAGTATGCAAATCGGTGCAGGACCGATTTGGAGTTTGCCGTCGAGGATATGGTTTTCCTAACATTTTCCCCGATGTCTGGTGTGAAGCGATTTGGTAAGAACCATAAGTTGGACCTGAGATATGCGGGACCCTTCCGAATTGTTGAGCGGATTGGTGTTTCATCTTATTGGCTGGACCTACCGGCGAATTTTCCCGGAGTGCACGATGTTTTCCATGTGAGTCAGCTGCGGAAGTGTGTGTTAAGCGACAGGCAGATTCTCGATGTTGTGCCCCAGTTGGAGCAAAACTTTTCTTTTGTGGAGGTGCCTGTTCGTATTTTGGAGTCTCAGGATCGAGTGCTGCGGAGAAAGACAATTCTCATGGTCAAGGTTCTTTGGAGAATCAAGACGTCAAGAGTGCGACGTGGGAATTGGAATTGGCGATAAAAGAATCTCATCCGCTTCTCTTCTCCTAGTTCTGGTATGTCTTTATGTTTTTTATTGTGTTTGAGTTTCTCGTTTTTGTTTGATTTTGGTGTTGTGATAAGTTTAGGGGCAAAACTTCTTTTCAGGGGGAGTGACTATAACGCCCCCGATTTTTCGATGATTTTATTTGATTTGGTATCGTCGTATTTATGACATCGTGGCGTTACTTTTAAAATTGAGTTGACGGCGCAGCACCGTTAAGGAATTTTCGCGTCCGTGCGGTCGAGTCAGCCAAATTCCTGTTGTTATTGGAAAATTTTGTATTTGGAATTCAAGTTGAATAATTTTGGACTTACTCGTCAAGTTTAATTGCAATTCGAGCGATATTCGGGCCTCGGCGATTTTCCGAAGTTTTGTGTAAATTATGTTCGTTGTATACTCTGAATATTTATTTCTCGGGAATGACTCGTCGGATTTAGGTTTTGACTACGCCGTTGGGTTCATAGTGTCAGTGTTCGCCTGGGTGTGGGTTTCGTCTAATTCGGCGCGCGTTTGGGCCTTTATTTTGATCTCGTGTTTCTTCATTCAAAAATATATAAATATGAATAATTTAATATTAAAGTACTATTCAAAAATGAAAACTACTATTCATTCATATAGTTTGATCAAAAGGGTATATTTGCAAAAAAATTGTTTTTCATGCAAAACTTTACTCGACTGTAGTTCTGCTCTCGTGTAAGTTATTGTTTCTGCAATATTTCACTCGAGTAAATCTACTGTTCATGCAAATTCTACTCGAGTGATTTATTGCAGAAATAACAACTTACACGAGTAGTCCCCTATTATTTACGTTCGAACGCCATTTTGAGGGTCAAAATGGCATCGTTTGAAAAAATGGTTAACATTAAATTTATTCGTCTCAACGAGATTTACAACTTTCATGTTGGACACTTTTTAATTTGAAGCCATTCTAGACCACTATTTCGATTTCCGCGAATCTACTCATAAACAATACGTTTTTTTATATAGTTAGATAAAATACTTATATATATACTCTTATACTTAGGTTATTAGAAAAGAATAAACACTTCATCTTCTCTGATTTCCTCCCGAACCAGAGCGGCGTGAGTGAGAGAGAGAAATCTTTTCGTGAATCTTCCGGTGGCTACCGACGGTGCTCCGGTGCTCCAAATCTTCGACCGAGTATAGATCTGGAAAGCTCTCGGCGAGGGCTTCGCCATCGTTGTAATTTTTTTCCCATTCCTTGAGTTTTCTCGTTAGGATTTTTCGGCCCTAACTCCTATTTCATCCACTCTTGTTTATGTTTCGACTTCTCTCGTCTCCCTTAGTCCCGATCTGCGACGAGGCGTGATTTGGAGACTTTCTCTGGTGACACCAAGGCAAGTGGCTCCTTTCCTCCCTTTTTCATTCCTCCTTAATGTCTCTTGGTAAGACTTTCGTCATATATTATTGTCCATGTTTCTTCAGAGTATAAGATGTTAAATCTTTTAGGTTTGCGCTTAGGGTAAATTTTTCGATGCCGCTGAGTGTAGGACGCATTGCGCTTAGTTTTAGGTCTATGGTAGGATTGGTCTTCAAGTTAGTGTTGAAATCCTTAGGTGTTGTGCTGATTTTGGATGATGATGATGGGGATGTGAGGGTTGGTGTGGATAATAGCCCACCCAACCGGGGTCCCCTTCTTTTTGTGGATCATCACAGTTGGGGGTATGCTTTAGTTCTCCTGTTCTGGACTGTTGGGTCTGGTTGGCCCGATTTGGCCATGTTATTGACCACAGTGCCGCTTGTGAGACATTTGAGGATCCAGAGTTGGGCTTTAGGGCGCTTGAGGTCATCGCCCTCTCCGGCCGGCAATGTAGTTATACCACATATTGATGATCCACCCTCTTCCGAGCCGTTTGTGCTCAGTTGGTTCCTAGTGGATTATGTCACGGTTTGCTAAATCTTGCTGTTTATACTCAGACTTGTTCATTTTCGCACTTGGTGCATTTTAATTCAGATGTATTTTATTGGCCAACCTTTCTCTACTCGATCAAATTTGACTAATTGTTGCTGTGTTTTTTTTTCAGTTCTCTGTTTCCCTTGGGTTAGGTTTGGTACACCCTCCATTGTTAAAATTATTTTTCATACTTGTTTACTTGTACTCTTGCCTCTTGTACTTTTTCTTGCTGAAGTGTTCTTCTTTTGAATGTCTCAGGTGCAGGTTTGTAGCCGGTGGTGCGGCTGAGTGGTGTTGTTGCTGTGTGTACCTCGTGCTTGCGAGGTAGCTTTTGGTACTCCATTTGTTCGGTTCAGACTTGAGAACTTTTAGTGGGTTCGTGTTAGGTGTTTGACGCTCACTGATTGTTTATTGTTATTCTTGGATATTTTGTTAATTGCTAGTGTCTACTTTTATGGTAGTAGTTCTTACTCTCTGGGAAGGATTTATGCTAGGATGCCTATAGGTATTTTCAAATATAAAACAAACTAATATTATTTCATGCACAACAAAATTTAAAACTCTAAGTCACTATGTTTAATAACGTACCAACTACTTCGATATTATTATTATAAATTTATAGTACTGCATGCCATGAGTTTTCCTTTTTTTGGGAGGTTAGACTCATGTAGGATGTCCAATTTGATTACAATAGTATTTTTCCGCTGCGTTCAACTACTTTTTCCCTAGTGAGCCACAAAGCCGAGGGATACGGCTGATTGTCTAACCCAAAATAAACTTCTTCAATTGATCATTTAAATCTTAAGTTTGTGTTGATTTGGGGTGTTGCCTGAGCGTCTGCAGTAATCCGCTACCGACGTGGCATCATGACGCACATTTTCCCTTACTCTGATATTCCTCCGTTGTGGGAGAAATACGGGTTGTGACAGCCGTCCTTTAGAGCCGTGGGCTGGGGAGGGCGTTATAAAAAGTGCACTTTTTTAACGGCCTCCCAAGCCCATGGCTCGAAAGGACGGACGCCGGCACCCCCAGCACCATGCTCGAAAGGGTTCAGCCTAACCAGATCTGCAGACCAAACACCTGAACCCCTCTCCATCCACAGGCGGGTTGTTGAGACCGGGGATCGAACCCGAGACCTCCTTGATAAGGAGTTTTCAAACCACTCCTCAACACCAATTGAGTTGATAAGGAGTTTTCAAACCTCTCGGGTTCGATCCCCGGTCTAAATAACCCGCCTGTGGATGGAGAGGGGTTGGAGTGCATGGTCTGCAGACTTGGTTAGGCTGAACCCTTTCGAGCGTGGTGCTGGGGGTGCTTGCGGCCGTCCTTTCAAGTCGTGGGCTGGGGAGGTCGTTACACCATGAGACCTGTAACAACCTCCATGGTTGTTGGACCTTCCGTCGACGCCCCACTAGCCAACGGAGTCGATGAGGAAGCATATGCCGCAGTCGATGATGGGGAGGCTGATTCCGTGCGCCCCGTAACAACCGCTATGGTTGCTGGCCCTTCCGGCGACGCCCCACTAGCCAGCAGAGTTGATGAGGAAGTATATGCCGCGGTCGATGACTCACCTGCAGGACCACCCGTGGGCGGTGCAAAGTTTTCCCCGGGAAATTTCAGGAGGATCTCCATTGCCTGTACTTGAATTCTTGCACCACTCCATTTTTTCTTCGAATTTTACATCGCGACTCACATGAATTTTCCCGTGCCATGGATCAAACAGGTGATGCGCCTTACAGCCATCTTTGACGCCAAGGTACACCATTGGTTGGCTTCGGTCGTCGAGTTTCATCAGGTGTGGGTTGTTACTTTTGCGTGTGCTATGCAGCCAAACACCCGGAGATGTGCCAGATGCGGCTTTCTTCCATTCCAAGTCTCGAACGGAGTTCGTTTGCCCAACTCTTTCGTTGGCAAGCAGTTCAGCAGATATACTGCATGTCGCACTGCCTGCCCCCAAAGTCTTCCTGGAACATTCATGCTTTTGAGAAGGGACCCCGCCATTGTCATTACGGTCCAGTTCCTCCGTTCCACCACGTCGTTTTGTTGTGTCGTGTATGGCGCAGTGAGGTGCCTTTCGATCCCGACCTCCTCGTAGAGTCATCTTAATTCAGCGGAGAGGAACTCCCCACCGCGATCAGTCCTCAGTGTTTTAATACGCCATTTGCTCGTGTTCTCGATTTGTAATTTGAATCTTTTGAACGTAGAGCATGCTTGATCCTTTGACTTGATCACGAACAGCCACATCCACCTGGAGTAATCATCGACAATTAACATGAAATAATTATTATTGACGAGGCTTGAAGGAGTAATCGGACAGCAGAGATCAGCATGTAATAACTGAAGAGGTTTCTCTGCTCTGTAATTTGACTTTTCTGGGACAATTTGCCTCGCCTGCTTCGCAACCAAGCATCCTTGACACAGTTGGTTCGGGTGTGTGATCGGAGGTATGCCTACCGTCATTTCTTTGTCAATAAGGAGCTTCATTGCGTGAAAATTTACATGGCTAAGCCTAGCATGCCAAAGCCATGCTATATCATCAAGGTTTACCAGGAGACATACCGCCTCCACTTGAAACAACTCAACCTTGTAAAGACGATATGTGGTGCGCCTTGCCTTCATGAGCAGCCTAGAGTGACTTTTGTCGAGCATATTCTTCCATGACAATTTTGTGTCTGGTCTTATTGAGTTGTCAGAGGCTCACGATGTTGCTTCGTAGCTTCGGGATATAATATACCTCTTGGAGCAGCCACTGGTCCCCATTCTTGCAGTCAAATAGAATTGATCCCTTACCCATAATTTGCACCGTTGAGCAATCGTCGAACTTTACTTTTCTAGTGACATTTCGGTCCAGCTTGCGGAACTTCACCTTGTTGTCGGTCATATGGTTACTAGCCCTGTTGTCAAGGTACCAGACATGACATGGGTTAGCCTTGCCTTCCGACCTCGACTTTTCATCGCTCAGAAGGACGGAACCATGCCCTTCTTGTTGTTCCGCCACCATTTCCTCCGACTCCGCAAGCATTAGTTCTGGCTCAGTGTCGTCCGGAAGTGTGAGGTGTGCCTCCTCCTTCTTTGGGGTCCTGCATTCAAATGCATAATGCCCCATCTTGTTACAGTTAAAACAATGGATATGGCTCTTGTCACAGCCACCGCCGCCGGAACCATTTACTCCATCTTTATTTTGCGCTCTGTCGCGACCACCCGTGCCGCGCCCTCTGCCGCGACCACGACCACTCCGGCCGCGGTTGCTACTGTCTGCAGGGGCATAGGATTTTCCATCCTTCTTCTGCCGCGTCTGCAACTCCTCCTGAGTGAGCAAGAGCTGGCCATCGCCCCTGCCGTTTCCTCCAGATGTGCGAGGGCGAGTTCGCTCTTCATAAGCCTTTAGCCGCCCCACGCCTTCCTCAAATGGTATGGTGTTGAGATCATAGAATTGCTCGATCCCGGTGATCACATTCAGGAAACAATCCGACATTGAATCGAAAAGCCTTTTGATCAATGCGGCATCGTCGAGTCTCGCACCGAGATTGGCATACCTGACGGACATGGCGTTGAGTTTTCCTGCTGTACTGGTCCAGGGTCTCTCCATCCTGCATGCGCATGACGTTGAAGTCATTCTTCAACTTTTGTAGCTGTGCGTTCTTGACACGGTCCGCGCCAATGAACTTTGTCTTAAGACAATCCCAAACCTCTTTTGCCGTTATCTTCCTTACCACTTGCATCAAGAGGTCCTCCGGGAGAGCTTGGAGGAGATGCGACCTCGCCTTCTTGTCCTTTCTCGTGTCGACGGCCACTCCATCCGCCGGCTCGATTGCTTCCCAGACACCTTGATCCTCCATCATCGCTCGGACCCGAATCACCCAACTCGTGTAGTTTGTCGCCGTCAGCTGCGGGTAGTGGAACGTCCCACTGCCGATCTCCCGCACCGCCTCGACTTGATGAACGATCGACATCCTTCCTCTGATACCAGATATAGATTGAAAGTTCCAAGGAAAAATACACTCCGTGATTTGGCCAAGGAATAGAAAGTCAGAGAATAAATTTTGGATTAAAATACTCAAATCGGATTGATTTTCTCTAGTGTCATTCAACAGAATATATAGATTACAAAAAGAATAACTGATGCTAGCAAAAAAAGGAAACACCTGATTACATTAATTGGGCTGTTTTAAATATAAGAAAACTGAAATTAACACCCAAAATAAGAAACGTAAGAAACATCTGGTTTATTTGAAACTACTGGTTTATTTGAATAGTGGCCATAAGTGGATCAAAACTATTAGTCAATGGCTCTACCTTCCAAATGCTTATTTCAAGTTTCTGGTTGCAATTGACGAAAAAGGCTACTTAACAAGTGTTGGATTATGAGGAAAAACAGCAAAGTGTACTATTCTACAAATTTTGTTGCTAGCCAAGCTGTTCACCAGTTTCGTGACAATAAGTTCATGACTCCAGTAGATAGGTACTCCAATGACTCATTTATCTTTCCAGCTAAGATCTGTAGTAGAAGTCTAACTACACATGGAGTACATTTAGGCTCCATTGATTGGGCATAATTGATGGTTCTGCATTAAAATTGGATGTAAAATTTAATTGAAAATGACCTCCAATTTTAATCTTATATCCCCAATTCTGTTCAAACTAAATAACCCTAAGGTATTTGCAAACATGTCTTGGCTACTTATAATTGATGTAAAGAATCTTCTAAACAAAGAATGGTAGAGTAATATACTTTTGTACTCCTTTGAATGAACACCTCGACTAAAACATCACTCACCAGTCTATTGACCTCTCTTTTTTCACCTGTAGGAATAATACTTGCTATTTTTTCTTCTTCTTTCTAAAATATATATTGAACTGAGCAGGAACAACTTCATTCGCAACAACAGTGTCTCTTTGGAGCAAAGAAACATCAAACATAAATACAAGTTAACTATAAATGTTCAGAGGTAATGGTTAATTAAGTGCGATAATCAGGTAGGAAAATGCAACTACGAGTTGAAAACATACAACTACACGATTAATAAGCAGCAGCTAATTCGTCAAATCATAGTCTGGAGGTAACAGTTTTCAAAGAGCCCAACCCTGCATGTAGTTGTTCCGCGCTCCACCATTCCTTGGAATAGTTGCTTCAGACGGCTCATAGTGACTATACCTAATGGGGCACAAGTAAAGTACCTCAATTTTTTAACTTGTGTATGTAAACAAATGAATTGTGACCATTTTGTAAACAAGTGCATGAAAACAAATGAGTTGTGATCATTTTTTAGACAACTGCGTCAAAATTTCCCACATGTCAATGGATTTCTCCATTATTCAGAAATTTTATAAAAAAAAATAACCCAACTTTCCTGCAAATAAGAAACAAAAGAGGCATACCCAATCTGAAGCGTGGGCTCTGTTTCTAGGCCATTTGGATGGGTGGAATGAGTGGAACGGTTAAGGAATGGAGCTTCTGTTATGTGCGCATCAGGGCCCCAGGATCTGTTGATCGCTCCAGTGGGTCTGCGTTCTGCAGCAAGCTGCAGTTCAAACATGGTCAGATGATACAGTATTTGAAAAATAGTGCAGGCTTCCGATTTTATTAAGAATTGTGAAAGGGAAGCTAAAGCATCATGTTGTCCTAGACTCAAAAATCATTATACTACAAAGAAGTCTAGTGGGTGGGCACACATAAATTTATGATGTTTGGGGGAGTTATGTTGAGTGCGTCACGTGGAATGGACGGTGATGTCCGAGCGTGTGTCGCAACTCGTTAAAAGGGATGGTTTAGTCCCACACCGCCTAGCGTGCTCCTTGGTCCTGGGTGTATAAGTGGGGTGGCCACTCCTCCCCTAACCGCGTGATTTTGGGGAGTGACCCCGCAATGCTTTACATGGTATCGGAGGAAACAGAGGCTTGAGCAGTGATCAGCCTCCAAGTTTGCTCTCCTCTGGAAGTTTGCTAAATCAGTGATAGTGCGATGAATAGTGGGTTTGCAAGAGGTTTGGGTATTGAGTTTTTAATGCAGACCAACTTTAAGAATTAGAGGTCGTGCATGAAAAGCTATCTTCTTGAAGAGGATTTGTGGGAAGTGGTGTGTGGAGACAACATAGCAGAGGTTACTGTTGCAACTGGTTCTGCTGAAGAGGTGAGAGCTTGGAGGAAAACGAATGCAAAGGCTGAGTTTACTCTGAAGCGGGCTATCTCACTGGCGCTCTTTGATCACATCCTCGGATGTTTTTCTGCTGCTGAGATTTGGACTTCCCTTGATGGGTTGTTCAACAGAAAGAATGTAGCAGAGCTACAGTTCTTGGAGAATGAGTTGCAGAGAGCCACTCAGGGAGATTTGTCTATCTCAACCTTTTTTCTTAAAATGAAGAATCTGTGCGCTGAGATATCAGCATTGGACCCTGATGAGCCTATCTTAGAATCGAAGAATAAGAGGCACATCATTCGTGGCTTGCGGAAGGAGTATGTGGCCTTTGTGACATTTATTCAAGGCTGGGCCACTCAGCCATCGTTGCTAGAGATGAAGATCTTGCTGGTTTTGCAGGAGAGCTTAGCAAAGCAGATGGCTGATTTGACTGTTTCTGGAGGAGATTGTGAGGCTCTCTTCTCAGGGAAGAAGAAGAGATGGGACAAGAAGAGAAAACCTGCTGGCGATTGTCCATCAACCTCATATCAGCAAGAGAAGAGTTACTCTTTTAAGCGTGGTGAGAAGAAGAAGGAAGGACCAAAGTACTACAGGTGCAATCAGTCGGGTCACTTTAAACGAGACTGCAAGGTTAATCTTCAGCCAGATCATGCTGCAGGCAAGGAGGAGGCTTGCTCCAGTTCCGAGGGAGCTGGATAGGGGAATGATTTCTTGACAGGCCTGTGTGTCCGTGCATTGTCTTCCATCAACTATCAAGATGACTGGATTATCTACTCTGGGTGTGGTCATCATCTCACCGGGGACGAGTCGAAGTTCTCTTCGCTGCAGGCTTACTCAGGTAATGAAGCTATTATTACTGCTGATGATTCAGTGCATGCAGTCAAGAAGGAGGGAGTTGTGTCTTTGGGTAGTGATAAGGAGCCACTCACATTAAAGAGTGTTTATCACATACCGGGCATGAATAAGAATCTCTTCTTAGCGATTAACGCGGTTAATGTGGGCAATCACATTCTGTTTGGCCCAATAGAAGTAAAATTTATCCGAAACGCATCGACGGTTAAGGCTGATGTGGCTCACGTTGGTAGGAGAGTTAAGGACTTGTTTGTTTTATCAACAAGCTCCTATGTTGATCGAATGAGGGAAAATGAAAGAGCGGCTATCTGGCATGAAAGGCTGGGGCACGCAGGGATGGACAAGCTGAAGCCATGGAGGTGAGAAGCCCTGTGAAAGGCTTGTCTAAGTTGTCATCTTACAGGGATGGTCACGTTTGTGCGGGATGTCAATTTGGAAAGGCACATCGCCTTCCATTTGATAAGTCACAAATAATAAGTAAAGCATCATTGGAGTGTATCCATGGTGATCTTATGAGACTAACTGTCATGGCTAGTCTTGGAGAGATCGGGTATATGCTTGTTCTGATTGATGACCATACGAGGTACACATAGGTTTATTTCATGAAGGAGAAGTCAGATGCTTTCTGGTTGTTCATGGAATTCAAGGAGCTAGTGGAGGACCGGCTTGGCCTACGGATCAAGAAGTTAAGAACGGACAATGGAGGTGAGTTCATCTCAACTGAGTTCTCTAACTTCTGTAGGAAGCAAGACATTCGGAGGGAGCTTACTTGTGCGCATCCTCCACAACAAAATGAAGTAGCGGAGAGGAAGATCCATCATTTGACGGAAACCTGCAAATGTTGGCTTCATGAAAAAGGCATTCTGAGGTCCTTTGTGGTAGAAGGAATGGCTTGCGCAACTTATGTCATCAATCGGATGCCTCTGAGTCCGATCAACATGAAGTCTCATCATGAGCTGATGTTCAAAGAGAAGCCCAGTGTTGAACATCTTCGGGTGTTTGGAACAACCTGCTATGTACACGTCCCAGATGCTCTGAGGATCACGCTTGATGCAAAAGCAAGGAAGCTTGTCTTTGTGGGCTATGATGAGCAGAAGAAGGGATGAAAGTGTATGGATCCTGCGACGAAGATGTTTGTTGTATCAAGAGACGTTGTCTTTGATTAACTGACGTCGTATGGAGGTAGCTCTACTGAGTTGCAGGAGAGAAGGTATG
The DNA here is from genome assembly GCA_039513925.1 of Platanthera zijinensis. Taxonomy (NCBI): domain Eukaryota; kingdom Viridiplantae; phylum Streptophyta; class Magnoliopsida; order Asparagales; family Orchidaceae; genus Platanthera; species Platanthera zijinensis. The sequence goes on from CM077087.1 coordinate 151,234,986, forward strand.
ATGATGGGCAGGTGGAAGCTGCTAAGGATCTTCTGGTGGAGCTGTCGGTGTCACCCGGAGCTCCAGATGTTTCTAGCTCCGAGGCAGAGGCTTCTGGTTTAGGAAGTAGGGGGAGCATTCTCCAAGTTTTCCTGAGAACGGAGCTGGTGTAGAAGGCGCAACGGAGGTAGTTAGTAATGGTCAGGCCCTTTGGAGATCGAATAGGACCGTTAAACCACTAGCTCGTTACAGCGATGGAAACATGGTGAGCTTTGTATCCTGTTTCTTCGCAGGCCCTCTGGATGAGCGGGAGCCTTCAAAGTTTAAAGACGCTACTAGAGTCAAGGAGTGGGATGACGCTATGGATGAGGAGATAACAGCGCTCAGAAGGAACGAGACTTGGGACCTTGTGCCTAAGGTCGTTAGCGTTACTCCTGTGACGTGTAAGTGGGTGTACAAACTGATGAAAAAGGCTGATGGGAGTATCGAAAGATACAAAGCTCGACTGGTTGCTCGAGGGTTCTCCCAACAGTACGGCGAAGACTATGAAGAGACGTTTTGTCCAGTTGCCAAAATGACTTCGGTATGGGTGGTGATCGCATTGGCTGCTAGCCAAGGATGGAAGATGTGAAAACTTGATGTAAAGAATGATTTTCTTTACGAGGGGATAGATAAGGACATCTTTATGGATCAACTACCAGGTTACGTATCTATAGATCATTCGGACTACGTCTGCAAGCTTCAAAAGGCTCGGTATGGGTTGAAGCAGGCTCCACGGGCATGGTATGGGAAGATCGCAGAATACCTCCAGTTGTACGGATACTTTGCCTCAGATTCAGATTCAAGCTTGTTCATAAAGAAGCAGGGGAAACTTCATGTCTTGGTGCTGTTGTACGTGGACGACATGATCGTCATGAGAAAATCTAAGGAGGAGGTAGCTAAGCTCAGGGCCGAGCTAGCTATACGTTTTGAGATGAAGGATTTGGGTGAGCTCCACCATTTCCTTGGGCTCGAGGTTGAGAGGAAGAAGAGCGGGATACTCGTCTCTCAAAGGGGCTATGCTGAGCGGATCGTTCGTCGATTCAGCTTGAAGGAGGGAAAGAGTTGCTCTACTCCTCTTGATTGTGGCCTAAAGCTTCGATGAGATGAGGGGAGGATTATTTTTGATCCCTTGGTGTTCCGAGCTCTGGTTGGGAGCTTGATTTATCTGACGATTACAAGGCCAGACATTGTTTATATAGTTGACCAAGTAAGTTGGTATATGGCGAAATCAAGGAAACCTCATCTAGTAGCAGCAAGGAATATTCTGAAGTATGTGAAGACTACTTCTGATATAGGACTCCTATATAGGAGGGACACAGACTTTGCTCTGCATGACTACACTGATGCTGACTATGAGGGAGACTCAAACGATCAGAAGTCGACGTCTGGTTATTTTTTCACATGTGGATCTGCGAGTATTTCATGGTGCAATAAGAAGCAGGACTCGATGTCTGTCTCTACTATGAAAGCAGAGTACAAGGCTTCGGCCTTGGCAGCTCGGGAAGCCATCTGGCTGAGAATACTAGTAGAGGATGTTCATGAAGAAGTTCGAAGTCCAATTTTGCTTCGCGGTGACATTGAGAGAGCCCTGAAACTGATAAATAATCCAGTTTGTCACGTGCGGACCAAGCATATAGAGATCGAGCACCACTTCATTCGGAAGAAGGTGTTAGAGGGGACTCTTATGGTTGAGCATGTGCGGAGCGAGGACAACATCGCGGATATCTTCACTAAGATGCTCGAAGGGGCCATTTGTTCGACTACGAGAACTGCTGAGTTTGGTCACCACTTCTCACTTCAAGTCGGAGTGTTGAAATTATTAAAGTGCAAGTGGGAGGTTGATCGGGCGGAAAGTCTGGCGGACTGGTGGTGTGGCTTGTGCGGTCTGTATTTGCGGCTCGGTTGGTTTGTCCTTGGAGGTAGTCGTACAGATTGGTTGTTATCCGTGGCTTTGGCGGACTGGGTTGGTGTCTGCAGAGTTCGCTTTATGCGGACTTCTCTTGGTGCTCACGAGATCGGCATTGGCATGTGCCCTTGATCTCAGTTGGTGCAATTAGGAGGTAACCACGGAGTTTGCGGATAGGCGAACTGGTTTGGATCTGGCGGTCTGAGTGGACTGAGAGTTTATATACGTGGAGCTTGCCCCAGAGGGTCTCTGGTTGCTGTACTTGATCACGATCTGTGACAAGTCCGGGTTGATCGCAGTATCTGCATGTACGCAGGTTGACTGGGCAGTCTGGGCCTTTGGTCATGGAGTTGTTGATGTGGACTGGTGCGTGTCGGCTTCTTGCGGACTGGCTTCCTGTCCGGCCTTCTTGATAGTAGGCGGTTAGGGTGTTGTCCGTCTTTGTCCGTGCGGACTGGGCGGACTGCTCTGTGCTAAATGGGAGCTGGGGTGGTGATTTTATCCACTAGGGCGGTGACCACACTCCTCTCCGTGCTTATAAATAAGACCCCCCCTATCATATCATAATTATCTGAATGAACAGTAAGTTGAGCGTGGATTAATTGTTGCGGCCTCGGATTTTCTATCCGCGCGTGTAACGCCCCTGGTTTTTCTGAGATTATTTAATCTTTATTTGCGTTACGTTTACGCATTTTTAGCTTATGCCGTTGTTAGAGCGTGGTCTTAGCTCTTTAGGTTCTCTGAGTGGCTTGTTTTGTAGCCTGTTTACAAGATTCCCTAGCGAGCTGGAGTCTGTTTTGGTGACTCGGTGGAGCCCCTACGGGAATGCTTGTTTTTTGTCTTCGAGAGGTGTTATCCCGAGTTTTGTTCATCGGATGTTGATTTCGACTTCGCCGTTGTTTTCGTAGCATGGGTACTTAGCTATGGTGCGAATTTCGTTGAATTCCGAGGTTGTTCGGACTTCGCGTAATTTTGACGTTTTATTTTAATTAATTGATATAATATTATATCATGTTAATTGTTTGTGATGTATGGCTTATTTTATTATTAGCTTAATCTATAGTGGCTGAGTTTTATATTACTTAAGTTATATTATATTATATCTAGCTTGAGTTGTGAGTGGATAGACTTTATATATATAGTTTATTTTAGTTTTACCTCATTCTTCTTCCCCAAAAAGGACGGCTAGCTTCCAATGGAAGGAGCTTGTGTGACGGGAGTAGCTGTGGTTCTGGCCGCCGATTTCTTGCTAGTTAGAGCCCGGATTTCTCGTGTAAAGGTAGATCTGGACTGCTCTCTCCCGGATCTACCTCCCTAGGGTAAGTATTTCAAGTTTTAAGGTTTGTCCTTGTAACTAGGGTTTTGCAGGTTAGCTTGTATTCCCTCTAAAAGCTCCAGATCTTTTCTTAGGTGGCTGATCTTGCTGCCGGTGCCGAGTGAGAAGTGTAGCTGCCGATTCCTGGAAAGTAGAAGCAAGTGGTGCTCTTTGCCCTTGCCAAGTTGATTTTATTCACCTTATTCTTCTTGGTAGCTATTTCTTTTTTGTTCTCTTCTTAGAACTTAGGGCTGCTGTAGATCTTGTCCAGAGTTAGTCTGTTGTATAGCTTGTCCAGGCTTAGTTTTAGTCGGTTGTAGATTTTGGCTTCATTTAACCTATTATAGAGGTAGAATAGGTCCAGCTAGTCCAGAAAATAAGAGGAAATAGGCTTGTTTTTGGGAAGTTGTAGCTTATCAGGGTAAATTTGGGAGGAAATTATAGTTGCTAACTCTCTGTGAGCAGGCGTTGAGTGTATCTTAGTACAGAAGTCCAATTTTTTATGCTAAGTGTAAAAGCGTTGAGTGTGGTGGACACACTCAACGCCTAGCTATTTTGGTCTAGAGTCTAAGTAAAAATCGTTGGCAACGTTGAGTGAGTTGAACTCACTCAATGTCGTCTATTTAGCCAGTGTTCTTAGTAAAAAGCGTTGAACGCATTGAGTGGGGTGAGCTCACTCAATGCCGTCTGCCTTGTTAGTTTTTCTAAGTCTTTTGGCGTTGAGTGAGTTGAGCTCACTCAACGTCGTCTTGCCAGTCAGACTTTTCTAAGTCTTTTGGCATTGAGTGAGTTGAGCTCAATCAACGCCGTCTTGCCAGTCAGACTTTTCTAAGTCTTTTGGCGTTGAGTGAGTTGAGCTCACACAACGCCGTCTTGCCAGTCAGTCTTTTGGAGTTGAGTGAGTTGAGCTCACTCAACGCCGTCTTGCCAGTCAGAATTTTCTAAGTCTTTTGGGATTGAGTGAGTTGAGCTCACTCAACGTCGTTTAGCCAGTCAGTTTTTTTCTAAGTCTTTTGACATTAAGTGAGTTGAGCTCATTCAACGTCGTCTAGGCAATCAGATTTTTTTTCTAAGTCTTTTGGGGTTGAGTGAGTTGAGCTCACTCAACGCCGTCTAGTCAGGCAGTTTTTCTAGGCCAAAAGCGTTGAGTATGGTGAACTCACTCAACGGCTTTTGGCTGTTTGGCGTTGACAGCGTTGAGTGTGGTGAACTCACTCAACGTCGTCTGCTTAGCTTGAAAGTTTAAGGCAAAAGCGTTGAGTGTGGCGAGCTCACTCAATGCCTTGGGCTGTTTATCTTTGGCCGAGTTGAGTAAGCATTTTGCGTCTAAGTGTTTTGGCATTGAGTGAGTGGTGCTCACTCAACGCGGCATCGAGTGAACTCGATGCTTTTCCTGATTAGTGTTTTAGCGTTGAGTGAGTGGTGCTCACTCAAGGCGTCATCGAGTGTACCCGACGCAGCGTCGAGTGTACTCGACGCTTTTCCCTTAGACTTGTAGTTTTCTCCCGAGTCTCTTAGTGTGGGTTTTTATAGGGTTTTGGTGATGTTTTCGGCCAGTTTTCGAATGCCGAATCGTGAATCATGGCAGGTGGTTCTTTTGATTTTTTTGAAAGGGATGTTTGGTGTTGAGCCGTGGCCACCACCATTTTAGCCTCAGTTTGGGTCGGTGTGTTGGACCCCAAGGCTGCACCGGTGGCCCCTGAGTTGTTTGGATCTGGTTGTTTGGATGAGAGCTGTTTTTGGTCACCAACCCAGTTCCATGGTTTTACCACTACTAATGATTCACAGGTTAGGATTGTTAGTTGCTTTCTTTCCTTATTATTTGGGCATTTTGTGGCTTTGTTGTTCTGCAGGTTTTTAGCGGAGCATGTTGTTATTCTCGCACTTGGTGCGCTTTGATTACTCTTTTCCTTTGAGTACTTTACTCTTGCTGTCAAATTTTCTCCCTTTTGCCGAATTTATCAGCATTCTTTTGTAGGGTTTGGTAAACCCCCCTTATTTTATTGCTTATGATCTACTGCTCCTTTACTGCTTGTTTTTCTCTTGCTGAGGTGTTCTTTTTTTGAATGCCTCAGGTTCAGGGTTGTAGCCGAATAAGCGGCTAGTTTTCTTTTAGAGCTTGCTAGTGATCTGTTGTTTTGATGAGGGTTCTTTCCCTCATCTTTGTGAGGTAGTTCTTTTCTTATTTCCTTCTGTCTAGATATGCATACTCCCCAATGGGTTCGTGTCAGGTTGTTGACGCTCACTGGTGCTTTTCCTTGTGATGTTAAGTATGTGGCTTAAACCGATAGTTTTTGCCTATTTTTTGAAGGTTGTTTACTTGCTCTCTGGGAATACTTTATACTAGGATGCATGTTAGGTATTTTAACTCATAAAAGCATTACTATATGTACTTCATACATGTCATATTTCTAAACTTAAAGTACTACTTTCCAAAGTAACGTAAAGACTATTTTCATATTATACTAAATTTAGAGTTCTGCATTTCGTGAGTTGTCCTTCGGGAATGTTTACGCTCATGTAGGATGTCAAATCAACTTAACCAAGGTATTTTTCGCAGTGTATAAATATATTTTACTTGTGGACTAGTTGATCCACTGTGTCGAGGGATACGGCCATCCAACTTAATTGGATTTCTTTCATAATAAATTATGATTTTTGGTTAAACCTTAGAGTCTGGAGTTTTGCCTGAGCGTCTGCAGTTATCCCCTGCATGGCGTGGCATCACGTCGCGTATTTTCCCCTACTCTGATATAATTTTATTGATGAGAAAATGTGGGTCGTGACAGTTGGTATCAGAGGGAGGTTGCTTGACAATTGGTCGGGCAACCTTCCCTTGTTAGTGTTAGTTGTTTAGTGTCATATCATACACACACTGATGTGTCATCAGTACGTCTTGGCTAAAGCATGAACACTACACTCATAAGCATGATTAAAAGTATACGGGGCATATTATATAATATGAGACGCATAATATGTGTCTGTATATGGATCCACCATAGATGGCAACATATGAGGGTTATGTAGTATGAGATGCATAACCTCACCACATGAATGCCCATTAGCATGTTTTCTCTTTTCGTTGCATGCAATATTATGTAGTATGGGATGCATAACATTTCCAGGTATACGCCGCTCATAACATGTTTTAGGGCCTTTTTTAGAATGCATAACATAACATGCATAGCATAACATAGCATAAGCACAACATGCCAAGCTAAAGATTTATATGATGATATATGTACACACATGGTTTTGAGTCAAAAAGAATATAAATCCGTGCATGCATGGTATAAGCACAGGAGTCAGTGTGATGATAGTGTATCATCCAAAGTTAGGCATACCATCATTATTGAAAAAAAAATCCCAAAGCAAGTTAGCAGTTGAAGCTAATACTTAAGTATGTTTTGTCTGTACTGTGTCGTTTGAGTTCTAGCCGTTAAGATAGGTTTTGATTAGCATTTTATCATTTTATTAGAATGTCGCTTGAGCGTGATGCAACAAGGTCGACTCCCCAGCTTGAGGGTGAGTCGTCAGGTGTGCAGGATGAGGCGGTTATTGTAGAACTGCGCCAAAGCATGGAGACCCTGTTAGGCCAGATTGTGGAGATGCAAGCGTAATTACAGGCATTGTTGGCTGCCACCTCAGAATGACAGCCTAATGAGCAAACCCCTACAGTAGTTGAGAATGAGAGTGAGATCCGCAAATTGAATAAGTTTGCTTCTTGATTGTTAGCTACTGAAGAGTGCAGATTAAAAGGTTTCTTGGGTGGCCTCCAAAATGACATTCAGCAGTATGCCAATACTTATCAGATCGAGACGAATGAGAGGACAGTGGAAGTTGCCCTTAAAGTTGAGTCTGTGGGATATGCTAAGGATCGAGGCATGATACTAAGGAAGGACAAGTGGAAGTCCGATGAGGGTAAGAACACCCAGGTATCCGGTACTGCTCCAAGGAAAAGGAGTAAGGAAGTATGTAGTTTTTGTGGCCGACCGAGCCACCCTTTCGAAAGATGTTACCAGAGAATTGGAGCTCAGAAGAAGGAGCAGGTTCATGCGATTCAGGGTGCTCCTAAGAGGGACTTGGTGTGTACTTTGTGCAAGAAGAAGGGGCATGATGTTGCCCGTTGCTGGTTAAAGGATAAGGTTTTCTTTCAGTATGGACAGAAGGAACATGTTAAGGCAAAGTGCCCGCAGCCCCAGCCTGTTCTTCAGCCAGTCCCACCTCGGGCCTTGTCACTGCCGCAGTAATTGGACAAAGGAAAAGAAAAGTTGAATGTGTTGTCATCAGAAGAAGTTCAGACGTCTACCCAAGTAATATCATGTTAGGTCTGCATCTAGTCTTAATTGTTAGTTGTATTTATAGTTTTAGTATTCGCTTCCTTGAATGCGTGAACGATTGTTTAGGAAGATTTTCGGTACTACCCACTCGTTTGTGGTTGGGACCCTCATTTGGCCCTCGATCTTATGGCACGCGCTTCGTGTTGAGTTTCCCTCTGGTGGTTGGGTATTGTGGGGCCAAAGTATTAAGATTGTGCGAGTCTATATATGACTTTCTAGTTTTTGCCGATTCGATAGAGTAGAATTATCCGAGCCAGGTATCCCCGGCTATTTCTACGGTATGTGCTCGGAAGCTTTTAGATTCCGGATGTTTTGCTTGTTGGTTTTGGTGTTGGAGACCAAGAATAGTTTGTCACGTTTAGAGGATATCCCTGTGGTGCGCGAGTTTGAGGTTGTCTTTCCAGCCAATCTTCCTGGTCTTTCGCCTGAGAGAGACGTGGAGTTCGTCATAGATCTGGATCCGGGTACTCATTCTATTGTTCAGGCCCCGTACCGTATGGCCTGTGTGAGCTGGATGAGTTGCTAGAGAATGGTTTTATAAGGCCAAGAATCGATGATGTGTTTGATAAAGTAGCGTGGTAGCACTTAGTTGTCAAAGATTGATCTTCGTTTAGGCTACCACCAGTTCAGGATTCGTGAATCAGGTATCCCACGGACTGCTTTCCATTTAAGGCATGGACATTTTGAGTTTTTGGTGATATCGTTTGGTTTGACCAACGCACCCTCTGCCTTTTTGAATATGATGATCAGAGTATTCAAATATTTTCTGGACCGACTCGTAGTTATGGTTATAGATGACATTTTGGTATATTCCCGCAATGCTCAGGAGCATGACCAACATCTGCGTTTAGCCTTATCGGCTTTGAGGGACCACAATTTGTTCGCCAAGTTGAGCAAGTGCGAGTTTTGGTTGCCTCAGGGTTTGTTTCTGGGTCAAGTAGTTAACAAGAATGGGATTTCAGTCGACCCAGAGAAAATAGCTGTTGTTATGGAATGGACTAGGGATTTCAGTCGACACAGGAGAATGCAGCCTTCGTTAGGAGCGAGAAGCGCGAGGATGTTTTTTCAAAAACTAAAGAATAGATTATGCACTGCTGCAGTTTTTGGCATTGCCTACGGAGGGCATGGATTATGATGTGTTTATGGATGCATCTCATGTTGGGCTTGGATGCATGCTGATGCAAGAAGAAAAAAAGTGATGGTGTATACGCATGATCTAGAGTTCGCAGCCGTGAATTATGAGCAAAATTTGTGGAGACACCTGTTGTAAGATGCGTAATGCAAGATTTACACTGATCATAAGAGTTGAAGTATGTCATCACTCAGAAGGAATTGAATTTGTGTCAGCAGCAATGGTTAGGGTGTGTTGCTAATTTTGAGGTTGAGATTTGATACTATCCGGGCAAAGCTAATGTAGTAGTCGATGCCCTAAGTAGGAAGACATGGAAAGTTTCCAATCGCTCCGCTGAGTTGTTGATAGAAGGATTTCTTTTAATGGACATTTCGGTGAGAAGTAGTGTCACGCCAAGCAGTTTGGCGGTGTCCGAGCCTTCATGGATTTTTCTTATGAGGCTTCATCAAAAGGACAATCCTGAAGTACTGCACCTTCATAATAGAACTAAGAAGGGGAAGTTGCTGGATTTTTCGATCAATGATGCAGGTACCTTAAAGTATCGCGACAAATTTTGAATCCCCAATGTTGAAAGTCTACGAGTTAAATTGTGCACTGAGGCGCACGGTTCCAGTGTTTGCCTACCACACAGGTTCTACTAAGATGTATCAAGACTCAAAGCAGATTGCCTGGTGGTTTGGGATGAAAGGTGATAGAGCCAAGTTTGTATCCGACTGCTCTGATTATAAGCGGGTTAAGGCCAATTATGGAAGGCCTAGAGGCAAGTTGACACCCTTAGAGATTCTGAGTTGGAAGTGGGAGAGCATTTAGACGGATTTCATCACAGGTTTACCGAGATCTCCTCGAGGGAATGATTCAGTCTGGGTTATCGTAGACAGATTGACGAAGTGTGCTCACTTCATACCTTATAAGATTGATTACCTCATGAAGAAGAAAGTTGGGCTATATCTGAATGAAGTCATCCGGTTGCACGGAATTCCAGTCAGTATTATAGCAGAATGAGATTCCAGGTTTACATCTTGCTTCTGGAAGAGTTTGCAAGAGGGTTTGGGTACTGATTTAAGGTACTCTACCGCATAACATCCGCAGACAAAGGGTCAGACGGAGCGAGTTAACTAGATCGTGGAGGATACGATCAGATGTTGTATTTTAGACCATGGAGGAGCGTGGGACGAGTGTTTGTGGCTGGTGGAGTTTGCTTATAATAACAGTTATCAAGAAAGCTGGCAAATGGCTCCTTTTGAAGCTCTGTTTGGGAGACGCTGCAGATCTCCCCGATTTTTGGACTGAGGTTGGCGAGAGATCTTTGTTGGGTCCAGATGCACTCAAAGAAATGGAAGTTTCTGTGAAGCTATTCGAGAGAAGCTTCGGATAGCTCAGGAACATTATGAGAAGAACGCCAATCGGCGTAGATCTGATTTAAAGTTTACAGTGGGGGACTTGTTATTTTCTTAAGGTTCCCCCAATGGTTGGAGTTAAGAGGTTCGATAAGAACTGGAAGTTGGATCCAAGATATGTAGGGTCGTTTATAAATTGTTGTTTGGATTGGTGTGTCAGCTTGCAGGCTGGTTTGCCCGCAATTTTCCCTAGTGTGCACGATGTTTTTCACGTGAGCCAATTGCGAAAGTGTGTACTAAGCGACAGGCAAGTTTTGAATTATGTGCCCCAGTTGGGGGATAATCTTTCTTATGTTAAGATGTTTGTCCGCATTTTGGATACTCAGGATCGTGCATTGCGGAAGAAGACCATTCTGATGGTTAAAGTTTTGTGGAGAAACCAAGACGTGGAAAGCGCGACTTGAGAGTTGTAGTCAGCTATGAGGAAGGCTCACCCACATCTATTTCCCTGATTTTGCTTGGTATGTATTCTTCTTTATAATCCTTGGTTATTTACTCTTTTCCTTCTATAGTAGAAGTTTTATGCACAAAGTTTCGGGGCGAAACTTTTTTTTAGGGGGAGTGACTGTAACGCCCTCGGTTTTTCTGAGATTATTTAATCTTTATTTGGCATTACATTGACGCGTTTCCGGCTTGTGCCATTGTTAGAGCATGGTCTTAGCTCTTTAGGTTCTCTGAGTGGCTTGTTTTGTAGCCTGTTTACAAGATTCCCTAGCGAGCCGGAGTATGTTTTTGTGACTCGATGGAGCCCCTCCGGAAATGCTTGTGTTTTGTCTTCGGGAGGTGTTAGCCCTAGTTTTGTTCGTCGGATGTTGATTTCGACTTCGTCGTTGTTTTTGTAGCATGGGTATTTAGCTACGGTGCGAATTTCGTCGAATTCCGAGGTTGTTCGGTCTTCGCGTCATTTTGACGTTTTATTTTAATTAACTGATATAATATTATATCATGTTAATTGTTTGTGTTGTATGGCTTATTTTATTATTAGCTTAATCTATAGTGGCTGAGTTTTATATTACTTAAGTTATATTATATTATATCTAGCTTGAGTTGTGAGTGGATAGACTTTATATATATAGTTTATTTTAGTTTTACCCCATTCTTCTTCCCCAAAAAGGAAGGCTAGCTTCCAACGGAAGGAGCTTGTGTGACGGGAGTAGCTGGGGTTTCGGCCGCCGATTTCTTGCTAGTTAGAGCCCGGATTTCTCGTGCAAAGGCAGATCTGGACTGCTCTCGCCCAGATCTACCTCCCTAGGGTAAGTATTTCAAGTTCTAAGGTTTGTCCTTGTAGCTAGGGTTTGCGGGTTAGCTTGTCTTCCCTCTAAAAGCTCCAGATCTTTTCTTAGGTGGTTGATCTTGCTGTCAGTGCGGAGTGAGGAGTGTAGCTGCCGATTCTTGGGAAGTAAAGGCAAGTGGTGCTCTTTGCCCTTTCCAAGTTGACTTTATTCACCTTATTCTTCTTGGTAGCTCTTTCTTTTTTGTTCTCTTCTTAGAACTTAGGGCTGCTGTAGATCTTTTCCAGAGTTAGTCTGCTATATAGCTCGTCCAGGCTTAGTTTTAGTCGGTTGTAGATTTTGGCTTCGGTTAACCTGTTGTTAAGGTAGAGTAGGTCCAGCTAGTCCAGGAAATAAGAGGCAATAGACTGGTTTTTGGGAAGCTGTAGCTTAGCAGGGTAAATTTGGGTGGAAATTATAGTTGCTAACTCTTTGTGAGCAGGCGTGGAGTGTATCTTAGTGCAGAAGTCCAGTTTTTTAGGCAAAGTGTAAAAGCGTTGAGTGTGGTGGACACACTCAACGCCTAACTGTTTTGTTCTGGAGTCTAAGTAAAAAGAGTTGACAGCATTGAGTGAGTTGAACTCACTCAATGTCGTCTGTTTAGCCAGTGTTCTTAGTAAAAAGCGTTGACAGCATTGAGTGAAGTGAGCTCACTCAACGCCGTCTGCCTTGTTAGTTTTTCTAAGCCTTTTGGAGTTGAGTGAGTTGAACTCACTCAACGCCGTCTTGCCAGTCAGACTTTTCTAAGACTTTTGGCGTTGAGTGAGTTGAGCTCACTCAACGCCGTCTTGCCAGTCAGACTTTCTAAGCCTTTTGGCGTTGAGTGAGTTGAGCTCACTCAACGCCTTCTTGCTAGTCAGACTTTTCTAAGTCTTTTGGCATTGAGTGAGTTGAACTCACTCAACGCCGTCTTGCCAGTCAGACTTTTCTAAGTCTTTTGGCGTTGAGTGAGTTGAGCTCACTCAACGCCGTCTAGCCAGTCAGTTTTTTTCTAAGTCTTTTGGCATTGAGTGAGTTGAGCTCACTCAATGCCATCTAGGCAGTCAGATTTTTTTTCTAAGTCTTTTGGCGTTGAGTGAGTTGAGCTCACTCAACGTCGTCTAGTCAGGCAGTTTTTCTAAGCCAAAAGCGTTGAGTGTGGTGAACTCACTCAATGGCTTTGGCTGTTTGGCTTTGACAGCATTGAGTGTGGTGAACTCACTCAACGCTGTTTACCTAGCTTGATAGTTTAAGGCAAAAGCATTGAGTGTGGGGAGCTCACTCAATGCCTTAGGCTGTTTAGCGTTGGCCGAGTTGAGTAAGCGTTTTGCGGCTAAGTGTTTTGGCATTGAGTGAGTGGTGTTCACTCAACGCGGCATCGAGTGAACTCGATGCTTTTCCCGCTTGGTGTTTTAGCATTGAGTGAGTGGTGCTCACTCAACGCGGAGTCGAGTGTACCCGACGCAGCATCGAGTGTACTCGACGCTTTTCCCTTAAACTTGCAGTTTTTTCCCGAGTCTCTTAGTGTGGGTTTTTATAGGGTTTTGGTGATGTTTTCGGCTAGTTTTCGAACGCCGAATCGTGAATCATGACAGGTAGTTCTTTTGATTTTCTTGAAAGGGATGTTTGTTGTTGAGCCGTGGCCACCACCATTTTAGCCCCAGTTTGGGCCGGTGTGTTGGACCCCAAGGCTGCACCGGTGACCCCTGAGTTGTTTGGATCTGGTTGTTTGAAAGAGGGCTATTTTTGGTCACCAACCCAGATCCATGGTTTTACCACTTCTAATGATTCACAATTTGCGACTGTTATTTCCTTTCTTTCCTTATTATTTGGGCATTTTGTGGCTTTGTTGTTCTACAGGTTTTTAGCAGAGCATGTTGTTATTCACGCACTTGGTGCGCTTTGATTACTCTTTTCCTTCGAGTACTTTACTCTTGCTGTCAAATTTTCTACCTTTTGCCGAATTTATCAGCATTCTTTTGTAGGGTTTGGTAACCCCCCCCCCCTTTTATTGCTTTTGATCTACTGCTCCTTTACTGCTTGTTTTTCTCTTGCTGAGGTGTTCTTTCTTTGAATGCCTCAGGTTCAGGGTTGTAGCCGATTAAGCGGTTAGTTTTCTTTTGGAGCTTGCTAGTGATCTGCTGTTTTGCTGAGGGTTATTTCCCTCATCTTTGTGAGGTAGTTCTTTTCTTGTTTCCTTATGTATAGACATGCATATTCACCAGTGGTTTCGTGTCAGGTTGTTAACGCCCACTGGTGGTTTTCCTTATGATGCTAAGTATGTGACTTAAACTGCTAGTTTTTGCCTATTTTTTAAAGGTTGTTTACTTGCTCTCTGGGAATGCTTTATGCTAAAATGCGTGTTAGGTATTTTAACTCATAAAAGCATTACTATATATACTTCATACATGCCATATTTCTAAACTTAAAGTACAACTTTCCAAAGTAACGTAAAGACTATTTTCATATTATACTAAATTTAGAGTCCTGCATTTCATAAGTTGTCCTTCAGGGACATTCACGCTCATGTAGGACGTCAAATCACCTTAACCAAGGTAATTTTCGCAACGTATAAATATATTTTACTTGTGGACTATTTGATCCACTGTGCCGAGGGATACGGCTATCCAACTTAATTGGATTTCTTTCATAATAAATTATGATTTTCGGTTAAACCTTAGAGTCTGGAGTTTTGCCTGAGCGTTTGCAGTTATCCCCTACACGGCGTGGCATCATGGCGCGTATTTTCCCCTACTCTGATATAATTTTATTGATGAGGAAATGCGGGTCGTGATAGCGCGGTTTGAGATGGTTAACCGGTTTGCTGTTTGTAGGTTGTGCAACTAGCACTGAGAAGCCAGGACTTTGGTGGTGACTACGGTCAGGGATCAATGAAGCTTTCGATTTACAATCAGCGGTTAGCAACAGGTCGCAGTTACGGCCAGTCGGTCTTCACTCCTTCAGCAATTCCAGTTCAATAACATGTCCGCCGGTCTGGGCGTTCTGGGCGGTCTATTCTTCAGTTCGGCAGCGGCTTGTTCGCGGTCTAACGGGGGCTAGGCGACCTCAGCGGTCAGGAGTCTTGCAGTTTGCAGACAGCTCTTCTTCATCTTGAATAACGAGTAGTCCGCGCAACCTCGCAGTCTCAGCGGACTTCGCTATTCTGTTCGGCAAGGGAGGCAGTCTCGGCGGTCTCATCCTCTGTCCGTCCGGCTTCTATTTTTTGTTGTTCTCTGCTTCTTTGTTTCTACTTGGTGAAATCATGTCTCGTTATGTATACCTCTTGCTGTAAAGAAGACTGTTAATATATGACCTGCTTGTTACTTTCCTTGCATCTGATTTATTAAGCTTGATTGTGGTTGGAGTGTTCCTGCGCCTAGTTCCCGTTTTCCGTTATATCAAATATTTTAACAAGTTTGCCATTGTCCAAGGCTGCATTGCGTGATAAAGGTTGATTAGTTTGTTGGAAACAAATAGTAGGTCCAATTAACTTGTACAAAGGAACGTTCTACTGCATTATGGTGATGAAATAATTACTTGAACAATACATCAACACATGCAAAGTGTTAAACCACAACAAAGATTATAATACAACACAACACATTACTCATCATACACCACAACAGTTCAAACACTTCACGCTTGTAAGTGGCCACACACAAAATTAGGGCGGATCCAGGAATTTCAATTACAACCACATGTCTAACTTTTGTCTACTCTGGGTAAGCTTCTCATCTTTTGTGTTCGCACAATTTTTTTTCAAGCTGACCGCCCAAGCTATTCACACAAGACCAGCTCAAACCTTCACTTTATCCTCGTTCACTGGCTTCAAGGAGGAGTTCCCAAACACCTATGTTGTTATTTCTAATGTTGAGCCACAATTACAAGCTCGACGTGTTGAGAAATGAACGGACGGCTCAACATCAAGAACTAAACCGGCAGGGTTTAATGAAGCAGCAGAAGCCGAAAGGTGATCAAGATGATATGGTGGAAAACGAAGCAGAATACAGTAATTGATCCTTTAAATGTTATTGTAATTTGCATGGAAACTGCAAGTATAAAAGAGCATTCAGTCTATGATATAATGTGTGAAACAAAAAAATTATGATGAATGAAGTTTGAATGAGAGTTCCATGCATATTTTCTTATTCATCTTCCCTGTCTGTTTTTTCGTTTTTGATCCACGTCTTGCTTTTCTAACAATGGTATCAGAGCCTTTTGAGGTTTCTGCATATAAGTACCATTTTCAAATAATGGGCTCACAATCAACCCCTTCTGTACTGCTTCCTTAAGTTGTGGCCCCCCATCTTCAATGGGTGCTTGTATGACCAGTGGGCTATTAAGATGCAAACATTATTCGACTTCCAGAACCTCTGGGAGATCGTTGAAAATGTACCTTAGTACAATGGAAAGACTAAAGATGGAGAGATAGCACAAATGCCCAAGGAAGAGAACAAAAAACTCCCTGGCATTGCTGATTATCCAACAATCAGTTTCCTCCTCCATTTTCCCGCGCATAATGAATGCCAAAACCACAAAGGTGGCATGGGACATCCTCAAGTAAATCAATCAAGGTGACAAAAAGGTCATCCATATTCAACGTTAGAACTTAAGATGCCAGTTCGATGCCATAAATATGGAAGCAAACGAGACGATATTTGGCTACATGTGTTAGGAGAAGAAGGGGGAGGGAGATAGAATTCTAGAGAAGATTTGAAAATTAGGGTTAAGGAGGGTAGAGAAGAGGGAAAACCAGAAATATTCTTGCTTCCTTCAAAAAGGGGGGTTCCGAGTATATTTATACCCGGACCTAAGGCCGGCCGGCCCCAATGGGGGCTGAACCGGGTTGGTTCAGCCCCGAGGGCTGGTTCTTCAAAGAGTGGGGGCTGAACCCATTGGTTTAGCCCCGTTGTTGCCCCCGCATCTCTCCCGCCATCTCTTGTACTAACGCCTAAATAGCTGGGCTTCGCCGGGGGGCGTAACATTCCCTTCACCATCGAGAACCAGCTTATTCTCAAGGTGGCAATCGGGGTAGAGCTCCCGAAACTCCAATAAGTCGACCCAGGTGTTGTGCTCTTCTGTTAGATTCTTCCACTTGACTAGTAACTCAGGATAGTATATCGTGCCTCAGCACTTCCACTTGATCAACAAAATGTCTTCAGGGACCAGGCGTAGCTCGCCCGTACTGGTAGTCTCGGGCAAGAGGAGACTAGGTTGAATAGTGTCGCTGATTTTCTTCTTTAACAAGGAGACATGAAAATTCGAATGTATCCGCGATCCTTTGGAATATGCCAACGTATAAGCAACTAGCCCAACCCATCGAGTGATCCGGAAGGGACCATAGTAACGGGGTGCCAGCTTCTGGTTCGTCCGCTGTGCTATAAAAAACTGTCGGTAGGGGCAGAGCTTGAGAAAGACCTCATCCCCCACCTGAAACTCTCCATCCGTCCGATGCTTGTCAGCCTGTGCCTTCATACAATCATGCGCTGTCCAGAGATTCTCGCGCAAAGTGGCGAGTGTGCAGTCATGATCATGCAGTGAACGGTCAACCGTGGCCAATGCCATACTACCCGGCTAATAACTGCTCAGTGAAGGAGGAGGAAGACCGTACACTACCTCAAAGGGGGTTAGCTTGCTGGCCGAATGGTAAGAACTGTTGTAACAGTATGAAAGAAAAGGGATAGATACTACTCTAGAGGGGGGTGAATAGAGTAATCAAAAATTGCACTAGCAAAGTTGACTGTCTACTCAACTCCCTTGGAGTTAATTGCGGAATGAAGGTTATAGATATTTGAGATGAAACCCTAAAGCCTAACACAAGTGATGTGCACAAAAGGCAGCCAACTGTAATTACAGTTAAGGCTTGGAATCCTAAATAGCAACTAGCAATCCTAGTTAAAATCTAATCACAGCCAATCAGCACAGAGAATTAATTAAACAATACAGATGACACAAGGAATTTATAGTGGTTCCCCAAACAACTTGGGTACGTCCACTCTTCTACCAACAAGGTAGGAATCCACTAAGGTTTTTGATCAGGTGCCCTGCCACCAATAAGATCTGCTTCAGGTAGATCCAGAAACCCTTTAGACTTTGATCAGGTGTCTAAAAACTAACACAGGTTTTTGATCAGGTGCCCTGCCACCAAGGTATACTTTTGAAGGGAGTAATAACCCTTTACAGGAGGGGGAAAGGAGGTTAAGATGTCTTCTCTATTTTACAAAAGATTAGAGAAGCACAAGAACTTGCACTGAGCTAGAAAGCTCTAAAGAATCAAGGCTCCCCCTGGCTAAAAGAATGTTCAGGTGAAGTCTTGCTTCAGTGCAGAAACACTTCAAAAAATCTGAAGGAAAAAGCTACAAGAAGATAAAGAATATGAAATGAAAATTCTTCTTCACGCAGCTATCTTCTTCTTCTTCTTCTTCAAAAAGCTCTGAGTGAAAATCTTCCTGGAGGCAGGAGAACTCAGGTTGAAGAAGAGTGTAGAACTAAAACTTCTTCTCAGTTAGATGTGAACGAGCTGAGTGCAGTTGTAAACTATAAGTTGTAAGCTTGAATGCTGCTGTTAGCTTTTTGTATATCAGAACTAGTTGATTTCTTTCTCCCAAGAATTCTTTATATAGCAGCAGCAACAACGGCTCTCATTTGAGTTTGAATCTTGTCTTCTACTGAAATCTGCAAGCTGGGCTGCAAATAGTATAAAGCAAAACAAATACTGCAGACAGATATCCTATAAGAGGATAAAGCTTTCTAAGAAGCTGCAAATAACTCTGATGAAATAATACTAGAGAAAGTCACATCAGAAAAGACTCTTTACAGCCAAGGAAGACTTTTTGAGTCTAACGGCTATAAAGGACAGCCTGGCAGATAAAGCAGAAATCATATCTCAGCTAATAAGACAAACAACTTTGTCAGAAAAAGATTAACTCATACATAAGGAATGGAGCAGATATTGCATGGAAATAATATCATAAATTTATTCAAACAATCTTTTATAAAATATGCCAAAATAAATATGAAATAAATCACATCATAGAAGACGACAAAACTACTCAAACATACAGCAAAACGTCGAACGACTCGAAGATCGTCAGATATCGTCGACTATCAGACAGATAGTCGAATGATCCAGATAGTCGAACTATCAAAGAAGATAGTCGAACTACCTCAACAGATAGTCGAACTATGGCAGATAGTTGAGCTATCATATAGTCGATCTATCAGGACAGATAGTCGAACTACCAAAGCAAAACAGATAGTCGACCTATCAAACAGATAGTCGAACTATTACAGAAAACAGATAGTCGACCTATCAACAGATAGTCGAGCTATCAGATAGTCGAACTATCCAAGCAGATAGTTGAACTATCAAGAAGGGCAGATAGTCGACCTATCAACAGATAGTCAAACTATCAAAGAGAACAGATAGTCGACCTATCAACAGATAGTCGAACTATCAGATAGTTGAACTATCCAAGCAGATAGTTGAACTATCAAGAAGAGCAGATAGTCGACCTATCAACAGATAGTCGAACTATCAAAGAGAACAGATAGTCGACCTATCAAACAGATAGTCGAACTATCAAAGAAGAACAGATAGTCGACCTGTCAAGCATATAGTCGAACTATCAAGGAAGAACAGATAGTCGACCTATCAAGCAGATAGTCGAGCTATCAGGAAGATGATCGTCGATCGGCTGATCGACGATAGTCGAGCGACGTTCGACTATAGTCGAACCAGAAATTACTTAGCCAGATTTTCATCTGGACAGACAATTCTACACAACTAGAGAATCTATCCTATCAACTAACCTTTGACCATAGATAAATCTTGGGTCAAGAGACTAAAAGAGAAGACTGAACTCAAATCAAAACCTAGGGTACCAACAATCTCCCCCTATTTGAGTTAAGTCTCTCAACAATTAAAACATACAAAACTAATTACTGAAAGTAAATAAAATGCATGAAGAGAAATAACTAAGCAGATAACATCAATAAAACAAATAAGCAATTAACTGTCAATCAATGAAATTTTAAGATGCTTCAGAGTTAGGTTTAGGATCAGAAGAGCTAAAAACAAAAGTAATCTTTCTAGAGGGATCTAGAGCTTCTTTTCTCGACAACTTCAGGTCTTGTTCTCCAATGATTTTCAATTCTGATGCTCTTGGGACAACTGCCTCAGGATGCTTTTCCATGTATTTTGAAGGATCAAATACCTCAGGTCTAACCTGGAATTTATCGAGCTCCTTCATTCTGAATTTTGACATCGTGGTCAATCCTGCAGTGTCTTTTCCTTCTGCTTTAACTTTCTTAATTTGAGCTGCTCCAACAAGTTCAAGAAAACGAGCCATCCTAAAATTAGGATCAAGCTCTGGGCTTTCATAAACATTCTCAGAAGATGTATCAACTGGTTCTTTATCCTGAATAACTAGATAAGAAGAAGGAGTAGACTTAGCAAATATCTTGCTAGATTTTTAAGAGAAAATAATTCGCTGACCATTTGAAACAGCCTTCGTAGTATGATCTGGCTTTGGAGAGGTTGAGCTCTTGAGTTCTTTAGAATGAGGAGGAGAGAAAGTTGGTCTTTGATACACTACCTCCTTTACTTGTTCCTTAACAGCATCAAGTCTTTGATAGCCAGTTTGAGTTTTACCTTGATATCCTTGTGAACTTCTCCTTTGAGATGACTGAGATGGATTGAACCTTTCAGACTGAGCAGCAGGGTTTGCAGATAAGTTTCCTGAGGCTCCTGCACTGGGAGGTGGAGGAGGAGGACCTCTAGGATTCCATCTTGGGACAGGACTGTCATACCTCTTTGACTTATTCCTTTGCTTCTGCTGATTCTTAGAGAAAGCCATCCAGTGCTGGAAATCTTTTGATTTAGGATCAATTCCTTTCAGGATATAATAAGGAGTATCATTATCTGGATTTGGAGGAGGAGGAGCCACAACTTTCCTTTTCTTTTTAGCAGTTCTCTTTCTTTTAGACTCATCAGATTCATCAGAATCAATATCATCCTCAGAATTTGAAGAAATAGGAAGATCATACGGATTAATTGCTTCTTGCAAAGCTCTTTCCTTTTCTTTTAGAGCAGCTTTTTCTAATTCTTCTTCTATGGCATCCTGTGCCAGGAGAGCATCTAAATCCAATCCAGGGGAATCATCCCATACAGTAGACTTTTCAATTTGAGCATTTGAAGCCTTTTCTTGTTGATCAGAAACTGTCATGGTGACCAGTTCTGCTTGCACTGCTAGCTGAGCTGGCTGAGCAGCCTCAGAAACTTGAGCAACTGGTTCTGTTTCAGTTTGAACTTCTGTAACTGGTAGGTGATCAGGCTCTTGAACATCTAGTACTTCTTCCATATTATCTGTAGTATTATGAATAAAATTTTGTTAAATGACATCTAATCATCCCTTCTAGGTATTCCCATACAAGCATATCAGTTATCAAGTCTAAAAAGTAAGTAAAAGGGATACCTTCATAATTGACCTTTGCGTGTCCTAACTCCCATAATTCATCTATAAAGGAAGTGATAACTCCTTCTAGGTATAGGGCGACCAGGGGAGTAGAACATTCTTCCAGGAAAACTTTGACAATAAATTCAGACTTCAATAAGGCATCAAGAAATTTCTTTTTCAGATAAACTTTGAGGAGGAGCTGATTCTTCTATTTCTTTCTTTGCCACTGCAGGAGGATCTGCTGGAGGGGAGGCCAAAGGTAGCTCATAGACATCTTCATTAAGCATCTCCCCCTGCCTGATTTCAGTAGATACTGAAACCAGGCCCCTAGAGGAAGAGGGCTCAGCAGACTTTGAGATTGCTTGAATAGCAGCTGTCAAAGAAGAAATAGAGGAAGCAATGGGGAGCAATTGCCTCTTCAATCATAATTTTGATTGAGGGGGTAATTAACTCCAGGATGCTAGAGATGAAAGCTGCAGTGATTTTAAAGGATGATGATGATGGGGGAATCTCAGAGGATGGATGATCAGCAGGGATGGTGTATTCTTGATGATCTGGAGAGTGAACTGGAGAGTGAACTGGAGAGTGAACTGGAGATGGATAGGAGGATGCAGGGTGATCAATGTGATCTGAAGAAGGAATTGGAGAATGAGGAGGAGTAGAAATCTCAGAAACCAATAAATCAAAACTGGGATGAGAGATCCCAGCAAGATGAGATGGGAGAGGAGATGCAGGAGGTGATGCATGGTGAGAAGCAGATGAATCAGGAAGATGAGAAGCAGAAGGTCGTACTTCAATTGAAGTTGATGGAACTTCAACTGAAGTAGACGGCAAAGCAGATGAAGAAGATGGAAGGGAGAGGTTTGCTGAGCCAGCTTCTTATAGGGGAGGAGTGACTGAGGCAGTCCTGGTGCTCTCAGATGCGGCTGGAGCAACCCCTGCAGGAGCAGGCTTCAGAAAAGTTCTTTTCCACTTGGCGAACAAGGTTGGATCCATCTTCTTGCTGGCGTTGATGGAGGTAGCAGCTGAAACTAATAGATGGGGATATTTCTCCTTCAGAAAAATCCCGACCACCCTACCTAGGGTGACTTCTTTCTTGCTGTTCTTTTTCCTGATCAAATCAAACAGAACTCCTGCCCAATTAATCTGTTTCTTATTCACAATTGCACACATCAGTGCAAACTGCTGCCTTGTAATATTGTCATGGGCGGAATGCTTTCCCAGTAGCACTTTTCCGACGATTTCAGCAAGAAACTTAATCTTAAACGGAAAATTTACTTTAAGCAGCTTAGAGGGAATGCCTTCGGCATGTCCCAGCTCTGTCAGCATTCTCCCAAACTCTGGGGTATCTTGCTCGTACTCTTCTTCCCCATTTATCAATCCAAATATTTCAGTTAAATTGGCGGGAGTCAAAGTTACCTCTTCTCCGCCAATGGTTCCGGTCATTGAATCATCATTTGAAGACGAAGTGAATGCCCATTATTTGATCTCTTGAATATTTATCTTTATCCTAGAGGACATGAGCTTTTCTAAACCTTGATCTTTGCATAAGGTGAGAATTTCCATAATTCCGGATTCGGAGCAGCTGAAGGAATCGAAATCCACACTGAATCCTGCATCGAACTTTACTACTGCTAGGAGCACTGGAGCTATCGCCATCGAAAGGGTTGGAGAAGACGAGGGAGAGACGGCGAGGACGAAGCGGCAGAAATCGCAAGACAAAGAGCAAGCAGGAAGACGGAATGCAAAAAGACGCTCTCCGTCGACGATAAAAGCAACTATCTCTTAACCTAGGTCGACCATCGGCTTTATATTAAAACAACGATCGTCGATCTATTTAAAAGATACCGGAGACGATGGTCGAACGGTCGTTCGACGATCGGTCCTGAAGCAGAGTAGTCGATCAATCGTTCGACTATTTCTGTCTTCACAAACAACAAGCTGTCGTCAACCATACATCGACGATAGGCTCGACCTGTTCGACTATCTTCGAACGCCGGTCGACGATCTTCAAGCAGATAAGCTATGTTCAACCATAGGTCGACGATAGGCTTGATCCGATCGACTATCTTCGAGCGTCGTTCGACGATCTTCAAACAAGTTTCAACAAGGCAGACGTCACACTTAGTCTCTTCCATTAATCATGCCTAGTTGAACCAAAAAGAACAGATGCTTCTGTTCATCTAAGGGCTTGGTGAATATATCACCTCTCTGAAGGTCTGTGGATATGAACTCAAGGCTGATCTTGTTCTTTTCCACACAATCTCTCAGGAAATGGTGCCGGATCTCAATGTGTTTCGTTCTAGAGTGGTGCACTGGATTTTGTGCAATAGAGATAGCACTGGTACTATCACACATGATTTTTGTGTTCTTGTGTGAGTACCCATAATCCAAAAGTTGGTTTTGTATCCACAGGATCTGTGAACAACAACTAGCAGCTGCTATATATTCAGCCTCTGCAGTTGAAGTTGAGACAGAAGCCTGCTTCTTACAGAACCAAGAGACCAATCTCTCTCCCAGGAACTGACAAGTTCCTGAGGTACTTTTCCTGTCAACTCGACAGCCAGCATAATCAGAATCAGAATATCCAATTAATTCAAATTCTGACTCAGCTGGATACCAAAGTCCTAGATTTGGACATCCCTTCAGGTATCTCAAGATTCTCTTGAGAAGAATCAGATGAGATTCCTTGGAGTTGACCTGGAATCTAGCACAAAGGCATGTAGCAAACATTATGTCTGGCCTACTTGCAGTTAAATACAATAGGGAACCAACAATGGCCCTATAATTCTTTTGATCAACAGGCTTTCCCTGATCATCAGAATCAATAACTACATTAGTAGCCATAGGTGTATGCATTGCTGAAGCATCAGCCATCCCAAACTTCTTTACCAATTCCTTGGCATATTTGGATTGGGAGATGAAGATGCCATCAGCATCTTGCTTTACTTGGAGACCAAGAAAGTAAGACAGATCACCCATACTACTCATCTCAAACTTGGAATGCATCAAGTTAGAGAACTTTTTGCACAGTTTGGGATCTGTGGAACCAAAAATAATGTCATCCACATACACTTGAACTAACAGGATTGTGTCCTTGTGGTGCTTGACAAAAAGGGTTCTATCAACTACTCCCCTAACAAAGTTGTGCTCTAACAGGAAACTAGCTAGAGTCTCATACCAGGCTCTTGGTGCTTGTTTGAGTCCATAAAGAGCTTTTTGCAACTTGAATACATGTGAGGGTTGAGTTAAAGAGACAAACCCAGGTGGTTGTTCAACAAATACCTCTTCCTTTAGCTCACCATTTAGAAAGGCACTTTTGACATCCATCTGAAAAACTTTAAACTTCATATAGGCTGCATAGGCTAGAAAGATCCTTATTGCCTCTAGCCTTGCAACAGGAGCAAAGGTTTGGTCATAATCTATACCTTCCTCCTGTCTGTAGCCCTGAGCTACAAGCCTAGCTTTGTTCCTTACAATGATTCCATTTGCATCCAACTTGTTTCTATACACCCACTTGGTGCCTATGATCAGTTGGCCTTTAGGTCTTGGAACCAAAGTCCATACTTTACAACTTTCGAACTGATTGAGTTCCTCTTGCATAGCAATGATCCAGTGGGGATCTAGCTCAGCATCTTTAATGGTGAGGGGCTCAATCTGTGAAAGGAAACAAGCATGCATCACATCCTGTCTTAACTGATGTCTTGTTTGAACACCAGCTGATATGTCTCCAATCACTTGAGATGTAGGATGATCTCTAAGTGTGACAACATCAGCAGGTGGGATGTGATCTTCAGCAATAGTTGGGATTAATTCCTCAGGAGGAATTTGATCTACTATTGGTGGAACAACAACAACTTCTGCAAGGTCTTCATCACTGTCTGATTCAGTGATATGAAGAGTTGAAAGATGGAGAATCTCTTGAGTGACATCTTTGGTAGATTCTGGTACCTGTAATGAACTTGAGGAAGGTGAAGTTTCCTTCTCCTTGTAAAACATTTGAGATTCATCAAAGGACACATGAACAGACTCTTTAATTTTAGAAGAAGATTTATTAAATACCCTATAAGTTTTGCTTACTTGGGAATATCCAAGAAAAATTCTCATTGAAGATTTTGCTTCAAATTTTCTAAGGTATTCTTTATTACTATTATGAATATAAACTACACAACCAAATACTCTAAAATAATTTATTTTAGGTTTCTTTCCTTTAAGCAACTCATAAGGAGTTTTACACTTAAGTTTGTGTATCAGACTTCTATTCAAGACATAGTTGGTTGTACTAACAGCTTCTGCCCAATAGGAAAGAGGCATATTAGCATATGCCAACAATGTGCCAGCAGCTTCAATCAGGGTTCTGTTTTTCCTTTCCACTACCCCATTTTGTTGGGGAGTTCTAGGAGCTGAGAAGCTATGTTTGATACCTTCTCTCTCACAGAATTCTTGCATGAGAAGAGAGTCAAACTCAGTACCATGATCACTTCTGATCAAGGCCACATGAGTAGAGTACTCAGTCTGCACACATAATAGAAAATCTGTAAGGGCTTTGAAGTTATCAGCCTTAGTTCTCAAAAAGAACACCCAACTGAACCTAGAGAAGTCGTCTACAATGACTAGGGTGTAATACTTCCCTCCTAAACTCTGTACATTTATTGGGCCAAATAGGTTCAAATGTAATAAATACAGGATTCTAGGAGAATCACTTTTATTTACTGATTTAAATGAATTCTTGGTTTTCTTGCCTAATTGACAAGCCTTGCATAGGCTCTCCTTCTTGTAGGGGCAGGAAGGTAAACCTCTAATAAGATTGTGTTTAGATAACCTAGATATATTCTTGAGGTTAACATGGCTAAGTCGTTTATGCCATAATGTATTGTTATTTGTTACTTCATTAAATAAGCAGATTTCAGAGTGAGTTGAGTTAAAATCTACTAAATAAATGTTACCTTGTCTAATACCTACTAACACAATATTATTATTTAAAGTAATATTACAAAGGGAGTTAGAAAATGATACCTGGTATCCAGCATCACATAACTGACTTACTGAAATGAGATTATGCTTCAGTCCAGTTACATAAGCAACTCTCTTGAATGTTACAGCTCCAATTGTCATCCTGCCATAGCCTTCAGTTTGACCACAGCTTGAATCTCCAAAGATTACCTTTGGGCCAAGCTTGGCCTTGAACCTTGACAGATGTTCTTTATTTCCTGTCATATGCTTGGAGCAACCACTATCCAAATACCACTTATTCTGAGTGATAGGATAGGTCTTCACCTGTAAATAAATCAATTAAACATTGTGGACCCAGGTAACCTTGGGTCCCTTGTTTTTCACATAAGAAAAACTGGAAATAAATGAATAAGCAGGTTGAGGGTGATAACCTAACGGCGAAGATCTCCTAGGTGGGATTCTCCATGCAGATGATGGGTCAATGAACCTAGGGTTTCTATTTTCATTCTGGTTTCTAAAGTTCTGGTTGAAGTTTTGAAATTCATATTGAAAACATCGATCAACGTTCGACGATGGGTGCCCAGATCGTCGATCTCCGTTCGACCATTGGGCCTGCGATCGTCGAGCAGCGTTCGACGCTCTTTGTATTTCCTTAAAATTTTATTTTCTTTTCTCTCTCTTAGCTTTATTTAAAGCTTTATTAACTTGATTAACTTGCTCAGTATTTTTTATTCCACTAGATGAAATAAAATTCACTGGAGTTGAAAGTTGGTTTTTAAGAATGATTGGGGGTTCACTAGAAGATGCTCCTAAGCCTAATTTGTTGTTGCCTGACCTAGTGTTAGACATGCTGGTTATTTCAAGCAACTTAAGGCTTCTACCATTCAGAGATTCTTCTAACCTTTTTGACTTAGCTAATTCATTCTTAAGGAATTTTATTTCTTCACTAGAATTAGTGAGTTCTGCTATTAACCTAATGTTTTCATTAGAAATTAATTCAGATTCAGCTAGTTTATTTTTAAGCTCTTTTATTTCCTTTTCAGAACTAATTAAATCTAAACATAAAGATTTAAAATCTGATTTAAATTCATCAGATGTAAAATCGTAAGATGACAATACCTCATCTTCAGTTGGCATTTCTTCATCAGAATCTGAACTCTCTGCAGCTGAGTGATTGCTGCAGGCATCAATTGCCATCAGGCAAACTTCCTTTGCCTTCTTTTCTTCCTCATCCTCACTGGAGCTTGAGGAGGAAGATTCCTCATCAGAATCGCTCCAGGTTTTAGCAACAAAGCCTCTCTCCTTCTTTTTGTTCTTGTAGGAGGATGGCTTGGAATGCTTCCTGTGTTGATCCTTGTCTTTCCTTTTCTCTTTATTCTTTTCCTCTGGACAGTCTGGAAGAATATGTCCAGGCTTTCTGCAACCATAGCAAATTATTTCTTTAGTAGGAGTGCGATCATACCTTGGTTTTTCTTCATACTTTGAAGACTTCTTTCTGAATTCTTTCCTTCCCATCTTGAGAAACCTTTTGGCAAATAATGCCAACAGTTCCTCATTGAACTGGCTTCCTTCAGAAGTATCAGCAGCTTTGAGAGAAAGTGTTTGCTCTTTTCTAGTAGGAGTTGGGGTCTTTGCTTCAGCCTCAGCTTCCCTGGACTTCAGCACTTGCTCAAAAGACTTGAGCTTGCCGAGAAGGGCTTCTGTTGAAATTTCTGTTATGCTTCTGGCCTCCTTGATAGGCCAGATCCTCAGATCCCATGTGCTAGAGAAGCACATAAGAATCTTATCATTGACCTCTATCAATGAGATATCCTTATCAAGAGTCCTCAGCTCATTGATGATTGAGCTGAGCCTTGTGTACATTGCTTCAACTGATTCAGCATCAGTTTTCTTGAAATTCTCATACTGGGAGATAAGGTTGGACCTTCTATCCTTCCTTTCATCAGTTGAACCAACTACAATCTGGTTCAGTGTATCCCACATTGCTTTTGCTGAGGAGCAGTCAGCAACCTTCTGGAATACTTCATCAGACATTGTCTGAGCCAGAATGTTCATTGCCTTAGCATCTGCTATCTTTGCCTTTTTGTATTCATCATTGTAATCTGGAGAAGGCACTGCACTCATATCAGTTGATGATGAAGCAGTAGCTGCAGCAGGTGCTCTTGGTGTTCCTGACAAAATAGAAGCAAAAATACTCTCATCAATAGAGTTCATATATAGTTTAATCCTTGCCTTCCAGATGCTGAACTTGGCTAAGTTGCATGTTGGAGGTCTGGTGCTAGAGTAATCCTTGAACTGGGCTATGATAGTGAAAGTGAATATCTATAAACTTTGGTATCTATCAGGATCTTGTGACTTAGGTGTTAGCCTATGCAGTCAGAGAACCTCCCTCTAATACCAATTGAAAGAAAAGGGATAGATACTACTCTAGAGGGGGGGTGAATAGAGTAATCAAAAATTGCACTAGCAAAGTTGACTGTCTACTCAACTCCCTTGGAGTTAATTGCGGAATGAAGGTTATAGATATTTGAGATGAAACCCTAAAGCCTAACACAAGTGATGTGCACAAAAGGCAGCCAACTGTAATTACAGTTAAGGCTTGGAATACTAAACAGTAACTTAAGGTCTCCTTTTAGTCGACCCCTATTGTCAACCTTAGCAATCCTAGTTAAAATCTAATCACAGCCAATCAGCACAGAGAATTAATTAAACAATCCAGACGACACAAGGAATTTATTGTGGTTCCCCAAACAACTTGGGTACGTCCACTCTTCTACCAATAAGGTAGGAATCCACTTAGGTTTTTGATCAGGTGCCCTGCCACCAATAAGATCTGCTTCAGGTAGATCCAGAAACCCTTTAGACTTTTGATCAGGTGTCTAAAAACCAACACAGGTTTTTGATCAGGTGCCCTGCCACCAAGGTATACTTTTGAAGGGAGTAATAACCCTTTACAGGAGGGGGAAAGGAGGTTAAGATGTCTTCTCTATTTTAAAAAAGATTAGAGAAGCACAAGAACTTGCACTGAGCTAGAAAGCTCTAAAGAATCAAGGCTCCCCCTGGCTAAAAGAATGTCCAGGTGAAGTCTTGCTTCAGTGCAGAAACACTTCAGAAAATCTGAAGGAAAAAGCTACAAGAAGATTAAGAATATGAAATGAAAATTCTTCTTCAGGCAGCTATCTTCTTCTTCTTCTTCAAAAAGCTCTGAGTGAAAATGTTCCTGGAGGAAGGAGAACTCAGGTTGAAGAAGAGTGTAGAACTAAAACTTCTTCTCAGTTAGATGTGAACGAGCTGAGAGCAGTTGTAAACTGTAAGTTGTAATCTTGAATGCTGCTGTTAGCTTTTTGTATATCAGAACTAGTTGATTTCTTTCTCCAAAGAATTCTTTATATAGCAGCAGCAGCAACGGCTCTCATTTGAGTTTGAATCTTGTCTTCTACTGAAATCTGCAAGCTGGGCTGCAAATAGCATAAAGCAAAACAAATACTGCAGACAGATATCCTATAAGAGGATAAAGCTTTCTAAGAAGCTGTAAATAACTCTGATGAAATAATACTAGAGAAAGTCACATCAGAAAAGACTCTTTACAGCCAAGGAAGACTTTTTGAGTCTAACGGCTATAAAGGACAACCTGGCAGATAAAACAAAAATCATATCTCAGCTAATAAGACAAACAACTTTGTCAAAAAAAGATTAGCTCATGCATAAGGAATAGAGCAGATATTGCATGGAAATAATATCATAAATTTATTCAAACAATCTTTTATAAAATATGCCAAAATAAATATGAAATAAATCACATCATAGAAGACGACAAAACTACTCAAGACATACAGCAAAACGTCGAACGACCCTCGAAGATCATCGACCGAAGCACAGAGATCGTCGACCTATCAGACAGATAGTCGAATGATCCAGATAGTCGAACTATCAAAGAAGATAGTCGAACTACCTCAACAGATAGTTCGAACAATCAGGACAGATAGTCGAGCTATCAGATAGTCGATCTATCAGGACAGATAGTCGAACTACCAAAGCAAAACAGATAGTCGACCTATCAAACAGATAGTCGAACTATCACAGAAAACAGATAGTCGACCTATCAACAGATAGTCGAGCTATCAGATAGTCGAACTATCCAAGCAGATAGTTAAACTATCAAGAAGGGCAGATAGTCGATCTATTAACAGATAGTCAAACTATCAAAGAGAACAGATAGTCGATCTATCAACAGATAGTCGAACTATTAGATAGCTGAACTATCCAAGCAGATAGTTGAACTATCAAGAAGAGCAGATAGTCGACCTATCAACAGATAGTCGAACTATCAAAGAGAACAGATAGTCGACCTATCAAACAGATAGTCGAACTATCAAAGAAGAACAGATAATCGACCTATCAAGCAGATAGTCGAACTATCAAGGAAGAACAGATAGTCGACCTATCAAGCAGATAGTCGAGCTATCAGGAAGACGATCGTCGATCGGCTGATCGACGATAGTCGAGCGACGTTCGACTATAGTCGAACCAGAAATTATTTAGCCAGATTTGCATCTGGACAGGCAATTCTACACAACTAGAGAATCTATCATATCAACTAACCTTTGACCATAGATAAATCTTGGGTCAAGAGACTAAAAGAGAAGACTGAACTCAAATCAAAACCTAGGGTACCAACACAGTACTCATCCAAATGCAACCAACTCGTCCAAATGTGCGGCTCATCCATAACGAAGCAGCAGAGGTATGTCTTCATGCCACGATTGAGTACCTCTATCTGGCCATCTGTCTGTGGATGGTGGTTCGTGCTGAAACGTAAAGAGGTCCTTTGTAAACGAAACAGCTCCTTCCAAAAGTTGTCAACGAACATTGAATCACGATCCAAAATGATTGCCCGAGATATACCATGAAGG
Organism: Platanthera zijinensis; assembly: GCA_039513925.1. Classification (NCBI taxonomy): domain Eukaryota; kingdom Viridiplantae; phylum Streptophyta; class Magnoliopsida; order Asparagales; family Orchidaceae; genus Platanthera; species Platanthera zijinensis. The sequence goes on from CM077087.1 coordinate 151,265,671, forward strand.
CAAACAACCTCGCAGGAAAAAAGAGCGGCGACAGATTTGCCGATGTACGGATGGCTCAGGGTGAGGAAATGTCCGTATTTGGACAACTTATCGAACACCACCAAAATGACAGACTTTCCTTTGGACTTGGGCAGACCATCAATGAAATCCATGGAAACAGTATTCCAAATATGGTGCGGAATCTCCAAGGGTGTAAGTAACCCGGCTGGTGAAGTGGTCTCATATTTTTGGCGCTGGTAGGTGTCACACTGCTAAACAAATAACTGAATATCCTGGCGTATCCCTTTCCAAAACACATTGGCCCATGCGCACTGAAGTCTGCGGAGAACACCGGCGCGACCCCCTGTTGGTGACGAATGGAACTCATGCATCATGACCGTCCGCCACGCAGACTGTGAGGGAATGACCACGCAACCACGATAGTAAAGCCTGTTATTCTGAAGATGGTAACCTGGAACTGTCGCACGCGCCTGACGCAGATCCTCAACAATATTCTGCAACTCGTGATCATATTGTACCTCCTCCTGGATCTCATCAATGGAATCTAACAATGGAGTAGAAATCTGGGCAAGGGCACCCTCAGGCAAACGGGACAATGCATCAACAACCCGGTTGTCCTTTCCTTGTCGGTAGACAATCTCGTAATCATAGCCCAGAAGCTTGGTAACCCACTTCTGTTGGAGAGGTGAAGAGATCCGCTGCTCCAAGAAGTGTTTGGGACTTTGATGATCCGTCCGGATCTTGAAGTGTCATCCCAAGAGGTAAGGCCGCCACAACGCCACAGCATGAATCACCGCTAACATCTCCTTCTCATACGTGGACAACCCCAGCATTCGGGGAGCTAACGCCTTGTTGTAGAAGGCTATGGGTTGCCCTTCCTACATCAGCACAGCCCCAAGCCCAACTTCGGAAGCATCAATCCCATGACAAATTCCTTGTTGAAATCTGGAAGTGCAAGGACCGGTGTTGTCGTCATCGCTTTCTTGAGCATCTGGAAGGCCTCCTCAGCCTCCTCCTGCCAGAGGAAGGCGTCTTTCTGCAGCAACTAGATAAGAGGCCTTGGAATCTTGTCATAGTCTCTCACAAAGAGACGATGGTAGCCCGTGAGGCCTATGAAGGCACGCAGTGCCCGAATAGTCTGTGGCCCCGGCCAAGCAAGCATACTTTCAATCTTCTGGGGGTCAGCCTTGACGCCTTGACCTGAAATGAAATGCCCCAACTACTTCCACCTCATCCTGACCAAAGGAACACTTGGATCGTTTGGCATAAAGCTGGTTTTTCCAGAGAATAGAAAAGATTTCTTCGACATTGGCCAAGTGCTCCTCCCAACTGGCATTGTAGATTAGAATGTCATCAAAAAAGATCAGCACAAAGCGTCGTAGGAGCTCTCAAAAGATCTCGTTCATGTTGTCCTAAAAAGTGGACGACCCCCCGGTCAAGCCGTTGGCCATCACTAGGAACTCGTAGTGATTTTCGTGTGTTCGGAAGGCCGTTTTGTGGATATCTTCCTCCTGCATTAGGATCTGATAATAGCCGGATCACAAATCCAGCGTGGTGAACCACTGTGCGCCATGTAGTTCATCCAAAAACTCTTCAATCAAAGGAATAAGGAACTTATCCTTCACAGTAACACCGTTCAGTGCGCGGTAGTCAACACAGAACTGCCACGAACCATCCTTCTTTTTAACCAAGACGATCGGAGCGGAGAAAGAACTCGTACTGGGGAGGATGATCCTGCAACCGACATTTCTCGGACACTGCGCTCAATCTCAGCCTTCTGCATGTAAGGATATCTGTATGGCCGAACGTTGGTAGGCTCCGCTCCCCGCTTAAGTACGATCTGATGGTCCTGAAAATGCGGTGGTGGAAGAGTACGAGGCTCCTGAAATATGTCAGCATACCGATCGAGAAGAGACTGTATCTGAATGGATACCTCAAATGCCCCCGTGTCGCCCGCCCTTATTCCCAACAACACTGCCATCACACTCCCTTCCTCCTCAAACCGCTGAAGACTTCGAATAGATATCTCCTTAATCAGAGAAGCTTTGATTCCCTTCAAACAGAACTTCTTCCCATGCTGTGAGAACTCCATGGTCATGTGATCCCAGTCAAAAGTGACTCGCCGAAGCTGGCGCAGCCAATTCACTCCCAACACCATATTGGAACCTTTGATCGGAAGAAGGTAAACACTGGTTTTTCCCGTGTACCCATGTATGTTGTGCTCCAACTACCTCAATACTCCTTCACACTGCAGTTTGCTACCATCGGCCACCATAACCTGAAAGGACGCCCCTTGATCCACCACATGTCCCAGTCTGCGCGCCACCTCAGGGTGGATGAAATTGTGGGTACTCCCGCTATCAATCAGAATCGTCATATTTTTCCTCCGGATCCTGCCTGCCATGCGCATAGTGATGGGGGTCGTGCAACCCTCCATCGCCTGTAGTGAAACCCCGAACTCGATCACTGCCAACTCCTCTGTCAGCTCCGGCTCAGGACCCTCGACCAGCTCCTCTTCCCTGTCCTCATGTAGCATGAACACCTGAACTTTCTTGCATTTGTGCCCAGGAATGAACTTCTCGTCACAGTTGAAACACAACCCTTTTTCCTTCCGTGCCTGCAGTTCAGCCCAAGTCAGTCGAGTGAAAACCGGCTTGCTTGGATCTTGTGGTTCCTTCCTGACCATAGCCGTGGTGGTAGTGGTCGTAGTACGTGCTATAATGCGGGTACGTTGCCTGTTGTAATGTTATTCCTGTATCCGAGCAAGACTGATCACATGGTTTAAGCTGCGGGGCATGTAGGACTGTATCTCATCCCGCAAATAGTCCTTGAGACCCATCACAAAACAACTGAGCAGCGTCTTTTCTTCCCACTGTACTCGGTTCACCATCTTCTGAAACTCAGTGTAGTACTCCATCATAGTACCCTTCTAACGAAGTTTCTACAGAAGTGCCTTAAAGTCCTCGTACTCCAACGGCCCAAAGCGAGCGGTAAACCCGTCCACAAAGTCCGTCCATGTTACATAATCCTTGCCCCTCAGAAACCAATGCACCCACTGGAAAGCATCATCTTCCAAATGAAACGATGCTAACTGTACCCACTGGCCTTCGGGAACCTCCTGATAATGGAAGAACAGTTCTGCCTTCTATAACCACTCCAAAGCTTTGTCGCCATGGAACTTCGGAAAATTCATGCGTGTCAGCTTTGGCGGCATGTACGGTCACTGACCGACCTGTCCACGCCATCCCACCTCTTGTCCATATCCCAACGGCCTCCTTGGTTCTTCGTGTGCAAAAGGCATGCCCGGGAAGCCATGGCGAAACGACCTGGCCGTTGGAGCACCTCCCCACTGCCTGTTTCCCCTTGTCAGATGAGGTAGTAGTCCCTCCCCTCCTCTATATGGGGGAACCGGCCACCCACCACCTCTAGCGCCCAAATCGCCCGTGTCACCCCCACCGGTGCTGAAACCCGCTGTACCAACCCCACTGGAGCCACCTCCGCCTGCGTCGTACCCGCCGAGGCCAAATCCGGCCGCTCCAATCCCATCGGGGCCACCCAAAGATGTGTCGAACCCCCCGACGCCTCATGTGCCTGATCCGAACCCTCTGAAGCCTCCCGCGACCGATCTGAATCCGCCGATACCTCCCGTGCCCAAGCCGACCCCGCCATGGCCACCCCCGCCTGTTCCGACCCGGCCGATGCCTCCCGTGCTCGATCCGACTGTAACGGCCTCCCTAGCATACAACTCGAAGGGACGGCTGCCGGAACCCCCAGCACCACGCTCGAAAGGGTTCAGCCTAACCAGGTCTGCAGACCATGTACTCCAACCCCTCTCCGTGCCTGTTTTTCAGCAGCGGTAGGTTGATGCCACTGGGGATCGAACCCAGGACCTTGATAAGAGACTCTTTACCACAGCTCTCATCACCAACTGAGCTGCAGTGTGAAGGTGTCACCACTGCTTCCGCTGCAGCTCAGTTGGTGATGAGAGTTGTGGTAAAGAGTGTCTTATGAAGGTCCTGGGTTCGATCCTCAGTGGAAACAACCTACCGCTGCTGAAAAACAGGCACGAAGAGGGGTTGGGGTGCATGGTCTGCAGACCTGGTCAGGCTGAACCCTTTCGAGCATGGTGCTAGGGGTGCCGGCGGCCGTCCTTGCGAGCGTGGGTTGGGGAGGCCATTACAAAAAGTGCACTTTTTATAACGGTCCAGGCCCGCTAACCCTGCGGGACCCAGCTGGCACTGCCGGGCTACCAGAAGTCCAGACCCGGGCCCACTACTGGTAGTCAACCTATCACATCAAGCCTGCAGGCCATGCACCCCATCCTCTCTCCGCGCCTGTTTTTCAGCTCAGTTGGTGATGAGAGCTGTGGTAAAGAGTCTCTTATCAAGGTCCTGGGTTCGATCCCCAGTGGCAACAACCTACCGCTGCTGAAAATCAGGCGCGGAGAGGGGTTGGGGTGCTTGGTCTGCAGGCTTGATGTGATAGGCTGACTACCAGTAGTGGGCCCGGGTCTGGACTTCTGGTATGCTGGCGGTGCCAGCTGGGTCCCGCAGGGTTAGCGAGTCTGGACCGTTATACCGGCACCCAGCACGATGCCCGCTCCCCTTATCGGGCCGGCCTGCCCTCCGTTAGCGTCGATCCGGTGCGGATTGACTCCTGCAACGGGAGATCCGCCCGAATCCTCCTCCATCACGGCCTTACCCTTCAGGTTTTGTGGCAACAACGCCATGATCTCCTCCATTCGTGTGTCGATCCGTTCATCGAGCCTTTGGGTGGAAGTTTTCACGTTTTCCTCGATTACGGCCACCGAATCCGTCAATCCTACGAGATTTTCCTCTAGGATTTCCAAGCGGCTGATTTCCTCTTGCGACTGAGCAGTCACCATGGTGGATAAAAGAGCCTCTAATACCAATTGTTAGGAGAAGAAGGGGGAGAGAGATAGAATTCTAGAGAAGATTTGAAAATTCGGGTTAAGGCGGGTAGAGAAGTGGGAAAACCTGAAATATTCTTGCTTCCTTCAAAAAGGGGGGTTCCGGGTATATTTATACCCGGACCCAATGCCGGCCGGCCAAGGGGGCCGGCCGGCCCCAATGGGGGCTGAACCGTGTTGGTTCAGCCCCCGAGGGCCGGTTCTTCAAAGAGTGGGGGATGAACCCGTTGGTTCAGCCCCGTTGTCGCCTCCGCATCTCTCTCGCCATCTCGTGTACTGACACCCAAATAGCCGGGCTTCGTTCGGGGGCATAACAACATGCCACAAATAACAGCCAGTACAATTCAACTAAACACCCTTGAAGCCCCAATTCATGACCAAGAAATTGTGCTTAAAATACCCTGGAGCCTTCCAAGGTCATATGAGCAAGTTGCTGCTGCCATTGAAGAAAGCAATGACCTTGATACTCTTTTTATTGGAGTGCTCGTCGGGAAGATACAATCGCATGAAGAGAGATTCAGACATCACTCTCTTCCTCTCGATCAAGCTCTCCAAACAAAAATGCAACTTGGCCATATAAATTAGGGGGGCAAATTCAATAAGAGCAATATGGTCAGAAAAATTCACCTATGTGGGCTTTAAATCCCAAAAACAAACTTGAAGCTGACACAATGCCTGACAATCAATTCTGTACCTTATGCAAGAAGAATAATCACGATGCTACCAAGTGCTACCATAGATGAAAGAGGTGTAAAAAGCCCATGCATTTTTACCGAGACTGTTTGTTCAAATCAAATGCACACGAGGAGGTCAAATAAACTGAGAAATCTGGAGAGGAAAAGTTGTTGCTGACTTGTTGTGGTATGGCACCAGAGACTGAACAAACTACAACCTGGTATGTGGATTCAGGATGTTCATCTCACATGACCAATGACCAAGACATAAATATTCAATTTCCTTCATGACTCATACAAATCAGAAGTTTTCCAAAGAGATGGGAAGACCAGCAAAATTGAAGGAAAACCACTATAAACTTAAGTGTTACTAAAGACCAAAATATCATCAAAGAAAACCACTATAAACTTTCGTAAATATGACTTGAAAATTGAGTTCATGAGGGATTGAAACGTTGAGGGAGCATTGGTTAGCCTAAATGACATAACCACGAATTCATAATAGCCATGGTGTGTCTGAAATGTCGTTTTATGAATGTCGGGTTCCGCCATTCGAATCTGGTGGTAGCCCGCTCAGAGATCTAACTTAGTAAAGAGTTTAACATGAAACAATTCATCCAATAGCTCATCGATTGTGGGAATCGGAAATCGGTCTTTGATAGTTATATTATTTAATACTCTATAATCAACACAAAATCGCCATGATCCATCTTGTTTTACCAAGATCACCGACGAACTGAAACTCGAAGTGCTGGGTCGTATGTGGCTGACCTGTAGCATTTCGATGATTAGGCGTTCAATTTCATTTTTCTGACAATGGGGATACCTATATGGTTTAACATTTGCTAGTTTTGAATTTGGTAATAATGGTGTTTTATGATCTATGAAACGTCGTGGTGATTTTTCTAAATTGTCGTCGAACAAAAAATTATATGATTGGAGCAAGCTCAGAAATTGGGGTGGTAATGTCTGATCAAAAATCGGGTATGTGGCTTCAGGATTAGAAGGAAAGGGGAGCGCCTGAGTTAACACACATAGTGTTGAGGATTATATGGTTATTAGACGTGCAACCTGCGATGATGAAACCTCTAAGCAAGGGACCTGGGAATGGCCTTGCAAGCTTATCGGGCCTTGGTCCAACTCATAAGATATGGTAAGGGTTGAGTAATCGGTGGTCACTGGTCCTAATGATCTAAGCCATCGTACTGCCAGTACAATGTCAGCCCCCTGTAGAGCTAAAACATATAAATTCAGTGAATAACCGGTGGTTTGTATGAGCATGGTGACCTCTAAACATTTCCCTTGACATAAAATCGACATTCCGTTACCCATGAATACCTGAAAGGGTTGGATGGCTCTAATGGGTAGGTGTAAAAACTTTGTCATTCTCTAAGAAATAAAATCATGAGAACTACCACTATCAATTAATGTTTCTAACGGGTGGTGATTTATGTTATTTTGATGCTCCACCGGACCGGTCCAGCTGGACCGGTCTGGTTCTGGTTTTTTGTTATATATATATATATATATAAAGCTTGCACAGGTAGATGAAGACAACACAGGTAAAAACCCCCGATTCTTTTTTCTAACCTAACCGAGAAAAGGAGAGAAAGCGGGCGGCGGCAACATCGGGAGAAAGGCAAAGATCGGGCCTCCTTCGGAGGCAGCACCACGGCAGATCGGGAAGGCACAGGAGGAAGAGGCGTGCGGCAGAGGCTTTCTTCTCCGGCGACGGTCGGAGAACCGGCGGTAGGCGACCTTGGGGCTTCTTCTCCGGCGGGGGCAAGATCTGGAGCGGCCTCCTTTTGCGGCGGCGTAAGGCAAGCCTAGTATAGGGCTATCTTCTCCGGCGATCTTGGAGATCCGGGGGAGGCAAGGGCGTCCAGAGGCGTTCTTCTTCTTGGTGCTCCTTCTCCGGCGACAGCAGCGATCAGAGGCGGCGGAAGATTGATCGTAGTTCCGATCTAGTGCACGGCAACGGCATCGGCTCCATCTCCGGTGTAGGAGAGGGGAGATCCACGCAGCGGCGGGTGCAGGTTTCTTCATTTGGTGGCTCCGGCGATCCAGCGGCGGGGGCAACTCCGGCGGTGAAAGAGGGCATAAGTTTGCGGTTCCTTCATCTTGAAGAGGGCAGCGACTTTCTTGGCTGGAGGGCGGCGGCGTGTAGCAGAGGGAAGATCGGGTTACCCGATTTTGGGAACCAGTGGTGCATCGAGTTCATCTCCGGTGGAGGACGGCAGCTTGACCGGCTGTATCCAAGGAGGAGAGGGGGCTCACGGCGATGGCTGGGTGCAGATTCCTCCGGCAGCGATCAGATTCAGATCCAGGCTGCAGTATCGGCTGGTTTTCTTGCGGCGACATCCCCGACGGCAGCAGTGCATAGGGGAGTTTTCTTTGTTCTCTTGTTGTTCTTGTTTTTCCTATTCTAGGTTAGTGTCGATCCGTTGAGGATCGTTGAGTGCCTTGTGGTTGTAATCAGATATTTTTTTGTTTAAGTGGATCCGTCGCGCTCTCCCCATGGACGTAGGAGCTTAACTCTGAACCACGTATATCTCTTGTCGTCTGTGTTTTTTCTGTGTTTTGGAAACTCGAACTGCGTTATTGGATTGGTGCGCGCCATTATTTGCTCAAAATTTCGCTTCCATTGCTATTGTCCGCGACGAGTTCCGTACTCGCGGGACGGTGCCAATTGCACAACGGTTGGTATCAGAGGGAGGTTCGATCTTCGGACCAGTGAGCAAATTCAATGACAGCCAAATTCGAGGTTCCAAAATACGATGGGCGGATCGATTTCGGTCTTTGGCAAAAGCGCATAAAGGTCGTACTCGTTCAGCAGGGTCTTCACAAGGCACTCCTTGGAAAGGAGAAGGTTAAGGTGAAAGACGACAATGATTGGGATGAGCTGGACCTCAAGGCCATCAACACCATACAGCTGTGTTTGGCAGACGATGTCATGTACAACGTAGTCGAGGCGGAAACTACGGTGGACTTGTGGAGGAAGCTCGAGGAGCTCTACATGTCCAGGTCGCTCACGAACAAGCTGTACGTGAAGAAGCAGTTGTACAGCTTGAGGATGTCTGATGGAGCGCAACTGTTGGGTCATTTAAATGTGTTCAACAAGTTGGTATCCTAGTTGCGCAGCATGGATGTGAATGTCGAGGAGGAAGACCAGGCTCTTCTCCTCTTGTCCTCACTCCCGAGGTCGTTCGATCATTTAGTCACCACCATATTGTATGAGAAGGATACCCTTAAGATGGAAGAAGTGGTGACGATGCTTCTCTCTAATGAGAAGAGAAGCAGTTCCGGATCGAGTGCGAGCGAGGGTCTGCTCGTGAAAAGTAGAGACCCATCCCGAGGTAGATCGAGAGGGGGAGGCAAGGAGGATGATCGACCTAGGTCCAGGGGTAGGTGTCATTACTGCAAGGAGGAGGGGCATTGGAAGGCACACTGCCTAATGAGGAAACTCAAGGGCAAAGGGTCTGTGCCTCAGCAGGCTGCAGTGGCATTAGAGTGTGTGAGCGATGATGACGTTCTACACGTTTCACAGAGTCCCGACGTGGTAGTCGGGACCACAGATTCCTGGATCATGGATACAGGATGTTCGTTCCACATGTGCCCGAACATTGAATGGTTCTCCAGTATTAGAAACTGTGGAGGTGGTCGTATTCGGATGGGGAACCAGTCAGAGTGCGAGATATCGGGAGTCGGGGGCATCAGGATTAGGATGTTCGATGGAGTGGTTAGGACCCTCACCGACGTTCGGTATATGCCCGAGTTGAGGAAAAGCTTGCTTTCTCTAGGCACTCTGGAGGCTGCCAGGTATTCTTATACCAGTAGCAGCAGGTATTTGGAGGTCAGGAGAGGCGCGCAGACAGTCTTGAGAGGAGAGCATTTTGGATCACTCTATAGACTTATTGGCACCACGATTGCCTGGGGAAATGCGAGGAGAGAGGTCAGGCCGTCTCTCAAGATACAGGATACTGTAGCTTATGCATTTCAGGCGATCTCCTCAGATCGCAGTTCCTTCGATAGAGCTTTAGAGAGCAGAGACCGTTCTCAGGGAAAAGCTAGGAAGGACCGGCGGAGGAGCGGGGCAGGATTCGTGACAAGGGTGTGTGCGCAGAGAGAGGACCTTGGCGGAGGTAAAATCTTCGCAGCTGTAGAGGAGACGGGTAGAGAGTCATCTCAGGAGTACCCAGACACCGTGAGAGGAGCCATCAGGCTCAGAGGTCTCACCGAGGAACTTAGGATCACTCAGGAGAAGTTGGAGTTGCACAGTGAGAGTTCGAGTGTGATTCGTCTTGCAGTAGACCCGGTCTATCGTGCAAGGATGAAGCACGTCGACGTGTGTCACCGGGAGTTGAGGAAGTTCGCTCGAGGTGGAGACGTGATGTTACGGGAGATTCCTACGGAGGAATGCGTTGCGAGCATGCGGGAGAAATCAATGAGGCGAGTCAAGTTTGACTTGACTCAGACTAATGCACTTTGATCGTGCTGGCCCCAGGGAGAGGGGGCTTGTAGTCTCCGGTAGGGGTCTGTGTGTTTTAGGAAGTATTAACGTTCGTGGAGCATCAAGGTGGAGATTGTTATTTTGATGCTCCACCGGACCGGTCCAGCTGGACCGGTCCGGTTCTGGTTTTTTGTTATATATATATATATATATATATATATATATATATATAAAGCTTGCACAGGTAGATGGAGACAACACAGGTAAAAACACCCGATTCTTTTTTCTAACCTAACCGAGACAAGGAGAGAAAGCATGCGGCGGCAACATCGGGAGAAAGGCAGAGATCGGGCCTCCTTTGGTGGCAGCATGACGGCAGATCGGGAAGGCACAGGAGGAAGAGGCGCGTGGCAGAGGCTTTCTTCTCCGGCGACGGTCGGAGATCCGGCGGTAGGCGACCTTGGGGCTTCTTCTCCGGCGGCGGCAAGATCGGGAGCGGCCTCCTTTTGCGGCGGCGTATTATGCAAGCCCGGTATAGAGCTATCTTCTCCGGCGATCTTGGAGATCCGGCAGAGGCAAGGGCGTCCAGAGGCGTTCTTCTTCTCGGTGCTCCTTCTCCGGCGACAGCAGCGATCGGAGGCGGCAGAAGATTGATCGGAGTTCCGATCTAGTGCACGACAGCGGCATCAGCTCCATCAGCTCCATCTCCGGTGTAGGAGAGGGGAGATCCACGGCAGCGGCGGGTGCAGGTTTCTTCCTTTGGTGGCTCCGGTGATCCAGCGGAGGCGGAAACTCCGGTGGTGAAAGAGGGCATAAGGCTGCGGTTCCTTCATCTTGAAGAGGGCAGCTGCTTTCTTGGCCAGAGGGTTGCGACGTGTAGCAGAGGGAAGATCGGGTTACCTGATTTGGGGCACCGGCGGCGCATCGAGTTCATCTCCGGCGGAGGACGGTAGTTTGACCGGCTGTATCCAAGGAGGAGAGGGGGCTCACGGCGGTGGCTGGGTGCAGATTCCTCCGGTGGCGATCAGATTCAGATCCAGGCTGCAGTATCGACCGGTTTTCTTGCGGCGACATCCCCGACGGCAGTAGTGCATAGGGGAGTTTTCTTTGTTCTCATGTTGTTCTTGTTTTTCCTATTCTAGGTTAGTGTCGATTCGTTGAGGATCGTTGAGTGCCTTGTGGTTGTAATCGAATATTTTTGGTTTAAGTGGATCCGGCGCGCTCTCCCCGTGGACGTAGGAGCTTAACTCCGAACCACGTATATCTCTTGTCGTCTGTGTTTTTTTCTGTGTTTTGGAAACTCGAACTGCTCTATTGGATTGGTGTGCGCCATTATTTGCTCAAAATTTTGCTTCCGTTGCTATTGTCCTCGACGAGTTCCGTACTTGCGGGCCGGTGCCAATTTCACAACAGATTTATGTAAGCTTTCACTCGAATGCAGTAGCCCGAGGGATCTCCAGTTAAAGCGTAAAACATATAGAGCCATTTAGGTCAATCTCTTCCTGGATTGGTTCGTCAGGAGGATCATCAGGGTCGTCGGGTTTGTCCGTCCCTTAGAAATACAGCAAAGTGCCAGAACCCTTACAACGATGTCCTAGCGTGAATTTTTCGTCACAAGTATAGCATAGTCCGAGGTCCCGACGACGCTGTCTTTCATTGGCAAATAATCTGCGAATTGGATATTTTGGTGGAATGTATTGGTGGTGTATTGGTTACGGGTTGCCATTGGAGACGGTGAGGGTGTGTTCGTGGCACGTGTTCCGTTGTGCGTGGATATGGAGTCTGTGTAGGTATAGTTGTGTGGCACATTCTGTCTTCGATTTCATTGTCTTCTAAAATTCTAGCTAATGAGTAGGTGTCGTGTAAATCTATTGGTCGTGCATTCGAACCGTAGAGCGAATGCTGGATTTGAGGCCAGATACAAATACACTAGTTACAAACCCCGGTGTGAGGCCCGGGAATCGTGTTAAAATATCTTCAAATTGTGCTTTGTAGTCTAAAACCGTACCAATTTGTTGTAGATTTGTGAGAGATCCGGCCGGTTCGTCATAAGGCGAAGGGCCAAATCTTTTTGTAATAGCCTCTACAAATATTGTGAAAGTTAAATTTGGGGAATTGCGAAGCGTTGCTTGATACCAACGTGACACTGGGCGGTCAAGATGGCACACTGAGATTAATAGAAAGTCGCGTGGGTCGGTGTGGTATTGAAAATACAAATGCAAATTGTAAAGCCAATCCGTGGGATCCCGTCACTAAATCTAGGGCATGTAAATTTAGAATCAGGCAATAAATTGTTAGAAACGACCTGGAATGAATTCAGAGGCGGTGCTGCTACAAGAACTCCATTGGAAGAGGATGTGTGACCCAAATTCGGTTGGATCGAACGAGTCTGCAATGACTCCAACGATTGTTGAATCTTTTGAAGCTGAATCATCATGTCTTGCCGTAATGTATCGATTTTATTGGAGGAATCAGAGCGGGTATCGACGATCTGTTGGATGAAAACCGCTTCTTTGGCTTGCAAATCCTCGCGTAATTCCTCGATTTGAGTTTTTTGAGTCGCCTGTTCCAAACGGACGGCGCCTTGAATTTCAAGAATCTGATTGTGGAGATCGTTCGTGCGTGTGTGGTCCGCCATGATCGAGAGGTGAGACAATTGACGAGAGCACCAAATGTAAAGGTTAAGGGCCTGTTTGGGAAGACTTTTCAGAAAGGAGAAGGAGCGGTGACAAAAGGATGGTAGGAAAAGGAGCTTTTGGAAAATGTCTATTAGAAAAGGAGAACTGTTTGAGTGAACTTCTTTTGCAGAGCTTTTCAAAAAGGAGAAACACTTTATAAATCGTTTGACAAATCTCCGTTGCGGTAACTTTTTTTATTAAAAATGTGCGTCCGGGGGAAAAAGCGCAATTATTTCGCCGGGGAAGATTTTTTTCGCCTGGGAGCGAATTTTTCGCCGGGTGGTGGTTTTTCTCGTCCTGGTGTGAATTTTTCGCTCGGGAGCGATACTTTCGCCCGGGGACGATATTTCGCCTGGGCGCCGATTTTTCGGCCAAACCCTATATTTTCGGCCGGGTCCCAATTTTTCGGCCGAGTGCCAATTTTTCGGACGAACGCAAATTTTTTGAACGGGCGCGAATTTTCCGGATGAGCACGAATTTTTTCGGATGACGGCAAATTTTTCGGACGAGCGCGATTTTTTCGGACGAGCGCGATTTTTTCGGACGGGCACTAATTTTTCGATTAGGCGGGAAAATTTTGCCCGGACGCGAATTTTTTGCACGAAAGAGAATTTTTCGCACGAACGTGATATTTCCGCTCGAAAGCGAAAAAATAGCTTACAAGCGAAAAAAATACACGACCGGGCAAAAAAATCACGAACGGGCAAAAAATCACGTCGAGGCGAAAAATTCGCTACTGGGCGAAAGAAATAGTGCCCGGGGGAAAAACTGCTCCCGATCAAAAAAATCGCGCCCGGGAGAAAAATATCGCGCCCGGGCGAAAAAATCACGTCCGGGCGAAAAAATCGCGCCGGGGCAAAAAAATCGCGCCCGGGCGAAAAAATCGCGCCCGGGCGAAAAAATCGCGCCCGGGCGAAAAAATCGCGACCGGGCGAAAAAAACGCCCGCGGGAGAAAAAAACGCCCGCGGGAGAAAAATCACGCGATGTCGAAAAAATCGCGCCGGTGTAAAAAAATCGCGCCTGGGCAAAAAAATCGCGCCGGTGCAAAAAAATCAAGTCCGGGCGAAAAAAGCGCGTCCGGGCAAAAAAATCGCGCCCGGGAAAAAAAATCGGCTCGGGTGAAAAAAATCGTGCAACGACAAAAATGGCACCCGGATGAAAAAAAACGCACCCGAGCAAAAAAATCACGCCGGACGAAAAACCGGCTCGGGCGAAAAATACACGCTCGGGGGAAAAAAAATCATGCACGGGCAAAAAACCGCACTCGGGCGAAAAAAACTCACCCGGGTAAAAAACCGCGCGCTCGAGCAAAAAATTCCAGCCCGGACGAAAAATGCCAACCAGTGCGAAAAATGCTAGCCTCAGGCGAAAAATCTGCGCCCGGGCGAAACATTCATCCACGGGGAAAAATTCGCGCCCGGACGAAAAATTCGCGCCGGGCAAAAAAAACACCCGGGCAAAAAAATTACGCTCGGAAAAAAAATCGCGCCAAGACAAAAAAATCAAGTTGTAGATTTTTTTAAGAGATAAATTTTTTTCTATGAGAAAGTGCTTTTCGAAAAGGTTGAAAAGTAGGTGACATGTGACTTTTCCAAAAGATGAATAAATGGAGTTTTTTGCGGTTGCTTTTTCCACCGATAGACAATCCAAACGGCCTATTAAATGTGGTAGCGTTTTCCAGAAAACGAAAAGGAGCTAAAAAGCTCTCCCAAACAGACCCTAAGATTAAGGGACGGGTAATTCCGGTGAACTGAGTTTCACCCGAGCCAAGCGGATGAATAGGGGAAGCAAGAAGATCCTGAGAGAAAGAGAGGGAGAGAGAAAGAGACGGTAGAAAGTGAGAGAGAGAGAGTGGGAAGGAAAGATATTACAAACTAATCATATATTTATAGTCATTCACAAACAAATGACCATTAGAGGACTTATTCTATTATCTAATACATTATTTGGACGGTCATGATTTTCTATGGTAACCGCACCCTGCTTCCGTTGGCTACACGTGTAAGCAATCCCTCCAGCGGTCAGATACTATCACGTGTCAAGTTGTAATTCTTCTGATGAAACGACCATGTCCAGGATGATACCACGTTTTCAGGCCATTACACCATTTCATTTGTGAACAGATAGAGAACAAAGAAGTAAGGCTTGAGTACTACGCAACTGAAGCTCAATACGCTAACATTCTCACCAAGCTGCTCGGGAGAGCCCAGTTTCTGCAGATGAGGGAAAACCTAGAGGTTGAACCGCGATCGGTTCAAGAGGAGGTGTTGAGAAGCAAACCGACGGCTCAACCTGAAGAACTGAACTGACTGTGTTTAATGATGCAGTATAAGTCAAAGGATGATCAAGATGATATGGGGAAGACGTAGTAGAAGGCATTAATTAATCCTTTAAATGTTATTGTAATTCCCCTGGAAACTACAAGTATAAAAGAACATTTAGTGATGTAATGTGAAAAAAAACATTTCTGATGAATGAAATTTGTTAATAATAGTCTCATATTGTCAATCCACTCTGTTATAATCTGTTTATATTGCAAGCCAACCCTTACCTGTTGAGTCTGTTTTCCAGATTGAGTTAGGCCAAACCTAACATGGTATCAGAGACAGGTTCACCCAGTTTCTGTCCGGTTCCGTCCTGGGCCGCCGATGAACTGTTTATATCCCGGTTCCGTCCGGTCAATCCATGCTATGAGTGAGGGGGAATGTTAATAATAGTCCCACATTGTCAATCCACTATGTTCTGATCTGTTTATATGCTATGGGTGAGGGGGTGTTAATAATAGTCCCTGCATATTTTCTTATTCATTTTCCCTCTTATGCTTTTTTTGTTTTCGATCCACGTCGGCTCCGTTTGGGGAGACTTATTTTCACCGTCAAACGGTTACGACGAAAAATTGCGCTCGACCCACGTCGGCTCCGTTTGGGGGGCCTTTTCTTTGCCGACTCCGCCAGTGTTGAAATTTGTACGCAATTATTTCTCAATTAGTTTCCGGCCTTCCTACTTTACTTCACCGGGGAAAACATATTTTTAAAAAGATGTTGCCCACATGCATGAATAGCCGCGTGTTATTTTTTTATCCTTCCACTGACTTTAAACTTTAAAGCATATAAACTATAGAATAGGGCTGATATCGAGTCGAGTTCGAGCGATTTTGACTCGGCTCGAAATCAAAATTTTCGATCCAAACTCGGCTCGAAATCGAAATCGATTTCGAGTCGACCCGGCTCGACTCGAAATGACTCGATTCTGAGTCGGCTCGAAATCGAATCGAGTCGACTCGAAATTGAACAATTTTTCTCTTTATTCCTATTTGACTCAAAATTAAATTGGACAACCTATAAATATAGCAAACTAAACACTTTAAGACTTCATTTTTTTTATTTTGATTTAAATTTTATTATTTTTAATTTAAAAGTAAGAATATATCAATAAATACATAATATATTTAATTAATTCGAGTTGATTCAAATCATATTTCGAGTGATTCAGGGCTGGCTCGAAATCGACTCGAAATTAGATTCGAGTCAAATTGAATCGACTCAAATTGAGTCGAATCAATTTTAATCGATTCCGATTCGACTCAATTTTCGAGCGACTTTCGAGCGATTTTCAAGTTTCGAATAATATGCTCAGCCCTACTATAGAATATATATATATATATACACACACACGAGTTTATTCGCACGGGCTACACCCGTGCTCGAAGCTCTCTGGCGGCCTTCGGCCTATAACGGGTTGCGCACGCACTCAAATTTTTTTTCAAAACATATACATATGAGTACTTAAAATGGCCGCAAAAAATATGAATTACTATTCCTATTTTTATTTTATAAAATTTTGCAAATTTTAATCTATAAAATTTAATTTATTTGCCTCCTCTCTCCCTCTCTCTCTTTATCACTCCCCTCTCTCTCCTTCTCTCTCCCGCCCCCTCTCCCTCTCCATCATCTCTCTCTCCCAACTCTCCTCCCTTATGCTCTCTCATGTTCCAATTGCCAATATTCAATCTTTGGTGTGCCTCCAAATATTTATATTCCCATATATATATAAGATATATATATATATATATATATATGAGCTACTCTTGTGCGGCGTACGAACAAGAGTTAAGGAGGCTTCAAATCGAAAAATGATCAACATGAAAGTTGTAGATCTCGGCGAGACAAACAACTTTCATGTTGATCACTTTTTGATTTGAAGTCATTTTGACCTTTGCTTTGGGTCTCGAAATCTGGGGCGGCGAGATTGCTCGTATTGCCCAAATCGAACGTCAAAATAGTTCCAAATCAAAAAATGATAAACATGAAAGTTGTTCGTATTGCCGAGATCTACAACTTTCATGTTGATCACTTTTCGATTTCAAACTATCTTGACCCCAAAAATGGCATGCCCGTACGCCTACACATAAGGTTACCCGCATTTGAGATATATATATATATAATACCATTTCAAAAAGAAAATGGAGTCTGCAAATAACCACGAATTAAAAATTCATTCAAAAAATTGGGCGTCGGATTCAGATCTGGACGCAAATAAAATTTTCCCAAAAATTCCCTTCTCCTCTTCCTCAATCCCGGTCCAGTAAAATCCCCCCCCCCCACCCGCTTGTTTTGCCTAGCCCCACCCTCCCCCCTCTTTCCACTGCTGCCGGCGGCAGAGCCGCCGGCTGCCTGACCGGCGCCCACCGACGGGTTCGCCGGACTCCGGCGAACCCTCCGGGGGTTGTCCGGCGACCGGCGGCGGCCCTACCGGTGAGACTGTAATATATATTACATTATATAAATATATATTATATTATATTTAAAATATATATTATATGTAATAGATTATATTACATAGGCGCGAAGCCCGCCGTCGCGATTGGGTACTGTCACGCGGGACACGAGGGTCGGAGGCCCGCGCCTGTCACTCGTGTGTGTGTGTGTGTGTGTGTGTGTGTGTGTGTGTTCATCAATTTTGTCATTGATTAGGTCAACGTCAGCCATGCAAACCAAATCATCTTTATTATAGATACACTCTTTCACTTTGGCAAAAAACTTTTTTCAACAATTCGCTGCCACCACCTCTGCGGAGGATTTGCCTATTACAACACTCCCCTAGCCTTCAAACTCGGCAACACATGTCAAGTTTGATTATGCACTTGTGGAATGCATGGTCCAGTAGTTTCGTAAATATGCCGACAATTTGATCTTTCGTTCGACAATATATTAGTTCTACAACTCTGTTCCGAATTTGCTCACGATTAAAATGATACTTCGCATCAATATGCTTATTGAGCCCATGCAATACTGGATTTTTAAAAAGCCGAATGGTCGACTTATTATCATCATAGATAATGACAGGGCCTTCTAGTGGATGATCTTTCGTTCGACAAGTACATGTTATCATCTGCTTCTTTGAACTCCATAAAAAGATTATCGAGCCTAAGTGAAATGCATAAACGGAAGAGCTCTTGAGGTCATTCGCATCTCCTAGCCTCCATAGTCGATATCCGAATAGCTAACTTCTTATCTTCAGCAATTGAATAACGCAAGCCATGATCTCATGTGCCATTTATATATCTAAAGATCCGGTTTGCTGCAATAAAATGGTCTTGTCTGGTGTCGCCATGTACATGTTTACTACTCCTACATCATGTATGGTATTTGGCCTGGTAAAGGTAAGATATCCAAGACTTACCACTAGACACTTGAATAATGTGGGATCTACAACTTCTTGCTTAGACTCTTTCTTCAGCTTCAATATTGGATTTGTTGGAGTAGAGATTGACTTGCAATCTTTCATTTTGAACTGAATCAAAATATGATCAGCATACTTTTTCTGAGAGAAGGAAAATTCCATCTTCACTTTATTGCACTTCAATGCCAAGAAAGTATGTCATCTCTCCAATGTCTGTCATCTAAACCTCCTTCGTCATTGTCTTCTTCAAATTATCAAACATATGAGGATTATTGCCACTAGAGATCATGTCATCGACATATAGGCAAATGAACATGTTATCTTCATTTGACTTCTCCATGTGCAAGGAATGCTCTTACTGACTTTTGACATACCCATTCTTCTGAAAGTATGAATCAATCCTTTGATTTCAAGCTTTCATAGCTCGCTTCAAATCATATAAAAGTTCCCTCAAATGATAAACTCTTTTCTCTCTCCCGTATAAATATATTCAGACAGTTGTTGGATATATACTTGTTATTTCAGATACCCATTCAAGAATGCAGATGTGACACTCATCTGATAGATCATCCGCTAATGTTGAGCTGCAAGTACGATCAACAATCTGATGATGCAATTCTTTCCACAGGTGCAAAGACCTCGTCATAGTTGGAACCTTGAACTAGCTTATATTCCTTTGTGATAAGCCTAGCTATATACTTCTCCTCTTCTCCATCTTCATTTATCTTCACTCGATAAACCCACTTCACTCCTATTGTCTTATGTCTTTCAGGAAGTGTCACTAAGTCCCAAGTATCATTTTTCTTGGTCGATGCAATCTCTTCATCCTTCATCTTCCTCCAATTTTCTTCTAGAGCTTCCTCTTTATAGGAATAAGGCGTGAATTCTACAACCAGACAATACATTGAATAATTGACATTCATAGGCTCCGTCAACTCGTAGATATCCTCTAACCGTCTCATCTTTAGAGGAGGTGTATTTTCTTTACTTCTACTATAGCTCACTCTATCAGAGGAGGATGTAGAAGCTCCCCCTGAAGCTTCACTTAGTTACGATGGAGGTTACTCTGGGCCACACTCAGTTTCTACTTCATGACTTCCTTCATATTCATCTTTGAAGAACAACCCTTCAACATTTCTTTCTTTTCACCCCACTGTCAGCAAATCGATTCTTCAAACACAACATCTTGAGAGATGATTGTCTTTTTTGTAGTCAAACAATATATTATAACTTGTATGCATTGCTCTGATGGGCATGGACTTCAAAGATACACTTCTGTCATCTAGTCTCCTCCTCATCTGCTCAGAAACGTTGGTTTATGCAACACACCCAAATAGTTGAAGATGTTCAACACTTGGATTCAAGCCAC
Organism: Platanthera zijinensis; assembly: GCA_039513925.1. NCBI lineage: Eukaryota > Viridiplantae > Streptophyta > Magnoliopsida > Asparagales > Orchidaceae > Platanthera > Platanthera zijinensis. The sequence goes on from CM077087.1 coordinate 151,285,455, forward strand.
TTTATGCTTTATATGACGTCTTGAACTTCACACTCTTCATCAGACATCAATTCAAAACAAAAACAGTACATTGCACTGCTTTTGCCAAAAATTATTTAGGTAATCGCTTACCCTTAATCATGTTCCTAGCCATATTCAAAATTGTGTAGTTCTTCCTTTCTGTAACACCATTTTGTGGAGGTGAATATGTCGCTGCCAACTGAAGAATAATCCCTTGAGTTTTACAAGTCTCATAAAACAACCTTAACATGTACTATTTACCTCGATGTTCTCAACATATTCAGAGCTTCCACTCTGCTTCTCAGCCATTACCTTGAACTCCTTAACCTCCTCCATTACTTCAGACATCTCCTTCAGGAAATACATCCAACACTTCCGACTAAAGTCATCAATAAATTTGATGTTGTGTTTACTTCTACCAATATAGACAATTTAAAACAGACAAACATTATCTGAGTTCATATGCTCTGGCGGTCTTCTGGCTCTCTGCAATATGCCAACTTTTAAGTTCTATCGATGTTGCATTCCTTTAACACAAACTTCATACAATTCCTTCTGCTATGGCAACTTTGGAAGACCGTGCACCATATTTTCTTGAGAGAGTAACCATGGGCCACTAAAGCCTATGTGACCTAAACTCAAGTTCCATAACAATGCTTCATCCTCTCTCGTAGTTGTTAGACAAGCCTTTACTTATGTGTCCATCGTCTAGGTAACTAGAAAATTATTCGTCTAACTTACATTTAAAATCTCTTTTCCATGCTGATTGAGAAAACAATTGATTATACGAATATCAAAACCTTTCTTCACTAGTTAACCAAGACTCAAGATGTTACTTTTCAATGCCAGCACATAGAAAACATCTTGAATAAAAATCTTTTTTATATTCAAAACACACTGAATTACTCCTCTTCCTTCTACAACTATCTTCAACGAGCCACCAAAGCTAACTTCACCTTGACTTGTATCAAGTCTTGGGAACATCTCCTTTTGACAACACATGTGGTTGTTGGCTCCTATATTTAGATACTAGACATCATGCTTCCCTTCTTCTATTCCTCAATATGTGAAGAGCATCATCGAAGCACCATCAACATTCCTAGCTTCTGTGAAATGACATGTCTCTTCCATATTCTTGGGCACTCAATACTCAATGCTCATGTACCCGTACTTGTTACAGTTGTAACATTGAATCTGAGCTCTACTTATTTGATTTATTTTGTGACCTCTGCCTCTTGCGCCTCATCCATGTCAATGGTCAAACAATGTTACATCACCTTATCTAGAAGCCTATATTTGATCAAAAATCATCCTTCCTCATCCCATGTCACCCTTACCTCGCCCTCCTTGATCTCTCAGGCTTCTTCTTCTTCTTTAATTTTCTATGAGAGATAAACGGCTTTGTGGAGCTTGCTCCAAAGACTAGTTCCTTCATCCTGATTCATAAGATACTCATGAGCTTGTAGTGAACCTACATGTTGGTCCAATGAGACATGTCATAGATCTTTAGACTCTTCAATGACAACTATAATATAATTAAACTTCCCCGTCAAAGTGTGAAGAAGTTTTTGCATAATGCAAACATCATCAAGGGCCTCCCCATTTTTCTTCATTTCATTCACCGCAGTCTTTAACTGAGTCACATACTCAGTAACCTTCTCGGAGTTCTGCATCTTCAGATTTTAAAACTCCACTCATAATGTTTGTAATCTGACCTTCTTTGCTTTCTCAACACCTTACAAAGATCTCCGCAGAGTCTCGCAGGCTTCCTTCGACATTGGTGCATCAGGGTTCATTTCAAATATCAATTCATCAACACCTTGATATAAAAAGATCGGTGTCTTTGTAACACCATGCCCATCAGTAAGAATATAATAAAAGGACCGGTTGGGGACCCACACTAAATTCCACGAACAGGAAAAAGTGGTATGAAATGAAATACCAAACAACTACGCAGCCTAACACAGAGTTATATTCTAGCTGAAGCAAATGAGTAAACATAATCCACAACACAGAATATAACATGGGATGAGTGTATATACAAATGTTTGGATATCGCTATCGCCGCGATAGATCCAAAAGAAAACTTTGTTGTTTTTCAACTTATGAAAAAACAGGAGTGTTACAACCATCTTGTCCTTCTTCCTTGCTTCCTCAAAAGCTGCTTTCTACAAATTAAGCATCGCTGATTCAACGTCTGCAGTAGGTTCAACATAACCCTTGCAACACCTTCATCTGAATACTTCAATTCCCATTGTTAGTTTTTATTAACTTGGGAATTTGTGATTGTTTGACATTTGTCATCTCCATGTAGTCAAGGCTATGCCACTGCCACCAAGTCATGAAAACCTTCTGTTGTTGGTCACCATGACAACACCAATGAGTCTTCAAGATGGCTTTGATACCACTATTATAAATGAATAGTAATTCCAATTAACTTGTACAAACAAACATTCTATTATATTATAGTGAAGAAATAATTACTTGCACAATACATCAATACACACAAAGTGTTAAAACACAACAAGGATTACAAAACAACACATTACTCTCTTAGGATCTAACAGTATCTAATGCCCCAAATTTCCTGAAAACAACAAAACGATGGTCACTGGAAATTACCGCCACGCGGTAGAGCTAGTGTTGGTGGTATGCAGGTGATTTAAAATACCATCATCTCTTAAAGGTACCGCACATTGGTAGCCAATGAATTAATACAACTATTGTCTCTAACACATAATGCACGGTGATAAAGGTATCACTGACGGTAGTATGCCACGTGCCATGACGTGTTGAGGCGGTCGTTGAGTGGCAGAGTGGTACTAGATGAGATCACTGTCAATGCCTAAGCTACTGCGTGGTGGTAGTAAGTTACCGTGCGGCGGTAGCAAGTTACCGCGTGGTGGTAGCAAGTTACCGCGCGACAGTAGCAAGTTACCACGCAGCGGTAGCAAGTTACCGTGCGACGGTAGCTATTTAAATTGTGAGCTCAAGTGAATCGTAGACTTCCATTCCTTCTAATATTATCATCACGTGGCTAAGGGGGAAACCTGTGTGGTTTAACCTGAGGAGTGGGGGAGAGAAGATTCATTTCATTTATTTCAATATCTCCCTTCAAATTCATACATATCTCTCTCTCGTGTGTTTTGAGGAAAGGAGAAAGAGAGAGAGAGAAGAAGGAGAGATAGAAAGAGAAGGATGAACCAGCCCTAGAGAAGAGCATGGGAGGTATTCTTGTGATCGGAGTAACAAGCCAAAGCTAAATCCGTGGAGAGGAAAACACTGCGGTCATGTCCATCTAGATCAAGTTTGTGTTCATGGCTCTAAGAAGATATACAAGGGTAAGAATCTCCTTCTTAGACATGTGAAGTACTTAATTTAGCATAGTTGCATGAAGTCCCCCACTAATTAGTGGAGAGTGAAGGGATTTCTGACGGGTTGATCGATGATATCCCTAGTAATAAACTTGCATATAAAATTCAGAATCGAAGTACATAATAGGCATGTTGTGAGAATCCCATCTGGATAGGTTGGTCTAGATTTGTGATGGTTATCTTTTGTTTGCATGCCAGAAAAGACTCTATGGTTAAATATGTAGTTTACGGAGTCATGGGGTGTGCAGGTTGCTGTAGTGAGAGTACTGGAGTGGTCTCCAAGAAAACACCAAAATTTGGGGAAGAAATGGCGGTTTATCCCCTACCACGCAGCGGTACTTCTACCGTTGTAAGTAGCTCCTAGAGATCTATGTTTGTGAGGCCTGTCTATTGGAGACTAGGGGACAATATGTTGAGTTGTGAGCTTTGATTTCAAAACTTTGGTGGTCGTGAGTGCCAACCTTAAATTATTAAGTTGTGAGCTTAAAGTTCCCAACTATAGTGGTCATGAGTGCCAGCCTTGAAACATAACGCGATTATGTATTTTATAAATGGGCAAGGGGAGGATTCTGCGTCGTGTTTTATTGCGCCTGATGATTTAAGCAACGGGCTATAACTAAGTTGTAGCCACCCTTTACGGATCGACTTGGAGTGAGTCACTGAAGTGAATCTTGAAGAACGACTTTGGATTTGTCATAGACAGAGGTGAGAGACTTAGGCTTCATGCCATAAAGACTAGTAATTCTCAAACAAATGTTGAACTGTCACTGAGTATGGTGGTAGGCCTCAGAAAGTCCAGAACACAAAAAATATGCCCTGAGTGCACGGGGCCTGTAGCCGTGTTTGCCAACATCTATGGTGAATTATGCCTAATTGCACGTTCAGATGCCATTATATATATACATGTTACGTACTTGTAGGGAAGGAGCATCACCGCCCCGATTATGGGTGGGGTCGTTATAATTTGGTCAACTAAAGATGATTTTTGCCTTATTTACCACCTCTTGGTGGATTGTCCCTATGTAGGTGTTGGAGAGCCGAGCAGAAAGTAGTGGGCTGAAGCCCCTTTGAGCAATGTCTGCCCTTGAAGGCCCAACGATAAATATTTTATTGTCTTCATGTGTGGCCGACCTGTGTATCGATGCATGTAATATTCTATTGTAAAGAGAATAGTTGTAAGGCCTTTAGGCTAAAACACTTTTTGAATTTTGAATATCATTCCTATTGTGTTGTTAGCGGATATTCCTGTGTTTGGGTACTTGGTAACTTTTAAATACTTCTGCCAGAATGCAACTCTGAGTTAGGATGCGTTGATGAATTGGTTTTAATGTGTAACTCTGCTGATCTATTTATGTAATGTGGTGTGAGGCCTCGACCGGACGTTCTGTTATATTATTCGTGACAGATGGGGGTATTATAATTTGATATCATCTTCCAGTATAGGTCTTCCTTCTTTGAAATCGTGGTCACATTTTTTGAAGGGGTGGTGATAACGTATCTGTGTCACCATTATAATATGAAAAAAATCGATGAATGTCCACTTAGGAATGAAAATACATATGTTTGAGAAATTTTCTATAATTACTTTTTGCAATAGTTTTGGTGCTTAATTGTGTGTTTCACGATTATAAGTAACTAGAAGCATTACGGTGCAGTTTGAACCCCAACGCTCTGTTGAGAGTATTGCATCAGCTGAAGTGCCTACACCTCCTCCTTTTGCTGAAACTATAAGATTAGTTGCTAAAGCTATATTCACGCTAATCAATATGCAACCAGGAGGGAAAGTATAGCCTCCCACGCTTGGGGTGGGCCAGGAGCTGGTTGGCGTATTTGAGCTTGTGGTAGTGATACAATTGGCTATGGAGCTTGTGGCTACAAGGCGAGCAATGTAAAAGCAGCTGAAGCAGGAGATGAGTTTCAACCATCCAGTGTTTGCGGGTACTAGAACCCCAATGCAAACCTAAGATTGGCTCTCTCACATTAAGAGAACCATGAAGGCAACCGAGAAGGAGTAGCAGAAAGTCACTATAGCTACATTCCACCTATTAGATGTTGAGGCAAGGCTATAGTGGGATAAGTTGGAGCTGAACCATTTTACTGGTAGACCATTGAAAGAGGTCTCAATGGAGGAGTTTTCGAGGCTATTTTTGGCGAGATATCTCCCATCTGCGCAGAAGATCACGATGGAGAATAAGTTCTAGTGGTTAACTCGTAGTGATAGTTGTATTGATGACTACTTGCATGAGTTTACTAGATTGGGATGGTATGCGGGATCTACATTTGCTGACAAGGAGAGCAAGACAAACAGGTTATATGAAGGTCTGCGTAATGATCTGAGGTTACTTCTCTCAGGTCCGATGACACAGGGCTTTTTGACATTGGTAAATACTGCTTGATCCCTAGAGCAAGATCTGAAAAAGAGTCCAAAGTATGAAGGACTTGAGCGCTAAGAAGCCAGAGTTTAAATTATCGAGCTCTTCAAAGTCTGGATATTGAAGGTGGACTAAGATATCCAAATATTCTAGACCAACTCCTTCTTCTATTGTGTCTAGAGAAACTTTTGTGCGAGGCCCATTTATTTGTTATATTTGTGGCAAGTCGGGTCACATAGCTCGAGATTGTCAGAGTGGACCTCCGAAGACGGGTGTGACTTATGTAGAGAAAGGGAAGGCAAAGGAGTCGTATGTGGCCTATTATGCTCCAGCTCAGCACTGAGTGTACAATCTTGTCCAATAGGATGTCATAAAACAAAGCAATATGGTGACATGTACAGTTAAGTATACAACTTTTACTGCTTTATATACTTGTTATCTTGTGTGCATTTCTTACCTTACTTGAATTAGGCTTTGTTCTAATCTTGGACTATCCAGCAAGAGCACTGTTCGATATAGGCGCTTCTTATTCCTTTCTGACAGAGGACTTTGTATTACGTATCAGAGTGCCTTCTTTTATATTGACAGATAGATTGTATGTTTTGTTGCTTAATGACTGTTATTTGCATGAGGATAGAGTTTGTTGTGTTCAGGTGCAGATAGGAAGTCATGAATTTGGATTGGAAGCATCAGTGCTACCAATATCAGAGTTTAATGTGATCTTTGGCATGGACTGGCTCTCGGAGCAGTATGCTTTCATTGATTGTAACTCAAAGGAAGTCACACTAGGACAAAACACCGAACGCGAGACTAAATTCGTTGGTATGCGAGGATCGAGTAAGATACTGATATCTGCTCCCTAAGTGGTCAGAGCGGTTCAGAAGGATGTTGAGTTATTTTCCACGCTATTGGAGGCTGTAGAGCCAAATTCTAGTTTGAGTGATGTTCCTATTGTGTCAGAGTTTGCGGATGTGTTTCCTAAAGATATCCCTAGGATTCCACCACTATTGAGTTAGTGCTGGTTGTGAAACTTATGTCATGCTCACCGTACCAAGTAGTGCCAAAGAAGATGGCAAAATTTAAGTTTCAATTGCAGGAGTTACTAGAGCATGGCTATATATGTCCAAGTATGTCACCTTGGAGTGCATCAGTCCTCTTTGTAAAGAAGAAGGACAGAAGCGTGCATCAATGCATTGATTATCATGAACTGAACAAGCAGACAAAGAAGAACAAGTATCTGATTCCGCGAATCGATGATTTATTTGATCAACTGGTTGGATCAACTATCTATTCGAAATTGGATTTGAAGTCCGACTATTGTCAGTTGAGGATCAGGAAAAGTGAAATTCCTAAGATAGTATTTGGTTTACGCTACGGGCAGTATGAGTTCACTTTGGGCTAACAAACATTCCATCGGTATTCACTTGATGCATAGGACCTTTAGAGAGTATTTATACTGATTTTTGATTGTCTTTATAGATGACACATTAGTATACTCTTAGTTTGAGGAGAACCATGCGAATCATTTGAGGTTGGTTTTGCATACCCTGAGGAGAAATTGACTTTGTGCCAAGTTCTCAAAGTGTAAGTTTTTGTTATCGTCAGTGGCATTCCTTGGTCATGTGGTCAATGGAGAGGGTATTGCAGTGGAACCGACAAAGATAGTTGTGATACGAGAGTGGCCCGTGTTGTCTACTGTGAAGGAAGTAAGGAGTTTTATTGGACTTACCGTCTACTACAGGCGCCTCGTTGAGAACTTCTCGCGAATAGCTCTACCTATCACAACATTGACAAGTAAGGATCAGAAGTTCATTTGGACAACTGAGTGTGCACGAGCTTTTGCGGAGTTGAAGAGTCTTCTGACCACGATGCTTATATGGTGTGAAGATCGATATATTTACGGATCATAAGATCCTAAAGTACATGTTAAACCAAAAGTATTTGGATATGCGACAAAGGAGGTGGATGGACTTCCTTGTGGACAATACGTTCGAGATAGACTATATTCCCGGTAAGGGACATATTGTCGCAGATGCATTGAGTCGCAAGGCTTCGACACAAGCCAACTAGGTACAGATGCATGATGAGCATCTTATTCGAGATTTGGAGGCCTTGGATATCACTTGTGTTGATAGGAGCTCTAGTGCAAATGCATGTTTAAACTGGACAGAGGTGAAATATGACCTTGCAGACAGGATTTGTCAGGCATTGGAGCTTGACGAGAACATAAAGCTTTTTATGGAAGAAATTGTGTGTAACATCCCATTTCCAGCTAGACCCCTAGGAGTGGTTGGTCATGACTAGGTCATGACAAAACCCTAAGAAGCCCAAAAAGACCAAGTGAGCTTAGGCATGAAGGTGGAGATCACCATGGTCTGCAAATAGTAGAATTCTAAACACTAGTTTAGGATGATCATAGTGCTTCAACATGACTCCATGACCCCACCACAACATCTCTAAACCATTGGAAGGTCCATTAGAGCCCTAAGGGTCCATTTGAATCAACCCAGGGTAGCCAAGTTGACCTAGGATCATCCTAGGCCTAAAATGGGCAAAGTGCCCTAACTAAGGGCAATGTGTCCCTAATGTGCCCAAACAACCATACCTATGTCTTCCCACACCTAGGGTGAATTCAATGGGTCACCAAAGACCCATTGGGGTCAACCAAAGATGCTAAGTTGACCCAAGTCAACCTTAGCCCTAAAAAGGTCAAAGTGCCCTTACCAAGGGACAAGTTACCTCCAAGGTGCCAAGAAAACCCTACCTAACCCTACCTAGACCTTAGTGGAGGCCAATTGGTCACCAAGGACCCATTTGGGTCAACCCAAATGGTCAAGTTGACCTAGGACAACTCTATCCAAGATTTAAGTCAAATTAGCCCAAATGGGCTAACTCAAGCTCAAGCCCATTTCCCCCACTTGGGCTAACCCCATCCTAATTATTAATAATGATTTTATGGGCTGCCAATAGGGTAGGAAGATGAGCAAATTCATTCATGGTGAGTAGGAGAGAGAAAATGGGAGTTTTCTCTTTAATGGAGGAGAGAGAAAGAAGAAAGAGAGAGTGGAGTTATGGAGGGAGACCATGGGTCACTCCATTCATCTCCTCATTGCTCCCATTCATCTCCCTTGCCTCTTGGGATGAAAATGCAATCAATTCCAGCCACCCAACATGATAGTTTTACTTTCAAGACTACCTAAACAACTAGAGGGGGGGGGGGTGAATAGGTACTTTTCCTTGATTTAGCTTAAGGCAGAATATAACTACAGTTCTTTGAATAAATCAGATATTTCTAAGCTAACATAGCACAACATTCACAAACATACACACATCACAGATTGCACATAGATTTATAGTGGTTTCCAAAGGTCTGGGTACATCCACTTTCCCCCTTCACCTATCTAGCAGTATGTTAGAGTCGGCCTAACTTCTTCCTTTAACTCAGATCCTCAGATCCTACAACTAATAATCCAGAAGGATTCCTACAACTCAGGCTAATAAGCCCTACCTCAGCCTTGCCACAAGGCCTACAACTCAGAGAATACATTCTCCTACAACTCAGGCATAAACAACCCTACTTCAGCCTTGCCACAAGGCATACAACTCAGAGAATACCTTCTCCTACAACTCAGGCATAAACAGCCCTACCTCAGAGAATAAATCTCCTACACTCAGCCTTTATAAAATAGGCTTACAACTCAGATCTATGAATAGATCCTACAGAATTTGATAAGGAATTTTGTAATCTCTTACCCCTATTGAGAGAGAAGGGATAAGAACTTTCTTGATCAGCTTCTTGAAGAGGCTGATGGCTGAAATCAACTTGATCTTAGCTTTCTTCAAAGCTTCTTGAATCTGAACTTAGTTGGGTTGATTTCCTTTGAATAAAACTGACTGACAGCTTCCTTCTTAGACTTCAGAAATAGATCTGAATCTTCTTGACAGATTAGTTCAGTATCTGCTTCTTGAGAGACCTGTGAATGTCTCCTGCTTGCCTTCAAATAACTGGATCGCTCTCTATCCAAACCTCTTGAAGATACTTTAGAATTTTTGATTGAATTCAACTTAGACAGAATCTGAATAGAAAACTACTTCAGATTGTCTTCTTAGATCTTCTCACGAAAATCTTCTTCTTTGTTACTTATACTTTCTTGATCAAAGATTAATCTCTAATTGTGTTAGTTGTGACAATACTTCTTCCTTTTCTCTGTTGTATTTTTCTTCTTCTGAATCCATCTATTTATAGACTTCATCCATGGTAACCGACTGATCCGGTTTATAACTAACTTCTGACAAGTCTGACAGCTTCAGTAAACCTGTCATAATCCACAGCTGTCAAGTCTTCAAACAGTTCTTGAGCCTTTGACTCTGTCAGCAAAGCGTCGAGTCTGTCTGCCATAAAGTGTCGAGACCATCTGTCAATATGTGTCGACACAAGTGACTTAAGTGTCGACACAACCTTTGGTGATGTCAACAAAGCTGCCTTGATGTCGACACAGCTTCTTGACACTGCATCTTGAGAATGTGTCGACACTGATTATTTGTGTCGACAAAAACACTTCACCATTCATCAGCAATCAACTTGGTCTAAACTCATCTGTGTGTCGACACAAGTCCTGTGTGTCGATATAGTTGTTGTAGACACAGAATTTGTGTGTCGACACTGCCTCTATGTGTCGAAACAATTGATGTCGACTCTGCTTCTGTGTGTCGACACAGCTTCCCGGTGTCGACACAGTTGATGTCGACTGACTATTCCTGTGTGTCGACACTACCTCCCGATGTCGATACAAATTCACTAAGGTGTCGACACAGCCATTTCCAAGTGTCGACACAATCTTACTGGAGTGTCGACACAGCTTCCTCAGGTGTCGACATATGGACTTAGAATATTTTTTTTGCATTCTAGCACATTCTTAACCTGCACATATAAACTCAAAATAACATCAAATACACCTTGATGTATATCATTGGGCTAAGTGAGGCTTCTCCAAATCAGGTACACATTTTCCAATGTACCCAACAATCTCCCCCTATTTGGAGAAGTCATAACCCTTTAGCCAATGATATACACCACTTAGAAAATAAACATGATGATGTATATAAGCATTGTATGACAGGGTACTATATAAACAAAACACATATCATAGTTACATCACAGAATAAAGATGTAAAAGTAAATGATCATAGAACAATGTTTTGTATATCAACTCAAAAAGTTTGTTACAAAATGTTTACATTGATTTCTCTAACAAACTAACAATTACATAGTTTTTGAACAAAAACTAGTAAAGCTAAGACTAAGGCTGGGCAGGCTCCTTGATGACTATCCCTTTTTCAGATATTATCTGAGCCTGTGCAGGAGGTTTTGTATCTTCCATGGGCTTCTTGTCTTTCAAATCAACTTTTTTCTGTGCTTCAGCCTTGATCCTTTGTCTTTCAAAATAATGAAAGGGCTTGGGGAAATACTTGCTAGGTTCCTGAGTATCAGGAGGTAGCTTCCCCATCTTAGCCTTTCTCCTGTGTTGAACTATGGCTTCTTGTCTGGCTTCATATTTTTTTCATTCTTGCTCATTGTACCATTTACCCCTTTCATGTACTTGATCTTTTATAGCCTTCCATGCAGTTAAAATGATATTCCTTGAAGTGGGGCTCCACTGCTCAAAGTATGGCTTTAGTTCTGCTTGCTCTCTGAATCTTTTCTTTGATAATAGAGCATCTTTCTAAGCTTTATAACAGTATCTGGCATATCAACCTTTTCAATAATCACATTTGTAATTGGTTGTGGAGGGATGTACATTGATTGAACCTATTCATGTATCATCTCAAGATTTGCAGGAGGGTAAATAACTTGGGCAACCTCAGGTTGATTACCTTCAAGTAGAATTGGTTGCACCCCTGACTCAGTCATATTATCATCATCACACAAGGGTGGATATCCAAGAGTGGCTCTAATGCTGTTAGTTACCCATTTGGCATGATCAAATCCAGCATAGACTAACACCCTCTCCTCCTTTATGACTTCTCTAGCCACATGCTCTCTCAAGTCATCTTTCTGAAATCTGATTTGTCCATCCAGATAGTTGATTCCATCTTTAAAGAATGGCTTTAATTTTTGAAGCTTGTCACTAATCAACTTCTCAGATGAAGTGATGACAGTTTTAACTGCATCTAGGGCAGCTTGTAGCTTCTGATCATATTCTTCTTTTTTCCTTATTCCTAGCTTCAGTCATTGTAACAACAGTGTTTGTGAACTCAGTGACTATCACATTATGTGATTCAGTCAGAATATCATTCATTCTTATTTTATTCTCAAGGACATAGCCTTGTTTAACAGCCATCTTCTTGTTGCTTGGCCAGAAATACCACAGCATTGCCTCCCTTGTGGAAGCAATCTGTCATCTCTCTTTTATTCTGATTAACTTCAAATCTTATAGATTTTATCTCTTGTGCCAGATCAAATTGAAGAGACTTTTGGCTTTCATCCACATATTTTTCTAGAAATAATCTCTGCTCATCCATTTTGATTTGTAAATCCACCAGAAGTTTGTTGTAATCAATTGTAGGTGCTGGTTGGGAAGAAGTAGCTTGTAAAGCCTGCTTATAGCTTTGGCTTCTCCTCTTGAAAACCATAAGTTTTCTTTTCTTTGCCTCCCTAAATTCTTCTTGCTCAGATTCTGAAGAACTATCAATATAAACCCTCTCATGAGGAGTGGAAGAAATTTCTTTTTCAGCTACATGTTGCTCTTCCTCTATATCAACCTTCTCCCCCTAAACCCTTAGGGTCTCCATTTTATCTGTTTCTCCTCCAATATCAGGAAACAACTCTTCAAGAGTAAATTCTTGTTGTGTGAGAGCAGGAGATTGTACTTTCTCAGCAGCAACATCAGCAATACCAGAAATATCATGATCAATTTGAGGAATAATGTCCTCTGATAAATTGATTCTTTCTTCCTCTTATACCTATTCAGACTCTGGCTCCCCCTGCAAATATGCATTCTCAGCATTGTCCTGGACTTGTGTACTTTCTAGCTCCCCCTGCACTTGTGCAATAACTGGCTCCCCCTGTACATGTGCAGATATATTATCTTCCTGGACCTGTGCATCTTCAGGACCATGCTCTTGCCTGTCCACATTAGGCATTTCTTTAGAAAGAACTCTATCCCATCTTGAGAATAACCTCATGTCCATTCTCCTCATGTGGTTTATCTTTGATCCAAGAATCTGTTGCATTACCTCTAGAATCATTCCAGCCAGGTACAGACTCATGATCCTAGCCAAGTTTGGCTTCTTGATTCCTTCTTTAATCTTATCAAACAGTACAACAGACCAATTTGTTTGAATCTTAAAGATCACCCTAGTCATCAGGCTGAACATATAGGCTGATATCCTATCATGGCCACCTGGTTTGCATAAGATCACCTTTCCTATTATTTCAGACAGGAATTTCCCCTAAGGATTCATGCCCTTCCTGTTGATGGCAGATCCTATCTTTATGGTTGGATCCAATCCACACCATTGAAGCGCTTCCCTGGTCCTTGAGGCTGGTACCTCTTCCTCATCTTGTATTCTAGGAAGATGGAGAATCTTGCTTCACCTATTTTGAGATAGCTTGACTCTTTCTCCATGTACAGAGGATTTGATCGTCAATCCTGTTGAGTCCATCGATGCAGCCATTTAGAACTCAAATACTTATTTCTTCCATATCTCACTAGGTTCAGATACAAGATATTCTAATCCGTTTTCTGCAAGAAGTGCAATGACCTGTTTGATCTCTGAGTCGGCATCGTCGAATGCATGCCTAACCAACTCATATCCTTCATTGACGTTGTCTTCAACCTTGGGCGCCATTGGAATGAAGAGAAAGCTTGGTTGGAGAGGAGAGAGTTTGTCGACACAAGATTTTTGTCTCGAAACCCTAGTGAGCGAGTCGATAGAATAAGTTCTTGACCTATTTATACCCTTCTAATCAAAGAAGATCAAAAGGCGGGCAAAAACTGTCTAAGAGTGTCGACACAGTTGGAATGTGTCGACACAAACTTCTATTGTCTCGACCACGGCGCTGACTACTATGTGTCGACACTAATTGATGATATATCGACATAGGAGATACTTAGTAGTTCATCAGAAATTCTGTGTCGACTCTTATTATTAGTGTCGACAAAAAATCTGTAAGTGTCGACACCATTACTCTGGTTGTGTCGACACTACATTTCTGGATGTGTCGACTCTTTGTCCCTTAGGTGTCGACACATTTTCTCTGTGTCGACACAATTTCCCTGAATTGTCGACATGAATTCTCTGTGTCGACACCTTATCACTGAATGTGTCGACACAATTTTACTTAGCCAATTTTTGGTAATCTAACCTATGGTCAGCATTCCTAATTCAATTTTAAATCTATTTAATTTAGTTTCATCCAGAGGCTTAGTAAATACATCTGTAATTTGATAATAAGTTTTAACAAATTCTAATGAGATGTCTTCTTTTTCTATATGTTCTCTAAGAAAATGGTATTTTATCTCTATATGCTTAGTCCTACTATGTGAAATAGGATTGTTTGCAATAGAAATGACACTTTTAGAATCACACAATAAAGGTGTTCTACTTACTTGAATACCATAGTCCATTAGCTGATGTTGAATCCACAACAGCTATGCACAACAACTTCCTGCTGCCACATATTCAGAATCAGCTGTGGATATTGCCACACTAGTCTGCTTCTTATTGCTCCAAAATATCAATCTTCCTCCCAGGAATTGGCATGTACCTGTAGTACTTTTTCTATCTTCTCTACAGCCTGCAAAATCTGCATCTGAATAACCTGTTAGTAGAAAATCTCCATTCCTAGGGTACCAAAGGCCTAGATTAGGTGTGCCCTTTAGATATCTCAAAATCCTCTTGACTGCAGTATAATGTGATTCTTTAGGGCATGTTTGGTACCTAGCACAGACAAATGTTGCATACATAATGTCTGGTCTACTAGCAGTGAGATATAATAGAGAGCCAATCATTCCTCTATACAAAGACTCATCTACAGGTTTACCTGCATCATCTTTGCATATAGGCATACTTGTTCCCATAGGAGTTCTCATGGTGGAGGATGATTCCATACCCTATTTCTTAATTAACTTCTTGGTGAACTTAGACTGGGATATGGATAATCCATCATCAGTCTGTCTTACTTGGAGTCCCAAGAAGAACTTAAGTTCTCCCATACTGCTCATTTCAAACTTTCCTTGCATAAGTTTGGTAAACTTCTTGCAAAGGTTGTTCTCCGTAGACCCAAAAATTATGTCATCTACATAGATTTGAACTAAGATTATCTTCCATTTAGATTCCCTTAGAAATAGAGTTTTGTCTATTTTACCTCTTGAGAATTTGTTCTCAATAAGGAAAGAAGACAGGGTTTCATACCAAGCTCTTGGGGCTTGCTTTAACCCATATAATGCTTTCCTAAGTCTATAGACATAACCAAGTTTAAGAGAATCTACAAAACCTGATGGCTGCTCTACATAGACTTCTTCTTTTAGATCACCATTCAGGAATGCTGATTTCACATCCATTTGATATACCTTGAAGCCTTAATATACTGCATAGGCAAGGAACATTTTGATTGCCTCCAGTCTTTCTACTGGGGCAAATGTTTGATCAAAGTCTATTCCCTCTTCCTGCCTGTATCTTTTTGCAACCAATCTTGCTTTATTCTTCACAATAACTCCATTCTCATCCAACTTGTTCCTAATAATCCACTTTGTACCAATGATGTTGTGGTCTTTTGGTTTAGGAACCAACTCCCAGACCTTGCATCTTCTAAAATGATTAAGCTCCTCTTGCATAACATTAATCCAGTGTTGGTCTTGGATAGCTTCTTCAAATTTCTTTGGCTCCAGTTGAGATAGAAAACTTGAGTGCAGGACTGTATTCAGATTTCTACTTCTGGTTTGCACTCCATGTCTTGGATCACCAATTATCTGAGTTGCTGGATGATCCTTTAGATGTCTTACAGCTAGAGGTAGACTTCCTTCTGGCTGAACACCTCCAGTTTCTTCATTATGCTGCACCTCTTGGTTGTCATCAGCTTCTAGAGAGTCTTGTACTCCCCCTGGACAGTAGCCATCATTTTCCAATACTTCATCTGCAGTTGAGCCTTCTGCAATTGAAAGCTTGTCCATTCTATTTCTTATACCTGTTGGACTCCATAAACTATAAGGCAAATCACTGTTGATTACTCTTGTTTCATCAAACACAACATGTATAGATTCTTTTACAACCTGAGTAATCAAGTTGTAGACTCTATAAGCCTTACTATTGTTGCTGTACCCAACAAATATCCCATCTTGGGATTTGGCAGCAAACTTAGTTAAATAAGACTTGCCATTGTTAAGGATATAACACTTGTAACCAAAGATCCTAAAATAGGATAAATTTGGTTTTCTACCTTTCATAATCTCATAGGGAGTCTTTTTGTGGTACTTGGTGATAGAAGCCCTGTTGAGCACATGACATGCAGTGTTTACTGCCTCAGCCCAGAAATATTCTGGGAGAGAAGTGTCACTCAATAGAGTTCTACCAGCTTCAATCAATGTCCTATTCTTTCTTTCAGCAATACCATTTTGCTGAGGTGTTCTAGGTGAGGAGAATTCTTGAAAAATCCCAAACTCTTCACACAATCTTGTCATACTTTTAGATTAAAATTCAGTGTCATGGTCACTTCTAATTTTGACCACTGTACTATCCAGTTCATTCTGAATTTGTCTGACATTGTGTAAAACACTTGGGGTTTCAGATTTCTATCTTAGAAAGAACACCCAGGAATATCTAGAATAGTCATCTACAACCACAAAAGTGTAGACCTTCCTACCTAGACTATGAACTGGCATAGGACCAAAAAGATCCATATATAAGAGGTATAGACACCTCACTGAATCCTTGTTTCAAGGCTATGAAAGGAGGATTTTGTCTGCTTGCCCTTTTGACAAGCTGAACATATCCCTTCCTTTATACACTTAACTTGAGGACCATTCCTCACTAACTCTTTACTAAAGAGTTGGCCAATTGTCTTGTAGTTAAGATGAGCCATCCTCTTGTGCCATTTGACACAATGAGATGCTTTCTCATCAGCTACAAGACAAATAGGAGAACCTTTGTTCTCACACCCAAAATCAAGACAATAAACATTTCTCTTTCTATACCTAGTCAATATGACCTTTTGATCACTTGACCTTTTGATATGACATCAATTTTTAACAAATGAAATGTCATATCCTAGATCACTCAGCTGACTTATGCATATCAGGTTATGTTTCAAACCTTTTACATAAGCCACTTGAGTGATGGTAATTTGGTTTGAAGAAATGTTACCAAATCCTTTGATGATTCCTCTTTCAGATCCACCAAAGATTACTTTAGGCCCATCCTTGATAGATATGTACTCCTTCAATAGCCCCTTTGTTCCAGTCATGTGCCTGGAACATCCACTATCCAAGTACCATATAGGGGCATGACAACTTGGAATTTCCTGCAATACAGAATTACTTTCCCTTAGAACTCAAGTAAGTCTTGGGTCCTTGGTTCAAGTTAGCACCATTCATATCAAAACTACCAGCAGCACTTCTAACTGGTAGACTGTTGTTCTTCCTGACACTTATGTTATGCCAGCAATCTATGGCAAAATGGCCTGTCTTGCCACAACACCAGCATTCATACTTGTTGTATCTAGGTCTAGATACATTTTTGACAGAAGAATTTCTGTTCTGTGTTGGTGCTGCTGCAGCTACACCCACTGATTTCTTATAACCATGGGGTTTATAAACATGGGCTGACTTATTGGCATTAACACCCTTATTATTCAGAACATCAGTCTTATTATGCCCTTGAGTATTCTCAAAGTCATACTTGTTAGAAGGCTCATGCACCTTTCTAAAAACTACAGGGACTTTAAAATTCAATGGCTGAACAGAGGCTTTGCCATTTCTCTTGAAATGGGCAGCCATGGTGTTACCTTTATAGCCTATTCCAGCCTTACCCTTTTGAGCCACAAACTCATCTATTAAGGGTAAGACTGATTTTGGCTTAGAGTAACTAGCCAACAGATCTTTCTCTACTTGAAGTCTGACTTCCAGACTTTTAATTAGATCATTTTTATATGTGATTGTACCCATCTGAATAACAGTAATAGTTTTCAGCTTGGCAACCTCATTCATTTTTTGATCCAATTCTTTCTCTAAACCAGATGCAGTCATCTTAAGATCTGCAATTTCCTTAGCCTGATTTTTGGCAAGGTTTTTGCTTTTCTTAAGTGCTTACAATAAGTCCCCATATTCATCTATCAACTGATGAATATCTCCTTCAGATTCTGATCCATCCTCATCACTTGATGAAGATGAATCTGACTCTGAACCAGTACTGTAATAAGAAATTCTAGAATTACTTTGTACCTTACTGGGACCAGGCTGATCCTGACACTTGTTGTCTTCTGATTCAGCCATCAGTCGCATGCACTGATGGTCTTCTTGTTCATTGATGGAGTCCAGTGATTGCATAAACTCCTCTTCTTTACTAGCTGCATACAGTCCAATGTATGCTTCAACTTCAGATTCTGACTCTGAGGAGGATTGATCTGTAAGACTCTTCTCCTTCTTAGCAATAAAGATTTCTCCTTCTTGCCCTTTTGTTGAGTCTTCTTTCTGTCTGCTGACTCCTTCCTCTTTTCTGGACACTCAGCCACCACATGTCCTGGCCTATTGCAGCAATAACAAACAATTTTTGAGGTTGTAGCTTTGCTGGGCTTAGACCTGCTCCTTTCTTTTCTTGATGATTTTCTCTTTTGATAGTAGTCATCAACTGGCTGTGATGTGGAGGGCCTTGACTTCCACTGCTTCTTCTTCAAGAACCTCTGAAACTGCCTTGTAAAGGCAGCAAAATCTGCATCTGAATCACTGCTATCTGAGTTCTGATTGTCTGAATTCTCTGAGATAACTTCAACAACTTCCTTAGGAGGTTATGGAGACATCCTCCTGCTCTTTCTAGTGGCTTCAACCTTGAAGGACACTGACTTTTCTCTATGCTCTCCTTTTGTATTTCTTTCTTCCTCCTTCCTAGCCATTAGTTGCATTTCATATGATAGCAACTTTCCAAATAAGATTGGAGGAGAAATGTATGCTAGTTTGGCCACTTCTCTAATGATACAAATCTTGGTATCCCAATCCTTTGTCAAGAATCTTAGGAATTTGTCATTCAGCTCATAAGTACTGAAGACCCTTCTATAGGACATCAGTTCATTCACTATCCTGTAGAATTTCTTGTAGCATTCAGATATGCTATCCGACTTCCCTTGTCTGAAACTCTCATATTCTTGATTCAGCATAGACTTTCTGTCTTGTCTAACTTCTTCAGAACCCTCCATGTAGACAATTAAAGTGTCCCACATTTCCTTGGAGGTTTTATAGTGAATCAAATTTTGGAAAGTAGAATCATCTATGACACTCACTATGATATTCTGAGCTCTTTTATCCAAGTTGCCAATATAATCTCATCCTTAGTCATTTCAGAAAAATCCTTGGGAGTTCTCTGATTTTCATCTAGAGCAGACACATTCATTGGGATATATGAACCTTCTTTTACTGTGATATATATCCTTGGGTCAGAGGCCTCCATAAACAACCTAACCCTTTCTTTCCAGATTCCAAAAATCTCTTTCCTGCAGATGGGTAATTTCATTGACCCTAATTCCTTGTGATTCTCTCCAGAACCCATTTTCTTGATTCTTGATTCTGCCTTAGGGATCTAATTCAGACTGTTAAGTCTTTCTTTGAGCAACCTCCCTCTTATGCCACTTGATAGTTTTACTTTCAAGACTACCTAAACACCTAGAGGGGGGTGAATAGGTACTTTTCCTTGATTTAGCTTAAGGAAAAATATAACTACAGTTCTTTGAATAAATCAGATATTTCTAAGCTAACACAGCACAACAATCACAAACATACACACATCACAGATTGCACACAGATTTATAGTGGTTTCCCAAGGTCTGGGTACATCCACTTCCCCCTTCACCTATCTAGCAGTATGCTAGAGTCGGCCTAACTTCTTTCGTTAACTCAGATCCACAGATCCTACAGCTCAGAATCCAGAAGGATTCCTACAACTCAGGCTAACAAGCCCTACCTCAGCCTTACCACAAGACCTACAACTAAGAGAATACCTTCTCCTACAACTCAGGCATAAATAGCCCTACCTCAGCCTTGCCACAAGGCCTAAAACTCAGAGAATACCTTCTCCTACAACTCAGGCATAAACAGCCCTACCTCAGAGAATAAATATCCTACACTCAGCCTTTATAAAATAGGCTTACAACTCAGATCTATGAATAGATCCTACAGAATTTGATAAGGAATTTTGTAATCTCTTACCCCTGTTGAGAGAGAAGGGATAAGAACTTTCTTGATCAGCTTCTTGAAGAGGCTGATGGCTGAAATCAACTTGATCTTAGCTTTCTTCAAAGCTTCTTGAATCTGAACTTAGTTGGGTTGATTTCCTTTAAATAAAACTGACTGACAGCTTCCTTCTTAGACTTCAGAAATAGATCTGAATCTTCTTGACAGATTAGTTCAGTATCTGCTTCATGAGAGACTTGTGAATGTCTCCTGCTTGCCTTCAAATAGCTGGATCTCTCTCTATCCAAACCTCTTGAAGATACTTCAGAATTCTTGATTGAATTCAACTTAGACAGAATCTGAATAAAAAACTACTTCAGATTGTCTTCTTAGATTTTCTCACGAAGATCTTCTTCTTTGTTACTTGTACTTTCTTGATCAGAGATTAATCTCTAATTGTGTTAGTGGTGACAATACTTCTTCCTTTTCTATGTTGTATTTTATTCTTCTGAATCCATCTATTTATAGACTTCATCCATGGTAACCGGCTGATCCGGTTTATAAATAACTTCTGACAAGTCTGACAGCTTCAGTAAACCTGTTATAACCCACAGCTGTCAAGTCTTCAAATAGTTCTTGAGCCTTTGACTCTGTCAGCAAAGCATCGAGTCTGTCTGCCATAAAGTGTCGAGACCATCTGTCAATATGTGTCGACACAAGTGACTTAAGTGCCGACACAGCCTTTGGTGATGTTGACAAAGCTGCCTTGATGTCGACACAGCTTCTTGACACAACATCTTGAGAATGTGTCGACACTGATTATTTGTGTCGACACAAACACTTCACCATTCATCAACAATCAACTTGGTATAGACTCAGTTGTGTATCGACACAAGTCCTGTGTGTCGACACAGTTGTTGTAGACAAAGAATTTGTGTGTCGACACTGCCGACATGTGTCGACACAATTGATGTCGACTCTGCTTCTGTGTGTCGACACAGCTTCCCGGTGTCGACACAGTTGATGTCGACTGACTATTCCTGTGTGTCGAGACTGCCTCCCGGTTTCGACACAAATTCACTTGGGTGTCGACACACCCATTTCCAAGTGTCGACACAATCTTACTGGAGTGTCGACACAGCTTCCTCAGGTGTCGACATATGGACTTAGAATATTTTTTTTTGCATTCTAGCACATTCTTAACCTGCACATATAAACTCAAAATAACATCAAATACACCTTGATGTATATCATTGGGCTAAGTGAGGCTTCTCCAAATCAAGTACACATTTTCCAATGTACCCAACACAACACTAATGAGAGGAGCCCAACCACCATGGCCAACCACCCCTTCACCTTCCCTCCCATGAAAAAAAATATAAATCCCCATATGTAGCCCCCTATTCTCATTTTTGACTATTCCATCTCCTTCAAAACGTCCTTGTCAGTCAAAATAGCATATGAGATCAATGGTTTTGGTGGAAGAACGAGGAATCGAGCAAGTTCGCTGGAGAGGAAAAATGCTACAGCAAACCGGCGCCACTGCCATCGTCGAACCCCAAACATGGTCCACTTCTCCTCCTCTCCCCTCATGCTAGTATCTAGATCAAACTAGGCTAAGAAATCGGGCTCAAACAAGCCGATCCATGTGGGTAAAAATGAAGAAATTTCTGAAATTTCATGGTGGCGGGTTCGCTGAAAACCACCACCTCCGGAGGCCAAACCACCGCCGACTGATAGCCACCACCTCGAAGGAGGTGGTGGTGGTGGCTGGCTGGCCAGGGAGGTGGCCGGATGGCTGGTGGTGGCTCATGCAAAAGCTACAGGAAGTAGGGTTCTAGGGTTGCGTTTTGAGTTCGGGTTCAGGAAGATAAACAGTGCACGATTCTTATATTATAAAAAAAATTATATTTATAATATATAATGAATAGTTACCTTTAAACATGCACTTTTTGATTCTACCAAATGAGGCACCTAGAGGCCGATTTAGGAAAACTGGCCAGTCACAAAAGTTGTAGGCCTTTTAGTCTACATTATTCTAAAATTTATTTCAACCCATTTGGGTAAGTGGTTTGACCACATCACCCATTTTGGTGGGGTCTATACATAGGCCTTAACAGAACTTTGTTTGAGTGCCCCCACCAATACAGCCATCCAAATGTCTTGAAATTTTGGATGGGGGTCACTCATACCTATACTCAGAACATATCCAAAAATGGGAATTTTTGGAGAACATTTTTCTATAGTTTTTGTAAATATTTAATAATCCATGAATAAATTAATCAGGTGTCCTAAGCATCTCAAAACTCCCCCAAATTTGGGAGGGTGGTCTTAGAGGGAATGTTAAGACTCCGTTAAAAATCTCAACTCATTTGGAGATGTTTTGGTTAGGTATTGATCCAACCCTAGGTTTACCCTTATAAGGTAATTTAGGTCAAAGTGCTCTTTTTGGTGTTTGAGTGGTCAAATCCCATCAACAGAGGCTGATATTTTGGCCACTAATTTTATATGGCATGTAACACCCTCCAATGGGATTTAGGGTGGTTTGGAGTAGGGTAGCCCCAGAACCCTAGGGTAGGTCCCTTAATGGGGATTTTTAGAGTTGAAGGTCATGGGGTCAAATGACCTTGGAATGACTTGAAAATTGGTAGAGAGGACCATAGGGTTATTATAGTCCTCTGGTTAAGATTTTAGGGAATTTGAAAGCCTTTAACCCCCTCAAACCCTAACCCTAGTTTAGGGCACCAAACCTAATTTGGAGTATTAGGATATCAAATCACTTTAAATTCACTTGAAATTTGGGAAGGGTAGTTCTCTGGTAGAAATATTCCTAAATTAATTTTGGTGGAATTTTTGGGCTAATAAAATCAGTACTTCCTTTTCAACCCTAGATGTTCCCTTAAAGATTATTATGTTGATTGTGAAGTTTATATTTATTGTAAATTGTTAAACCTTGGAATATGACATTTTATATTATGGTAGAGCTCTCTGTATTTTTGTTTAAATTTTTAGATGACTGTTTCAAGTACTTGCTTCATAAAATTATGATTTGTAGTTTCTGGTCAAAAATAGGAACAGAGCCCCATTATTGTCGAAAAAATTATGAACATTGGTCAGAGAGTGTTTCTGACCATTATTATTATCCTGCAGTTTTCCCATGATTTTTAAATGGATAAAACCAGTACTTACTTCACAAGTCTGTAAATTTTGAAGTTTACATTTAATTAGATTCAGAGCCCCTCATGTGTGAGAAAAATTGTAAAACTTGGTTACTGTTGATTTTAGATCATTATCAGAGTTCTGGAATTTTCTTATAATTATTAGATGAGTTTTTATAGTACTTGCTTCATTAACTAATGGTTATAGAATTAATGGTTATAAATAAAATTAGGGGCTACTATTCACTGTAAAAATTATCAGACTACTTATAGGGTGTTTTTAGGTCATGATAGTCTTACTGGAATTTTATTATAATTTTTAGAACAATTTTGTCTGGCCTTTTCTTCATTAGATGGTATTATTGGCCTTAAGTTCTAAATTATGAAAGGTAGGTCTATCACCTCTGAAAATTATCAAACCATGGATTTACTGTTTATATGCCACTTAATATTTATCATAATTTTTTGGTGATTTTTTTCTGACTTTAGAGAGAACTTTATGTTCAAAGTAGGGCATTTGGAGTTTAGGGTTAATTAAATTAAATTCCCACATAATTAGGAAAATTATGATACTCTGGATTTAGTCTTAATAGGTCATGGTAGACTCCCAGTAATTGTTAGGGATCTATTGGAAGAGTAATTAGGGTACTCCCTAATGGGAGCACCATGTAGCTTAGCATGGTTTGCATATAGTGGATAGGTCTAAAATAGGCTGTCTCGGAGAGCTTAAACACACTTAGGGGAGTCACACTGAAATAAAAGAGAGGATTGGTCAAGGGTAGAAATCAACAACATTAAGTGCCTTGGAATGGGAACTTTTGGCTTCATCCCATCATAGTTCCTAGTACTGCTACGAGCCCCTCACCGGGTAAACCTCGGGAAGTCCAGGGTTAACCTTAAACCTTAGGAATAATATGGGCAAGAGTAACCCTAATATTAGTTTCACCTCACACTCACACTTGTACACGTAGGGAGATAAATTAGTAGTGAAAGGATAGCATAGGCTCATGGCCTAAGGGCTTACTGGTAGAGTTAAATGGACTCGGTATTGATTTGGAAGTTCGGGGAGCTGGATGCTCGGGGACTTGGTATAGACTTGGAAGTCCGGGGAGCTGGATGCTCGGGGACTTGGAAAAAGGAGACTTGATTAGTCCAGGGAACCGTGGGCTTGGGAACTTGGTGAACTAGTAGACTCGGTAGTCTAGAGAGCTGGAGGCTCAATACTATAATTAAATACAAACTATCATGGTTGCATGTGCATAACAGTGGTGGGTCCTCGGTATTGGACGATCGAACACACCGTCGTCAGTATGTTGACTCAGGATACTAGCTTTTTTGCTAGGAATATTATGGGAACGTACGAGAGGGGCTAGGCTGAGTAGTGTGTTTACCAGTCTAGGAGTGGAGAGGCCCAACCCACTGTCTCCATTTTGCCACGACGGAGGCTCCTGAGAGTTTAGCTAACTCCAAAAAGGAGAACTAAAGGTCTGTGCGCATAGAGTTATATGTGTGAGTTGCACTTGCATGTGCATACCATAACATACTTGTATGTCGTAACATAATCATTGCATTTAATCCCTGATACCTATCGTATAAAATGGTATGGGACGTTTTATACGATAGGCCCTGCAAAACGATCCCTTAGTCTATAGGGGTAATTCCTATAAATCAATTGTTACTTTTCTTGTTACTCTTACTTCTCTTCTTACCGCTCTTACTTACTTACTACTCCTTACTGTTTACGTTTGCTACACACTTGTTTACTCATGTTTAATTATTGTGATACCCCTGCCATACTTTATTATTTTATTCCTTAGGGTAGATGTCACCTGCTTGATTACGCCCTGCTTTTGGTCCTCCTTTTCACTCCTTTCTGCACGGTGCCTAGGAGCCACTAGTAGAGGGGTGGAGGATTGTTGACTGAGTCTAGTTTGACTGACGGTCGTTTGACCACAACATTTTAGGTGTACCATATGGAAGAGACACGGGTTTTGCAGATTATGACAGAGTTGCCCCACGGCCAAGCTACCATTATCACCAGCCGGGGCATACACGGGTCAAATGCCCCATGATGGGTGGGCTCCCACCAGCTCAACGGCCAGGAGGCCGAAGACGTAGACGCAGATGTGGATTGCGAGGCGGCGACTGCAAGACGAAAAGGAAGAAGCACCTAGAGATGCAGCACCAGCAGAGTACGGAGTCGGTGGAGATGGGCCAGTCTAGCTTGGGTGCTCTCGGTTCATTGACAATTATAGTGACGCTTAGTTTTAGTTTTGCTTCCGCGAGTGACTTGTAGTGAGGATTACATGTACTGGGCATAAGCCCGCTTTTCCTATTTTACCTTACCATTTACTTTAGACTGTTAAGTTGTGGACTATATGATGTTGTGATTTCCTCTTTATTTGATATTCTGGACTTGGAAACTTATGTCCTTCTTACTACTTCTTCAGTCGATGGTGATTGAGATGGCTGACAGAATCGACGTTTTGTGGTGTCAACCATCCCGGAGGATGGTGTCATCGCAAAATGGTGGGTCTGGGCCTAAGACCCCGACGCTTTAAAAAGAAAAAAAGTGTCTTACAAGTGGTATCAGAGGAAACCTTGATCCGAAGAGAAGAAGCCCACAAACCCTGGGCCACACCGCACGAGCTTAGTTTGAGGACAAACTAGAAGCGGAAGCAGTGGTGGGCCCATAGGGGGGAATCACATGCTAATGTTCACTCATAACAAACCTAGGTAGACCGCCTACTGTAGGAGTTAGACTCAACCCAATTAGGACGTATAGCTTACCTTGACGATCCCAACAGTAGCCTAGTCAATAGTAGTCCTTAGGTAGAATTAAGGTACGCAGATACCTGAAGCGAATAGGGGAAGATCCTAGTGCGAGATCATTTTGGATCAGGTCATATGTTGACCTTGAGGAAATTATCGCAACTGGTGAATTGAAGAGTTAAAGTATGGAGAATGTCGACAAGTATCAAGATGGAATCCAAGTCTAGGTTGATATGCCCTAAGGATTGTGGGAATACCTAGGGTGAATATAACATATGGAGATACTTAGCCCGGAGTAGGTAGGGGCTTATCTTGTTTGTCTA
The DNA here is from genome assembly GCA_039513925.1 of Platanthera zijinensis. Classification (NCBI taxonomy): domain Eukaryota; kingdom Viridiplantae; phylum Streptophyta; class Magnoliopsida; order Asparagales; family Orchidaceae; genus Platanthera; species Platanthera zijinensis. The sequence goes on from CM077087.1 coordinate 151,311,832, forward strand.
TTGGGGGCTTGGCTCTTGGTGGAGTATATACCGACTTAGGGCCCCTTGGACCTAGGTAGCCATTATAGTGTCATAAACATGGTGATGTTGAACTTGACTATGTTCGAGGTTATTCGGACAGAGACGAGATTGTGATAAAAATGTGTTTGGATTGACGACCTATAATGTTATCGAGACTAGGGTTAAATGTCATTGATTAAACAAATGCTCGAGGACATTGGAAGTATATTAACCCTGGAAATTATAAATTGGGTATAATGATTAGTTAAAAAGGGTCCATCTAAGTAATGATTCTTCAATTATTATCTTGATGATATCAAGTATATGACACATAGCTTCGATAATAAGACAGTCAACTTTGGCAGATTCATGACTGAAAGAGATAAGTTGTCAACCTAAATCACCTAGAGGGGGGTGAATAGGTGAGTTGTGCGTTTATTTGCGGAATAAAAATTTAGAGATCTAGCGCACGCAATCAAGCAATCACAGAAGGACACAAAAGATTTATAGTGGTTCCTCGTCCTTGGGTACGTCCACTTTACCTAACCGTTCTAGCAAATCACTAGAACCGGCTACTCCACTATCTCGGATTTCAAACCAATCCTACGCCTCAGAACAACGTTCCTACAAACTCGATCCAAAAAGATCTACACTCGGAAGATGAATTCTTCCTACAACTCGGAGAACTATGCTCCTACACTCGGAGATTAATCTCCTACATATATTACAAAAGATATGAAAGATGTAAATACAAAATATCTCAGATCTACAATATATCTCTTTAGGTCTTCCTCTTGACGTTGAAGCCCTTTCAGATTTGGAGAAGAAAAACCTTGAATATTAACCTGAGAGATTCTTTAATCTATCGGAACAAGAAGTATAGAACCTTTCTTGAGTCAGTAGATCTTCTTAGATCGAAGTTGCAAATCTCTTCTAACAGTTGAAGCGATGAAGATCGATCAGAACGAGAGCGTCGTCGTCGGCGGCTTTAGGTCGTCGAGCTTTTGGGAAATATGGCCGAACCAGCAATTTTGGAAAGTATAGAATCACTCTCAATCTCTTAATCTCTTGTTGTTAGGGTTATGTCTGATAAGACATTATATAGGATGTCTTAACGGTCGAATTTATCATAAGTAACGACACGTGGACCAATCCCGTGGGGTGGAATTAAATTCAGGCTGATTCTGGACTTAGAGAAATTTTCTGGAAAAGGAAGTACTTAGTTCTCGAGAGGTCGAAATAGTTCTCGAGAACTATGTACTGACCTTTCGAAAACTATGGCAGGATCTCGATCACTGAACTTCTGGAAATGGCCTTTGACTTCTCGAGAACTTGGAATTATAGTTCTCGAGAACTATGCTGACTTTTCGAGAACTAAAACACTTCTCGAAAACTGATATAGGACTTCTCGAGAACTTAACATAACTTTTCGAGAGCTTAAAGGAAACTTCTCGAAAACTTGGTTAGCACTTCTCGAGAACTTAGTCAGAACTTTTCGAGAACTTTACTTAGAGTTAATTGCTAAAGAAAAATTCTGAACTGAAAACTTCTCGAGAACTTTGTTAAGCAGTTCTCGAGAACTCTATCGACTTCTCGAGAACTTCTAGTCTAGTTCTCGAGAACTTAGCTAAAGTCCAATTCCTAAAGAGAAGGGCAAAACTTTTCGAGATCTAAGGAGTACCTCTAGAGAACTTCTATAGTAGTTCTCGAGAACTTTGTTAACCTCTCGAAAATTTCTACTTAGAGGAATTCTAGCTGTCCTAACTTCTCGAGAAGTAAAGTCTGAGCCTCTCGAGAACTATGTACTACTTCTCGAGAACTTTGAAGGAACTTCTCGAGAGATGGACTTAGAAGAATTTTCTTAAGAATTCCATGTAAGATCTCCTTCTGGTCTTGTCTCCATCTTGTGCTCCAAAGTTTGAATATGAAGTGTATCCCAATAGAGAGGCTACACATGAGTCAACACTTTGGATGACCCAGTGAGGGATTACACTGAGTGGTCCTCTGTTCCTGACCCACTGTAGACTTACATTGGTTTATACTTAGAACTGAGGATCTGCAAACATACACTAGAACACAGATGTCAAATACACCTTAATTCATGTTAGTGCAAAGGGTGACTTCATGCAAATCTAGGTTATTGTGGTCACAATACCCAACAATCTGCCCCTATTTGTAGAAGTCAGAACCCTTTATACTAAGGTGAATTATTATAACAAAAATAGAGCAAGAATAATGGAAAGTAAAAGCAGTAAAATACAGAAAGAAAATTAGAACTTATAATTAGGCAAAACTAGGAAATTGTATATATATAAAAAATCTTTTAGAGTTTTAATCAACATTCATTTCATAGTTCTTAACACCATAATCATCAAGAATCATTTCTGGTCTCGTGTTGCTTGTCCAGCTTAGCCTGTTGTCTTCTATGGTAGATGAATGGTTTGGGATAGTATCTTGGAGGCTTTGGAGGAGCTTTGGGATTGTTTTTACCATATTCTCTATCATATAGTATCCTCTTAGTCAATGACTTCTCATATAATTCCCATTCTGTATAGCTGTAATGCAGGCTTCTTTTCTCCTTCAGATCCATTACAAGCTTCAAAGTATCAAGAATTAAAGATTTTGATGTAGGGCTCCATACTTCTGTAAACTCTTGGGCTTTTCTCTTCTCTGCTTTAGGCTGAGGAGCTGATCTACTGGCAGAAGGTCCCTCCCCATACTTCCTTTTCTTTGGGATATGAATTTTGGAAGATCTTCAGGTATTACATCATCCCAGACATGAGAGTATGAATCTGGAGGAGGTTCCTGATCTTCAGGCCTAGGAGAGAAGGTTGGATACTGAGGTTGAGGCATTTGGGGTTGAGCCACTTGGCTAGAAGTGCCTTCAACAAGAGGATTGAGGTGGTGAGGAATCACATTTGGATCTGTTTGAAAGTCTGGGAATATCTGATTATGCATCCATACTGCTGTATCATAAGTGTGGAATTTTACAGACTGAATCTGTTCAAGAACACCTTTATTGATCTCAGTAATTTTGGCAGTCCACAGAGTTTTTGCTTCATCATTAAGCTTTTCAACTTGTTGTTTGACAATATCCTCCCCCTTTTTGACTTCTACAGTTAGTTTGGCTATGGCATCCTCCTTGAAGGTGCCAACCTCATTGCATACCTTCATAACATTTTCCTCTGCTCTTTTGTCCAGTTGAATCTGATTGTTTGCAAGAGTAACTGACTGGTCCATAACTTGTCCAGTACTTGTGATAGTATGATCTAGAGCCTTTCCTCCTATTCTGAAAAGTTCTTTAAGCTGATCAGTGTTTACCTGAATTTATGCGAAGCCTCTGCTCATATCTTGTGCCAAGGCAGTGACTTGCTTCTGAATGTCCTTAAGAGATTCATCAAAATGTTTCCTTTGTTCAGAGAGCATTTCTTCGATCTTGGAAAGAATATCTGTATTCACCATCACAGCAGCAGCAACATCAGTAGTAGTAGCTTGAGGAATGGAAGCAATTTGAGCACTGGTAGGAGAAGATGGAGGTGGAGGGGCATGCCATGGAGGCAATTCTTCTAGAACGACAGAGGTCTTAGCTCTTACAGTGCGAGAGACTGGATCACCCTCCTCATCAATGAATGTTGGAAGGTGGAAGTCTAGTTTCCTGAGAGAAGGTTCTACCTCCTCAGGTGCTGGCTCATCCTCTCCAGATAGCAGAATGGTTTCTGGAGGAGTGGATACTTGTACAGGGGATTGTGGAGGAGAAGGAGTACCTTTAGGTGAAGAGTGGGGGGGATGGAGTATCTTTTGGTAGATAAGTAGTGACATCCTTTGGATGATGAGGAAGTGGGTATTCAGTTGAGAGTTCCTCGATCATTCTGTCTATTGCTTCATCTGTATCTTTAAGTACCTCTTGAGCTGGTAGTTATGAGTGGGTAGATACTGGAGAAGCCTCCCTAGGGCTTTCTGGTGGAGTAGGTATCCTTAGGACTTAGGTAGAAGGTGCAGACTCCCCCTCTATTGCTGCACCAGATGGTTCAGCAACATGATGTTGAGGTGGAGATGGAGTCCTGACCTCTATGACAGTAACATCAACTTCCTTGGCTAGCTGTCTAGGGTTCTTCAACTTGAGTTCCCATCTTTGGATTGAGGTGACAGAGATTTTCTTCAGATGATGGACTGGTGTACCTTTGGAGATTTTTAAAGTTACTGGATCAATCTCACTCAACAGCAATGACATTATCCTTGCAAACTTTGGCTCATGAATGCTATCCCTTATCATTTCAAAGATCATCATTCCAAACTGAAAACTCTTACTGCAGATTATAGCTGTCATAACTCCAAACAAATCACGTGAGATGAAACTTACAGAACCTGTGATGCACCATAGTATTTTCCCAATGATATCAGAGAGGAGTTTGCCCACATCATTTAGCAAATTTCTCCTGAGGGAGTTGTATTCCATTGGAATTCCACAGAAGGAATAGGCCCTGTCATAATCCTCTGGAGTGAGGTCATCTTCCACATCCACAATAGGTAATTTCAGAAGTTGAGAAACCTTATGCTTGTCTAGCTTTATCTTAATTCCCTTGACCTTAGTCTTCAAAATCTGCCCATTCCTCCTTATCTTGGCATTTTTGAAGAACTCCTCTACCTCTAGAAATACCATCATCATTGGCTATGTTAGAACGAACATGAGACCTGCTGTCTCGAGAAGTATCAGCAAATTCTTGAAGTCGTCGGAGATGTCAGCCATGCCTGTAACCACGAGTTCACTCCCAATCCATATCTTAGAACTGTAGGCCATTTGCGACGAAGAAGGCGACGAACTGAGCGGAGAGACAACGACAGAGATGGAGGTTTCGGTCGGTGGAAGGTGAAGTGGTGCGGGAGAGATTTTGAAATGACGGTTGATTTCTGATTCTAAAGGGATTTAGATATATATAGTATCCTAATTAAGTTAATTATAAGTCTAATTAGCCAAAAATTTGGGCAGAAACTGTGAAGTTTACGAAATTACAGAGTTGAGAAATTTCGGCGGAAGGTTGGTCCATCTCTCGAGAAGTAGGGTTAACTTTTCGAGAAGTGGCCGAGATATTTTCGAGAAGTTTAGAAAGTTTTCGAGAACTGGGGTCCAGCGTTTTCGAGACAGAAAATGACTTTTCGAAGACTGGCCTCCGGAGTTCTCGAAGGACTGATGGACTTCTCGAGAACTAGTTCTCGAGAACTTTCAGTGAACTTTTCGAGAAGTTAAAGGGCTTTTCGAGAACTTAAGACACTTTTCGAGAGCAATTTTCTGCCTCTCGAGAAGTTGACTTAGTTTTTCGAGAAGTGACTTAACCTTTTCGAGAAATTTAAGTGAGTTTTCGAGAACTCCCGTCTACTTAGTAAAATCTGACTTTTAAGGTGAATCCTTGATTCTTGAGCCTTTGAGCTGACTACTTTGGCTTAATCCTCCTTGTTCAGCAACCCAAGTTCAGTTTTGAAGAAATTGAACTTGGTCTCGTCCAGCGGCCTGGTGAAGATATCTACAACCTGCCGATCTGTAGGCACATACCTCAGATCTATATCCCCTTGCTCCACATGCTCCCGGATGAAGTGGTATCGCAGCTCGATGTGTTTAGTCCGGCTGTGTGAGACTGGGTTGTTTGCGATTGTGATGGCGCTGGAGGAGTCACATAACAAAGGAATGTCCTTGAGCTTCATGTTGTAATCCTCCAGTTGGTGCTTCAGCCAAAGCAACTGTGCACAAGAACTACCGGCAGAAATGTATTCTGACTCGACCGTTGAGATTGCGACACAGTTTTGCTTCTTGCTGCTCCATGAAATGAGACTTCTTCCTAGGAACTGACACGCCCCTGATGTGCTTTTCCTGTCATCTTTGCTTCCTGCAAAGTCAGCATCTGAAAAACCAATTAGTTCACTGTCATTGCTTCTTGGGTACCATAAGGTAAGATTTGGTGTACCTTTAAGGTATCTCAAGATCCGCTTTGCAGCAGCATAATGAGATTCCTTACAGTTTACTTGGAATCTAGCACAGATACATGTGGAGAACATTATATCTGGTCTACTAGCATTAAGGTAGAGCAAGGATCCAACTATGCTTCTATACTTGGTTTCATCGAAAGGTTTCCCTTTCTTATCCTTGTCTAGAGACATAGCTGAGGTCATTGGAGTCCTCATAGAGGTTGCACTCTCCATTCCGAATTTCTTAAGTAAATCCTTGGTGAACTTGGTCTGAGAGATGAAGATCCCATCTTCAGATTGTTTCACCTGAAGTCCTAAGAAATACTTCAGCTCTCCCATACTGCTCATTTCGAACTTACCTTGCATAAGTTTGGAAAACTTTTTGCAGAGGTTGTCGTGAGTAGAGCCAAATTTGATGTCATCGACATAGATTTGCACTAGCAAAATCTTGTCTTTAATTTCCCTGAGAAACAATGTCTTGTCTATCTTTCCCCTCATGAATTTATTCTCGAGGAGAAAGCTAGACAACATTTCGTACCAAGCCCGAGGGGCTTGTTTCAAACCGTACAGTGCCTTCGATAAAAAATAAACATAATCAGGATGGTTAGGATCAACGAAACCTGGGGGTTGTTCCACATACACTTCTTCCTTTATGTTACCATTCAGGAAGGCGGACTTCACGTCCATTTGGTAGACGGTGAAGCCCTTCAGTGCAGCGTATGCTAAAAACAGTCTGATGGCCTCCAGCCTTGCCACTGGAGCGTAGGTCTGGTCAAAATCGATCCCTTCTTCTTGACGATATCCTTTAGCAATGAGTCTGGCCTTGTTCTTTATGATCGTCCCATCCTCGTCCATCTTGTTCCTATAGACCCATTTTGTTCCGATGACATTTTTATCTTTGGGTCTGGGAACAAGTGTCCACACCTTGCAACGCTTGAAGTGATTCAGTTCTTCTTCCATGGCCAAGATCCATGATGCGTCTACGTTTGCTTCTTCAAACTTCTTTGGTTCAACCTGCGAGAGGAATCTTAGATAAAGATTCTCGTTAGCTGTACCTCGACGAGTTCTGTCACTGACTCGGGGGTCTCCTATGATTTGGTCCATAGGATGATCCTTTAGGCGTCTGAGCTCAGGATCTCTGGTATCTAGAAGTTCTTCAGCCATTGCTGTGACTTCATCATCTTGGACAATCTCCTCATCTTGATCAGCTGCCTCTTCAATGGGGTTTGGAGAGGTGATCTTGATGAACTGTTCATTTCTATCTTTGGTGGGTTCATCCAAGTTGATTTCCTTAATTCTTGTACCTGCAGCTTCAACACGCACACTAGACGATTCGCTTTGTAGCAAGCTCGTCTCATCAAATACAATATGTATCGATTCTTCTACCACCAGAGTTTTTCTATTAAATACTCTATAGGCCTTACTATGGCTACTATAACCTACAAAAATACCTTCAAAGCTTTTCTCGCTAAACTTGGTAGTGTGATACTTGCCGTTGTTATGTACGAAGCATTTACAGCCAAAGATTCTATAATATGAAATGGTTGGTTTCCTGCCTTTTAGAAGTTCGTAAGGAGTCTTATCATAGTTCTTGTTGATGAGTGCTTGATTTTGCACGTGACAAGCGGTGTTGACGGCTTCAGCCCAGAAGTAATCTGGAAGTGAGGAATCACTAAACATGATCCGGCAAGCCTCTATGAGTGTTCTGTTCCTTCTCTCAGCTACTCCATTTTGCTGTGGAGTGCGAGGAGAGTAAAACTCATGAAAGAGACCTTGACTTTCACAGTATTCTGTCATGGCCCCAAACTTGAATTCCGTTCCATTGTCACTTCTGATTTTTACTATGGAGCAGTTGTATTCATTCTGGACAGGCCTAACAAAATTAGTGAAAATGTTGAAGGTATCTGACTTGTGTTTCAGAAAGAACACCCACGCAAAGCACGAGTAATCATCCACAATAACCAATGTATATTCCTTACCTCCCAAACTTCTAACTTGCAGTGGACCAAACAAGTCCATATGAAGAAGTTGTAAGCTTCTATCAGAATCTTTGCCTATAATGCATTTAAATGAACTCCTTGTTTGCTTGCCTTTTATACAGGAATGAAAAGGGTTGTCCTTAACGCACTTGACGTTAGGGGCATCACGCACTAAGTTTTGAGAGAATAGTTTATTAATAGTTTTGAAATTAATATATGCTAGTCTCTTGTTCCATTGGTCAGCAAGAGATGTACTACTTTTTGCTAAAAGACATACTGGTGTAGATGAGTCAATACAGATGAAATTTAAACAGAAAATATTTCTGCTTCGAGTGCCTGATAAGATGGTTTCCATGTTGTCAACCAATTTTATCAAACACTTATCAGCATGAAATTCAACCACGTATCCTTTGTCGCATAGTTGGCTTATGCTGATGAGATTGTGTTCCAATCCTTCAACATAGGCTACATACGAAAAGGATACGTTACCGTTAGTAATCATACCGTAGCCTTTGGTAATTCCTCGGTCTGAACCTCCAAAGATGACCTTTGGTCCGTTCAACACCGGTGAAAAGTTCTAAAGTAGGCTCCTTATCCCGGTCATATGCCGAGAACATCCATTGTCCAAGTACCAGATTGGCATTTTTGTGGCCTTTGGACAAATCTGTAATTACAATCACTTAGCCTTAGGAACCCAAACACGTTTGGGTCCTTGGTCTCGAGTTATAATACTCCCCTACGAGTATTAGCCTCATGAGTGGTCATTCTCATGTTGCCAACTTGAGGAGTTGTATCATTTCTAGGATTAAACCAACAATCTGTGGCAAAGTGACCAACTCTACCACAGCACCAACAGTCGAATTTGTTGTATCTTTGCCTTCCAAACTCCTGCTTGACCTTCTTGGGTGGAGGTCATGCCGGGGTAGCATTGTTAGAGGAAGAAGCTTCATGATGATGGCAGCTACATGAGGTCTTCTCCTTCATAGGCTTTTCCACAACAGGTTTTACCTTTGGTGTCTTCTTGATGTTATGGCCATGAACATATGGTCCATAGCTCTGAAGTTGAATCTCTTCATAAGGTGCCTTGAAGACACTTTCGCCAAAGTTACGGGGGTGGGACCAACCTTGGTACCTTGACTTGGGCTTCTCTGGGATCGGCCTAGAGAAGTGTCCATAGGTGGACTCATAGTCAAATTCGTTCGTAGGAAAGATAATTTCTTGAACAATACTGGCTCCAAAGGAGCTTTCCCTTTTTCCTTGGCTAAGGCCTTCTTGGCATTCTTATTCTTTCTCTTGGCCTTGTTTCTCCTAGAAGATTTACTAGGAGCAACAACATGGCCTAGTCCAGCTCCTTTGGCCTTAGCTGAGAATTCAACAACGAGTGGAAGAACTGTCTTAGGCTTAGAGAAACTTTCAACAAGTTTCTTCTCAGCCTCAAGTTGTTTTTCCAACTCTTTGATGATTTCATCTTTAAGGTCGAGGGGCTTGAGAGCTTGATTGTATTCTTCCATTGCAAAATTGAAGTTCTCTTGAAGAGAGTCAGTCTTAGCGACTTCTTCTCTCAAGCTGCTCTCAATAGCCTGTAGAGATTTTATCTCTTTGGCTTGAGTTTTCACGACTCGGCGACATTTTTCGTAAGCCGTGAGTAACTCCTTATATTGTTCCATGAGTTCAGATTCATCGTCAGAGGGACAGCCCTCTTGCTCATTATCATCATCAGATTCTGAAAGAGGAGTGTGAGATTTTACCTCCCCAGTGAACTGGGGGACTTGTTCATCATCAGTTAGAGCCATTAGCCCAAAGTAGGCTTCTTCCTCTTCTGCACTCGACTCAGATGAGTCAGAGTCACTGAGGGTTTTGCCCTTCTTGGCTAGCAGGCTCTTTTCAGTCCCCTTTTTGGTGTAGGACTTCTTCTCTTCTCTTTTGCCACCCTCTTTCTTCTTGTGGGGGCAATCCGCATTGACGTGACCTGGCTTATTACAGCAATAACAGACAAAGTCAGTCGAATGATGTTTGTTGTGTTTAGGACCATACCTGTCGTGACTGCTTGAGCCTTTTCTATGATGATCACCATCATTGCGTGATCTTCTATAGGAGGCATCCTTGCCTTTCCATTATTTCTTTTTGTCTAGGAATTTCTTGAACAGCCTTGAGAGTAGAGAGAACTCTCCATCAGATAGCTTTGAGCCAGAGGAGCTTGGCTCAGATGATTCTTCTTTATCAGCTACAGGAGCTGGGGCAGGAGAGCTAGCCTTTGTCTTCCTTGAGCTATCTGCCTTCAGAGCGACCGAATTCTCCTTGGAAGCAGACCTGCTCATCTCTTCTTCAGCTTTTCTTTAGTTGATTTGAAGCTCGTAAGACATAAGCTTTCCGAACAGATTCTGCGGGTCCGTCTCGGCTAACCTTCCGAACTCCCGAATGGCGCATACCTTATTATCCCATTCCTTGGTCAGGGATCTTAAGAATTTGTCATTCAGTTCCCTGTTGGTGAAGACTCATCCATAAACTCTTAGGCCATTGACTATCTTGAAAAAGTTCTCAAAGGTATCAGTTATGGCTTCTTTGTGACCTTGCCTGAAGGCTTCATACTTCTGATTTAGAAGGGATCTCCAATCATCCCAAACTTCTTCAGTGCCTTCCATCAGAGTCACCAGGGATTGCCACATCTCCTTGGCAGACTGGCAATGAATCAGATTTTGCAGCATCGAGTCATCGATTGCACTTGCTATAATGTTTTTAGCCTTTTTGTCCAAAGAGACAACTGCAATCTCGTTCTTGTCCAGATCCATCAATTTCTTGGGATCCTTTTTGGTTGGATCTATGGTGGAGACGGTCATAGTAACATGGGGACCTTCTTCAACAATCATGAAGATCCGAGGATCCACAGCTTATATGAAAAGTTTAACTCTTTCCTTCCACATAGGAAAATTATTCTTGGTGCATATAGGGAGCTTAGCAAAATCCTTGGTCTTACTCATGATTGATACTAAACTAAAGACAACTTGTGAAGGATTAGATCAAGGTGTTAACCTTTTAACGATCAACCTCCCTCTGTTACCAATTGAAAGAGATAAGTTGCCAACCTAAATCACCTAGAGGGGGGTGAATAAGTGAGTTGTGCGTTAGTTTGTAGAATAAAAATTTAGAGATCTAGCGCACGCAATCAAGCAATCACAGAAGGACACAAAAGATTTATAGTGGTTCCCCGTCCTTGGGTACGTCCACTTTACCTCATCGTTCTAGCAAATCACTAGAACCGGCTACTCCACTATCTCGGATTGCAAACCAATCCTACGCCTCGGAACAACGTTCCTACAAACTCAATCCAAAAGGATCTACACTTAGAAGATGAATTCTTCCTACAACTCGGAGAACTATGCTCCTACACTCGGAGATTAATCTCCTACAAGTATTACAAAAGATATGAAAGATGTAAATACAAAATATCTCAGATCTACAATATATCTCTTTAGATCTTCCTCTTGACATTGCAGCCCTTTCAGATTTGGAGAAGAAAAACCTTGAATATTAACCTGAGAGATTCTTGAATCTACCGGAATAAGAAGTATAGAACCTTTCTTGAGTCAGTAGATCTTTTTAGATCGAAGTTGCAAATCTCTTCTAACAGTTGAAGCGATGAAGATCGATCAGAACGAGAGCGTCGTCGGCGGCGGCTTTAGGTCGTCGAGCTTTTGTGAAATACGGCCGAACCGGCAATTTTGGAAAGTATAGAATCACTCTCAATCTCTTAATCTCTTGTTGTTTGGGTTATGTCTGATAAGACATTATATAGGATGTCTTAACGGTCAAAATTATCATAAGTAACGACATGTGGACCAATCCCGTGGGGTGGAATTAAATTCAGGCCGATTCTGGACTTAGAGAAATTTTCTGGAAAAGGAAGTACTTAGTTCTCGAGAGGTCTAAATAGTTCTCGAGAACTATGTACTGACCTTTCGAAAACTTTGGAAGGATCTCGATCACTGAACTTCTGGAAATGGTCTTGGACTTCTCGAGAACTTGGAATTATAGTTCTCGAGAACTATGCTGACTTTTCGAGAACTAAAACACTTCTCGAAAACTGATATAGGACTTCTCGAGAACTTAACAGAACTTTTCGAGAGCCTAAAGGAAACTTCTCGAAAACTTGGTTAGCACTTCTCGAGAACTTAGTCAGAACTTTTCGAGAACTTTACTTAGAGTTAATTGCTAAAGAAAAATTCTGAACTGAAAACTTCTCGTGAACTTTATTAAGCAGTTCTGGAGAACTCTATCGACTTCTCGAGAACTTCTAGTCTAGTTCTTGAGAACTTAGCTAAAGTCCAATTCCTGAAGAGAAGGGCAGAACTTTTCGAGAGCTAAGGAGTACTTCTCGAGAACTTCTATAGTAGTTCTCGAGAACTTTGTTAACCTCTCAAAAATTTCTACTTAGAGGAATTCTAGCTGTCCTAACTTCTCGAGAAGTAAAGTCTGAGCCTCTCGAGAACTATGTTCTACTTCTCGAGAACTTTGAAGGAACTTCTCGAGAGATGGACTTAGAAGAATTTTCTTAAGAATTCCATGTAAGATCTCCTTCTGGTCTTGTCTCCATCTTGTGCTCCAAAGTTTGAATATGAAGTGTATCCCAATAGAGAGGCTACACATGAGTCAACACTTTGGATCACCAAATTAGGGATTACACTGAGTGGTCCTGTGTTCCTGACCCACTGTAGACTGACATTGGTCTATACTTTGAACTGAGGATCTGCAAACATACACTAGAAAACAGATGTCAAATACACCTTAATTCTTGTTAGTGCAAAGGGTGACTTCATGCAAATCTGGGTTATTGTGGAGAAAATACCCAACAATGACTATGAGAAGTAACGGGTTAATGTGATCGTTCGTATAATGAAATTAACTCATGACAAATCTTGTTATTTTGGAAGATTTTACCCTAAAACCACCGGCGAAGATTATACTCTATAATCGCCTCATGATTCTAGGAATTAGTTTAAGTATGAAGACCTCATAAATACGGTGATCGGTATTTGGAAGAAATTCTAGATCCATATGTGATTAAGAGCTAATATGAGTTATAAATATGGGACAACATGAGTTGGAGTACAATGTCTCGAGGTCTGTATGGGAGGAAGGTTCGATCAGTCCGCTTAGAGACGGCCAGGATAGACGATATGACAGTGCAGGCCTTGAGGCACAAGAAGGTCTAACTAGGCAAGGTCTGATGGTCAAACCATGGATAGGAGAAGCGTACTTGAGTAATCTTGGGAAGCGATGCAGTAAAAGTATCCAGAGCTCTTCATCTCTGGTTTAACTTGTCTCCTTGGGATGATACATTCAGTAGAGCTCCCACAAGCCTAACCTAAATTTCGGGGATGAAATTATTTGTTTGTCTATTGGGATTTATAACACCCCATTTCCAGCTAGACCCCTAGGAGTGGTTGGTCATGACTAGGTCATGACAAAACCCTAAGAAGCCCAAGAAGACCAAGTGAGCTTAGGCATGAAGGTGGAGATCACCATGGTCTGCAAATAATAGAATTCTAAACACTAGTTTAGGATGATCATAGGGCTTCAACATGACTCCATGACCCCACCACAACATCCCTAAACCATTAGAAGGTCCATTAGAGCCCTAAGGGTCCATTGGAATTAACCCAGGATAGCCAAGTTGATCTAGGATCACCCTAGGCCTAAAATGGGCAAGGTGCCCTAATTAAGGGCAATGTGTCCCTAATGTGCCCAACCAACCATACTTAGGTCTTCCCATACCTAGGGTGAAGTCAATGGGTCCCCAAAGACCCATTGGCGTCAACCAAAGAGGCTAAGTTGATCCAAGTCAACCTTAGCCCTAAAAAAGTCAAAGTGCCCTTACCAAGGGGATAAGTGGCCTCCAAGGTGCCAAGACAACCCCACCTAACCCTACCTAGGCCTTAGGGGAGGCCAATTGGTCACCAAGGACCCATTTAGGACACAAGCTAATGTTCACTCATAACAAACCTAGGTAGACCGCCTACTGTAGGAGTTAGACTCACCCCAATTAGGACGTATAGCTTACCTTGACGATCCCAATAGTAGCCTAGTCAATAGTAGGCTGTAGGTAGGATTAAGGTACACAGATACCCGAAGCGACTAGGGGCAGATCCTAGTGCGAGATCATTTTGGATCAGGTCACATGTTGACCTTGAGGATATTGTCGCAACTGGTGAATTGAAGAGTTAAAGTATGGAGAATGTCGACAAGTCTCAAGATGGAATCCAAGTCTAGGTTGATATGCCCTAAGGATTGTGGGAATACCTAGGGTGACTATAACATATGGAGATACTTAGCCCGGAGTAGGTAAGGGCTTATCTTGTTTGTCTATTAGGGGCTTGGCTCTTGGTGGAGTATATACTAACTTAGGGCCCCTTGGACCTAGGTAGCCATTATAGTGTCACAAATATGGTGATGTTGAACTTGACTATGTTCGAGGTTATTCAGACAAAGACGAGATTGTGATAAAAATGTGTTTGGATTGACGACCTATAATGTTATCAGGACTAGGTTAAATGTCATTGAATAAACAAATGCTCGAGGACATTGGAAGTATATTAACCCTGGAAATTGTAAATTGGGTATAATGATTAGTAAAAAAGTGTCCATCTAAGTAATGATTCTTCAATTTTATCTTGATGATATCAAGTATAGGACACAGAGCTTCGATAATAGGACAGTCAACTTTGGCAGATTAATGACTACGAGAAGTATCGGGTTAATGTGATCGTTCGTATAATGAAATTAACTCATGACAAATCTTGTTATTTTGGAAGATTTTACCCTAAAAGCACCGCCGAAGATGATACTCTATAATCGCCTCATGATTCTAGGAATTAGTTTAAGTATGAAGACCTCATAAATACGGTGATCGGTATTTGGAAGAAATTCTAGATCCATATGTGATTAAGAGCTAATATGAGTAGTAAATATGGGACAACATGAGTTTGAGTACAATGTCTCGAGGTCTGTATGGGAGGAAGGTTCGATCAGTCTGCTTAGAGACGGCTAGGATAGACGATATGACAGTGCAAGCCTTGCGACACAAGAAGGTCCAACTAGGCAAGGTCCGATGGTCAAACCATAAATAGGAGAAGCATACTTGAGGAATCTCTGGAAGCGATGCAGTAGAAGTATCCAGAGCTCTTTATCTCTTGTTTAACTTGTCTCCTTGGTATGATACATTCAGTAGAGCTCCCACAAGCCTAACCTAAATTTTGGGGATGAAATTATTTGTTTGCCTATTGGGATTTGTAACATCTCATTTCCAGCTAGACCCCTAGGAGTGGTTGGTCATGACTAGGTCATGACAAAACCCTAAGAAGCCCAAGAAGACCAAGTGAGATTTGGCATGAAGGTGTAGATCACCATGGGCTGTAAATAGTAGAATTCAAAACACTAGTTTAAGATGATCATAGGGCTTCAACATGACTCAATGACCCCACCACAACATCCCTAAACTATTGGAAGGTCCATTAGAGTCCTAAGGGTCCATTGGAATCAACTCAGGGTAGCCAAGTTGACCTAGGATCTTCCTAGGCCTAAAATTGGCAAGGTGCCCTAACTAAGGGCAATGTGTCCCTAATGTGCCCAACCAACCATACCTAGGTCTTCCCAGACCTAGGGTGAAGTCAATGGGTCACCAAAGACCCATTGGGGTCAACCAAAGAGGCTAAGTTGACCCAAGTCAACCTTAGCCCTAAAAAGGTCAAAGTGTCCTTACCAAGGGACAAGTGACCTCCAAGGTGCCAAGACAACCCTACCTAACCCTACCTATACCTTAGGAGAGGCCAATTGGTCAACAATGACCCATTTGGGTCAACCCAAATGGTCAAGTTGACCTAGGACAACTCTATCCAAGATTTAAGTCAAATTAGCCCAAATGAGCTAACTCAAGCTCAAGCCCATTTCCCCCACTTGGGCTAACCCCATCCTAATTATTAATAATGATTTTATGGGCTGACAATAGGCTAGTGAGATGAGCAAATTCGTTCATGGTGAGTAGGAGAGAGAAAATGGGAGTTTTCTCTTTAATGGAGGAGAGAGAAAGAAGAAAGAGAGAGTGGAGTTATGGAGGGAGACCATTTGTCACTCCATTCATCTCCTTATTGCTCCCATTAATCTCTCTTTCCTCTAGGGATGAAGATGCAATCAATTCCAGCCACCCAACACTAATTAGAGGAGCCCAACCACCATGGCCAACCACCCCTTCACCTTCCCTCCCATGAAACAAATTATATATAAAGACCCATATGCAGCCAACTATTCTCATTTTTGACTATTCCATCTCCTTCAAAACGTCCTTGTCAGTCAAAATAGCATATGAGATCAATGGTTTTGGTGGAAGAACGAGGAATCGGGCAAGTTTGCCGGAGTGGAAAAACGCTACAGCAAACCGCCGCCACCGCCGTCATCGAACCCCAAACAAGGTCCACTTCTCCTCCTCTCCCCTCATGCTAGTATATAGATCAAACTAGGATGAGAAATCGGGCTCAAACGAGCCGATCCAAGTGAGGAAAAATGGAGAAATTTCTGAAATTTCATGGTGGCGGGTTCGCCGGAAACCACCACCTCCGGCGGCCAAACCACCGCCGACCGATAGCCACCACCTCGACGGAGGTGGTGGTGGCGGTGGCTGGCCAGGGAGGTTGCCGGATGGCCGGTGGTGGCTCATGCAAAAGCTACAGGAAGTAGAGTTCTAGGGTTGCGTTTTGAGTTTGGGTTCAGGAAGATAAACAGTGCACGATTCTTATATTATAAAAAAAATTATATATATAATATATAATGATTAATTACCTTTAAACATTCACTTTTTGATTCGACCAAATGAGGCACCTATAGGCTGATTTAGGAAAACTTGCCAGTCACAAAAGTTGTAGGCCTTTTAGTCTACATTACTTTAAAATTAATATCAACCCATTTGGGTAATTGGTTTGACCGCATCACCCATTTTGGTGGGCTCTATACATAGGCTTGATCAGAACTTGGTTTGAGTGCCCCCACCAATCCAACCATCCAAATGAGTTGAAATTTTGGATGGGGGTCACTCTTACTTATACCTAAAACATATCCAAAAATGGTAATTTTTGTAGAACATGTTTCTATAGTTTTTGTAAAAATTTAATAATCCATGAATAAATTAATTAGGTGTCCTAAACATCTCAAAACTCCCCCAAATTTGGGTGGGTGGTCTTAAAGGGAATTTTAAGGCTCTGGTAAAAATCTCATCTCATTTGGAGATGTTCTGGTTAGGTATTGATCCAACCCTAGGTTTACCCTTATAAGGTTATTTAGGTCAAAGTGCTCTTTTTGGTGTTTGAGTGGTCAAATCCCCTCAACAAGGCCGATATTTTGGCCACTGATTTTATATGGCATGTAACACCCTCCAATGGGATTTGGGGTGGTTTGGAGTAGGGTAGCCCTAGAACCCTAGGGTAGGTCCCTTAATGGGGATTTTTAGAGTTGAAGGTCATGGGGTCAAATTACCTTGGAATAACTTGAAAATTGGTGGAGAGGACCATAGGGTTATTATAGTCATATGGTTAAGATTTTAGGGAATTTGGAAGCCTTTAACCCCCTCAAATCCTAACCCTAGTTTAGGGCACCAAACCTAATTTGGAGTATTAGGCTATAAAATCACTTTAAAATCACTTGAAATTTGGGCAGAGAAGTTCTCTGGTAGAAATATTCCTAAATAAATTTTGTTGGAAGTTTTGGGCTAATAAAATCAGTACTTCCTTTTCAACCCTAGATGCGCCCTTAAAGATTATTATGTTGATTGTGAAGTTTTTATTAATTGTAAAATTGTTAAACCTTGGAATATGACATTTTATATCATGATAGAGCCCTCTATATTTTTGTTTAAATTTTTAGATGACTGTTTCAAGTACTTCCTTCATAAAATTATGATTTGTGGTTTCTGGTCAAAAATAGGAGCAGACCCCATTATTATCAAGAAAATTATGAACTTAGGTCAGAGAGTGTTTCTGACCATTATTATTATCCTGTAATTTTCCCATGATTTTGAAATGGATAAAACTAGTACTTACTTCACAAGTCTGTAAATTGCTGGTGGTAGTATGCCACGTGTCATGACGTGTTGAGGCGATTGTTGAGCGGTAGAGCGGTGTTGGATGAGAGCACTGCCACTGCCTAAGCTATCACACGACAATAGCAAGATACCTCGCAGCGATAGTAAGTTATCGCGCGGCAGTAGAAAGTTACCACATGGCGGTAGCTACTTAAATTGTGAGCTCAAGTGAATCGTGGTGATCCATTCCTTCTGAGCTTGTTACCATGTGGCTAGGGGAAACCCGTGTGGTTTAACATGCGGAGTGGGGGAGAGAACATTCATTTCATCTTTTTCACTATCTCTCTTGAAATTCATATATACATCTCTCTCTCTCTCTCTTGTGTTTTGGGAAAAGGAAGAGGAAGAGTGAAGAAGAAGGAGAAGGTTGAACCATCCCTAGAGAAGAGCGTAGGAGGTATTCTTGTGATTGGAGTAGCAAGCCGAAGCTAGATCCGCAGAAAGGAAAGTGTTGTGGTCATTTCCATCCTGATCAAGCTTGTGTTCATGGCTCCAAGAAGATCTACAAGGGTAATTATCTTCCTTCTTGTACATGTGAAGTCCTTAATTTGACATAGTTGCATGAATTCCACCACTAATTGATGGAGAGCAAAGGGATTTCAAACTGGTTGATCGATGATACCCCCGCTAATAAACTTGTATATAAAATCCAGAATCAAAGTATGAAATAGGCATGTTGTGAGAAGCCCATCAAGACTGATTGATCTATATTGGTGGTGGTTATCTTTTGTTTGTGTATCAGAGAAGACTTTGTAGTTAAACATGTAGTTTATGGAGACATGGGGTATGCATGCTACTGTAGTAAGAGTACTGGAGTGGTCTCTAGGAAAACACCCAAATTTGGGGAAGAAATGGTGTTCTATCTCCTACCACACAGCTATAATGCTACCCCTGGCGGTAGATCCTAGAGAGCTTTGTTTGTGAGGCCTATCTCTTCGAGACTAGGGGCCAATATATTGAGTTATGAGCTTTGATTGCCCAGCTTTTTTGTTCATGAGTGTCAGCCTTGAATTATTGAGTTATGATCTTAAAGTGCCCAGCTATGGTAGCTGTGAGTGTCAGCCTTGAATCATAATGCAGTTATTAATTTAATGAATGGGTAAGGGGAGGCTGACCCGCATCGTTGTTTGTTGCGCCCAATAATTTGAGCAACGAGCTATAGTTGAATTGTACCCACCCTATGTCGATCGACTTGGAGTGAGTCACTAAAGTGAATCTTGGAAAACATCTTTGACTTTGTCATAGCCATGGGTAAGAGTCTTAGGATTCGGGTCGGAAATACTAGAAATGCTCAACCAAATGTTGAACTGAGTACGGTGGTGGGTCTTGGAAAGTCCAAAACAACGAAAATATGCCATGAGTGCACGGGGAGTGTGGCCGTGCGTGCCAATGTTTGTGGTGAATTGTTTATCACCTCTTCGTGGATTGTCCCTATGCAGGTACTGGAGTGTCGAGCAGGAAGTAGCGGACTGAAGCCCCTTTGAGCTATGCTTTCCCTCGATTGCCCAAAGGCAAATCTTTTACTGTTTTCATTTGTGGACGGCCTTTATGTCGATGTATGTAATATACAATTGTGAAGAGAATAGTTGTAAGGCCTTATGCCAAAACATTTTGTGAATTTTGAATATCATTCCTATTGTGTTGTTAGTGGACATTCCTGTGTTTGGGTTCAAAGAGACTTTTAAATACTTCGGCTAGAATGCAACTTTGAGTTAAGATGCATTAATGATTTTATTTCAATGTGTAACTCCGCTGATCTGTTCATGAAATATGGCGTGGGGCCCCAGCCGGACCTTCTGTTATATTCCTCGTGACAGATGGAGGTGTTACAAAAAATTACATTGTTATTAAGCACGGTAACAAGTATTAAGAAGAAGCTGGGAAAGTTTTATTTCTTTTGACAAGTGTTAATTTATTGCATTAGTTTGGGCCTTTTATATAGGCCCACCAAGTACATGAGATAAGTTCTGATATTTTATTAATACAAGTGTAATATCATTGGGGCTTTATCTAGTGAACTTCTCTACATCTCTATTTTTTCTTCTTACTTATCTTTTCCTGACTGTATGGCTTTCTTGATTTTGTGGTTTAGCCGGTGTCACTGCAGCAGCTTCAAGCTCCTTCCGCAAACCTAGTTAGTGGTGTCGCTATGGCCAGAGTTATTGTCGCCAAGTCACTTGGCTTTCTCCTTCACCCTCTCTTGATCTGGTTATGGTCCGATGTTTGCGGCGTCTCTTTACTTTAGGAATTGAACTCGCAGTAGAGGTTTGGTTAAAAGATCTGCAGGTTGATCATCTGTTTTACAGTATACTAGTTTTAATTTGCTCTTTTCCACTTATTCACGCACAAAGTGGCGACATATAGCGATGTGCTTACTACAATTATGGAAAATAGGGTTTTTTGCTAGGGCTATGGCAGAGTTGTAGTCACATCAAAGTACCATGGCTTCTTCTTCGTGTTTTTCTATTTCTTTTCTTCTTTTTCGAGGGCTTTTTACCAAGAAGATTCGCAGGCAGCATTAGATATGGCCATGTATTCTATTTTGGTGGATGATTGGGCAATCATTTGTTGTTTGCAAGAGCTTTATGAAATGGGCCTTGATCCATAGAAGAATATGTAGGCACATGAGAATTTTTGTTCATCTCTATCACCTGCCCAGTCTGAATCACAAAATCCAGTTAAGTTATTCTCTCCTCCTTTCTCATAGATAAGTTCATAGTGTTTAGTGCCTTGGATATATTGTAGAAGTCTTTTGGTTGCTTATATATGATACTAACTGAGGTTGGTAACATACCTTGACAGTTTATTTACCAGGCATTCAAGATCATGTCTGGTGTGAGTGAGATAAATTAGTGGCTGCTGGATTACACAAACTGAATCCACTTTTGACTAGTAGAGTTGAAGAATATTTCTCCTGTGATAAGAAGATACTGGTAGGACTTTATATTACCTGGATGCCAAGGAAAAATTATAATAGGCCGAGATCTGTCATGTCATATCTGAGGCGTATTGTTTCTTTGAATTGCATTATCAATTTTTGATTGCGGCCAATGATGATTATATCATCTACATAGAAGCAAATATGCATTTTTTGGTTTTGAATTGTCTTTGTGTAGAGGGATGCTTCCACATGACACTTTATAAACCCATCTTTAATAAGGAATTCATCTATGTTTTCCTTCCAAGCCCATTGTGCTTATTTTAGGCTGTATAATGCTTTGTACAACTTATATAATGCTTTCTCTTTCCCTTTTACTTCAAAACCCTTGGGTTGTTCTACAAACATCTCTTCCTTCAATACTCACTTTTAAAATGTTGATTTGATATCTAATTAGTATATTGGGTATTGGAAATGTACAGGTAGGGCAATAAGATATCAGATTGTTTCCATACGGGCAACAGGTGCAAAGGACTCGTTAAAGTCTCTTTCGGGTACTTGAGAGTATCCTTTTGCAATAAGTCGGGGTTTGTGTTTTATCAATTCTCCTAACTCATTGGTTTTTATTTTAAATATCCACTTAAGACCTTTAACTTCATACTTTGGTGGTCTTGTAGTTAAGGTCAAAGTTTGATATTTATTGATCATTTCTAGTTCTTCGTGTATTGCTTTCTTCCAGACTACTGAGTTTGTGGCTTCTTCAAATGTTTCTGGGATATTTGTGCTTAAGGCTAGCTCACACTGTTCATAAATTTTAGCTAGACTTTTTATTTTTAGGGGAGGTGATGATTCTGAAGTAGAACTATATGGGGAGTCACTTGATGGTTCCTCAATGTTATCAATTGATGTTGTTGGGTTGGAATAGGGGATCCAATCCCCTTTTCAACCACAGCTGGTTGCTAAATGAATATTTCACTATCTGATCCCCAATTCTAATGTTTTCCTTTATTTAATTGTATGTCTCTTGAGATAGTTAATTGTTAAGTTAAAGGATTGATTAAATTGTAGGATTTTTTTTGTTCTAAATATCCTATGAATAAGAGTGTTTTACTCTTTTCACCTAACTTGCCTTTTCCATGTTTTAATGCATATGTTATGCATCTAAATACTTTATAGTGGGACTTTGAAAGTTTTCTCTCATACAAAGCTTCAAATGGAGTGCTTGCTTGTAAGGCTTTTGTTGGTGTTCTATTAAGCAAATACACGACTATATTGGTAGCTTCTGTAACACCCCCATCCATCACATGGGATATAACAGAAGGTCCGGCCGGGGCCCCATGCCATATTTCATGGACAGTCAGCAGAGTTACATATTAATACAAAATTACTATAATACCATATCGAAACTTAATACAGAGCATTCTAGCAGAAGCTTTTAAGCAAGTTAGAAGAACCCAACACAGAACATGAATGTCCACTATAACCCAAAGTAGGAATGAAAGAACAAAACACATAGAGTCTTGGTCTTATGGCCTTACAACATTCAACTTGAATTAAAGTGTTTTACATACTTCGGAATGCAGGCTGTCTATACATGAAAATAGTAAAAGAAAACACTTCGCTTTGGCCTTCTAGGGCCAGCATAGCAACAAGGGCTTTAGCCCTCTACTTGCCGCTTGGCTCACCTATTCCTGCATAAGAACAATCCACCGAATGATGGCAAAACAAGGAAACGGTCAGCTAAAACTGACCAAATTATAATGACCCCGCCCCTTACTCAGGGAGGCGAGGCTCCTTCCCTACAAATTATTAGCAAAACCAAACATAGTAATGAAAGTGCAATTTAAGCACACTTCACCACAGACGTAGGCATGAACGGCCACATGCCCCGTACACTCAGGGCATATTCTCGGTGTACCGGACAAAACACAGGGTCCCACCACCATAATCAGTGACAGTCAACATACATGAGCATTAAATAGTCTTTTCGGCTCAAGGCTTAAGACTCGTAACTATGTATACGATAGGTAACATTACCCATAGGTCGATCGGCATAACTATTGGGTACAGTTCGGTCATATCCCGTTGCTCAAATCGCTGGGTGCAACAAGCTATGATGCGGGTCAACCTCCCCTTTCCACTTCCAACACACAAAATCACGTTATGTTCACTGGCTGGCTCTCAGGCCACCAAGCTGGGATCCCCAAGCACTCAGCCTCGCAATACTGGCCCTCAAGTCTTGACAAGACAAACCTCATAACAGCTCTCTCACAGAGCTACTGCCTGCGGTAGCACTACCGCCGCATAGTATCTGGCAGAAAAGCGATTCTACCTAGTTTGCTGGTGCTCCTTGGAGTTAGTCCCCAAGGTTCCCTGTTGCAATCTACCGTGTAGAAACCCAAAAAACAAACATCACGGAATCTTCTCCGACCAATACAAGTATAATGAAAACATAACCAATCCATACCAACCTGTCCAGGTGGCCTTCACACACCATGCCTATGTTCGTACTTTGATTCTGACCTCTATATGCAAAAACTACAGGGATATACCGTATCTACCTGAAGGAAAATCACACGCTCACCGCACACTCATGGGAGAGGGTTACCTATGCAAATGGAAGAGGACTTCACATGTCCAATTAGAGAATCCTTACCCTTTGCGCTCTCTTCGGTGCCATGCCAAAGATCTAGATGGATGAACGCGACCGCAATGATCTTTCCTCTACAGATTCAGACTCATCTTGCGAATCAGAGCTCTGAATCCCCAACAGCGGCATAGTCTCTCTCCTGATGCTGCTGCTCCTCCTCCAAGAGATCCATGCCAAGTCCTCAACTTCAAAAGAAATGAAGTGGAAATGGCCAAACCAGCCATATAAACCGAGCTACCACCGCGTGGTACCTCCTCGTTTTACGTGTAACCGCCCAGGACAGCCAACCATAGGAAGCCACGTGGACACGACATTACAGTTGTACTATCGCGCTCGATAGGAAACTAACACCGCGCGATATCCGTCGTCGGTTATGATATGACATGACATTTGCTGCTAACGCCACGTATTATCGACCTAACTATCGCCGGCAGTATCACTATTGCCAGTAGATAGCTTTCCCGAGAGCTCTGCCAGAATAATTCCCAGCTACCACCGAGCGCTAACTTCTACCGCCATGCGGTAATTCGACGCAAACCCTGGAGCTACCGCCTCGCAGTAACTAGCTACAGTCGGACGGTAACCCCCGGCAAAGCATCTCATGTCTCAAAAATTTTTGGGCATTACAAATCTCCCCCACTCAAAGAAATTTCATCCTAAAATTTGACGTTATGAGAAAATATAAAAAGTAAACAATGCATTTGATTACCTTAGAGAAATAGCTCAGGGAACTCCTCCCTCATAGTTTTTTCGTGCTCCCAAGATAGCTCCTCTCTGCTACAGTTCTACCAAAGGACCTTAACCAGTCTAATGGACTTGTTCTGCAACTGCTTGACCTCTACGTCCTCGATCCGAATGGGCTTGACCTTCATCGTCAACCCACTATCGACCAACACTTGATCCGCAGCAATTACTTGAGTAGGCTCTTGAATGGCCTTCCACAACACTAATATGTGAAATACATAGTGCAAACCGCTCAACTCCACCGAAAGAGCCAAATGGTAGGCGGTTTTACCAATCCGCTCCAAGATCTCAAAAGGCCCAACATACCTCAGACTAAGCTTCTTTAAGCGTCGAATTCTTGATACGCCTTTAAACGGTTTTTTCTTGAGGTATACCCAATCGCCCACCGCAAACTCCACGTTCCGGTGCTTGGCATTATAGTACTTTGTCTGCCTACCATGAGCAATTAGTAGCCATTCTCGAATCAACTGTATCGTTGAAGTAGCATCTTCAACCTCCCTTCACTAGTACAGCTTCGATTCTCCCATTTCTACCCAAGACAATGGAGTACGATACCTCCTATCGTATAGAGCCTCAAAAGGCGTAATCTGAATGCTGGCTTGGTAGCTGTTATTATACGCGAACTCAATCATAAAAATATGGTCCTACCACCTTTTCCCGAAATCCAAAGCACACATACAAAGCATATCTTCAATCGCCCTATTCACCCTATCAGTCTGACCATCTGTCTGTGGGTGAAAATCTATGCTAAAGTTCAACTTGGTGCCTAATAACTGATGAATGAACCTCCAATCGTTAGATGTGAAACAACCATCTCAGTCACTAACAATGCTCTAGGGTATGCCATGCAAATGGACTATGCAGTCCACATAAAGCTTCGTTAGTTTCTTAACTGAATCATCCTTCCTATTGGGTATGAAGTGTGACACCTTCGTTAAACAATCAACGATCACCCAAATGGCATCGTTCCCCTTCCGTGATCTCGGCAAACCGTGCACAAAATCAATGGAGATGTCATCAAATTTCCACTCTGGTATAGGCAAGGACTTTAAGAATCTGCCAGGCTTCTGACATTCGGCCTTCACCAAGGCACATGTTTGACATTTTGCCACATACATTGCTATGTCTTTCTTTAGACCCTGCCACCAAAACAATTTTTTCATTTCCTTGAACATCTTGGTGGTCCTCGGGTGAATCGAGTACTTCATAAAGTGCGTCTCATGCATCAATTCTTCTCGCAACTTCCCCATGTTGGGGACACACAATCGGCTTCCTTTCCATAAGAGGCCATCGTCGATAGAGAACTGGTCATCAGACCCATCAATGGCTTCCGCCCAGTGACATTTGAAGCTCGCGTCAAACTCCAAGGCCTGTCGAATCCTGTCTGTGAGGTCGTACTGAACCTCCGTCCAACCCAAACGTGTGTTTGCACTAATTCCCTTGTCAACACAAGAGATTTCTAAGGCCTCCAGATCCTTAATAAGCCGCTCGTCATGCATCTGTAACCAATTGGCTCGAGTAGGGGTCCTACGGCTCAAAGCAACCGCCACAATGTTCTCCTTCCCAGGAATATAATGAATCTTGTAGGTGTAATCCCCAAGGAACTCCATCCACCTACGTTGTCGCATGTTCAGATCTTTTTGATCCATTAGATACTTCAGGCTCTTGTGATCTGAATAGATATCTACCTTAACCCCATACAGATAATACCTCACAATCTTAAGAGCGCATAACACAGCCACCAACTCCAAACCATGGAACAGGTAATTCCTCTCATGCATATTTAACTGACGCTGTAACATATCATTTCCAACTAGACCCATAAGAGTGGTTTTGTCATGACTAAGTCTTGACAAAGCCCTAGGAAGCCCAAGAAGACCAAGTGAGCTTAGGCATGAAGGTGGAAATCACCTTGGTCTGCAAATAGTAGAATTATAAACAATAGCTTAGGATGACCATAGGACTTCACCATGACTCCATGACCACACCACAACATCCCTAACTCATTATAGGGTCAATTAGATCCATAGGGATCTATTGGGGTCAACCCAAAGTGGTCAAATTGACCTAAGACCACCATAAGCCTAAATTGGACAAGGTACCCTAACTAAGGGAAATATGCCTCTAATGTGTCCAACCAACCCTACCTAAGCCTTCTTGGACCTTAATTGAGGTCAATGGGTCACCAAGGACCCATTGGGTTCAACCCAAGAGGCTAAGTTGACCCAAGTCAACTCTAGCCGCAAAGTAGTCAAAATGCCCTTACTAAGGGACAAGTGACCTCCAAGGTGCCAAGTCAACCCTACCCAACCCTACCTAGACCTTAGGGGAGGCCAATGAGTCACCAAGGACCCATTGGGGTCAACCCAAAAGGTCAAATTGACCTAGGTTAACTTTACCCAAGTGTTAGGTCAAGTTGGCTCAAATGGGCTAACTCGAGCTCAAACCCAATCCACTTGGGCTAACTTTATTTTAATTGATATTATCAGCTAGTGGGCTTCCATTAAGCTAGTTAGGTCACCAATTTCGTTCATAGTGATTAGGAGAGAGAAAATGAGAGTTTCATGTATTTCTAGAGAGAGAAAATGGTTTAAAGAGAGCCATTAATGGCTATGGAAGGCCAAGGGGCCTCCTTCCTTCATCCCAAAGGCTTGATTCATCTCCCTTGCTATATTAGACGAAGTGCAAGGGGTTTTCCAGGCTATGCAAGGCTGGAAACAATGAAACCAAGCCATGGCCGAAATTCCCCTTTATGGCCATAAATGGCTTTGAAGCCATGACCCTCCCTCTCCCCCATTTGGCTCTTTTAAAAGCTTCACTAGGCCAAGAGCATTCATTTCCACCATCCCACTGAAGAAAACGAGGGATTTTGCTGTAGCATTGTAGATCATCGGAAAGCTCCACCACCGGCCATGGCGCGCCACCACCAAACCCGTCGGCAAGCACGGTTAAAGGTCCTCCTCTACTCCTCTCTTTGTGGGCTAGATCCTTAGATATTTTAGGAGAGAAATCGGGCTCAATTGAGCCCGATTAGAGAGGAGATTTTTTCTGAAATTTTCATGGATTTTCAACCTTGTGGGATCGCCGGAAACCGCTCCTCCGGCGGTCGTGCCGACGCCCGGCGATAGCCCCCACCTCAATGAAGGTGGTGGCGGTGGTGGCAGACCAGGGAGGTGGCTGGGTGTCCGGGAAAAAGGGCTGGAATATGCTACAGGTCGGGCTAATCACAGCCCTTGGCTGGAGGAAGAAGATGACCAGAAGGCGTTGGATCTGCTTCAAGATTCGTGCTGGATCATGTTTATTAAATTCTGAATTTTCTATCCAGTTTACTGGACTCTTTTAAATTAAATATTAAAAATACTTAGGCCCTCCTAAAGAAAATATATCCAATTTTAAAGTTGTAGCCCGTGAAGTCTAGTTTATATTAAAAAAATTTTGAACCCATTTGGATTAGTGGTTTGACCCCAGCACTCATTTTGGTGGGCTCTATACCTAGGCTAAACCATATAGTATTTTGAGTTCTCCCACCAATCCAGCAATCCAAATGACATGAAATTTTGGATGGGGGTCACCCTTACCTATACCTAAAACATATCAAAAAATTAGAACTTTTGGAGAACATTTTTCTATAGTTTTTGTAAAAATGTAATAATCCATGAATAAATTAATTTGGTGTCCTACATATCTCAAAACTCCCCCAAATTTGGGTGGGTGGTCTTAGAGGTAATGCTAGGGCTCTGGTAAAAATCTCATTTTATTTGGAGATGTTTTGGTTAGGTATTGATCCAACCCTAGGTTTACCCTTATAAGGTTATTTAGGTCAAAGTGCTCTTTTTGGTGTTTGAGTGGTCAAATCCTATCAACAGAGGTTGATATTTTGGCCACTGATTTTATATGGCATTTAACACCCTCCAATGGGATTTGGGCTACTTTGGGGTAGGGTAACACTAGAACCCTAGGGTAGGCTCCTATTTTTGGAGATCTTTAGGGTTTGAAGTTCATGGGGTCAAATGACCTTGGAATAACTTGAGACTTGGTGGAAGGGATCCTAGGTTGTCTATGGTCCTCTGGTTGAAATTTTATTGAATTTGGAATTCTTTAACCCCCTCAAATCCCTAATCCTAGTTTAGGGCATAAGCCCAATAGTTGGGTTTAGGCAATCAAAACACCTCACAATAACTTGAAACTTGGGTAGGGTATTTCTCTGATTAAAAGAGTCCTAAAATAATTCTGGTGCAATTTTTTGACTAATAAAATAAGTACTTCCTTAATAACCCTAGTTGTGTCCTTTAGTTTATTTTGCTTGTTATGATATTTCTATCAACTAAAAAGTTGTGAAATTTAGTATTTGGAAGTTTTACATCATGTTAGTTCCCTCTGTATTTATATTGGAATTTTTAGATGATTATTTTAAGTACTTGTTTCATACATTATGAATTGTGAATTTCTGATCAAAAATAGATATAGAGCCCAATATTACTACGGAAATTATGAAACTTAATCAGTGAGTGTTTTATGTCATTTTGTATGCTCTAGAATTTTCATAATTTTTAGGCTAATAAACACAGTACTTGTTTCATAAAGTTATAAATTCAAAAGATTACTTTTAATTAGATTCAGAGCCACTTATGTTTTATAAAATTGTAAAACTTGGTTAGGGTAAGTTTTAGATCATTATAAATCTCCTGGAATTTTGTCATAATTATTAAATAAATTTTTATAGTACTTACTTCAATAACCAATAGCTATGGAATTGTTGATTTAAAATTAAATTAGGGGCTACTGTTCACTGGAAAATTGGGAGAATACTTATAGAGTGTTTTTTGGTCATGATGGACTTACTGGATTTTTATTTAATTTTTAGAATAATATTGTTGGCCTTTGCTTCTTAAAATAGTAATATTGAATTTATGTTCTTAATTATTGATTTGGCGCCTAAACAATTCTGAAAATTCTTAGACCTTGGATTTACTATAGAAATGTTACCTAGTATTTATCATAATTTTGTGGTGATTTGTTTCTGATTTAAAAGTGCATTTCATGTTCAAAGTAGGGCATTTGGAGTCTTAGGTTAATTAAATTAAATGCCCAAATAATTAGGAAAATTATGAAACTCTGGAGTTAGTCTAAATAGGTCATGGTAGACTCCCAAAAATTTTTATGGATCTGTTGGAGGAGTAAATGGAGTACCCCCTAGTGGGAGCACCATGTAGGTTAACACAGTCTGCATATAGTACATAGAACTGAAATAGGCTAGCTCAGAAAGCTTAAACACACTTAGGGGAGTCACATTGAAATAAAAGAGAGGATGTTCATGGGTAGAAATCAATAATATTAAGTGCCTTACGAAAGGAAGGTTTGGGCTTCAGCCCATCGAAGTTCTTAGTTCCCTCGAGAACCCTTTACGGGGTATGCCTTGGGCAGTCCTGGGCTAATGTAAATCATATGAATAATAAATGTTAAAGAGTAACTAGTATAACTAGGGTTTCACTTTCATACACCCCGGTGTCTTGGGAAGATAGGGTGACTAGGATGTTCAGGCGGTAGGCTCGGTGGTTGTGGAAATGGGCAGGGTAGCCTGGTGAGCCGATGGCTCGGTAGATATTTGTGATGGGCAGGATAGCCCGGGGAGCTTTGGCTCGGTTGTTGGCTGTGACGGACGGGATAGTCCGGGGAGCTTTGGCTCGGTGGATAATACATTAATATTGCATGTGCATAAGATATAAGGTGGTGGGTCTTCTGTATTTGAGGGTCGTTGCACCGACAAAAGTACATTGACTCGGCGGGTGTGGTTTTACACTTAGCCAAATAAAGTTCGGTGCGCCAGCCGGCAATAGTATACAGGAGCTCCGCTTAGTGCACCAGCATTGAGGCGTACGATAGGTCTGACTGGTAGTGCTGATACCAGTTTAGAGGTGGGCGAGGCCCAACCCACCACTTCCATTTGCCACTACGGAGGTATCCTAAGAGGTTAGGCTCCAGAAAAGGGGGAACTATAGGTTTGTGTGCACAAAGTTGGGTGGGTGAGTCGCACTTGCATAATCATATCATAGCATATTTTCATGTCATAGCATCATCATTGCATCAACCCCTGAAACCTATTATATAAAGTGGTATGGGACGCTTTATACAATAGGCCCTGCAAAACGACCCCTTGGCTTATAAGTTCGCGTGAGCATGCTTATAAGTTAAGGTTTATATTTTGTATATAAATATTTCTTGCTTGTAAACCGACACCCCATCGTATAAATTGGTATGAGACTTTTTTATACGATGGGAGCTTTGCAGAAGATCCTTTAGCTTATGTGTTTTCATATAAGTTAAGGTTACATATATAAAGTTCTTTCTTTCATACTTGTATTACTACTGCTTATTCTCATAGAACTGCTAGATTAGTTCTGTCGCCACCTCCTTACATTTGTTACTCTGTACCTTCATAGCTTCCCTTTCCTTCTCCCCGCTCGGTGCCTAGGAGCCATGGGGGAGGGGTGGGGGATGATAGGACTTAGTCTTTAAGACTAACGGTTTTCAAACTACATCATTTTAGGGGATCGTAAAGTCGAACTTTGAGGTGCAGCCCCAGAGGTGAGACGGGACAGTCTAGCACCGGAGTTCAGACAGCCGGGACTGTGTGTCCCAACCGCTGGTAGTTTATTAGTTTTGCTTCTGCTTAAGAGACTCTTGTAGTGAGGATTTTATGTATTGGGCATGAGCCCTGTTTTCAGTACGTTATTTTTTTGTGGACTCTCCCTTCGTGGAGATTTATTTTACTATGCTATGTTATTTTCTGTGGACTTGTGTTTACTCTACTTTACTATTTTTTTGTGATCGAATTGGCCGGCAGGATTGGCGTTTTGTAGTGGCGACCTTCTCGGGTGTGAAGGTGTCACCGCAAAGCGCGGTTCTGGGCCTAAGACCCCGGGGTTTGAAAAGAAAAAAAAATAGGGTGTTACAAGTGGTATCAGAGGAGACCTCGATCAAAAAGTAGTAGTCCACAACCCCTGGGTCACCCCCGCACGAGTTTAGTTTGGGGACAAACTAAGCAGCGGAAGCAGTGGTGTGCCCATAAGGAAAATCACATGTAAAAGTCCACGTCTTCATTAATTAGAATTCTTCTTTGTAGCCTACGACAAACCCTTCCCCAGCAAGGAGCACCTTCGACTGCAAAGATCTCATCTTATAGTTCTCTAGCCAACGAGTTAGACTCAACCCACTAGGACTCACGAATAACCATGACGACTTATAATATGCCCTAGTCAGAAATTGACCTTCGGTGTGAACTCGGTTAAGGTAAGGAGATACCCAAAGAGAATAAAGGAGGAGTTTAACACGAGAATGTCAACCTACGAAATAAACTCAGGTGACCCTACGGCTTATTACTCAAACTGGTAGGACTGCATTAAGGAGAATTAAGACCAATAATCCTGTTGGAACACCCTATTACTAATTTGGGTAAGGATCACTATGGTTGTCTTAGGAAACCAGGTTGACCTAGTTATATAGTTGTGAAGGTCAACACTAGAGTGAGTCTAGGGCTTAGAACTTAGGTCTAAAGCTGCCCCCAGGACCATTCCAAGATCAAGGTTGAAGAGCTAAGTCTAAGGCAATTTTCGTCGAGCTCAGGTCGACGAATCGTCGAACTCCATTCGACGCTCTCTGAGCTCAACTTCGATAAATCGTCGAACTTAGGTCGACGATCTTCGAGCTCAGATCGACTATTTGCCTTCAACCCGTTCTGCTTAATTGTCGAACTCCTTTCGACGATATTCGAGCTCAGATCGACGATCTCTCTTCAGTTATTCTTCAGGTCGCTGAGCTCGGTTCGACGATCTTCGAGCTCAGTTCGACGTTTTCTGTCTACTTTATCTCATTTCATCTCTGAGCTCAGTTCGACGATCGTAGAGCTCAGATCGACGATTCTTCTGAGAGATCGACGCATTTAAGGATTCAAATGTTGTTATTCTTTGGAATGTTTTTGAATATTATCAGCATTTATGATAAGAAGATCTGCCAGCCGTTTGTCTTTATTCTGGAGCAAGTTTCAAGGTATTATTCAGAGAATGTTTGCTGGACTTTCCTCTAGAAGACAAGACTCTTTATGGAAGACATTTATGACTGCCAACGGCTACTTTGGACAAAGAATTTTTCAGAGAATAAGATCTTCCTTTTTCAATAAAAGAAAATATCATATACAGAACACTGATATTAAAAGAACAACAGAAGAACTGTGACATAAAAATCTTCTTGCTTACTGAAAAGTGTTCACAACTTCATTTCAAGAACTTCAGACACCTCATCTCTCAGTCTTCTTGCTGAAACAATCTTTTGCTGGAGATCAAAATTCTGAAGACCTATCACCCTAGAGCAAAGCTTCTTTTCCTGAACCAGTCTAGATCTCAGGGGGAGCTTTGACAACAAAGATCCACTAAGTCTTCTCTCATTTGATTTGAGAACAGAGAAGACAACTTCATTTCCTTTTCCTTTTTATTTTCCTGCTGTAAAAGGGTTCTTGAACTCCCTTCAAAAGTTCTGTCTGGTTCTGAGAACCTTGTCAAAACTCAGTGGTGGCAAGACACCTTATCAAAAAATCCAGTTTTGGTTTTTGAGCACCTTAACAAAAGCTCATTGGTGTCAGGACACCTGATCAACTCATCCTGAGTGGATTCCTACCAAGGGTGGTAGAAGAGTGGATGTACCTAGGTTTTTGGGGAACCACTATATTTCCTTGTGTCTTCTGGATTGTTTGTTTGATTGTTGCTGTGTGCTGTGCTCTTAGTTTCTTGCTTCTTTAATTATTTTCTAGCACTCTACACTATAGTATAAATTAAATTTTATATATGCTGATATTTTAAAAACCTGTGAAACTTATTTGAACAAACTCTATTCACCCCCCTCTAGAGTTAGATAGATTTACCCTCACTTTCAATTGGTATCAGAGGGAGGTTGGTTGCTCATACAGGCTAACACCTGAACCAAGTGATCCTTGGTAAAATCTATCTTTTAAGAGGGTTATTTCTTTATATATATATATTACTCTAAGACATGGCACAGAACAAGGATTATGCAAGTACCAGACCTCCAGTGTGCAATCTATCTAAGTTTGCACTTTGGAAGGCAAGGATTAAATTATACATGAACTCTATTGATGAAGATATTTTCAATTCTGTCTTGACAGTTTGTCCAAGTCCACCAGCAAGCTCAAGCACAAATGCTGTTCCACCTCCCTCAGGAACAGATGCAGACATAAAGAAATGGAAAACTGCAGATGCAAAGGCCATGAACATCTTAGCTCAGACAATGTCTGATGAGATATTTCAGAAAGTAGCTGACTGCAACTCAGCCAAAGGAATTTGGGACAAGCTCTCTGAAATTGTCTCAGGGTCTGCTGATGAAAGGAAAGACAGGAGATCTCACCTCATAACCCAATATGAGAATTTCAAGAAAGGAGAGACTGAGTCAGTAGCAGATATGTACAACAGATTGAGTCTGATTGTCAATGAGCTAAGAACCTTGGATAAAGAAATCTCATTGACTGAGCTTAATGACAAGATCCTAATGTGCTTCCTCAGTACTTGGGATTCAAGAATCTGGCCAATCAAAGATGCCAGAAGTCAAAATGAAATCACTACTGAAACTCTCCTAGGCAAGCTCAAATCTTATGAGATGCTTATCAAGAATAGAGAGGAAGACCAGAAGGCTGCTTCACCAGCCTCAAGGAAAGAGAAGTCAATAGCTTTCAAAGCCATTGAAGATCAGCCTGAAGAAAAACTCACAGGCAATGAGGAATTGGTCAGCCTACTGGCCAAAAGATTTTACAAGCTAGCCAGAAAAGACTTCAGAAAAAGGCCATACAAAGGACATGACAAACCAAGGTATGATAAGTCAAATAATAATAACAAAGAAATCATATGCTTTGGTTGCAGGAAACCAGGCCACATTGTGCCTGACTGTCCAGGGAACAAGAACAAGGACAGAAAGGATAGAAGAGAAAGAAGAAAAGAAAAAGATTTCAAAAAGAACAGCTCAGACAAAGCCTCCTCTAGCAGGAACAAAAATACAAGGAAGGGTTTTGTTGCTGAGACATGGAGTGAGACAGAAGAAGATTCTGAAACTTCATCTAGCTCCAGTGATGATGAAGATGATGCTGATGAGAAAGAATTCTGCATGATGGCTATCAATGCCTCACAGTAAAACTCTGATGAAGAATCAGATTCAGATTCAGAAAATCAACCAGAGGAAGATCAGGTAATTAGCTCTTTTGATTTTAATTCTAAGGACTTCAAAAATGAATTTAAGACATTGTGCTTGGATTTACTAAGATCTGAAAAAGTGATAATCTCTCTCAGAAATAAATTATCTGAATACAATGTCCTGAACTCAAATAACCTCAAACTCTCTGAGGAGTTAGAATGCTATAGGGAGGAGATAGCTTCACTGAAAAGTGAACTGTCAAGAGCTAAAAAGTTTGAAGAATCCCTAAATGGGAGAAGTATCAGACTGATGGACATTACAAGCACAGTGAACTCTAGATTCAAGAGTACACTGGGCTTGGGTGCCTCATCCAGCCAACCTATAATATTAACAACTCCAATCAAATTTGTCTCTGACAAAGGAAAGGGAGTAATAGAGGTAGCTAGGAAGAATGCAGATCTGTCAGAGAAAAATTCAGTTCAACAGATTGCATCGAGCAGAGCTCGACAATCGTCGAACAGAGCTCGACGACCTAACCACAGATCGTCGACCTCAGCTCGACGATATCCAAACTCTGAACTTCAGTATAATCGATCTTCGAACAGAGATCGACGATCTGACCCAAGATCGTCGACCTCAGCTCGACGATCGTCGAACAGAGATCAGGTCTGTGAATATTCCTTCAATGGCACACCTAGATTCAATCCTAGAAATCCCACATCCCAAGGCTTTAACCCCTATACTGAATGGATAGTACCTCCTAGGAGATACCATCCTGAAGGCAATAAGAGTCAACCTGGGATGTCTTTTATTTCTGAATTCAAGGGATATCAACCTAGGCCCAAGGTTAACTGGGTCAAAAACAAATAAGCTGCTCATGTGCAGGTGAAGACCTATCCAGTATCTAACCAACAATGATATCTGGATAGTGGGTGCTCAACGCACATGACAGGGAACAGGGAGAACCTATCATCCTTCATAACCAAACTTGGACCCAAAGTGATTTTTGGTGATTCAAATTTTGGCCAAACCAAAGGATATGGTACTGCTCAGATAGGCTCAGTAACTTTTAAAAAGGTGGCATATGTAGAAGGACTGAAGCACAATCTGATAAGTATCAGTCAACTATGTGATGAAGGATACAAGGTGACTTTCAACAAATCCCTGTGCAAGATCAAGTCAGAGAATAACACAACTGTGTTAACAGGTAAAAGGACAGGTAACATTTACTTAGTAGATTTTCTTTCTTCTAAAGTAGACATCTGTTTATTCAATTCCATATCTAAGCCTAATATTTTGTGGCATAAGAGACTAGGACATCTTAACCTTAGAACCATTGCTAGGCTCTCCAAGGACAACCTTATTATAGGACTACCTTCTGGCTCCTACAAGAAGGAAGGACTCTGCAAGGCTTGTCAATTAGGCAAGCAAACTAAAAATAGCTTCAAGTCACTTAATAAGAGTGATTCACCTAGGATTTTGTATCTGTTGCACATGGATCTTTTTGGACCCATCACAGTACAAAGCTTAGGAGGGAAGTCCTATACTCTAGTGGTTATAGATGACTTCTCAAGATTCACTTGGGTATTCTTTCTAAGGAAGAAGTCTGATAACTTCAAGTGTTTGACAGATTTTCTCAAATGCATTCAGATTGAGTTCAACACTCACATTGCCCTGATCAGAAGTGATCATGGGACAGAGTTTGATTCTCTTCTCATGCAAGAGTTCTGTCAAAGTGAAGGGATCAGGCATACTTTCTCAGCTCCTAGAACTCCTCAACAAAATGGGGTAGTTGAAAGGAAAAATAGAACCCTAATTGAATCTGCTACTACATTGTTGACAGATGCTCACTTACCTCTATCCTTTTGGGCTGAGGCAGTGAACACCTCCAACTATGTATTAAATAGAAGCCCGATATATAAACTAAAGGGCAAGACTCCCTATGAATTGCTCAAAGGGAAGAAACCTAAAGTAAATTATTTTAAAATTTTTGGCTGTATTTGTTATATTCACAACAATGACAAGAAACATCTAGCAAAATTCCAAGCTAAAGCTGATGAAGGAGTGTTTCTGGGATTCTCCATGATCAGCAAGGCCTATAGGGTATATAATAAATCATCTTGTAAAATTGAAGAATCTGTTCACATTACTTTTGATGAGACTAACATGTGTTATAAGGAGAAGTCTACTTCTACCAAAGAACCCTTGCAGGTACAATCTATATCAAAAAGTATGGACAGATTACAGGTTAAAGAAGAGGACACAACCTCTCAACCTATTCAACAAAAGAATGAAAGCAGTGATGATGAAGAAGTGCAACATCTTGAAGAAAATCATCCTGAAGAGCCAGTTGTTGTTCCACTAGAGGAGACAACAACACAGGCTGGTGAACAATCAACACCCCCTGTTGATTTAGTAACAACAAGAGATCATCCAATCACCCAAGTAATTGGAGAGATCTCAGCTGGTGTGCAAACCAGAAATCAGGTCAACCAGAACCTGATGCACACTTGCTTCCTATCTCAAGTTGAGCCTCAATCCATTCAAGATGTAGAGCAAGATCCACACTGGATCATTGCAATGCAAGAGGAGTTGTATTAATTTCAAAGGAATAAGGTTTGGGAACTAGTGCCTAAGTCAAAGGATCATTCCATTGTTGGAACAAAGTGGGTTTTCAGAAACAAGCTGGATGACCAAGGAATTATTGTCAGAAACAAGGCAAGGCTAGTTGCTCAAGGCTACTCTCAACAAGAAGGAATAGACTATGACCAGACCTTTGCACCAGTTGCAAGGTTAGAGGCCATCAGAATATTTCTAGCTTATGCTGCTCACAAAGGCTTCAAGGTCTATCAGATGGATGTGAAGAGTGCATTTCTCAATGGGGACATCAAAGAGGAAGTCTATGTTAGACAACCTCCAGGTTTTATCTCTCTAACTCACCCTGATTATGTTTTCAAATTGCATAAAGCATTATATGGTCTCAAGCAAGCTCCTAGAGCATGGTATGAGACCCTAGCATGCTTTCTTCTGGAAAATGATTTTGTTAGGGGGAGAGTAGACCAAACTCTTTTTATTAGAACCCATAAGTCCCACACCCTACTAGTACAAATTTATGTAGATGATATCATATTTGGATCTACTGATTCAAACTTGTGCAGAAAGTTTTCCAACCTAATGCATTCCAAATTTGAAATGAGTAGCATGGGTGAGCTCTCCTTCTTCTTAGGATTGCAAGTAAAACAGCATGCTGAGGGCATATTTATTTCCCAAACCAAGTATGCTAAAGAATTGGTTAAGAGATTTGGTATGTTTGAGGCATCTTGTATGAAAACACCCATGCCTACCAATGCTGTATTGGATGCTGATGAACATGGGAAACCAGTTGATCAGACAACATATAGAGCAATGATTGGCTCTCTATTGTACCTTACAGCCAGTAGACCAGATATAATGTTTGCTACATGCATATGTGCTAGATTCTAAGTTAGCCCTAGAGAGTCGCACCTAACTCTAGTTAAAAGGATTCTTAGGTATGTAAAAAGTTGTCCAAATCTAGGACTCTGGTATCCAAAAGAATCAGGATTTGAATTAACTGGATTCTCAGATGCTGATTATGCTGGATGCAGAATAGACAGGAAAAGCACCAGTGGAACATGTCAGTTTCTTGGTGACAGACTTGTCTCCTGGTTTTGTAAGAAGCAAACATCTGTGTCAACCTCAACTGCTGAAGCTGAGTATATGGCTGCAGGCAGTTGTTGCTCACAAATATTGTGGATACAAAATCAGCTTCTAGACTATGGTTACAACTTAGAGAAGTCAAAAATTTTCTGTGATAATACTAGTGTTATCTCTATAGCACAAAATCCAGTCCTCCATAGTAGGACAAAACACATAGA
Source organism: Platanthera zijinensis (assembly GCA_039513925.1). Taxonomy (NCBI): domain Eukaryota; kingdom Viridiplantae; phylum Streptophyta; class Magnoliopsida; order Asparagales; family Orchidaceae; genus Platanthera; species Platanthera zijinensis. Next base: position 151,350,251 of record CM077087.1, read on the forward strand.
AATTAGGCATCACTTTCTAAGAGATAATGTAGAGAAAAATAAAATTGAACTTCAATATATTCCTACTGATTTGCAAAGGGGAGATATTTTCACCAAACCTTTGGATGAAAAGAAACACAGTTTCTTCCTAAATCAGTTAGGCATGTTAGATGGAGGAAGCCTAAATTAAATTACAAGATTTTGAAAAGCTAAAACAGACCAAGACTAGGCTAAAAAATCAGTTCCTTTTGTGTCTGTAGAATAGGTTTTGTCTCTGAACTGTGCTCGACGTTTTCCCAGAAATCGTCGAACGAAGATCGACGATTTTCCAAAAATCGTCGACCAGAGATCGACGTTCCCAAAGTCGTCGATCTGAGTTCAGAGCCTTCGCTAGATCTAGGCTTTCTCTCCTTCTGTTCAGAGGCCGTCGAGCGGAGCTCGATGCTTTTCAACATCATCGAACGGAGATCGACGATATTGACGTCTCTTCAGATTCCTTCTGCAGCCCAAATCATCGAGCTGAGTTCGACGCTTCGTCGAACTGAGCTCAACGATTTTCCATTTCGCCGTCGAACCCTAATATAAAATCATTTCTTCAGCCGTCGTTCTCCTTTTGCGCTTTCATACTCTGCAACTTTCTTCGTTTTCCCTCCAAATCCTCTACACTTGGTCGCGTTTGGTTTTCTGTTGCAGGTGCAAATGGCTGAATCCAGTGCTGCTATCTCTAAGATGAAATTTGACACAGGATTTGACATTGATATAAACTCGTTTGATGGAAGCGATCAGCGCTTCAAGGATATTCTCAATCTGTTCAGAGAACAATAGCTGATCCAAATAATGACTACCCGGATGAAGATTGCTTCAGAAGAGATCAAAGAGTGGTGGTTTACAGCGACAGACGAGACTGAGAACTCTGTCGTCGGCATCATTAAAGGGACTCAGGTACATCTATCACCGGCTCTCTTAACAGATGTCTTTCAACTTAGTACTGGAGAAGATTCTATTGAATTATCTGGAGAAGATTATGATTCAATGCTTAATCGAATGGGTCACAATGCTGTCAACCCTAACAAACTTTTAAAGAAAAATCTGTCTCTGGAATATCAATTCCTGGCTGATGTAGTTGGGAAAGTGCTGTTGGCCAAGCACTCAGCTCATGACACCATCTCTAGATATCAACTTTGCTTGATGGGAGCTTTAGTCGATAAGAAACACCTTGATTGGGGATCCATCTTCTTCAACTTAATTAAGAAGAAGATTAATAAGACTGCCGTGAGTTTTGGGAGAATCTTAGGGGTCTATCTGCACTACAGATGCCCTGAACTGTTAACCTCCTCTGGGATGTTCATCAATGCATCCAAGAGTCTCTATTGTGCCCTATTCAGCAAATGGGACAGGCAAATCATCTACCCTACAAGAGCTACTGCACCACTTCCTTCAGGCACAAGGACTGCTTCAGTCACTCCACCAGCAGAAGTGTTGCCTGCCTCTCTTCCTCCTCCAGCTGTATCTACCCCAGCCATTTCCTCCTCACCACCAGTCACAACCATAACCATATCATCACCAATTACCATTTCCTCACCAGTTTCATCCCCTCCAGTATCCACCTCAGAGGAATTCCATCCTCTCTTCTCTTATTCAACCTTCACCCTACCATCCTTTTCCCTTGTAGATGATTCCTTCATGGATGATTCTCCCTCCACTCCTCCTGAGCCACCCTCTACCTCCTCTTTTCAACAAATGCTTAATGACATTCTTTCCCAACCATCCTTCACCCCCTCTCTTGCTTCACCTATCTCCACCTCCACCTTCTCTATCTCCACAATTCCATCCTCAGAGCCATCCATTCCTACTCCACCTACCTCCACACCTTCAGCTCCAGCCAACATCCCTCCATCTACCTTTACTCCTACCTCTGCTCAAGCTCCACTTGAGCATGTAGATCTTCCAAGGTTGGCAGACAGACTTTATGAGTTGCTAGCTCCCAGGCTGATATCTCTGTTGGAGACTTCCCTGGCTCCACTCTTGAAACAAGTTCAGGAGCTGTCTACCAAGCTTTCCTCCTTTTCCTCCTCCCAGGCAATCCCTTCTACTGGGTGCCTTGATTTAGCTCTCCTTGAACCAAGGCAGGGGGAGATGCTTTATGAAGAAGTGGATGTGCCAGTGGATGCTCCTGTTTTTGCTCCAGCTCCAGCTCCTGCTCACTCAGAAAGCAGTGGATGTGCTTTTGCACTAAATCTTTAGAGCATGCTATCTCAATCTGATACAGTTCATTTCAGCTTTCTGCTAGTACCTCTCACTGAAGATCTGTCTAAGGCCATTGTGCCTGTATTTGTTTGTGATCCCAGCCACATTGAATCCTATATCAATTCCTGGAAGGCTGCGGATATTCCTGATGCTGCTACTAAGGCCAGTGTGCCTCCTGTTGTTGAAACTGCTGCTGCTGCTGCTGAAGATATAGAGATGATCCCAATAACTATTGCTGATGAAACTGCTGATGAAGAACTTGCTTCCTACCTAGAAGACCCCACACCTGCTGCTATGCCTGCTCCTGCTCAAGTGTCTGCTGCTGCTGTTGCTCCTGCTCTGACTTCTGATCAGTTAAAGCTATAAGAAAAGTACTTGAAAAGCATTGATGATCTGTATGACAGACCACAAAGCTCAGATAGTGACCATTTCCAGACTGACTCAGATGACTCTGCCAATACCATTGCCAAGAAGAGGAAAGCTAGAAGCAAAGCCATGATGTCAGTTCCTCCAGCTAAAGCAAAAGACTCCAATGATATTCCCTACTACATTCTGCATGATTGCCCCATTTCTGAGCCATGGATGCAATACTCCAAGAATCAACTGAAAGCAATGAAGAAGAGAAGGAAGCTTGATAAATATGAAAAAGGATCTTCACAATATCAGCCTCCTCCTCCTCCTCCTCCAGATTCTGGATCAGGCTCAGCCCCTCAAGCTCCAGCTTCAAGGCAAAGCTCCTCCCAATCTTATCCAAGATACTATCAAAGGGAACAACATCAAAGAGGATATTAATCCAGAAGGGGTCATTACAGAGGAAATCAGAGAGGACAAAGATCTTATCAAAGGGAAGGAAAAGGCCACACTGACTCCTCTTCAGGTCGTTTCCCTTACAGGCTGAAAGACACAGTTGTTTCCAGGACTCCTCCTGCTTCTGAATCTCTCAACAGGTATGAACCTCCTGTTCCTTTTGAGGATCCTGAGAACAATTCTCTATCCTGGATAGCAAGAATGAAAGAGCTAGCTGCTCTTGATCAACTAAAGAAAGCCAGAGAGCAAGGCATGGACATCTCCAATATAACAACTTTATCAGATCAAGGGAAGAAAGAATTGGAAAGATATGTTTCAAGAAAGTTTTTCAACCCAGAAGACTACATGAAGCTGCACCCAGAGGCTGTAGTTCCAAGGCCAAGATCTCAAACTTCTCTAGGTGCAGAGGATGACAGAAGATCAAAGAAAGAAACCCTGAATCCTAACAGAGAAATTTTGTTTAGAAAGGGAACTGAGAAGAAGTAAAATTGTGTAAGCTAAACTTTCATCCTCATCTGGATAATTGCTGCTATGTTATCTGTGATCTGCTTGCTGCTATATCTTTGCTTGGTTAGCTCTTGTTTTTGTATGAACGCTTATTCATTTCCTAATGTTATTTGTAAATAGTAATCCTAACCCAAATAGGGGGAGATTGTTGGAACACCCTATTACTAATTTGGGTAAGGATCACTATGGTTGTCTTAGGAAACCAGGTTGACCTAGTTGTATAGTTGTGAAGGTCAACACTAGAGTGAGTCTAGGGCTTAGAACTTAGGTTTGAAGCTGCCCCCAGGACCATTCCAAGATCAAGGTTGAAGAGCTAAGTCTAAGGCAATTTTCGTCGAGCTCAGGTCGACGAATCGTCGAACTCCATTCGACGCTCTCTGAGCTCAACTTCGATAAATCGTCGAACTCAGGTCGACGATCTTCGAGCTCAGATCGACTATTTGCCTTCAGCCCGTTCTGCTTAATCGTCGAACTCCTTTCGCCGATCTTCGAGCTCAGATCGACGATCTCTCTTCAGTTATTCTTCAGGTCGCTGAGCTCGGTTCAACGATCTTCGAGCTCAGTTCGACGTTTTCTGTCTGCTTTATCTCATTTCATCTCTGAGCTCAGTTCGACAATCGTAGAGCTCAGATCGACGATTCTTCTGAGAGATCGACGCATTTAAGGATTCAAATGCTGTTATTCTTTGGAATGTTTTTGAATATTATCAACATTTATGATAAGAAGATCTGCTAGCCGTTTGTCTTTATTCTGGAGCAAGTTTCAAGGTATTATTCAGAGAATGTTTGCTGGACTTTCCTCTAGAAGACAAGACTCTTTATGGAAGACATTTATGACTGCCAACGGCTACTTTGGACAAAGAATTTTTTAGAGAATAAGATCTTCCTTTTTCAATAAAAGAAAATATCATATACAGAACACTGATAGCAAAAGAACAACAGAAGAACTGTGACATAAAAATCTTCTTGCTTACCGAAAAGTGTTCACAACTTCATTTCAAGAACTTCAGACACCTTATCTCTCAGTCTTCTTGCTGAAACAATCTTTTGCTGGAGATCAAAATTCTGAAGACCTATCACCCTAGAGCAAAGCTTCTTTTCCTGAACCAGTCTAGATCTCAGGGGGAGCTTTGACAACAAAGATCCACTAGTCTTCTCTCATTTGATTTGAGAACAGAGAAGACAACTTCATTTCCTTTTCCTTTTTATTTTCCTGCTGTAAAAGGGTTCTTGAACTCCCTTCAAAAGTTCTGTCTGGTTCTGAGAACCTTGTCAAAACTCAGTGGTGGCAAGACACCTTATCAAAAAATCCAGTTTTGGTTTTTGAGCACCTTAACAAAAGCTCATTGGTGTCAGGACACCTGATCAACTCATCCTGAGTGGATTCCTACCAAGGGTGGTAGAAGAGTGGATGTACCCAGGTTTTTGGGGAACCACTATATTTCCTTATGTCTTCTGGATTGTTTGTTTGATTGTTGCTGTGTGTTGTGCTCTTAGTTTCTTGCTTCTTTAATTATTTTCTAGCACTCTACACTATAGTATAAATTAAATTTTATATATGCTGATATTTTAAAAACCTGTGAAACTTATTTGAACAAACTTTATTCACCCCCCCTCTAGAGTTAGATAGATTTACCCTCACTTTCAAATCCATTAGTAGAATGGTAAAAGACACATAGTCTCAATCCTCGTACCAGTAATAAGATTACCAGGAGACAACCACCGAGACAAACACCGAGGGTCGGATAGGAATTCAAGTTTAGAAGATACCCATTTGGGACGGGAATATTTTGACCCTGATAAGGTTATTGTAAATGTGACTCATAGAGTTTAAAGTATTGAGTATATCAACAGGTTTCAGGTTGGAACCCCAAGTCGAAGATTGATGCCCTAGGGATTGTGCACCCAGCTAGGACGGATATAATAAGGTAATATCAAAGATACTTAGCCCAAGGTAGGTAGGGGCTTATCTTTGGTTTATTGGGGGCTTACCTTTTGTTTATTGGGGACTTGTCCTTTATTTATTGGGCAAATTAGTAATGACTTGGGTTTCCTTAGACCTAATTTAGAGAATGTGCCGTAACAAACATAGTGAGGTTGAAGTCGATATAATTTGATGTTATTCGGGCGAAGATAAGATTTTTGAAAAACATGTTTTGATTATTGACCTGTAGCATTACCAAGACAATGACATGGTCATAAGACGCAGTAATTACGAGGATTAACTATTATCACGTAAAATTAGATGACGGGTAACATGATTCAGGATATTTGAGAAGGTAAAAATTTAATCGCTATGTTGTATCATCGGAAGTATGGTGTATCTTATAACATGTCCCCCGGAGTGAAGAAAGGTGTCATGGCTTTGGTGATGCACAGTAAGGTCCGTCAGTTGACGTAGGCTCTGTGAAAGAGTTTTTGGGGAACTATTGCAGCCACTGCCAAAGTTGGAGTAGATGTTCGAGGGTATAATTAGGGATTTTCATACACAGGATTCCTCCTCCCCACTTCGGGCACAAGTATAAAGGGAACATCGAGGATAGGCTGGCCGAAGTAGCTAATGTCACCCAGACATGAAAGAAAACTCATGTGGGAGTTTCATAAGATTTGTGAGTATTTGCTCGTTATCAGGGTGTGCTCAAGATGACCGTATCAAATCAGGATGGATGGTGTACATCCAAGGAGAGAGGATCAGTCCAGGCTTATCTGGACTATCGGCTGACATTCAACACAGCTCTCCACCATCGTGCGGAAGTACAAGATTCTACTATCATGGATCTAGGATGAGGATCCAAAGGCACTGGACTCGGAATTTATGAAGAACCCAGACACCTGGGTGTGTCTAATTCAAGATAGGATGCTGGAGGCCCAGAGCAGACTAGCCAAATATTACGATGCACGACATTGCCAAGTAGAGTCTCAAGTTGGAGACCATGATTCCTGAAGATACGTCTGGTGAATGGAGTCTCGCGGGTATGCGGGCGGAAGAAGCTCAGTCCATGGAATATGTGGTGTTACAGGATCCAGGAGCAGATCGGCCCATTGGCTTACAGGCTGGAGCTACCGCCGGAGTTAGCGAGTTTGCACGATGTATTCCACGTCTCCGTTCTAAGGAAGGCTCTACTACGGACGGAATAGCAGGTTCTTGGCATAGATGGCTCGACATATTTTGATAAATCGGTGACAAGATGAGCCGGTCAGGATAGATGACACAGCGGTGCGGGTCTTGCGGCGCAAGAAGGTCCTACTGGTCAAGTTCTTATAGACAAACCATGTGCAGGAGGAGCATACCTGGGATCCACCGAATCTAATGCAGCGGAGGTACCCAGATCCCTCCAAGTAATGTATTCATTCAACTTCATATGGGATGTTACATTCAGTTACTCTCTGTGGAAACATCGCAGGCCTAACCTGAATTTCGGGGATGAAATTTTGGTTTTTGTTTATTGTGATTTATAACATCTCATTTCCAACTAGACCCCTAAGAGTGGTTTTTTCATGACTAGGTCATGACAAATCCATAGGAAGCCCAAGAAGACCAAGTGAGCTTAGGCATGAAGGTGGAAATCACCTTGGTCTGCAAATAGTAGAATTCTAAACAATAGTTTAGGATGACCATAGGACTTCATCATGACTCCATGACAACACCACAACATCCCTAACTCACTATAAGGTTAATTAGATCCATAGAGATCTATTGGGGTCAACCCAAAGTGGTCAAATTGACCTAAGACCACCATAAGCCTAAATTGGACAAGGTGCCCTAACTAAGGGAAATATGCCTCTAATGTGCCCAACCAACCCTACTTAAGTCTTCCTGGACCTTAAGTGAGGTCAATGGGTCACCAAGGACCCATTGGGGTCAACCCAAGAGGCTAAGTTGACCCAAGTCAACTCTAGCCCCAAAGTAGTCCAAGTGCCCTTACTAAGGAACAAGTTACCTCCAAGGTGCCAAGTCAACCTTACCCAACCCTACCTAGACCTTAGGGGAGGCCAATGGGTCACCAAGAACCCATTGGGGTCAACCCAAAATGTCAAATTGACCTAGGTAAACTTTACCCAAGTGTTAGGTCAAGTTGGCTCAAATGGGCTAACTCGAGCTCAAACCCAATCCACTTGGGCTAACTTTATTTTAATTGATATTATGAGCTAGTGGGCTGCCATTAGGCTAGATAGGTCCCCAATTTCGTTCATAGTGATAAGGATGGAGAAAATTAGAGTTTCATGTATTTCTAGAGAGAGAAAGTGGTTTAAAGAGAGCCATTAATGGCTATGGAAGGCCAAGGGGCCTCCTTCCATCATCCCAAAGGCTTGATTCATCTCCCTTGCTGAATTAGGAGAAGTGCAAGGGGTTTTCCAGGCTGTGCAAGGCTGGAAACAATGAACCCAAGCCATGGCCGAAATTTCCCTTTATGGCCATAAATGGCTTTGAATCCATGACCCTCCCTCTCCCCCATTTGGCTCTTTTAAAAGCTTCCCTAGGCCAAGAGCATTCGTTTCCACCATCCCACTGAAGAAAACGAGGGATTTCGTTGTAGCATTGTAGATCATCGGAAAGCTCCACCACTGGCCATGGCACGCCACCACCAAACCCGTCGGCAAGCACGGTTAAAGGTCCTCCTCTACTCCTCTCTTCGTGGGCTAGATCCTTAGATATTTTAGGAGTTTAATCAGGCTCAATTGAGCCCGATTGGAGAGGAGTTTTTTTCTGAAATTTTCATGGATTTTCATGGATTTTCAACCTTTTGGGATCGCCGGAAATCGCACCTCCGGCGGCCGTGCCGCCGCCCGGCGATAGCCCCCACCTCAACGAAGGTGGTGGAGGCGGTTGCCGGCCAGGGAGGTGGTTGGGTGGCCCGGAAAAAGGGCTGGAATATGCTCTAGCCCAGGATAATCACAGCCCTTGGCTGGAGGAAGAAGATGACAAGGAGGCGTTGGATCTGCTTCAAGATTCGTGCTGGATCATGTTTATTAAATTCTGAATTTTCTGTCCAATTAACTGGACTCTTTTAAATTAAATAGTAAAAATTGTTAGGCCCTCCTAAAGAAAGAGAAGCCAATATCAAAGTTGTAGCCCGTTAAGTCTAGTTTATATTAAAATTTGTTTGAACCCATTTGGATAAGTGGTTTGACCCCGACACTCATTTTGGTGGGCTCTATACCTAGGCTAAACCAGATAGTATTTTGAGTTCTCCCACTAATCCAGCCATCCAAATGACTTGAAAGTTTGGATGGGGGTCACCATTACCTATACCTAGAAAATATCCAAAAATGAGAATTTTTGGAGAACATTGTTCTATAGTTTTTGTAAAAATGTAATAATCCATGAATAAATTAATTAGGTGTCCTAAATATCTCAAAACTCCCCCAAATTTGGGTGGGTGGTCTTAGAGGGAATATTAGGGCTCTGGTAAAAATATGATTTCATTTGGAGATGTTTTGGTTAGGTATTGATCCAACCTTAAGTTTACCCTTATAAGGTTATTTAGGTCAGAGTGCTCTTTTTGGTGTTTGAGTGGTCAAATCCCATCAACAGAGGCTGATATTTTGGCCACTGATTTTATATGGCATGTAACACCCTCCAATGGGATTTGGAGTTGTTTGGGATAGGGTAGCCCTAGAACCCTAGGGTAGGCTCCTTTTAAGGAGATCTTTTGGGTTTGAAGTTCATGGGGTCAAATGACCTTGGAATGACTTGAGACTTTGTGGAAGGGATCCTAGGGTGTCTATGGTCCTCTGATTGAAGTTTTATTGAATTTGGAAGCCTTTAACCCCCTCAAATCCCTAATCCTTGTTTAGGGCATAAGCCCAATAGTTGGGTTTAGGCAATCAAAATACCTCAGAATAACTTGAAACTTGGGCAGGGTATTTCTCTGATAAAAAGAGTCCTAAAATAATTTTGGTGGAATTTTTTGGCTAAAAAAATCAGTACTTCCTTAATAACCCTAGTTGTATCCTTAAGTTTATTTTGCTTGTTATGATATTTATGTCCACTAAAAAATTGTGAAATTTAGTATTTGGAAGTTTTTCATCATGTTAGTTCCATCTGTATTTTTATTGGAATTTTTTTTAAGTACTTGTTTCATAAATTATGAATTGTGAATTTCTGATCAAAAATAGATATAGAGCCCAATATTAATACAAAAATTATGAAAATTGGTTAGTGAGTGTTTTATTTCATTTTGTTGGCTCTGAAATTTTCTCATAATTTTTAGGTTAATAAAAACAGTACTTGTTTCACAAAGTTATAAATCCAAAAGATTACTTTTAATTAGATTCAGAGCCCCTCATGTTTTATAAAATTGTAAAACTTAGTTAGGGTAAGTTTTAGATTATTATATATCTTCTGGAATTTTTTCATAATTATTAGATGAATGTTTACAGTACTTGCTTCAATAACTAATGGCTATGGAATTATTGATTTAAAATTAAATTAGGGGCTACTGTTCACTGGAAAATTGGGAGAATACTTCTAGAGTGTTTTTAGGTCATGATGGACTTACTAGACTTTTATTTAATTTTTAGAATAATATTGCTGGCCTTTGCTTCTTAAAATAGTAATATTGACTTTATGTTCTAAATTATGGATTTGGGGCCTAAAAAATTCTGAAAATTCTTAGAACTTGGATTTGGTGTAGAAATGTTACCTAGTATTTATCATAATTTTGTGGTGATTTGTTTATAATTTAAAAGTGCATTTCATGTTCAAAGTAGGACATTTGGAGTCTTAGGTTAATTAAATTAAATGCCCAAATAATTAGGAAAATTATGAAACTCTGGAGTTAGTCTAATTAGGTCAAAGTAGACTCCCAGAAATTATTATGGATCTGTTGGATGAGTAAATGGAGTATCCCCTAGTGGGAGAACCATGTAGCTTAACACGGTCTGCATATAGTACATAGAACTGAAATAGGCTAGCTCGGAGAGCTTAAACACTCTTAGGGGAGTCACACTGAAATAAAAGAGAGGATTGGTCATGGGTAGAAATCAATAATATTAAGTGCCTTGCGAAAGGGAGGTTTGAGCTTCAGCCTATCGTAGTTCCTAGTGCCTTCGAGAACCCTTCACGGGGTATGCCTTGGGCAGTCCTAGGCTAATGTAAACCATAAGAATAATAAATATTAAAGAGTAACTAGTATAACTAGGGGTTCACTTTCACACACCCCAGGGTCTCGGGAAGATCGGGTGACTAGGATGTTCAAGCGATAGGCTCGGTTGTTATGGAAATGGGCAGGGTAGCCTGGTGAGCCGATGGCTCAGTAGATATTTTTGATGGGCAGGATAGCCCGGGGATATTTGGCTCGGTTGTTGGCTGTGATGGACGGGATAGTTCAGGGAGCTTTGGCTCGGTGGATAATACATTAATATTGCATGTGCATAAGATATAAGGTGGTGGGTATTCTGTATTGGAGGTCGTCGCACCGACACCAGTACGTTGACTCGGCGGGTGTGGTTTTAAACTTAGCCAAATAAAGTCCGGTGCGCCAGCCGACAATAGTACGCAGGAGCTCCGCTTAGTGCACCAGCATTGAGGCGTACGATAGGTCTGATTGGTAGTGTTGATACCGGTTTAGAGGTGGGCGAGGCCCAACCCACCGCTTCTGTTTGCCACTACGGAGGTATCCTGGGAGGTTAGGCTCCAGAAAGGAGGAACTAAAGGTCTGTGTGCATAGAGTTGGGTGAGTGAGTTGCACTTGCATGATCATATCATAGCATATTTGCATGTCATAGCATCATCATTGCATCAACCCCTGACACCTATTGTATAAAGTGGTATGGGACGCTTTATATAATAGGCCCTGCAAAACGACCCCTTGGCTTATAAGTTCGCGTGAGCGTGCTTATAAGTTAAGGTTTATATTTTTTATATAGATATTGCTTGCTTGTAAACCGACACCCCATCGTATAAATTAGTATGAGACTTTTTATACGATAGGAGCCTTGCAAAAGATCTTTTAGCTTATGTGTTTTCATATAAGTTAAGGTTACATATTTAATGTCCTGTCTTTCATACTTGTATTACTACTGCTTATTCTCATAGAACTGGTAGATTAGTTCTATTTCCACCTACTTACATTTGTTACTCTGCACCTTAATAGTTTCCCTTTCCTTCTCCTCGCTCGGTGCCTAGGAGCCATGGGGGAGGGGTGGGGGATGATAGGACTTAGTCTTTTAGACTAACAGTTTTAAAACCACATCATTTTAGGGGATCGTGAAGTCGAACTTGGAGATGCAGCCTCAAAGGTCAGTGCGCATGGAGACAGGACAGTCTAGCACCAGAGTTCAGACAGCCGGGACTGTGTGTCCCAACCGCTGGTAGTTTATTAGTTTTGCTTCCGCATGAGAGACTCTTATTGTGAGGATTTGATGTATTGGGCATGAGCCTTATTTTTAGTACGTTATTTTTTGTGGACTCTCCCTTTGTGGAGATTTATTTTACTATGCTATGTGATTTTCTGTGGACTTATGTTTACTCTACTTTGCTACTTTTCTGTGATCAAATTAGCCGACAGGATTTGCGTTTTGTAGTGGCGACCTTCCTGGGTATGAAGGTGCCACCGCAAAGCGGCGGTTCTAGGCCTAAGACCCCGGGGTTTGAAAAGAAAAAAAATGGGGTCTTATAAGTGGTATAAGAGGAGACCTCGATTGAAAAGTAGCAATCCACAACCCCTGGGTCACCCCCGCACGAGTTTAGTTTGGGGACAAACTAAGCAGCGGAAGCAGTGGTGTGACCATAAGGGAAATCACATGTAAATGTCCACGTCTTCTTTAATTGGAATTCTTTTTTGTAGCCTACGGCAAACCTTGCCCCATTAAGGAGCACCTTCAGCTGCAAAGATCTCATCTTATAGTTCTCTAGCCAACGAGTTAGATTCAACCCACTAGGACTCACGACTAACCGTGATGACTTATAGTATGCCCTAGTCAGAAATAGACCTTCGGTGTGAACTCGGTTAAGGTAAGGAGATACCCAAAGAGAATAAAGGAGGAGTTTAACACGAGAATGACAACCTAAGAAATAAACTCAGGTGACCCTATGGCTTATTACTCAAACTGGTAGGACTGCATTAAGAAGAATTAAGACCAATAATCCATTAGTAGAATGGTAGAAGACACATAGTCTCAACCCTCGTACCAGTAATAAGATTACCAGGAGACAACCACTGAGAAAAACACCGAGGGTCGGATAGGAATTCAAGTTTAGAAGATACCCATTTGGGACGGGAATATTTTGATCCCAATAAGGTTATCGTAAATGTGACTCATAGAGTTTAAAGTATTGAGTATATCAACAGGTTTCAGGTTGGAACCCCAAGTCGAAGATTGATGCCCTAGGGATTGTGCACCCAGCTAGGACGGATATAATAAGGTAATATCAAAGATACTTAGCCCAAGGTAGGTAGGGGCTTATCTTTTGTTTATTGGGGGCTTACTTTTTTTTATTGGGGACTTGTCCTTTGTTTTTGTGGCAAATTAGTATTGACTTGGGTTTCCTTAGACCTAATTTAGAGAATGTGCCGTAACAAATATAGTGAGGTTTAAGTCGATATAATTTGATGTTATTCGGGCGAAGATAAGATTTTGGAAAAACATGTTTGGATTGTTGACCTGTAGCATTACCAAGACAATGACATGGTAATAAGACGCAGTAATTACGAAGATTAACTATTATCACGTAAAATTAGATGACGGGTAACATGATTCAGGATATCTGAGAAGGTAAAAATTTAATCGCTATGTTATATCATCGTAAGTATGGTGTATCTCAGAAAATGTACCCCCGGAGTGAAGAAAGGTGTCATGGGTTTGGTAATGCACGATAAGGTCCGTCAGTTGATGTAGGCTCTGTGAAAGAGTGTTTGGGGAACAATTACAGCCACTGCCCAAGTTGGAGTAGATGTTCGAGGGTATAATTAGGGATTTTCATACATAGGATTCCTCATCCCCACTCGGGGCACAAGTATAAAGGAAACATCGAGGATAGACTGACCGAAGTAGCTAATGTCACCCAGACCCGAAAGAAAACTCCTGTGGGTGTTTCATAAGATTTGTGAGTATTTGTTCGTTATCAGGGTGTGCTCAAGATGACCGTATCAAATCAGGATGGATGGTGTACGTCCAAGGAGAGAGGATCAGTCTAGGCTTATCTGGACTATCGGCCGACATTCAACCCAGCTCTCCACCCTCGTGCGGAAGTACAGGATTACACTATCATGGATCTAGGACGAGGATCCAAAGGCACTCGACTCGGAATTTATGAAGAACCCAGACACTTGGGTGTGACTAATTCAAGATAAGATGCTGGAGGCCCAGAGCAGACCAGCCAAATATTACGATGCGCGACATTGCCAAGTAGAGTCTCAAGATGGAGACCATGATTCGTGAAGATACGTCTGGTAATGGAGTCTCGCGGGTATGTGGGTGGAAGAAGCTCAGTCCATGGAATATGGGGTGTTACAGGATCCAGGAGCAGATCGGCCCATTGGCTTACAGGCTGGAGTTACCACCGGAGTTAGCGGGTTTGCATGATGTATTCAACGTCTCCATTCTCAGGAAGGCTCTACTACGGCTGGAACAACAGGTTCTTTGCATAGATGGCTCGACAGATTTTGATCAATCAGTGACAAGATGAGCCGGTCTGGATAGATGACACAGCGGTGCGGGTCTTGCGGCGCAAGAAGGTCCCATTGGTCAAGGTCTTGTAGACAAACCATGTGCAAGAGGAGAATACCTGGGATCCACCGAATCTAATGCAGCAGAGGTACCCAGATTCCTCCAAGTAATGTATTCATTCAACTTCCTATGGGATGTTACATTCAGTTAGTCTCAGTGGAAAGGCCGCAGGCCTAACCTGAATTTCGGGGATGAAATTTTGGTTTTTGTTTATTGGGATTTGTTACATCCCATTTCCAACTAAAACCCTAAGTGTGGTTTTGTCATGACTAGGTCATGACAAAGCCCTAGGAAGCTCAAGAGGATCAAGTGAGCATAAGCATGAAGGTGGAAATCACCTTGGTCTGCAAATAGTAGAATTCTAAACAATAGTTTAGGATGACCATAGGACTTCACCATGACTCCATGACCACACCACAACATCACTAACTCATTATAGGGTCAAATAGATCCATAGGGATCTATTGGGGTCAACCCAAAGTGGTCAAATTGACCTAAGACCACCATAAGCCTAAATTGGACAAGGTGCCATAACTAAGGGAAATATGCCTCTAATGTGCCCAACCAACCCTACCTAAGTCTTCCTGGACCTTAAGTGAGGTCAATGGGTCACCAAGGACCCATTGGGGTCAACCCAAGAGGCTAAGTTGACCCAAGTCAACTCTAGCCCAAAAGTAGTCAAAGTGCCCTTAATAAGGGACAAGTGACCTCCAAGGTGCCAAGTCAACCCTACCCAACCCTACCTAGACCTTAGGGGAGGCCAATGGGTCACCAAGGACCCATTGGGGTCAACCCAAAAGGTCAAATTGACCTAGGTTAACTTTACCCAAGTGTTAGGTCAAGTTGGCTCAAATGGGCTAACTCGAGCTCAAACCCAATCCACTTGGGCTAACTTTATTGTAATTGATATTATGAGCTAGTGGGCTGCCATTAGGCTAGATAGGTCACCAATTTCGTTCATTGCGATTAGGAGAGATAAAATGAGAGTTTCATGTATTTCTAGAGAGAGAAAGTGGTTTAAAGAGAGCCATTAGTGGCTATGGAAGGCCAAGGGGCCTCCTTCCTTCATCCCAAAGGCTTGATTCATCTCCCTTGCTGAATTAGGAGAAGTGCAAGGGGTTTTCCAGGCTATGCAAGGCTGGAAACGATGAACCCAAGCCATGGCCGAAATTCCCCTTTATGGCCATAAATGGCTTTGAAGCCATGACCCTCCCTCTCCCCCATTTGGCTCTTTTAAAAGCTTCACTAGGCCAAGAGCATTCATTTCCACCATCTCACTGAAGAAAATGAGGGGGTTCGTTGTAGCATTATAGATCATCAGAAGCTCCACCACCGGCCATGGCGCGCAACCACCAAACTCGTCGGCAAGCACGGTTAAAGGTCCTCCTCTACTCCTCTCTTCGTGGGCTAGATCCTTAGATATTTTAGGAGAGAAATCGGGCTCAATTGAGCCCGATTGGAGAGGAGATTTTTTATGAAATTTTCATGGATTTTCAACCTTGTGGGATCGCCGAAAACCGCTCCTCCGGCGGCCGTGCCGCCGCCCGGCGATAGCCCCCACCTCAACGAAGGTGGTGGCAGTGGTGGCCGGCCAGGGAGGTGGCTGGGTGGCCGAGAAAAAGGGCTAGAATATGCTCCATGTCGGGCTAATCACAGCCCTTGGCTGGAGGAAGAAGATGACCAGGAGGCATTGGATCTGCTTCAAGATTCGTGCTGGATCATGTTTATTAAATTCTAAATTTTCTATCCAGTTTACTAGACTCTTTTAAATTAAATATTAAAAATACTTAGGCCCTCCTAAAGAAAATGTAGCCAATATCAAAGTTGTAGCCCGTGAAGTTTAGTTTATTTTAAAATTTGTTTGAACCCATTTGGATAAGTGGTTTGACCCCAACACTCATTTTGGTGGGCTCTATACGTAGGCTAAACAAGATAGGTTTTTGAGTTCCCCCACCAATCCAGCCATCCAAATGACTTGAAATTTTGGATGGGGTTCATTATTACCTATACCTAGAACATATTCAAAAATGAGAATTTTTGGAGAACATTGTTCTATAGTTTTTGTAAAAATGTAATAATCCATGAATAAATTAATTAGGTATCCTAAATATCTCAAAACTCCCCCAAATTTGGGGGGGTGGTCTTCGAGGGAATTTTAGGGCTCTGGTAAAAATCTCATTTCATTTGGAGATGTTTTGGTTAGGTATTGATCCAACCCTAGGTTTACCCTTATAAGGTTATTTAGGTCAAAGAGCTCTTTTTGGTGTTTGAGTGGTCAAATCCCATCAACAGAGGTTGATATTTTAGCCACTTATTTTATGTGGCATGTAACACCCTCCAATGGGATTTCGAGTGGTTTGGGATAGGGTAGCCCTAGACCCCTAGGGTAGGCTCCTTTTAAGGAGATCTTTAGGGTTTGAAGTTCATGGGGTCAAATGACCTTGGAATGACTTGAGACTTTGTGGAATGGATCCTAGGGTTGCTATGGTCCTCTGGTTAAAGTTTTATTGAATTTGGAAGACTTTAACCCCCTCAAATCCCTAATCCTAGTTTAGGTCATAAGCCAAATAGTTGGGTTTAAGCAATCAAAACACCTCACAATAACTTGAAACTTGAGCAGGTTATTTCTCTAATAAAAAGAGTCCTAAAATAATTTTGGTGGAATTTTTGGACTAAAAAAATCAGTACTTCCTTAATAACCCTAGTTGTATCCTTAAGTTTATTTGGCTTGTTATGATATTTTTGTCCACTAAAAAGTTATGAAATTTAGTATTTGGAAGTTTTACATCATGTTAGTTTCCACTATATTTTTATTGAAATTTTTAGATGATTATTTTAAGTACTTGTTTCATACATAATGAATTGTGGATTTCTGATCAAAAATAGATATAGAACCCAATATTACTACAAAAATTATGAAACTTGGTCAGTGAGTGTTTTATATCATTTTCTTGGGTATGGAATTTCTCATAATTTTTAGGCGAATTTAAATAGTACTTGTTTCACAAAGTTATAAATACAAAAGATTATTTTTAATTAGATTCAGAGCCCCTCATGTTTTAGAAAATTGTAAAACTTTGTTAGGGTAAGTTTTAGATCATTATCTATCTCCTCGAATTTTGTCATAATTATTCGATGAATTTTTACAGTATTTGCTTCAATAACCAATGGCTATGGAATTATTGATTTAAAATTTAATTAGGGGCTACTGTTCACTGGAAAATTGGGAGAATACTTCTAGAGTATTTTTAGGCCATGATGGACTACTGGATTTTTATTATAATTTTTAGAATAATATTGCTTGCCTTTGCTTCTTAAAATAATAATATTGACTTTATGTTCTAAAATATGGATTTGGAGCCTAAACAATTCTGAAAATTCATAGACCTTGGATTTGGTGTAGAAATGTTACCTAGTATTTATCATAATTTTGTGGTGATTTGTTTCTGATTTAAAAGTGCATTTCATGTTCAAAGTAGGGCATTTTGAGTCTTAGGTTAATTAGATTGAATTCCCAAATAATTAGGAAAATTATGAAAATCTGGAGTTAGTCTAAATAGGTCATGGTAGACTCCCAGAAATTGTTATGGATCTGTTGGATGAGTAAATGGAGAACCTCCTAGTGGGAGCACCATTTAGCTTAACACGGTCTGCATAGAGTATATAGAACTGAAATAGGCTAGCTCGGAGAGCTTAAACACACTTAGGGGAGTCACACTGAAATAAAAGAGAGGATTGGTCATGGGTAGAAATCAATAATATTAAGTGCCTTGCGAAAGGGAGGTTTGGGTTTCAGCCCATCGTAGTTCCTAGTGCCCTCGAGAATCCTTCACGGGGTATGCCTTGGGCAGTCCTGGGCTAATGTAAACCATAGAAATAATAAATGTTAAAGAGTAACTAGTATAACTAGGGGTTCACTTTCATACACCCCGGTGTCTCGGGAAGATAGGGTGACTAGGATGTTCGGGCGGTAGGCTCGGTGGTTGTGGAAATGGGCAGGGTAGCCCAGTGAGCCGATGACTCGGTAGATATTTGTGTTTGGCAGGATAGCCCGGGGAGCTTTGGCTCGGTTGTTGGCTGTGACGGACGAGATATTCCGGGGAGCTTTGGCTCGGTGGATAATACTTCAATATTGCATGTGCATAAGATATAAGGTTGTGGGTCTTCTGTCTTGGAGGGTCGTCGCACCGACACCAGTACGTTGACTCGGCGGGTGTGGTTTTACACTTAGCCAAATAAAGTCTGGTGTGCTAGCCGGTAATAGTACGCAGGAGCTACGCTTAGTGCACCAGCGTTTAGGCATACGATTGTTCTGACTGGTAGTGCTGATATCGGTTTAGAGGTGGACGAGGCCCAACCCACCGCTTCCGTTTGCCACTACGGAGATATCCTAGGAGGTTAGGCTCCAGAAAGGGGGAACTAAAGGTCTGTGTGCACAGAGTTGGGTGGGTGAGTTGCACTTGCATAATCATATAATAGCATATTTGCATGTCATAGCATCATCATTGCATCAACCCCTGACACCTATTGTATAAAGTGGTATGGGACGCTTTATACAATAGGCCCTGCAAAATGACCCCTTGGCTTATAAGTTTGCGTGAGCGTGCTTATAAGTTAAGGTTTATATTCTTTATATAAATATTGCTTGCTTGTAAACCGACACCCCATCGTATAAATTGCTATAAGACTTTTTATACGATGGGAGGCTTGCAGAAGATCCTTTAGCTTATGTGTTTTCATATAAGTTAAGGTTACATATTTAATGTTCTGTCTTTCATACTTGTATTACTACTGCTTATTCTCATAGAACTTCTAGATTAGTTCTGTCGCCACCTGCTTACATTTCTTACTCTCCACCTTCATAGCTTCCCTTTCCTTCTCCCTGCATGGTTCCTAGGAGGCATGGGGGAGGGGTGGGGGATGATAGGACTTAATCTTTTAGACTAATGGTTTTTGAACCACATCATTTTAGGGGATCATGAAGTCAAACTTGGAGATGCAGCCCTAGAGGTCAGTGCGCATGGAGACGGGACTGTCTAGCACCGGAGTTCAGACAGCGGGACTGTGTGTCCCAACCGCTAGTAGTTTATTAGCTTTTCTTCCGCTTGAGAGACTCTTGTAGTGAGGATTTGATGTATTGGGTATGAGCACTGTTTTCAGTACGTTATTTTTTTGTGGACTCTCCCTTCATGGAGATTTATTTTATATACATGTGATTCTTGTGGACTAATTTTGAGTTCATTCATACTCTTATACTTTATTCTACACTTATGTGATCGATATGACCTGCAAAATCGGTGCCTTGTAGTGACGACCTTCCCGGATGTGTTGGTGTCACCGCAAAGCGGCGGTTCTGGTCCTAAGACCCCGGGGTTTTAAAAGAAAAAAATGGGGTCTTACAGACGCGATCCATAGGCTATCACCTTCCCGTGCTGAAGCAGAACACAGCCTAATCCACTCCCAAAAGCGTCACTGTAATTCTCAAATCCCTCCAAACCACAAGGCAAACAAAAGACAGGCGTCGTGGTCAGACAACACTTTTGTTCTTCGAAAGCTTGTGTGTACTCTAGCGACCAAACAAACTTCTCATCCTTCCTTATCAAAGTAGTGAGGGGTAGTGCTATCCACGAGAAGTTCTCCACAAAGCACCTGTAATAGCCGACAAGCCCTAGAAAACTCTGGACTTCGGACACAGAAGACATCACAGACCATTCCCGTATCGCAGCTACCTTCATCGGATCTACTGTAATTCCCTCACCACTAACCACGTGACCAAGGAACTCTACCGAGGATAGCCAACACTCACATTTTGAGAATTTGGCATACAATTGGTTCCTCCTAAGGGTCTCCAAAACCATATGAAAATGCTTGAAATAATCCTCCACGCATTGTGAGTACACCAGTATATCATCGATGAAGACTATCACGAACTGGTCCAAGTACTCTTTGAACGTCCTGTTCATCAAATCATAAACACAGATGGCACATTCGTCAGCCTAAATGGCATGACGGTAAATTCATAATGCCCATAACGTGTGCGAATGCCGTCTTGGGAATGTCACTTTCCCTAATTCTCAGATGATAGTACCCGGATTTCAAATCTAGCTTTGAGTACACAGTTGACCCGAACATCTGATCGAATAGATCATCAATCCTCGGGATTGGATATCTATTCTTCTCTATTAGCTTATTCAACTCTCAGTAATCAATACACAGTCGTAAGCTTTTGTCTTTCTTTTTAACAAAAAGGACTGGCGCGCTCCAAGGAGACGAACTTGGACGCACATACCCTTGATCTTACAGCTCCTACAGTTGTACCTTCAATTCCATCATCTCCTTAGGCGCTAAGCTGTATGGGGAGTGTGATACAGGCTTGGCGCCTGGTTCCAGCTCGATGGTGAAGTTGATCTCACGTTACGGTGGGGCTCCGGGGAGTTTTTCAGGAAAAACATCAGGAAACTTTGATACAACCGGGATATTATCCAGACCTGGCTTGGGCTTTGAAGTCTCCTCTAAGGTGAAAAATAGCTCTGCACCACTACGAACTGCCTTAACCACCTGGATAGCAGATATCAAGGTCTTGATCGATCCCCTCATGCCAAAGAATGTAGTCTCACGCTCTATATCCATCCCCAGTCTGACCACCTTGCATTTGCAATCAATGTATGCACGCTGCTCTGAGAGCCAGTCTATGCCAAAGATCACATAAAACTCCACTATCGGTAGTAGTTACGCTTGTAAGTCAAACTTCTGACTCCCAATCAGTACCATCACGCAACAAACTCTATCCGCACGCATAGAACACCCGTTAGGCAGCAACACGTCCAATTTATCCCTTGCCACTGAAGACGACGCTCCGATGCGCGATACAAATTCCTTGGACAAAAAGGAGTGTGAAGCTCCCGTATCGAACAGTGCTCTCGCTGGACAATTAAATATCAAAACGAAGACTAGTATAACAAGTCACAAGCTACCACACATAATACAACAAGTATGTAAAGTTAAATGTGTTGTTAAAGACATCATACCTATCACCATATCAGCCTATTTTATGCCCTCCTACTGGCCAAGGTTGTAAACTCTAGGCTGGGCTAGAGCGTAATGGGATGCGGTTGAATCCACCGCCTTTCCCTTCTCCACTTAAGTTGCTCCAGGCTTCTTCTCTAACTTCAGGCGCCCACTCCATCAGTCTCGGGCAATATGTCCCTGCTTGCCACAATTATAGCAAGTAATCGAGCCCCGTACTGTAGTAACTCTAGACATACTCGAAGGTGTGGCTGGACCCAAATTCCGAGCCTTCTAGTTCCACTTTCAAAACCCAGACTTTGATGAACTCGGTACCTTGAATTCCGACTACTTCAAGCTTGAGTCCTTATTCTCCTGAACCCACTTCATATCTGTCTCCAGAGATCGGGCGATATTGACCAGAGTTAGGAAACCCTGCGTCATCGGCCCAGAGAGCAGTAGCCTTAGGTCATCGCGCAGACCCTCATAGAATCGGTTGGTCTTACGATCCTCGTCAGCGAAAGTAATGCCAGCATAATGTCCCAACCTCGTGAACTAGTAGAGATACTCATCTACACAACTATCTCCCTACATCATCCTCTGGAACTGATTCTCCGTGTCCATTCTCTAGTTCAAGGGGAGGTATCTAGCCAGGAATAACCTCGAGAACTCGTCCATCTAAATATCGGTGAGTTGTCTTCCAACCAAGAGGTGCAGCTCCAGCTTTTCCTACCACAATCGCGCCTCTTCATCCAACAGGAAAGCGACTATGGTTGACTTCTGCCATTCTTCCGTTTCAGTCACTGCCATAACTCTCTTAACACGAGAGAGCCAATCCTCGGACTAGGTTGGGGTTCCAGTCCCCGTAAACACTGGAGGATTGAAGCTCAACACATGTTTGAGTTACTTCTCTGTCGCTCATCTTGGCACCAAAGGCTCTTCAGCCACTCGTTCAACCACTCTAGGATCTACCGCACGAAGCGGTACTTGCTCCAAAATAGGGGCAGGAAGTTGTGCTTGCCTCCCTGACTGGGCATCCATCATCGCAAACACTGCCTCAGCCATAAGTCTTATCATTTCTGCCGAATGAGGGGTTGCAGGTACGTCATAAGATGCACTGCTTTCCACAAAGTGCGGACGTTCTGACTGTTCTGCACCACTCCTGGTCACATATTATTACAGGACACACCAATAAGTGTCCAAAAAAATTTGCAAAAAAAGTAAATCATAGGAACACGCAGGTTCCTAAAACATGTGTATTTTCATTTCTAAGTAGATATTCATGGGTTCTTTTCATGTTATAACAATGAAGCACATGGCTGTGCTCACCACCCCTTAAAAAAAGAATTCGCCCACGAATTCTCCTAAGTAAGAACGACACCCCCTCTGATACCAAATTGTAACACCCTCATTCGTCACATGGGATATAACAGAAGGTCCGGTCGGGGCCCCACTCCATATTCAACGGATAGTCAGCGGAGTTACATATTAATACCAAATTACTATAATACCATATCAAAACCTAACACAGAGTTTTCTAGCGGAAGTTTTTAAGCAAGTTAGAAGAACCCAAAATAGAACATGAATGTCCACTATAGCCCAAAGTAGGAATGAAAGAACAAAACACATAGAGTCTTGGCCTTATGACCTTACAAGATTAAACTTGAATTAAAGTGTTTTACATACTTCGGCACGCAAACCGACCAAACATGAAAACAGTAAAAGTAAACACTTCACTTTGGCCTTCAAGAGCAAGCACAACAACAAGGGCTTTATCCTTCTACTTGCCACTTGGCTCACATGTTCCTACATAAGAACAATCCATCGAACGGTGGCAAACAAGGCAATGGTCAGCTAAAGCTGACCAAATTATAACGACCATGCCCCTTACTCGGGGCGGCAGGGCTCCTTCCCTGCAAATTATTAGTAAAACCAAACATAGTAATGAAAGTGCAATTTAAGCACACTTCACCATAGGCGTAGGCACGAACGGCCACACGCCCGGTGCACTCAGGGCACATTCTTGATGTACCGAACAAAACCCAGGGTCCCACAACTGTATTCAGTGACGACCAACATACATGAGTATTAAATAGTCTTTCTGGCTCAAGGCCTAAGACTCGTAACTACGTCTACGATAGGTAACATTACCCACAGGTCGATCGGCATAGCTACTGGGTACAGTTCAGTCATATCCTGTTGCTCAAATTGCCGGGCGCAATAATCCACGATGTGGGTCAACCTACCCTTTCCCATTCCAACACACATAACCACATTATGTTCACTTGCTAGCTCTCAGGCCACCAAGCTGGGCTCTCTAAGCACTCAGCCCCACAACACTAGCCCTCAGGTCTCGACGAGATAGGCCTCACAACAGCTCTCTCACAGAGCTACCGCCTGTGGTAGCACTACCGTCACGCGGTATCTGGCAGAAAAGCGATTCTACCCAGTTTTTTTGGTGCTCCTTGGAGTTAGTCCCCAAGGTTCCCTACTGCAATCTACCGTGTAGAAACCCGAAAAACAAACATCACGGAGTCTTCTCCGGCCTATACAAGCATAATGTAAACATCACCAATTCATACCAACCTGTCCAGATGGGCTTCGCACACCACGTCTATGTTCATACTTCAATTCCGAACTCTATAAGAAAAAACTATAGGGATATATCATATCTACCCGAAGGAAAACCTCACGCTCACCGCACACTCGTAGGAGAGGGTTTACTATGCAAAAGTAAGAGGACTTTGTGTGTCCAAGTAGAGAATTGTTACCCTTTGTTGTCTCTTCGGTGTCATGCCAAAGATCTAGACGGATGAATGCGACCGCAACGATCTTGCCTCCATAGATCCGGACTCATCTTGCGAATTGGAGCTCTGAATCCCCAATGGCGACATAGTCTCTCTCCCTACGCTACTGCTCCTCCTCCAAGAGATCAAGGCCAAGTCTTCAACTTCAAAAGAAATGAAGTGAAAACGGCCGAACAAGCCATATAAACTGAGCTACCGTCGCGCGGTAACTAGATACTATTGTGTGGTACCTCCTCATTTCGCGTGTAACCACCCAGGACAGCCAGCCACAGGCCACCACGTGGACACGACATTACAGTTCCATTATCTCCACGCTTTAGAAAACTAATGTCGTGCGATAGATGTCGTCAGTTACGACACGGCATCCGCTGCTAACGCCACGCACTATCGACTTAGCTATCGCCAGCAGTATCACTATTGTCGGGCGATAGCTTTCCTGAGAGCTTTGTTAGAATAATTCCCATCTATCGTCGCGCGCTAACTTATACTGCCATGCGGTAACAGCTTGATGCTTTCTCGAGAGCTCGACGCAAACCATGGAGCTACTACCATGCAGTAGCTAGCTACCGTCGAGCGGTAACCCCCAGTGAAGCATCTCACGCCTCAAGAAATTTGAAGCATTACAGCTTCAGCCCAATATCCTTTTTATATTGGCATTAATAACATCATAGCTCTTGTCATTTCGACAATAGTTAGATTCCATCTTTCTACAATACCATTTTGTTGTGGGCTACTAGGTGTTGTTTGTTCTCTTCTAACTCTTTGCTCAAACAAATTGATTAAGTGGTTTGGATAGAAATTCACCTCCCCTGTCTATTCTTAATGCTTTTATAGGTTTATTAAATTGTTTTTCAACTTTTGTTTTAAACAATTTAAACGTCTCAAAATCTTTTACTTTGTTTATAAGATAGTAAATCCACATAAAACGTGAATGATCATCAAGTAATAGGAAATAATACTGATAGTTTTACTTTCAAGACCACCTAAACACCTAGAGGGGGGGGTGAATAGGTTTTAATGCTTGTTTTAACTTAAGGCAGAATATAACTTCAGGTTATAATAAATTTCAGAAAACTCTGATGCTAACACAGCACAACAATCACAAACATGTACACAACACAGATTGCACATAGATTTATAGTGGTTCCCCAAGGTCTGGGTACATCCACTTTCCCCCTTCACCTATCTAGCAGTGTGCTAGATTCGGCATAACTTCCTCCTTTATCTCAGATCCTAAGATCCTTCAACTCAGAACCCTGAAAGGTTCCTACAATTCAGAACCCTATAAGGTTCCTACAGCTCAGGCTAACCAGCCCTATCTCAGCCTTGCCACAAGGCCTACAACTCAGAGAACACCTTCTCCTACACTCAGCCTTTATAAAATAGGCTTACAACTCAGAGAACACCTTCTCCTACACTCAGCCTTTATAAAATAGGCTTACAACTCAGATCTATAAAATAGATCCTACAGAATTTGAAAATGAAGTTATATAATATCTTACCCCTGTTGAGAGAGAAGGGATAAGACTGTTCTTGATCAGCTTCTTGAAAAGGCTGATGGATGAAATCAACTGGATCTTAGCTTTCTTCAAAGCTTCTTGAATCTGAACTTAGTTTGAGTTGATTTACTTTGGAATATACTGCTTCTTAAGAAACCTGTGATTGCTTCCTTCTTGTCTTCAAATGGCTGGATCTCTCTCTATCCACAACCCTTGAAAATACTTCTGAGTTCTTGAATGAATTCAACTTAGACTGAATCTGAGTGGATGTTCACTTCAGAAAGTCTTCTTAGATCTTCTCTCGAAGATCTTCTTCTGTGCCTTGCACTTTCTTGATTAGAGATCTTATCTCACAAC
Organism: Platanthera zijinensis; assembly: GCA_039513925.1. Lineage (NCBI taxonomy): Eukaryota > Viridiplantae > Streptophyta > Magnoliopsida > Asparagales > Orchidaceae > Platanthera > Platanthera zijinensis. The sequence continues at coordinate 151,376,132 of CM077087.1, forward strand.
AATGATCAATCAATCAGTTTCTATGTATATTTTCTTCTTCTGAATCTGTCTATTTATAGACTTCATCCTTGGTAACCGGCTGATCCGGTTTCTAACAAACTTCTGACAAGTCTGACAGCTTCAATCTACCTGTTGTAACTCACAGCTGTCAAGTCTTCAAACAGATCTTGTGTCTTTGTCTTTGTCAGCAAAGTGTCGAGACTGTCTGTTAGAAAGTGTCGAGACCATCTGTCAATATGTGTGGACATAAGTGACTTAGGTGTTGACACAGCCTTTGATGATGTCGACATGTCTGCCTTTATGTCGACTCAGCTTCTTGATACTACATCTTGAGAATGTGTCGACACTGAGTATTTGTGTCGACACAAACACTTCATCATTCACCAGCAACTAACTTAGTCTAGACTTTGTTGTGTATCGACACAAGTCCTGTGTGTCGACACAGTTGATGTAGACTCAGAATATAGCGTGTGTCGACATAGCCTCCAGGTGTCGACACAGCTGTTGTCGACTCTGCCTCTGTGTGTCGACACAGTCTTCTGGTGTGGACACAAATGTTGTCGACTAGCAATTCTGTGTGTCGACACAGCTTCCCAGTGTCGACACGGTTGATGTCGACCAAACTTCTGTGTGTTGACACTGCCTCCAGGTGTCGACACAATTATTGTCGACTCTATTTCTCTGCGTCGACACAGCCTTCTTCAAGTGTCGACACAATCTTTCTGAAGTGTCGACACACTTTCTTCTGGTGTCGACACATGGACTTAGAATATTTTTCCTGCATTCTAGTACATTCTTAGCCTGCACATATAAACTCAAAATAACATCAAATACACCTTGATGTATATCATTGAGCCAAGTTAGGCTTCTTCAAATCAGGTACACATTTTCCAATGTACCCAACAATCTCCCCCTATTTGGAGAAGTTATAACCCTTCTAGCAAATGATATACACCATTTATAAAAATTCAATATGATGATGTATAAAAGCATAATATTACAGGGAACTTTATAAACAAAACTTTAAACACAGATACATCACAAAATAAAGATATAAAAGAAATGATTATAGAACAAAGTGTTGTTTATAAATTCAGAAATATTTGTTACAGCTTGCTTACATTGATTGTTTTAACACACTAACAATAACATAGTTCTAGGACAAAAACTAATAGAACTAAAACTAAGGCTGATCAGGATCCTTGATAACAATTCCTTTTCCTGGTTAAACTTGAGCCATCACAGGAGGTTTTGCATCATCAGCAGGCTTTTTGCCTTTAAATAAGCTTTCTTCTGAGCCTCAGCCTTGATCTTTTGCCTCTCAAAATAATGAAATGGCTTGGGAAAATACTTGCTAGGCTCCTGAGCATCAGGAGGTAGCTTTCAACCCTTAGCCTTTCTTCTGAATTGAACTATGGCCTCCTTCCTAGCCTCATACTTTTGCTATTCTAATTCATTATACCATTTGCCTCTTTCATGCACCTGATCCTTCACAGCCTTCCAGGCAGTTAATATAATATTCCTTGAGGTGGGGCTCCATTGCTCAAAATCATGTTTTTGTTCTGCTTGCTCTCTGAATCTCTTCTTTGATAATTGAGCATCTTGTTGAGCCTTTAAATTAGCTTCTGGCTTATCTACTTTTTCTACAAAAACATTTGTAACCTCATTTAGAGGACTGTACATTGCCTGCACTTGCTGATGAATCATTTCAAAATCAGTAGGGGGTATATGAATTGGGCAACCTCAGGTTGATTACCTTCAAGTAGACCTTGTTGTATCCCTGACTCAACAATCGTATCATCATCACATAATGATGGATATCCCAATGTGGCTCTGACACTGTTGGTCACCCACTTGGCATGTTCTGAGCCAGCATGGATGAGTATCCTCTCCCCCTTTAGGACTTCTCTGACAACATGATCACTAAGATCATTCTTCTGAAACCTTATTTGGCCATCGAGAAAATTCACACCCTCTTTAAAGAATGGTTTTAATTTTTGAAGCTTCTTAGATATTTCTTTCTGTGAGGTGGTTATAGCAGTTTGAACTGAATCTAGGGCAACCTTGAGCTTCTGATCATAAGCTTCCATGTCTATAGCCCTTGCAGCAATCAGCCTTATAGCAGTATCTTTGAACTCAGTGAGAATCTCATGGTGAGATTCAGTAAGATTGTCATTCATTCTTAGCTGATTTTCAAGAACATATCCTTGTTTCAATGCAATGTCATCTAATTTAGCAAGGATAGTTTGCTGTTGTTTAGCTAGATATACCACAACATTACCTCCCTTGTGGAAGCAATCTGTCATCTCCTTTTTATTCTGATTGACCTCAAATCTGATTGACTTTATGTCTTGGGCTAGATCAAACTGAAGTGTCTTATGACTCTCATCTACAAATTTCTCCAAAGCTCTTCTCTGCTCATCCATCTTCACCTGTAAATTTACCATGAACTTATTGTACTCAAACTCAGTAGGAGATTGGTGAGTTGTTGTCTGGAGAGCTGACTTATAGCTATGACTTCTTCTCTTGAAGACCATTAGCTTCCTTTTCTTAGCCTCCCTGGCTTCTTCTGTCTCAGATTCTGAAGAACTTTCAATCTGAACTCTTTCTGGAGGAGTTGTCTGAATTTCTTTCTCAGTTTCATGTTGCACTTCCTCAACATGCACTTTCTCCCCCTCAACAGCACCTTGCTCCTTCTCAACTCTTAGGGTGTCATCCTTTTCAGCTGCCTTTCCAAAATTAGGAAACAACTCTTCTAGAGTATATTCCTTTTGTGCTTGAGCAGGTGATGAAACATCAATTGCAGCAGAGTTCAAATCTTCTGATAAGTTTAGTCTTTCTTCCTCTTAAACTTGTTCATTAATGAGCTCCCCATGCAACTGTGCATGATCAGTAATGTTCTGAGCAGGAGTAAGATCTATCTCCCCCCTGCATCTGTGCAGGTATAGATCCCTCTTGGACTTGAGTAGACCCAGTCTGGTCCTTAGCCTGCTCTCTAACTTGTTCTTCTTGAACTTGTGCATTGCCATGATCATGTTCTGGTGATTTCTCAGCTGTTTCCTGCCTGTCCACATCAGGCAACTCTTTTGACATGACTCTATCCCATCTTGAAAATAACCTCATGTCCATTTTCCTCATATGATTTATCTTGGACCAAGGAATCTGTTGCATTACCTGTGGAATGATTCCAGCCAGGTATAGACTCAAAATTCTAGCCAAGTTTGGCTTCTTGATCCTTCTTTGATTTTTTTCAAACAAAACTGCTGACCAACTGGTTTGAATTGTAAAGAAAATTCTTGTCATCAGGCTGAACATATAGGCTGAGATCCTATCATGTCCACCTGGTTTGCATAAGATCACTTTGCCTACTATTTCAGATAGAAACTTTACTTGTGGATTCATTCCCTTTCGATTTATGGCTGCTCCAATCTTTATGGTTGAATCCAAACCACACCACTGGAGAGCCTCCCTTGTCTTTGAGGCTGGGACCTCTTCTTCATCTTGAATGTTGGGTAGGTGAAGAATCTTTCTTATACTTTTTAGAGTAAGTTTAACTTTAGTCCCATGAACTATAGATTTGATCTTGAGACCAGTGGAGTCCAATGTTGCAGCAGTATAGAACTCGAAAACTTCTTTCTTCCAAATCTTAGTAGGTTCAGAGACAAGGTATTCCAATCCATTGTCTGTAAGAAGAGAAATTACTTGTTTGATTTCTGGCACGGCATTTTCGAAGGCAGCCCTAATCAACTCATATCCCTCATTGATGTTGTCTTCAACCTTTGGCGCCATTGGAATGATGAGAAAACTTGAGAGGAGAGAAGAGATATTGTCGACACAGGATTTTAGTCTCGAAAACCTAGTGAGCGTGTCGACAGAATATGTTCTCGACCTATATATACCTTTTCAAAACACAGAAGGTCAAGAGGCGGACAAAAATTATCGAAAAGTGTCGACACTGTTGATAAGTTTCGACACATACTTCTATAGTCTCGACCACGGCGCAGTCTACCATGTGTCGACACCAATTGATGATATGTCGACACAGGAAATACTGAATTGTTCAGCCGAAATTATGTGTCGACTCTTAGTATAAGAGTCGACACAAAATCTGTAAGTGTCGACACCATTACTCTGGTTGTGTCGACACTACATTTCTGGATGAGTCGACTCTTTGACCCTAAGGTTTCGACACAGATTCTCATGTGTCGACACATTTTACCTGACTAGTCGACATGACTACTCTGTGTCGACTCATTATCACTGAATGTGTCGACACCATTTTACTTAGCCAAATAATTTTCTTTTTTTAATAAACTAACCTATGGCCAACATTCCTAATTCAAATTTAAATCTATTGAATTTAGTTTCATCCATAGGCTTAGTAAATACATCTGCAATTTGATAATCAGTTTTAACAAATTCTAATGAGATGCCTTCTTTTTCTACATGTTCTCTAAGAAAATGGTATTTTATCTCTATATGTTTAGTTCTACTATGTGAAACAGGATTGTTTGCAATAAAAATAGCACTCTTAGAATCACACAATAAAGGTGTTCTACTTACTTGAATACCATAGTCCTTTGCTGATGCTGAATCCACAATAGCTGTGCACAGCAACTTCCTGCTGTCACATATTCAGACTCAGCAATGAATATTGTCACACTAGTCTGCTTCTTACTGCTCCAGGATATCAATCTTCCTCCCAAGAATTGGCATGTACCTATAGTACTCTTTCTATCTTCTCTACAGCCTGCAAAATCTGCATCTGAATAACCTGTTAGTAGAAAATCTCCATTCCTAGGGTACCAAAGGCCTAGATTAGGTGCGCCCTTAAGATATCTCAAAATCCTTTTGACTGCAGTATAATGTGATTCTTTAGGGCAAGCTTGATACCTAGCACAGACATATGTAGCATACATAATGTCTGGTCTACTAGTAGTGAGATATAATAGAGAGCCAATTATTCCTCTATACAAAGACTCATCTACAGGCTTACCTGCACCATCTTTGCATATTGGCATATTTATTCCCATAGGAGTTCTCATGGTGGAGGATGATTCCATACCATACTTCTTAATTAATTCCTTGGTGAACTTAGACTGGGATATGGACAAGCCATCTTCATTCTGTCTTACTTGGAGTCCCAAGAAGAACTTAAGTTCCCCCATACTGCTCATTTCAAACTTCCCTTGCATAAGTTTGGCAAACTTTTTGCAAAGGTTGTTCTCTGTAGACCCAAAAATTATGTCATCTACATAGATCTGAACTAAGATTATCTTACCTTTAGATTCCCTTAGGAATAGAGTTTTGTCTATTTTACCTCTTGAGAATTTGTTCTCAATAAGAAAAGTAGACATGGTTTCATACCAAGCCCTTGGGGCTTGCTTTAACCCATACAATGCTTTCCTAAGTCTATAGACATAACTAGGTTTAATAGAATCTACAAAACCCGATGACTGCTCTACATAGACTTCTTCTTTTAGATCACCATTCAGGAATGCTGATTCCACATCCATTTGGTATACTTTGAAGCCTTAATATGCTGCATAGGCAAGGAACATTCTGATTGCCTCCAGTCTTGCTACTGGGGCAAATGTTTGATCAAAGTCTATTCCTTATTCCTGCCTGTAGCCTTTAGCAACCAATCTTGCTTTGTTCTTCACAATTACTCCACTCTCATCCAACTTGTTCTTAAAGATCAACTTTGTGCCAATGATGTTGTGGTCTCTTGGTTTAGGAACTAACTCCCAGACTTTGCACCTTCTTAATTGATTAAGCTCCTCTTGCATAACATTAATCAAGTGTTGGTCTTAGATGGTTTCTTCAAATTTCTTAGGCTCCAGTTGAGATAGAAAACTTGAGTGCATGATTGTGCTCATATTTCTGCTTCTAGTCTGCACTCCTTGTCTTGGATCACCTATTATTTGATTTGCTGGATGGTATTTTAGATGTCTTATAGCTGGAGGTAGATTTTCTTCAGGTTCAACATCTCCAGTTCCTTCATTATGCTGCACCTCTTGGTTTTCATCAGCTTCTATAGAGTCTTGAACTCCCCCTGGACAGTAGCCATCATTTTCCAATACTTCATCTGCAGTTGTGCCTTCTGCAATGGAAAGCTTGTCCATCTTATTGCTTATACCTGTTGGACTGAATGATCTACAAGGCAACTCACTGTTGATTAATCTTGTTTCATCAAATACAACATGTACAGATTCTTCTAGCACTTGAGTAGTCAAGTTGTAGACTCTATAAGCCTTACTATTGATGTTGTACCCAACAAATATCCCATCTTGGGATTTGGCAGCAAACTTAGTTAGATAAGACTTGCCATTGTTAAGTATATAGCACTTGCAACCAAAGATCCTAAAGTAGGATAGATTTAGTTTTCTACCTTTCATAATTTCATAGGGAGTCTTATTGTGGATCTTGGTGATAGAAGCCCTACTGATCACATGACATGCAGTGTTTACTGCCTCAGCCCAGAAATATTCTGGAAGAGAAGTGTCACTCAATAGAGTTCTACCAGCTTAAATCAATGTCCTATTCTTTTTTTTAGCAATACCATATTGCTGTGGTGTTCTAGGTGAGGAGAATTCTTAGAAAATCCCAACTTCTTCACACAATCTTGTCATACTTTCAGATTTAAATTCAGTGTCATAGTCACTTCTGATTTTGACTACTGTACTGTTCAGCTCATTCTTAATTTGTCTAACAAAACTATGTAAAACATTTGGGGTTTTTGATTTTTGTCTCAGAAAGAACACCCATGTATATCTAGAATAGTCATCTACAACCACAAAAGTGTAGACCTTCCTACCAAGACTATGAACTAGCTTAGGACCAAAAAGATCCATATGTAAGAGGTATAAACACCTCACTGAATCCTTGTTTTCAAGGCTATGAAAGGAGGATTTTGTTTGCTTGCCCTTTTGACAAGCTGAACATATCCCTTTCTTTATACACTTAACATGAGGACCATTCCTCACTAATTCTTTACTAAAGAGTTGGCCAATTATCTTGTAGTTAAGATGGGCCAGCCTCTTGTGTCATTTGACACAATGAGATGCATTATCATCAGCTACAAGACAAATAGGAGAAACCTTGTTCTCACATACAAAGTCAAGACAATAAACATTTCTATTTCTGTATTCAGTCAATATGACCTTTTGATCACTTGACCTCTTGATATGACATCCATTCTTAACAAATGAAATGTCATATCCAAGATCACTCAGCTGACTTATGCTTATCAGGTTGTGTTTCAAACCTTTTACATAAGCCACTTGAGTGATGGTAATTTGGTTTGAAGAAATGTTACCAAATCCTTTGATGATTCCTCTTTTAGATCCACCAAAGATTACTTTAGGTCCATTCTTGATAGGAATGTACTCCTTCAGCAGTCCCTTGTTCCAGTCATGTGCTTGGAACAACCACTGTCCAAGTACCATATAGGGGCATGACAACTTGGACTTTTCTTGCAATACAAAATTACTTTCCCTTAGAACCCAAGTAAGTCTTGGGTCCTTGGTTCAGGTTAGCATCATTCATATCAAACCTACCAGCAACTCTTCTAACTGGTAGACTGTTGTTCTTCTTGACACTTATGTTATGCCAGCAGTCTAAGGCGAAATGGCCTATCTTTCCACAGAACCAGCATTCATACCTGTCTTATCTAGGTCTAGATACATTTTTGGCAGAAAAATTTCTGTTCTGTGTTGGTGTTGCTGCAGCTACACCCACTGATTTCTTATAACCATGAGGTTTATGAACATAGACTGACTTATTGGCATAAACATTCTTGTTCTTCAGAACATCAGTCTTAATATGACCATGAATATTTTCAAGATCATATTTATTAGAAGGCACTTGTACCATTCTAAACATAACAGGGACTTTAAGGTTTAGTGGCTGGACTGGAGCTTTGCCTTTTCTCTTGAATTGGGCAGCCCTGGTGTTACCCTTGAAGCCTAATCCTGTCTTACCCTTTTGAGCCACAAACTCATCTATTAAAGGTAAGACTGATTTTGGCTTAGAGTAACTAGCCACTAAATCTTTCTCTACTATCAGTCTGGCCTCCAGACTTTTAACTTGATCTTTGTAATATGTGATTGTGCCCATCTGAATAATAGTTATATTTTTCAGTTTGGAAATCTCATTTAACTTTTGATCAAATACTTTTTCTAACTCAGATGCAGCCACCTTAAGATCTGCAATCTCCTGAGGGTGAGTTTTGGCTAGGTTCTTGCTTTTCTTAAGAGCCTGCAATAAGTCTTCATACTTATCTATCAACTGATGAATATCTCCTTCAGATTCAGATCCATCCTCATTACTTGATGCAGATGAATCTGACTCTGAACCTGTACAGTAATCAGAAATTCTAGAATTACTTTGTACCTTATTGGGACCAAGCTGATCCTGGCACTTGTTGTCTTCTGAATCAGCCATCAGTCCCATACACTGATGTTCTTCTTGATCATAGATGGAGTTTATCAATTGCATAAACTCCTCTTCTTCATTAGCTGTATACAGTCCAATGTAAGCTTCAGCTTCAGATTCTGACTCTGAGGAAGATTGATCTGTAAGACTCTTCTCCTTCTTAGCAACAAAGGATTTCTCCTTCTTGCCCTTTTGTTGAGTCTTCTTTCTGTCTGTTAACCCCTTCCTATTATCTGGACATTCAGCCACCACATGTCCTTGCCTATTGCAGCAATAACAAACAATCTTTGATGTTGTAGCTTTATTGGGCTTTGATCTGCTCCTTTCCTTTCTTGATGATTTTCTCTTCTGATAGTAATCATAAACTGGCTGTGATGTGGAGGGCCTTGACTTCCACTGCTTCTTCTTCAAGAACCTCTAAAACTGCCTTGTAAAGGCAGCAAAATCTGCATCTGATTCACTGCTTCCTGAGTTCTGATTGTCTGAATTTTCTTAGTTATCTTCAGCAACTTCCTTAGAAGGTGATGGAGACATTCTCCTGCTCTTTCTAGTGGCTTCAACCTTGAAGGCCACTGACTTCTCTCTATGCTCTCCTTTTGTAATTTTTTCTTCCTCCTTCCTAGCCATTAGTTGCATTTCATATGAGAGCAATTTTCCAAATAAGGTTGGAGGAGAAATGTCTGCTAGTTTGGCCACTTCTCTTATGGCACAAATCTTGGTATCCCAATCCTTTGTCAAGGATCTTAGAAATTTGTCATTCAGCTCATATGTACTGAAGACCCTTCCATAGGACATCAGTTCATTCACTATCCTGTAGAATTTCTTGTAGCATTCAGTTTTGCTATCAGACTTCCCTTGTCTGAAACTCTCATATTCTTGATTAAGCATAGATTTTCAGTCTTGTCTAACTTCTTCAGAACCCTCCATGTAGACAATCAAAGTGTCCCACATTTCCTTGGAGGTTTTGCAGTGAATCAAATTTTGGAAAGTAGAATCATCTATGGCACTCACTATGATATTCTGAGCTCTCTTATCCATAGTTGCCAATATAATCTCATCCTTAGTCATTTCAGAGAAATCTTTAGGAGTTTTTTCATTTGCATCTAGAGCAGACACATTCATTGGGATATATGGACCTTCTTTTACTGTAATATAGATCCTTGGATCAGAAGCCTCCATAAACAACCTAACTCTTTCTTTCCAGATTCCAAAAATCTCTTTTCTGTAGATGGGTAATTTCATTGACCCTAGTTCCTTGTGATTCTCCAGAACCCATTTTCTTGATTCTTGATTCTGCCTTTAGGGATCTAACTTAGACTGTTAAGTCCTTCTTTGAGCAACCTCCCTCTGATACCACTTGATAGTTTTACTTTCAAGACCACCTAAACACCTAGAGGGGGGGGGTGAATAGGTTCTAATGCTTGTTTTAACTTAAGGCAGAATATAACTTCAGGTTATAATAAATTTCAGAAAACTCTGATGCTAACACAGCACAACAATCACAAACATGTACACAACACAGATTGCACACAGATTTATAGTGGTTCCCCAAGGTCTGGGTACATCCACTTTCCCCCTTCACCTATCTAGCAGTGTGCTAGATTCGGCCTAACTTCCTCCTTTATCTCAGATCCTCAGATCATACAACTCAGAACCCTGAAAGGTTCCTACAACTCAGAACCCTATAAGGTTCCTACAACTCAGGCTAACCAGCACTACCTCAGCCTTGCCACAAGGTCTACAACTCAGAGAACACCTTCTTCTACACTCATCCTTTATAAAATAGGCTTACAACTCAGAGAACACCTTCTCATACACTCAGCCTTTATAAAATAGGCTTACAACTCAGATCTATAAAATAGATCCTACAGAATTTGAAAATGAAGTTATATAATATCTTACCCCTGTTGAGAGAGAAGGGATAAGACTGTTCTTGATCAGCTTCTTGAAAAGTCTGATGGATGAAATCAAATGGATCTTAGCTTTCTTCAAAGCTTCTTGAATCTGAACTTAGTTTGAGTTGATTTCCTTTGGAATATACTGCTTCTTAAGAAACCTGTGATAACTTCCTTCTTGTCTTCAAATGGCTGGATCTCTCTCTATCCACAACCCTTGAAAATACTTCTGAATTCTTGAATGAATTCAACTTAGACTGAATCTGAGTGGATGTTCACTTCAGAAAGTCTTCTTAGATCTTCTCTCGAAGATCTTCTTCTGTGCCTTGCACTTTCTTGATTAGAGATCTTATCTCACAACAATGATCAATCAATCAGTTTCTATGTATATTTTCTTCTTCTGAATCTATCTATTTATAGACTTCATCCTTTGTAACCGGCTGATCCGGTTTCTAACAAACTTCTGATAAGTCTGACAGCTTCAGTCTACCTATTGTAACTCACAACTGTCAAGTCTTCAAACAGATCTTATGTCTTTGTCTTTGTCAGCAAAGTGTCGAGACTGTCTGTTAGAAAGTGTCGAGACCATCTGTCAATATGTGTCGACATAAGTGACCTAGGTGTCGACACAGCCTTTGATGATGTCGACATGTCTGCCTTTATGTCGACTCAGCTTCTTGATACTGCATCTTGAGAATGTGTCGACACTGAGTATTTGTGTCGACACAAACACTTCATCATTCACTAGCAACTAACTTAGTCTAGACTTTGCTGTGTGTCAACACAAGTCCTGTGTGTCGACACAGTTAATGTAGACTCAGAATATAGTGTGTGTCGACACAGCCTCCAGGTGTCGGCACAGCTGTTGTCGACTCTACCTCTGTGTGTCGACACAGTCTTCTGGTGGGGACACAAATGTTGTCAACTAGCGATTCTGTGCGTCGACACAGCTTCCCAGTGTCGACACAGTTGATGTCGACCAAACTTCTGTGTGTCGACACTGCCTCCAGGTGTCGACATAATTGTTGTCGACTCTATTTCTCTGCGTCGACACAGCCTTCTTCAAGTGTCGACACAATCTTTCTGAAGTGTCGATACACTTTCTTTTGGTGTCAACACATGGACTTAGAATATTTTTCCTGCATTCTAGTACATTCTTAGCCTGCACATATAAACTCAAAATAACATCAAATACACCTTGATGTATATCATTGAGCTAAGTTAGGCTTCTTCAAATCAGGTACACATTTTCCAATGTACCCAACAAATACCTTTTTCCATTCGTTGATGTTATTTGTGCTAGCCCCCATAGGTCAACATGCATTAACTCCAGTGGTTGAGTGCTCCTCTGGGTACCTTGTTTTGGAAAATTTAATCTGCTTTCCTTGGATGTTGCACATCTATCACAGAACTCCTCATTGACTAGCTTTAATGATACTCCTGTTACCATGGTTGATTGTTGTTGAAGGGTCTTCCAATGGATGTTCCCTAGTCTTTGATGCCATAGTATTGAATCTGATTTAGGAGGTAAGATGGCTTGTGCTGATGTAGTAGCATAACAGATAGGTAAAGTTTCAAGATTGAAAACTTTATTTGATTTCATTTCAGTTATAGTAATTAGTTGTTTAGTTTTCTCTTTTATTATTTAACACCTCTTGCCGGTAAAATGCACTGCATATCCTTTATTTTTCAACTGTCCTACACAAAGAAGGTTTTGTGTTAACTTAGATACTCATATCACATCATAGAAGAGTTTAACAGTTCCAGATTTTGTTTGAATTGATGTAGTTCCATAACCTTCAATAGTGTTTTTGGCCATCTTCTAAATATACTGAAGATTTAGATGTTTTATCTAAATACACAAAATGATTTTTATCATAACTGATATGACTGGAGGCACCATTGTCAATATAACACTTTACTTTGGTTAGTTTTGTTGTTTCACTATTGTCAACTGTGAAGAATAGAGAATCTGTTCCTTGACCCTCTATAAATTTTACAGCCTCTCTAGTGTCTCTATTTTTATACCAACAGTCCTTGTCAAAGTGTGTTGGATTTTTGCACCTCTTGCAACGAATAAAATAATCTTGTGTATTATGAGATGGTTTTTTTTACATAACTCACAATACGTAGGAGTGTTAGGTTGGAATCCTCTACCCTTCTCTTTTCCTCTCTGATTGTATTTCTTATTTTCTGTATAACTCTCTATGAGGAAATATTCTTATTTGATCGAATAAATGCCATATTTGTTTGTAAGGCATGTTCCATCAAAGGGGCATGTTTCATTAGTCGATCTTCATGAGATTGCAAAGAACTCATTAGTTCTGTGGTGGACAACAAGTCCATGTCATGAGCTTATTCTATAGCTGCTACTACATGATCATATTTTGGTAGCAAACTACTCATAATTTTGTGAACAAGTTGTTGATCTTCAACAACCTTTCCAAGATTACGAATGTAACACCCCAGAAATCTCAAAGGCAAAATTGGGCTTCAGGTTGGCTGACATGGCCTGAGACACGGGCGTGTCTCAGGGCGTGTTAGGTGTACACGGCCTGGGACACGGGCGTGTCCAAGGGCGTATCTAAATGAGCTGAGGGCCAGTTGTGTCCGAGGAGGACACGGCCTATGACACGGGCGTGTCACAGGGGCGTGTTTGGCACACGGCTAGGGACACGGGCATGTGCCTTAGCCATGTTGAAAGTGAGGATAGATACAACTCTAGAGGGGGGGGGGTGAATAGAGTATTCAAAAATTATGACACCCTACTCAACTCCTTTAGAGTTAATTTGCGGAATGAGTTTATAGAGATTTGAAACCCTAGAGCCTAACACAAAGTGAAGTGCACAAGAAAAAAGCTAACTGTAATTACAATTGAGCTTGTGTCCTATCATAACAACTAGCAATCCTAGTTATTTCTATTCACAGCCAAAGTGCAATAATTAAATGAAGCAACACAGACGACACAAGAAGATTTATAGTGGTTCCCTCTAAATAGGTACGTCCACTCTTCTACCACCCTGGTAGGAATCCACTACAGGTTTTTGTTCAAGTGCCCTGCCACCAACTGATCTGCTTCAGGTAGATCAAGTAAACCCATTGAGCTTTTGATTAGGAGCTCAAAATCCAACACAGGTTTTTAATCAGGTGCCCTGCCACCAAGGTTCACTTTTGAAGGGAGTAATAACCCTTTATACAGAAGGTTGAGAGAGGGTTAGAATGTCTTCTCTATTGTTGAAACTGATTAGAGAAGCAAGTGGATTGCACAGAGCTAGAAAGCTCTAAAGAATCAAGGCTCCCCCTGGCTTAGTGATATCCAGGAAGAATTCTTGCTTCAGGGTGTAGGAACTCTTTTGAATTCTTGATAGAGAGCTATCTTGAAGTTCTTGAAGGAGTAGCTTGAAGAAGACTCTTGATTTGTAATGATTGTTCTTCTTCAACAGCTTTTCTTCCTTCTTCTCTTTCTTCTTGAGACTCTGAGTGAATGTTCCTGGCAGCAGGATGAACTCAAGATTGAAGAAGAGAGAGATGAAGAAGGTTGATCTTCTTAGTTGGATGTAACAATATCTGAGAGCTGTATCTCTTCTTGAATTGAATCTGTATATGAATATCTGTGTTGATTTGTATATATTGTTCTTTTAAAAAGAAACTCTTTATATATGGGCCTTTGTAATGGCTCTAATCTTTGTTTGAATTTTGTATTCTTCTGAGGTCTGCGATCTGGGCTGCAAATAGCACAAAACAAAACATATCCTACAAACAGACATACTATAATGGGATAATGCTTTCTAACAAGCTGCAAATCCAATCTGATAAAAGGAGTACTAAAGAAAGTCACATCAGACTAAACTCTTTACGTCCAGAGAAGACTTTTGTGTCTAACGGCTATAAAGGACAGCATGGCAGAATAAAGCAAAAAGATATTTCAACTAATAAGACAAAAGACTTTGTCAGATAAAGCTTGACTTATGCACAAAGGATGGGGCAAAGATTGCCTTGAGATGTATGCACAAAATCAATGAAATAATCTTTAATAAAATATGCTAAATAAACAGGAAATAAATCAAAGAACAGAAGGAGTACAAAATTACTAAAGGCAGACAGAAGAACGTCGAACGATCCACGGAGATCGTCGACCGAACCACAGAGATCGTCGACCTATCAGAATAGATAATCGAACGACACAGATAGTCGAACTATCAAAGCAGATAGTCGAGCTATCAAAAAGATAGTCGATCCATCAAACAGATGGTTGAACTATCAACACAGAGCAGATAGTCGAACTATCAAACAGATAGTCGAACTATCAAGAACAAAACAGATAGTCAAACTATCAGAGCAGATAGTCGAGCTATCAGATAGTTGAACTATCAAGGCAGATAGTCGAACTATCAAACAAAACAGATAGTCGAACTATCAAACAGGTAGTCGAGCTATCAGATAGTTGAACTATCCAAGCAGATAACTGAACTATCAAACAGAATAGATAGTAGACCTATCAAACAGATAGTTGAGCTATCAGATAGTTTAACTATCAAGACAGATAGTCGAACTATTAAGAAATCTGTCTGGTCAAAAGAAGTCGAGTGGGGTTCGACGATCGACGAGGCAGATACCACAGATCGTCGAGCTAACAAGAGTTGAACTAACTCAGAGATAGATGATCTGATGACTGACGATAGTCGACCAACTGATAGACGATCGTCGAACAATTGATAGACAATAGTCGAGCAGTGTTAGACCATAGTCGAACCAAAAACAACTTAACCAAATTTTCATCTGGATAAGTGACAACTCTACAACTAAAGCAATCTAACCAAACAACTAACCTTTGACCATAGATAAATCTTGGGTCAAGAAACTAATTGAGAAGACTAAACTCAAATCCAAACTAGGGTACCAACAATCTCCCCCTATTTGGGTTTAGTCTCTCAAAACAAAAACTACATGAAATAAATATAACTCAGGAAAAGAAACACCTAAGCAACAAATTGCATTAAACAAACAGTCAAAACAATCTGACAATAAATAAAACTATAGCAGCATCAGAATCTGGTTTAGATACAGAAGAACCAGGAAGAAAAGAAATTTTTATGAAAGGATCTAGAGCTTCCTTCTTTGATATCTTTAAATCTTGTTCTCCAATAATTTTAGATTCTCTTGTTCTTGGCACTACTGCTTCTGGGTGCTTTTTCATATATTTAGAAGGATAAAAAACCTCAGGTCTAACCTAGAATTTGTCTAGCTCATTCTTTCTGAATTTAGACATAGTAGTTAAGCCTGTAATATCTTTTCCTTCAGCTTTGGCCTGTCTGATTTGAGCTGAACCAACTAGTTCAAGAAATCTAGCCATCCTGAAATCAGGATTTAGCTCTTGGCTTTCATATTCATTTTCACCAGTTGAATCTAAAGGTTTTACAGTTTTGAATTTTGTTGAGAGTTCCAGCAAACTTGCAGCTGGCTCTTTATTTTCTTGAATAACTAAAGAAGCTGGAGGAGCAAACTCTGCATATCTTTCACTTGATTTTTCAGAGAGAATAATCCTTTTTCCTTTTGAATCAGTTTTCTTTGTTTGAGCTGGCCTTTTGGATGGTATGCTTTTGCTTTCTTTTGAGGGAGATGCTTTCCTCTTGGGTGAAGGAGGAGGAGAAAAGGTTGGCTTCTGATATACTATCTCCTTTACTTGCTCTTTTGTAACAGCATTTTGTCTTTGATGTCCAGATTGAGATCTGCTTTGATATCCTGGATTGCTTCTTCTTTGATGTGCTTGAGATGGAGTGAATCTAGCAGAAGGGGCTGATGGATTGGCAGAAATATTTCCAGATGCTCCTGCACTTTGAGGTGGAGGAGGAGGTCCTCTGGGATTCCACTTTGGAGTTGGACTGTCATACCTTTTGCTTTTCTTTTTCTGTTTTTGTTGATTTCTGGATAGTCCCATCCAATGTTGATATTCTTTAGACTTGGGATCTATCACTTTTAGTATATAATATGGAACATCATGATCAGGATTAGGAGGAGGAGGGGCAACAGCTTTCCTTTTTCTTTTTGCTGCTCTCTTCTTCTTAGAATCTTCTGATTCATCAGAATCCTCCTCATCATCAGAATGAGATGATGGAGGTTGATCGTAGGGATCAAAAGCTTCTTGCTCAGCTTGTTCTTTGGCTTTTAATGCAGCATTCTCTCTCTCTTCTTCTAAGGCATCCTGTGCCAGAAGAGTATCCAAATCTAGTCCTGGGGTGTCATCCCAGACTGTTGATTTTTCTTCTTGATTATCTGAAACTTTCTCTTGCTCAACTGTAACTGTCTTGAGGACCAGTTCTTCTGGAGATTGCTCAGCTTCAGGTTCTTGAATAGCAGGTTCTTGAGCTGGTTCTGGAGCTGGTTGTTGAGCAGGTTCTTGAGCAGCTTGAACTTCTTGAACTAGATCTGAAACCAAAGAGACACAAAGGTGTTCTAAACGGTATCTAAACATTCCTTCCAGGTATTCACAGGCTAGCATGTCAGTTAACATGTCAAGGAATTGAGTAAATAAATTACCTTCAGGATTTTCTTCAGAATTTCCTAGCTCCCACAAGTCATCTAGATAGGAGGTAATGACTCCTTCTAGGAATAGAGCAACTAAGGGAGTGGAGGCTTCTTCAAGGCATACTTTGAAGGCAAATTCTGCTTCCATTATGATATCAGATGGCCTCTGAACTGGTGCTGGTTCTGTAGAAGATGTTGCAATGTCAACTGGAACTGCTGTTTCTTTTTGAATTTCTGCTTGGGGATCTGCTGGAAGAGTAACAAGGGGCAGTCCTGAGGCATCTTCCTCGAACATCTCCCCCTGCCTGATTTCAGTAAATACTGAAGTCAGGCCCCTAACTGAAGAGGGCTCAGCAGACTTAGAGAGGGCTATGATGGAGGATGTCAGGGAAGAGATGGTAGAAATAAGAGGTGTAATTGCTTCTTCAATCATGATTTTGATTGAAGGAGTAATTAGCTCCAATATATTTGAAATGAAGGCTGGTGTGATTTCAAAAGAAGTGGAAGGGGGAATCACATCAGATGGAAGATCATCAGGGACGGTGGTCTCCTGATGAGATATGTTATGAACTGGTGATTGATAGGTGGATGCAGGAGGATCAATATGATCTGAATGAGAAATTGGTGACTGAGGTGGAGTGTGGAGAGTCTCAGAAGCTAACAAATCAAAACTAGGATGATAAATCCTAGCAAGATGTGAAGGGAGTGGAGATGCTGGTGGTGATGCATGGAGAATAGTGGAGGAATCAAGTAGAAGAGAAGCAGTGGATGTAGATGGTAATGCAGAAGTGGATGGCAATGCAGAAGTAGAAGTAATGGGGGGAATGGAGGAGCCTTCTTCATGTAGGTTGGGAGTGACTGATACAGTCCTTGTGCTCTCAGATAAAACAGGAGCTACCCCAGCTGGTGAAGGCTTCTGAATGCTCCTTTTCCACTTAACAAATAAGGTGGGATCCATTTTCTTACTGGCATTGATGGAAGTTGCAACTGTACCCAACAGTTGAGGATATTTTTCTTTCAGAAATATTCCTATCACCCTTCCAAGGGTTACTTCCTTCTTGATGTTCTTCTTTCTGAACAAATCAAACACTATACTTGCCCAATCTATCTCTTTCTTATTGAAAATTGCACTCATCAGGGCAAACTGCTGCCTGGTTATATTATCATGAGCCGAGTGCTTACGTAACAGCACTTTTCCAACAAGTTCAGCTAAGAACTTTATTCTCAACGGGAAGTTCACTTTCAGCAACTTTGTAGGAATGCCCTTAGCATGTCCTAGCTCGATGAGCATTCTTCCGTACTCTTGAATGTCTTGGTCATACTCATCTTGTCCATTCAATAATCCAAAAATTTCAGTCAGAACGGTAGGAGTCAGGATTACCTCTTCGCCGCCTATTGTCCCGGTCATGGATTCGTCACTGGAAGACGAAGAGTAAACCCACTCTTTGATCTCTGGGATGTTGATCTTGATCCTTGTTGACATAAGCTTTTCCAAACCTTGATCCTTGTAGAGCTGTAACATCTCTATAATCTCCGCATCGCAAGCGCTGGACGAGTCGAAATCCACGCTGAAACCGGCGTCAAACTTCATCGCTGTCAGGAGAGCTGGAGCAACCGCCATTGATTTGGTTGGAGAGGACGACGAAGACGAAATGGCAGAAGGCGCGGGGCAGAGCTCAAGCAGAAAGATGGAATACGAAAAGACGAGCTCTGTCGACTACTAAAAAGACGATCTCTTAACCTAGGTCGACCATCGGTTTTATATTAAAATAGCAATCGTCGATCTATTTTAACAGATACTGGAGACGATAGTCGAACAGTCGTTCGACGATCGTTTCCTGAAGCAGAGTAGTCGATCAATCGTTCGACTATTTCTGTCTTCACAAACAAACAAGCCGTCATCACCCATAGGTCGACGATAGGCTCGACCTGTTCGACTATCGTCGAACGTCGTTCGACGATCTTCAAACAGATTTCAACAAAGGAAGAAGTCACACTTAGTCTTTTCCATTAATCATGCCTAGTTAATCCAAAAAGAACAGATGCTTCTGTTCATCTAAGGGCTTGGTGAAAATCTCACCTCTCTGAAGGTCAGAGGATATGAACTCAAGGCTGATCTTGTTCTTTTCCACACAATCTCTCAGGAAATGGTGTCTAATCTTAATGTGTTTGGTTCTAGAGTGGTGCACAGGATTTTGTGCAATGGAGATAGCACTGGTACTGTCACACATGATTTTGGTATTCTTGTGTGTGTACCCATAATCCAAAAGCTGGTTTTGAATCCACAGGATCTGTGAACAACAACTAGTAGCTGCTATATATTCAGCCTCTGCAGTTGAAGTTGAGACAGAAGCCTGTTTCTTACAGAACCAAGAGACCAATCTCTCTCCCAAGAACTGACATGTTCCCGAGGTACTTTTCCTATCAACTCTACAACCAGCATAGTCAAAATCAGAGTATCCAATTAACTCAAATTCTGATTCAGCTGGGTACCATAGTCCTAAATTTGGACATCCCTTCAGGTATCTCAAAATTCTCTTGAGAAGAATCAAATGAGATTCCATGGGGTTGACCTGGAATCTAGCACATAGGCATGTGGCAAATATTATATCTGGTCTACTTGTAGTTAAATACAATAGGGAACCAACAATGGCCCTATAGTTTTTCTGATCAACTGGCTTACCCTGATCATCAGAATCTATAACTACATTAGTAGCCATAGGTGTATGCATTGCTGAAGTATCAGCCATCCCAAACTTCTTTACCAATTCCTTGGCATATTTGGATTTGGAGAAGAAAATTCCATCGGCATCTTGCTTTACTTGGAGACCAAGAAAGTAAGACAGCTCACCCATACTACTCATCTCAAACTTAGAATGCATCAGGTCTGAGAACTTTTTGCATAGTTTGGGATCAGTGGAGCCAAAAATAATATCATCCACATAAACTTGAACTAACAGGATGGTGTCCTTGTGGTGGTTAACGAAAAGGGTTCTATCAACTACTCCCCTAACAAAGTTGTGCTCCAACAGGAAACTAGCTAGAGTCTCATACCAGGCTCTGGGTGCTTATTTTAGTCCATAAAGAGCTTTTTGCAACTTGTAAACAAATGAGGGTTGAGTTGAAGAGACAAACCCAGGAGGTTGTTCAACAAACACCTCTTCCTTTAGCTCACCATTTAGGAATGCACTCTTGACATCCATTTGAAAAACCTTAAACTTCATATAGGCTGCATATGCGAGAAAGATCCTTATTGCCTCTAGCCTTGCAACAGGGGCAAAGGTTTGGTCATAATCTATACCTTCCTCCTGTCTGTAGCCCTGAGCTACAAGCCTAGCTTTGTTCCTTACAATAATTCCATTTGTATCCAACTTGTTTCTAAACACCCACTTGGTGCCTATGATCAGTTGGCCTTTAGGTCTTGGAACCAAAGTCCATACTTTACATCTTTCAAATTGATTAAGCTCCTCTTGCATAGCAATGATCCAGTGGGGATCTAGCTTAGCATCTTTTATGGTGAGGGGCTCAATCTGTGAAAGGAAACAAGCATGCATCACATCCTATCTTAATTGATGTCTTGTTTGCACACCAGCTGATATGTCACCAATCACTTGAGATGTAGGATGATCTCTAAGTGTGACAAGATCAGCAGGTGGGATGTGATCTTCAGCAACAGTTGGGATTAATTCCTCCTGAGAAATTGGATCAACTGTTGGTGGTACAGCAACTGCTTTCACAGTGTATTCATCACTGTCTAAGTCAGTGATATGAAGAGTTGATAGATGGAGAATCTCTTGAGAGACATCTTTGCATGATTCTGATACCTATAATGAGCTTGAGGAAGGAGAAGTTTCCTTCTCCTTGTAAAACATCTTTGACTCATCAAAAGAAACATGCACAGACTCCTCTATTTTAGATGTTGATTTATTAAACACCCTATAAGCTTTGCTTACTTGGGAATATCCAATAAAAATTCCCACTGAAGCTTTTGCTTAAAACTTTCTAAGATATTCTTTGTTGTTATTGTGAATATACACTACACAACCAAAGACTCTAAAATAATTAATTTTAGGTTTCTTTTCTTTAAGCAACTCATAAAGAGTTTTACTCTTAAGCTTGTGTATAAGACATCTGTTCAAGACATAATTAGCTGTGTTAACAGCTTCTGCCCAATAAGAGAGAGGCATGTTAGCATCTGCCAATAATGTTCTAGCAGCTTCAATCAGGGTTCTATTCTTCCTTTCCACTACCCCATTTTGTTGGGGAGTTCTAGGAGCAAAGAATCTATGTTTGATACCTTCTTTCTCACAGAATTCTTGCATGAGAAGAGACTCAAACTCAGTACCATGATCACTTCTGATCAAGGCAACATGAGTAGAATACTCAGTCTGCACACATAGCAGAAAGTCTGTAAGAACTTTGAAGTTATCAGCCTTAGTTCTCAAGAAGAACACCCAAGTGAACCTAGAGAAGTCATCTACAATCACTAAAGTGTAATACTTCCCTCCTAAACTCTGTACATTTATTGGGCCAAAAAGGTCCAAATGTAATAAATACAGGATTCTAGGTGAATCACTTTTATTTACAGATTTAAAGGAGTTTTTGGTTTGCTTGCCTAATTGACAAGCCTTGCATAGGCTCTCCTTCTTGTAGGGGCAAGAAGGTAAACCTCTAACAAGGTTGTATTTAGATAACCTAGATATGTTCTTGAGGTTAACATGGCTAAGCCTCCTATGTCATATGGTGTTATTATTTGTTACTTCATTAAACAGGCAGATTTCAGATTGAGTTGAGTTAAAATATACTAAGTAAATATTACCCTATCTAATGCCTACTAACACAACATTACTATTTAAAGTAATATTACAGAGAGTGTTAGTAAAAGATACCTGATATCCTGCATCACATAACTGGCTTACTGAGATTAGGTTGTGCTTCAGTCCAGTTACATATGCAACCCTTTTGAATGTTACTGCTCCAATGGTAATCCTACCATATCCTTCAGTTTGACCACAGCTGGAATCCCCAAAGATCACCTTTGGTCTAAGCTTGGCCTTATATCTTGACAGGTTTTCTTTGTTTCCTGTCATGTGTTTGGAACAGCCACTATCCAAATACCATTTATCTTTAGTAATTGGATAGGTCTTCACCTGCAAATTAAACAGTTAGACATTGTGGACCCAGACAACCTTGGGTTCATTATTCTTCACATAATGAAAACTTGAAATAAAAGAATAAGCAGGTTGGGGTTTATATCCTGAAGGGTAAGATCTCCTAGGTGGGATACTCCATGCAGTTGATGGGTCAACAAACCTAGGATTTCTATTTACATTAGGGTTTCTAAGGTTCAGGTGATTATTTTGAAAATCATATTGAAATCGTCGATCATCGATCGATGCTCAGATCGTCGAGCATCGTTCGACCATTGAGCCTTCGATCGTCGAGAAGCGTTCAACGACTTTTATAGTTCCATAAATTTTTGCTTCCTCTTTTCTCTCTTAGCTATATTTAAGGCTTTGTTAACTAGATTTACTTGCTCAGTATTCTTTATTCCATCAGCTGAAATAAAGTTTACTGGAGTTGAAAGATGATTTTTAAGAACCAATGGGGGTTCACTTGATGAGGCTCCTAAGCCTAGCTTATTATTGCCTGACCTAGTGTTTGTCATGCTAGTGATCTCTAGCAGCTTAAGGCTTCTACCATTTAGAGATTCTTCTAATCTTTTTGATTTAGCTAGTTCATTTTTAAGAAATTTTATTTCTTCACTGGACTTAGTGAGTTCTGCTTCTAACCTAGCATTTTCAATGGAGAGGATTTCTGATTCTGCTATCCTATTTCTAAACTCCTTAATTTCTTTTTCTGAACTAATTAAATCTAAACAAAGGGATTTAAATTCAGATTTAAATTCAGCAGAAGAAAAATCATAAGAAGATAATACCTGATCTTTTGTAGGCATTTCTTCATCATCATCAGAACTCTCTGCAGCTGAGTGATTGCTACAGGCATCAATTGCCATAAGGCAAATTTCCTTTGCCTTCTTCTCTTCCTCATCTTCACTGGAGCTTGAGGAGGAAGATTCCTCATCTGAATCACTCCAGGTTTCAGCAACAAATCCTTTCTCCTTCTTCTTATTTTTGTAGGAGGAGGACTTGGAGTGCTTCTTGTGATGTTCTTTTTCTTTTCTCTTTTCTTTGTTCTTTTCCTCTGGACACTCTGGTAGAATGTGTCAAGGTTTCCTGCAACCATAACCGATAATTTCTTTAGCAGGATATCTGTCATACCTTAGTTTATCTTCATATCTTGAAGACTTCTTTCTGAAGTCCTTTCTGCCCATCTTGAGAAACCTTTTGGCAAAGAGTGCCATCAGCTTCTCATTGGATTGACTTCCTTCAGAAGCATCAGCAGCTTTGAGAGCAAGAGTTTGCTCTTTCCTTGTTGGAGTTGGAGTCTTGGCTTCAGCCTCAGCTTCCCTGGTCTTTAGAACTTGCTCAAAAGATTTGAGCTTTCCAAGGAGGGCTTCTGTTGAGATCTCAGTAGTACTTCTGGCCTCCTTGATAGGCCAGATCCTAAGATCCCATGTACTGGGGAAGCACATCAGTACCTTATCATTGACCTCTGTCAATGTTATCTCCTTATCAAGGGTTCTCAGCTCATTGATGATTGAGCTGAGCCTGGTGTACATTCCTTCAACTGATTCAGCTTCAGTCTTCTTGAAGTTTTCATATTGGGATATAAGGTTGGACCTTCTGTCCTTCCACTCATCAGCTGAACCAGCTACAATCTGGTTCAGTGAGTCCCACATGGCTTTTGTAGAAGTGCAATCAGCCACTTTCTGAAAGGTTTCATCAGACATAGTCTGAGCTAGAATATTCATGGCTTTTGCATCAGCTACTTTGGCCTTCTTGTATGCATCATTGTAGTCTGGAGGTGGCATTGCACTGAGATTTGTAGATGTTGTAACAGTGGCTGCAACAGGTGGTGTTGGAGGTCTTGTCAAAATAGAAGAAAAAATATCTGCATCAATAGAATTCATTTATAACTAGATTCTTGCCTTCCAGATGCTGAACTTAGCTAAGTTGCATACTGGAGGTCTGGTGGTAGAATAATCCTTGTACTGGGCCATGAAGTGAATATCTATAAACTTTGTATTTATCAGGATCTTGTGACTCAAGTGTTAGCCTGTACAGTCAGTCAACCTCCCTCTGATACCAATTGAAAGTGAGGATAGATACAACTCTAGAGGGGGGGGGGGTGAATAGAGTATTCAAAAATTATGACACCCTACTCAACTCCTTTAGAGTTAATTTGCGAAATGAGTTTATAGAGATTTGAAACCCTAGAGCCTAACACAAAGTGAAGTGCTTAAGAGAAAAGCTAGCTGTAATTACAGTAGAGCTTTGGTCCTATCACAGCAACTAGCAATCCTAGTTATTTCTATTCACAGCCACAGTGCAATAATTAAATGAAGCAACACAGACGACATAAGAAGATTTATAGTGGTTCCCTCTAAATAGGTACATCCACTCTTCTACCACCCTGGTAGGAATCCACTACAGGTTTTTGTTCAGGTGCCCTGCCACCAACTGATCTGCTTCAGGTAGATCAAGTATACCCTTCGAGCTTTTGAACAGGAGCTCAAAATCCAACACAGGTTTTTGATCAGGTGCCCTGCCACCAAGGTTCACTTTTGAAGGGAGTAATAACCCTTTATACAGGAGGTTGAGAGAGGGTTAGAATGTCTTCTCTATTGTTGAAACAGATTAGAGAAGAAAGTGGATTGCACAGAGCTAGAAAGCTCTAAAGAATCAAGGCTCCCCCTGGCTTAGTGATATCCAGGAAGAAGTCTTGCTTCAGGGTGTAGGAACTCTTCTGAATTCTTGACAGAGAGCTGTCTTGAAGTTCTTGAAGGAGTAGCTTGAAGAAGACTCTTGATTTGTAATGATTATTCTTCTTCAACAGCTTTTATTCCTTCTTCTTCTTCTTCTTGAGACTCTGAGTGAATGTTCCTGGCAGCAGGATGAACTCAGGATTGAAGAAGAGAGAGATGAAGAAGGTTGATCTTCTCAGTTGGATGTAACAATATCTGAGAGCTGTATCTCTTCTTGAATTGAATCTGTATATGAATATCTGTGTTGACTTGTATATATTGTTCTTTTAAAAAGAAACTCTTTATATATGGGCCTTTGTAACGGCTCTAATCTTTGTTTGAATTTTGTATTCTTCTGAGATCTGCGATCTGGGCTGCAAATAGCACAAAACAAAACATATCCTGCAGACAGACATGCTATAAAGGGATAACGCTTTCTAAGAAGCTGCAAATCCAATTTGATAAAAGGAGTACTAAAGAAAGTCACATCAGACTAAACTCTTTACGGCCAGAGAAGACTTTTGTGTCTAACGGCTATAAAGGATAGCATGGCAGAATAAAGCAAAAAGATATTTCAACTAATAAGACAAAAGACTTTATCAGATAAAGCTTGACTTATGCACAAAGGATGGGGCAAAGATTACATTGAGATGTATGCACAAAATCAATGAAATAATCTTTAATAAAATATGCTAAATAAACAAGAAATAAATCAAAGAACAGAAGGAGTACAAAATTACTAAAGGCAGACAGAAGAACGTCGAATGACCCTCGGAGATCATCGATCGAACCACAGAGATCGTCGACCTATCAGAACAGATTGTCGAACGACACAGATAATCGAACTATCAAAGCAGATAGTCGAGCTATCAAAAAGATAGTCGATCCATCAAACAGATGGTCGAACTATCAACACGGAGCAGATAGTCGAACTATCAAACAGATAGTCGAACTATCAACAACAGAACAGATAGTCGAACTATCAGAGCAGATAGTCGAGCTATCAGATAGTTGAACTATCAAGGCAGATAGTCGAACTATCAAACAAAACAGATAGTTGAACTATCAAATATATAGTCGAGCTATCATATAGTTGAACTATCCAAGCAGATAGTTGAACTATCAAACAGAACAGATAGTCGATCTATCAAACAGATAGTCGAGCTATCAGATAGTTGAACTATCAAGGCAGATAGTCGAACTATCAAGAAATCTGTCTGGTCAAAAGAAGTCGAGCGGGGTTCGACGATCGATGAGGCAGATACCACAAATCGTCTAGCTAACAAGAGTTGAACTAACTCAGAGATAGACGATCTGCTGACTGACGATAGTCGACCAACTGATAGACGATCGTCGAACAGTTGATAGACAATAGTCGAGCAGCGTTCGACCATAGTCGAACCAAAAACAACTTAACCAAATTTTCATCTGGATAAGTGACAACTCTACAACTAAAGCAATCTAACCAAACAACTAACCTTTGACCATAGATAAATCTTGGGTCAAGAAACTAATTGAGAAGACTAAACTCAAATCCAAACTAGGGTACCAACACGTGTTCTGATAGGGTGTTTTTGGAGATCGATTTTAGGGGTGACACGGCCAGGTACACGGCCGTGTGCTGGGTGACACGGGCGTGTCAGGTTTGACACGGGCATGTCGATACCCGTGTTCTGGTTTATTTTCAGTCAGTTGTGCACCGCTTCAGGAACACGGCCTGTGACACGGGCATGTCACAACCCGTGTTCGGCCCAGGAAAATCAATTTAGGGGCTGATCAGATTGGTTCATTTTCTTTGACCAAGATCCAATGGCCTAGGCTGTTCCCTGGATTGATAAGGCCGGGATTTGATGATGAGATAGCTCATTTTGAGTTTGTCATTCTCTTTCTAAAGCTAAGAGAGAGAGGATAGCATGGCAAGGAAGAAGAAAGGGAATCTGGCTGCCGGTGGTGCTACGGTGGTCTAAATCACGAGCCGAGTTCAGATTTACGAAGGCAAGGCTGCTGCGAAGACTTCCATCCGTTTGCTTTCTCTCCATGGCTCCGAAGCGAATTCTAAGGGTAACGATTTCCTTCTTGGACATATGAAGTCCTACTTTCATGCATTTGCATTGGGAAAACCCTTCCCCGCGAGTGTGCGGTGGATTGCGGTGTCCCTTGGGGTAGATATGTGAAGTCCCCCTTATTAGAGTCCGGAATAGGAGTTCGGATCTAGGCATGCTGTGTGAAGCCCATCTAGATATGCTGGTCTGGATTGGTGATGCTTGTTTGCATATTGGAGAAAACTCTATGATTATTGCTTGTATGCATGAAATCCGTGGTAGATACCTGTGGCGTGGTACTACAGGAAGTACTGGAGGAAGTCCAGGAAATTGTGAGAGTTGGGTTCAACTCTTGTGGCCGTGAGTGTCACTTTGTGTGGTGTTGAGCCGTTGGGCTGCAACTGTATAAAAAGGGCTTCGTGCAGAACAGGAAAGGTGAAACCGACCCGCGCCTTTATTTGTGGCCTTAGGTACGATGTACTTGGTAGTGGCAAGGCGGTTTGAGCAACGGGGGGTGGCTGATCCGTACCTGCATTATGTAGGCTTGACATGAGAGCGCCAAGGCATTGGTCTTTCGTCGGCGGCATAATGAGAGTCTTGGGCCTGCGTGCCAGACTAAATGCTCATTGGTGGGATCCGGTGTTTCCGGTACACCCGAATGTGCCCTGAGTGCATGGAGCGTCGGGCCGTCGTGCCGGCGTTTGTGTAATGTATTGACTGTGCGGTCGTGCACGTCTTGTGTGGTTTGTTATAGACTGTTGGAAATGCTATGCAGGGAAGAAATTTCGCTTCCCGTGCCAGGGGCAGGGTCGTTATAATTGGTCAGCTGAATGCTGACCGTTGCCCTGTTTTCCACCGCTTGGTGGGTTGGTTCTTGCAGGTGCAGGCGGTGCTGGTCCGAGAGGGACTTAGTGGGCTGAATCCCATGCTGCGTTGCTGCTCTCGAAGGCTTTGTTTTGTTTCTTCTTGTTCATGTGTGGCCGGGCTGCTTGCCGATGCTTGGAAACCACACTTTTGTTAAGAGAAACCTGTAAGGCCATAAGGTCATTTACTTTGGGTGTAAACATTCCTATTTTATTATATATAGTGGACAGTTCTTGTAACTCTTGAGTTCAGGTTTTCAACCGTGAAGCCTCCGCTAGAATGCTCTGTGTTAGGATGCGTTGATATTAATATTATTTAGTAGCGTCTCCGCCTGTTTGTGGAATATGGCGTGGGGCCCCGGCCGGACCCTCTATTATATTCTTCTTGACGGGTAGAGGTGTTACAACAAATTTGATTGGTAATATTGGATACACGAGCATAGAAATCCAATATGGATTCCTCATCCCTCATTTCAATAGCATCCAATTGTCTTCATCAAGTGTGCACTTTAATAGAAATTACCTTATGTGTTCCTTTAAACTCCTATTTAAGTGTGTCTCATGCTTCCTTAGCAGTAGAGGCACTCATAATCCATGGAAATATTGTGTTGGACACACCTTGTTGGATGAGGAGTAATGCCCTTGCATTTTTCATTTGATCTTCCTTTGCAGCTGCTTTTGTAGGGGAGGTAAGCTCAGCAATTTTTAACGGTGATGGAGCTTCAGTTTGTTGTTCTCCAGTTTTCATGCCCTACTCTATGATATCTAAGAAGTCTTATGAATCAAAGAGGGTGAGCATACAAATACTCCAAAACTCATACATCTCTCCATTGAAAATAAGTACTCCTGTTTGACTATAAAGACGAATATAGGTAGATGATCAAGACATTTCTTCTTCTAAACTTGCAAGTTACTGATAGCAAACTTTGCACTAGTGAAGACAATAACCTCACCTAATCAAACCTAGAAAGGCTCTGACACCAATCTTTGGATCGAACATTATTACTTTGTTATTAAGCACAATAACAAGTATTAAGAAGAAGCAGACCAAGTTTTATTTCTTTTGACAAGTGTTAACTTATTACATCAGTTTGGGCCCTTTATATAGGCCCAGCAAGTACATGAGATAAGTTCTAATATTTTAATAAAACAAGGTTTAATAGCATTGAGGCTTTATCTGGTGCACTTCTCCACGGCTCTGTTTTGTCTTCTTACTTATGTTCTCTTGATTTTATGACTTTCTTGTTTTTGTGGTTTAGCCGGTGTCACTGCAGAAACTTCCAGCTCCTTCTGCAAACCTAGTTGCTGGTGTCACCATGGTCAGAGTTGTCGTCTCCAGATCACTTGGCTTTCTCCTTCATACTCATCATACACCCTAACAATTCAAACAATTCCCGTAAAAAGAGCTCCCGCACACAACGTACATCTTATACACACTACAGTTGGAGGTCGCTTGGACTTGCTCGAGTTTGTTGGAGTTGACAAGTTGACCGGGTCAACTTGTCAAAGTCCTTTTTTGTTTTAAGTTTTTTAATATTTGTTTTCTGCATTTATGAAGAGAGAGGTATTTCTAATTAATAGGTAGTTGAGAGGTTGCTTTTGTTTGCCTATAAATAGGCCCCCCATGTATCCTTTGTTATTGCTGAAATAGAAGAGAAGAAAATCCTCCATAGTTTGTGTGGTTTTCGGCCTTAAGAAAGAGGGAGAGTGCAGCAGCGCTAGATAGAGTGAAAGTTGTGTCCGGTGGTTAGAAGTTTGTAACCGCGCGGTCTGGTCCATCTCGCCAAGCGTGTGTGTACTCACGGGCTGCGGTCTCGCCAAGTTTTGTTTCTCGCGAGCTGGTGGACTCGCCCGAGTGTTGGTCTCGGCGGTTGTGGAGTGCGAGCTCGCTGGTGGTGTACTCGCGTGGATAGGAGTGTGTAGTCGTGCAGATAGAAGTGTGTGGCCGCGCGAGAAGGAGGTTGCCGAGTTGGTGAAGTAAGTGTGAACTGCGAGTGGTGCTAACCGCGAGAGGGTTGTGCGAGTGGGGATCTCGCCGGGGCTATTCGCGCGGGTAGAGCGGGTAGGAGTGATCTTGCCGCCCGAAGTGCTTCGTTGTAGAGTTTTGGTGTTGTGCATCGACCCATCGCGTTTCCAACAAGTGGTATCAGAGCAAGGTTCGAGACCCCTGGATGTTGTACTCGGAAGTTTGTGCAGTGAAGTGATGGAGACAGGTAGTGGGATGCCGGGGCAGGCCCCCAAGTTGAGCAAGACGAACTACGGGAACTGGAGCATTCAAATGAGAGTACTACTAGACTCCAAGTAGTTGTAGGAGGTAGTAGAGGATGGCGTTGAAGAGTTTACTGCCGAAGCGGAAGCTGCGTTGACGAACGCTCAGAGGGTAGCGTTGAGAGAAGCCAAGAAGAGGGACAAGAAGGCATTATTCATCTTGTACTAAGGTGTGGATGAAGCAATATTTGAGAAGATCTCGGATGCCGAGACTTCAAAAGAAGCTTGGGAGATATTGCAGCGCTCCATGCAAGGAGTGGACAAGGCAAAGAAGGTGAAGTTGCAATCCCTCCGAGCCCAATATGAGGTGATGAGGATGTAAGGCTCGGAGAAGTTTGGCGACTACGTGACACGTATGCGGACGCTCACGAATGAGATGAAGAGAAACAGGGAGACGATAGACGAGGTCAGCTTTATGGAGAAGCTCCTGCGATCTATGTCCAAGAAGTTCAGGCACGTGGTAGTGGCTATTGAGGAGTCGAAGGATCTCACCGTGATGATGGCTGATGAACTTATAGGCTCGCTGCAAGCCCATGAGTACCGCATGGTGCAGAATGATGAGGAAGCGAGTGGCTTGGGAAAAGCACTCCAGACTCAGCTCAATTTTGGAGAGAGCTCAGGAAGAGGAGGAGGCCAACGTGGTCATGGCTACCAAGGAAGAGGTAGAGGAGGAAGAGGCAGAGACTAAGGAAGATACCAACCACACTAGAAGGAGGTGGAGCAAAATCAAGGCTGGAACACCGGAGGAAGAGGAAGAGGCCAAGGGAGAGGCCAAGGCAGAGGACAGGGAATAGACCAGGGAAGAGGTCAAGGAAGAGGAGGAAGAGGCGACATGTCCCAAATCCAATGCTACAACTGTAGCAAGTTTGGGCACATGAGTTACGACTGTTGGGCTCCAAGGAAGGGAGGAGAAGCCAACCATTCTGTAGAAGCTAGTAACACGGGAGGCGACCCGATGATGTTCCTAACCATCCAAGGGGCTGGAAGTGGAAGGAACGGAGTATGGTACTTAGACACGGGAGCAAGTAACCATATGTGAGGAGAGAAGGAGCTGTTTACGAGCCTTGAACCAAATGGTGGTGAGGTCAGTTTCGGCGACGCTTCAAAGATCTCAGTTGAAGGAAGAGGAGTAGTGGCAGTCATGTTGAATCGGAAGGAGGTGCACATCAACAATGTCTTCTACGTGTCGGGCTTGAGGAGTAACATCCTAAGTCTTGGGCAGCTGGTGGAAAAGGGCTACCGAGTCCTATTGTGGGATGGCACCCTAGCCATGAAGGATGTTCAAGGAAAGGAAGTTGTGAGGGTGAAGATGATGACGAATCGTCTCTTTACGTTGAGCATAGATGTCAAGGAGACGGCGTGTCTCGCGAGGACAGAAGAAGAGGTGGAGGCTTGGCTGTGGCACCACCGGATGGGCCATCTGGGGTTCATAGGCCTGAAGCTGCTGTCAGGTTCCAAGATGGTGGATGGGCTGCCTATGATCACACCTCCTCAAAGGGTCTGTGAGGCATGCACGAAGGGGAAGCAGAGGAGAGAAACTTTTGAGGGTGGCAAGTCCCGGAGAGCAACAAAGCCGTTGGAGTTAGTTCACTCGGACATCGCTGGTCCGTTTGAGACTACTTCAATAGATGGAAGCAAGTACTACATTACCTTCACTGACGACTTCAGCAAGAAGTGTTGGGTTTATTTCCTAAGGGAGAAGGCTGAGGTACTTGACAAGTTCAAGGAGTTCCGGGCGATGGCTGAGAAGGAGAGTAATCAACCGCTGAAGGTGCTCAGAATGGATAGGGGTGGGGAGTACACCTCCAGGCTTTTTGACGAGTACTGTAAGCACTGGGGGATCTCTCATCAGCTGATGGCGGCATACTTGCCTCAGCAGAATGGCATGGCAGAAAGGAATAACCTTACCATCATGAACATGGCGAGGAGTATGGTGAAGGGCAAGGGGTTGACGAATAAGTTCTGGGCGGAAGCGGTGCAGGTGGCAGTGTACGTGCTGAACTGTTGTCCAACAAAGAGTGTGAAGTTCAAGACTCCATTCGAAGCTTGGAGTGGGTGGAAACCCAGTGTGAAGCACCTAAGGGTTTTCAGGTGTGTGGCTTATGCCCACGTCCCGGACCAGAGAAGGAAGAAGCTAGATGACCGGAGCGAGAAGTGCATCTTTGTAGGCTACGCTCCTGCGAGCAAGGCTTACAAGTTGTATAACCCGGTGACGGAGAAGGCCATCATATCAAGGGATGTGGTGTTTGAAGAAGGAAGCAGCTGGAGCTGGGATGAAGCAACGAGAGGCATCAAGGGGATGTTCTACGAGGATGATGAGGAGGAAGGTGGAGAAGAGGCTGCAGCCGAGATGGGTGGAGCTGAGCCACCATCACCACCTAGCGGAGGTTCAGGGGGAGCTCTCACCCCTTACTCAAGTGGAGCAAGTACAAGTGGTGGCATCTTAGGTGGAGCTAACACTAGTGGAAGTAAAGATAATCGTCTTCAACCTCGGATGAGGAGGTTGGATGAGATCTATGAGGAGACGACACCGTCACTTAACAATTTTTCATTATACTGTCTATTTGCAGATGTTGAGTCGTGCTCCTATGAAGAAGCCGCCAAAGAAAAAAATTGGAGAAAGGCGATGGATGTGGAGATCGCCTCCATCAAGAAGAATGAGACCTGAAAGCTGGTCGACCCTCCTGCTGGCCACAAACCCCTCGGGGTGAAGTGGGTCTACAAGGTTAAGAAGAACAAGGACGGTTGAGTGGAGAAGCACAAAGCTAGGCTTGTTGTAAAGGGCTACCGCCAAGTCCAAGGAGTCAACTATAATGAGGTGTTCGCCCCCGTAGCACGGATAGACACCATCCGGTTTATCATCGCGCTAGTGGCTCATCATGGCTGGAAGATTATGCAGATGGACGTGGTCTCTGCTTACTTGAATGGGTACCTGGAGGAAGATGTGTACATTGAGCAGCCTCTAGGGTACGTGGTGAAAGGGCAGGAGAGGAAGGTCTGCAAGCTAGATAAGGCATTGCATGGACTAAAGCAAGGAGAAAGAGCTTGGAACGGAAGGATAGATGCTTATCTGCAGAAGCATGGCTATCAGAAGAGCCCGCATGAGTATGCACTCTACACCAAGGTGAACAAGGAGGGAAACATGATTATAATGTGCCTCTATGTGGATGACATGATCTTCACAGGGAACAATACGGTGATGTATGAGGAGTTCCGGGGTATGATGAAGAGAGAGTTCGAGATGACAGACTTGGGAGAGTTGAGCTATTTTTGGGGGTGGAGGTAAAGCAGGGAGAAGATGGGATCTTCATCTCCTAGAAGAATTACGCGGAGGAAATCTTGAAGAAGTTCAGGATGGAGGATAGCAAGCCTATCTCCACTCCTGCTGACCTAGGGATAAAGCTGAGCAAAGATTCTAAGGAAGGAGCGGTGGACTCTACCTTGTTCAAGAGCTTTGTGGGTAGTCTACGCTACTTGACCTTCACTTGACCAGACATCATGTATACGATCGGGGTTGTGAGCAGACATATGGAGGAACCAAAGGAAGACCACTTCATAGCGGCGAAGAGGATCCTGAGGTACATCAACGGGACTAGAGGCCATGGGTTGAAGTACTCAACCGGAGAGGAGCTGACACTGGTAGGTTACTCGGACAGTGACTTCGACGGAGATGTGAATGACCGGAAGAGCACTTCTGGATATGCCTTCAACATGAGAACGGGAGTGTTCTCTTGGAGCTCGAAGAAGCAGGCCACGATAGCACTGTCATCTTGCGAGGCAGAGTACATTGCAGCAGCGACTGGCACCTGCCAAGCTATCTGACTGAGGAACCTCCTGGAGAGTCTGCATCATGAAGTGGATGGGCCAACGACCATGTTGGTGGACAACATGTCGGCCATCCAGCTCGCGAAGAACCCTGTGCTACATGGGCGTAGCAAACACATCGAGACAAGGTATCACTTCCTCAGGGAGCAGGTGGAGCTGAAGACCGTGGAGGTCAAGTATTGCCTGACCGGAGAGCAAGTCGCGGACATCTTTACCAAGACATTGAAGGTGGACACGTTTCTGAAGCTCAAAAGCAAACTCGGCATGTGCTGCCAAGTTTGAGGTCAACTTGTCAAAGTTCTTTTTTGTTTTAAGTTTTTTAATATTTGTTTTCTGCATTTATGAAGAGAGAGGTATTTGTGATTAATAGGTAGTTGAGAGGTTGCTTTTGTTTGCCTATAAATAGGCCCCCCATGTATCCTTTGTTATTGCTGAAATAGAAGAGAAGAAAATCCTCCAAAGTTTGTGTGGTTTTCGGCCTTGAGGAAGAGGGAGAGCGCAGCAGCGCTAGAGGAGTGAAAGTTGTGTCCGGCGGTTAGAAGTTTGTAACCGCGCGGTCTGGTCCATCTCGCCAAGCGTGTGTGTACTCGCAGGCTGCGGTCTCGCCAAGTTTTGTTTCTCGCGAGCTGGTGGACTCGCCCGATTGTTGGTCTCGGCGGTTGTGGAGTGCGAACTCGCCGGTGGTGTACTCGCGTGGATAGGAGTGTGTAGTCGCGCGGATAGAAGTGTGTGGCCGCGCGAGAAGGAGGTTGCCGAGTTGGTGAATTAAGTGTGAACTGCGAGTGGTGCTAACCGCGAGAGGGTTGTGCGAGTGGGGATCTTGCCGGGGCTGTTCGCGCGGGTAGAGCGGGTAGGAGTGATCTTGCCGCCCGAAGTGCTTCGTTGTAGAGTTTTGATGTTGTGCATCGACCCATCGCGTTTCCAACAGAGTTCTCATATATAGGCAGATGCCAGCAAATACTTGCTGCCCGCACAAGTGTGTTTACCGAACGTCATGTCCAACATTAATCTACTCTGAGTAAGCTTCTCCTCTTCTGTGTTCGGACAGTTTTATTTTCAAGGTTGTCCTCCAAAGCTATTCGCACATGTCCAGCACGAACTTTTACTGCTAATGCTGAGCTCCAAATTACAAGCACGCTGCTGTAGACTTTTCTTTACTGTCTCCGCCAAGCTACTTCAAAATAGGTCACCCAGAGTTGATGTTCGTCCGCCTTTCTTTTTCAATAGTTTCCGGCCTGCCATCTTTGCTTCCTCACGGAAGGCTATTTAATTGAAGTTGTTGCCCGCCGTGCATGGCAGCCACGCCATTTTCTTTTTTTAATCCTTCCACACGGGCTATTGAAGCATGTAAACTATTTAATATATACAAATATATATACATATATTAATTCGTTAATGCTGTCATTGACCTGGTCAACATCAGCCATACATGAAAATCAAATCATCTTCATTTTTGATACTCTTTATCATTGACAAATTCTTTTTCGGCACTCCACCTCCACCTCCACCACCTCTGCGGAGGATTTGTCACATCTAACATAGTTCCATGAATTGCTTCTCATTTGGGCAATGTTCTTGTTGGATTTCCTTTTTGTCTGTTTGCACTGTAAATCAATATGCTTGCTTTCAATGTTGCACAGGAGGTGGACGAGTGATGTCATCCAAGGGCAAATGCACCCATTGTCATAAGTTATAATAAAACACGAAGTTTTTCTCAAGTACTGACCGCATATTGAATACGGGGGGCGGAGTAATCTTTAGAGACGAGAGCTGAGATTTAATTTTTTGTTTGTGTCATGCGGGGGGGGGGGGGGGGGGGGGGGGGGGGGGGGGGCCTTGGCTGTCGTGCACGATACAGGAGAAGCTATCATAAACTCTTAGTTATGACTTCTCTCGAGGTTTATCACCTCCACGTCAAGGTCTCCAGCCTAAGAGTTAAAATGGAACCTTAGAAATCGACCTCAACACATTTGGAACGCTTGAGGAGGTTGGAGGCGAAGGGACAAAAACCTAGGTTTTGCGGCAAAATTGGGCGAAAACGGCACCGGAAAATCGAGGAGAGCGAAAAAATCGTGAACCAGCATATTTATAGTCGGAGTAGAAATTTGATCTGTGCGCGAGTAGGTGCTCGACAATTACTCGTGCGAGAAGGAAAATGCCACTACACACGCGCGAAGAAATATGGATTGGCAGGAAAATTCCAGTGTTTGGAGTGAAAATAGTGAATGCCCACAACCAGTTGTCGTGCTATTATCCTCGTGCGTACACTCGAGCAAAAATAGAGGGCCGCACTGGTCCATTTTTGTGATTAGCCGCACATGACCTGTAGTCGTGCGCAGAGAGGGGCCACTGCTCGTGCGAGAAGGAAAATTTCGGTGTTTGGATGAAGAAATGCAAATAATAGAAAAAAAAATGA
Source organism: Platanthera zijinensis (assembly GCA_039513925.1). Taxonomy (NCBI): domain Eukaryota; kingdom Viridiplantae; phylum Streptophyta; class Magnoliopsida; order Asparagales; family Orchidaceae; genus Platanthera; species Platanthera zijinensis. Next base: position 151,412,269 of record CM077087.1, read on the forward strand.
AACCTGTCTACTACTTGAGTTTTGATTTACTGAACACAAACTCAAAATTATCCTAACAAAGCCCTGAATCAACTTTCTAAAGCCAAGGACGGAGTTGAACGTTGTCAACGATAGGGATCACGGAGGAGTATTGGAATATGATCCCAGTCGCTGACTGTTAGGATAATTCAACAAATGTATTAAGTAAATATTAATCTAGAAGCTTCCTATTATTGTAACAGCCACCCAAATATATTTATTCTAGAAGGATATCCGCACACTTATAGAATTATCCTCTACTAGTATAAATACATGTATTCCCCTTCTTTTCAAGTAATGAGAAATTACATTCCATACTTTGCATTCTTCACTACTACTAGCGCGTCTTCTTTCCACCTTCAATCAACTTTTATCTTGTTGTTTCTCTAAGTTCATATTGTGATATCAGAGCCAGGTTTCCATCAAGATCGAGTAGTATCTGAATCATCTTCTTCATACAATAAGATCTCAACACATGGCATCTTCATCCTCATCCCAAGCATTCTCTTACACCCAGACCAACATTCCCATCTTTGAAGGCAAGGCATACAATTTTTGTTGTAAGCAAATGAGGGTTTACTTATTATCCTTGGGGCTATAGGATTTAGTCCAAAGGGGATTCACACAACCACCTGAAAACACTCATGATGCAACACAGCTAAAAATATTTCAAGAAAATCTCAAATGAGATGCAAAAGCCATACTGACAATCCAGGAAGGAGTAGGGAGATCAATTCTTCCCTTACTTATCGATGCTGAAACCTCCAAAGATGTATGAGAAATCTTAAGTGCAGAATTTAGAAGAGATGGGAGAGTTATTTTCATGAAGCTCACTATTCTTTGGAATGAATTTGATATTGCCAGCATGAAATAAGGTGAAACAGTCCACTGCTTCATCTCACGGGTCACCTCCATAGAAAACCTACTCAAGACCTATGGAGAAAAACTTCCAGAGAGAAGAATTGTTTTGAAGTTAATCAACAGCTTTACATCAAGGTTTGAGCATACGGTAGCAGCTATACAAGAGGCAAGAGATATCTCCAAGCTTTCTGTGACTGACCTAATGGGGTCATTACAAGGCCATGAAGAAAAGATGAAGAAGAAGGAGCCTCAAGTAGAGCAAGCTTTTCAAAGTAAGCTGCTTCTTACTTCTGAAAGGAAGAAAGAGTGGAAATCAAAACATAAACCCAAAAAACAGGGAGTTTTTGGGGGAGAAAATAAATATGAAACCAAAAACTCCAATCTATTTTGCAAATTATACAATAAAAAAACACACAATACTAAAGAATATTTTTCAAAATGCATAAGTTGCAAAATTCAAAATCATCTCAAAAAGGGTTGTTGGTTCAAAAATCCCAAAACCAAAGAAGAAGCCAATATAAGTGAACAAGATAAGGAATCATTATTTTATCCTGCCATGGGCCAAACTAGAGAAGATGTTTGGCTTTTGGATAGTGGTTGTTCTAACCACATGACCGACAACAAATCTGCCTTCACATATCTTGATGAAAGGCACAAATCTGAGGTCACAATGAAAAATGGAGAAGTGTCTATCATAGAAGGAAAAAGGTTCAATTACTATAAGGTTCAATTACTATCAATTTCGACAAGGTTCAATATGTGCCCAGCTTAACTCAGAACCTACTGAGCATTGGGTAGCTATTGTGTAAAGGTTATATTATGCATTTTGATAATGAGGAATGCAGGATAATCAACAAAAAAGCAACCAATTAATAGCTACTGCAAAAATGACCAAAAAACAAAATCTTCCCTCTTACTTTTAGTCAAAATACTATTGCTGAAGTATTTTCTTAATAAGCCCAATCTACAAGGACTTCAGAAGACACAACATTATGGCCTACAAAGTATGGACACATCAGCTATAAAACCTCACAAAGTTATGTGATCTGGTAGATGGTGTGCCAAAATTACAAGCTGTCAAAGGTGTTTGTGAAACATGTGCAGTCAACAAGATTCACAAACACCCCTTCCCTCAACAATCACTATGGAGAGTCTCAGAAAAGCTGGAGATAATCCATGCTGATATCTGGGGACCAGCCACTACTCAAACCTAGATGGGCAAAAATTACTACCTGTTGTTAATAGATGATAAGAGTAGGATAGTTTGGATTTATTTCTTAAATCAAAAATCTGAAGCCCTCCAATTCTTTATCCAATTCAATAATTATGTGGAAAAACAAACTGGTCTGAAAAATGGGCTATGAATAGATAGATTGGGGTGAGTTCAAAGTTAACAGTATCCAAAAATCCTCAACAGAATGGTGTGGCAGAAAGAAAAAATAGAACCTTAGTAGAAATGGGGAAAAGTATGCTTCATTATAAGCAAATGCCAAAACAATTCTAGGGAGAAGCTATGTATACAGTTGTATACATTTTAAATAGATCCCCCACTAAAGCTCTCTAGAATTCCACTCCATATGAGTTATAGTATCACAAGAAACCTGTTGTACAACACATGATGATTTTTGGAAGTATTGCCTACTATTTGTTACCAAAAGAGAATAGAGATATGCTAGAAAGAAAAGGAGAAAAGATCATTATGGTGGGCTACAGTCAAGAATCCAAGGATTACAGATTATTTAATCCAGCAATAAACAAACTTATAATAAATCGGGGTATTATCTTCAATGAAGAAGGCACCTGGTGCTAGGATAAGGCCAAGGATTAGAGTCTTTTTCCAATTGAACCCTAGGAGATTGAGGTTGAAGTTACACCAGATGATGCAGCCTCACCACCTTCCAGTCCTATAGGATCTCCAGCTTCATCTCAGTTATTTGATTCCAGTTGTGACTCATCATCTCCAAAAAGGTACCGCACTATTTTTGATATCTACAATTCTTAATCTATAACACTTTTTTGTAAGGAAGCAGTTAGTTACAAAGAAGCTATAAAAAGCCCAAATGGATCAGTGCATTGGATGCAGAAATGGAGATGATTAACAAAAACAAAACTTGGAAATTAATCAAAAAACCCCCAAATAGAGAAATAATTGGGCTGAAATGGGTCACTTTGAAACTAGAAGAAAATGGTGAAATCACAAAATACAAGGCTCACTTAGTAGTCAAGGGATACTGACAGAAGCCTGACAAAGATTTTACAAAAACTTTCTAACCAGTAGTAAGGAGATAGACCACTCGAATACTTCTAGCTTTTATCACACAAAATCTTCTTCAATTTCACTAATTAGATGTAAAATCTATGTTTCTGAATGATGAGTTAGAAGAAGAAATATTTGTGCATCAGCCAGAAGGGTATGAACAAAAGGGATAAGAGGAGAAGGTATGTAAACTTAAAAAGGCCCTCTATGGCCTTAAGCAAGCTCCCAGAGCATGGTATGCTAAAATTAATTTATACCCGTGCCAAAAAGAATTCATCAAAAGCCTTAATGATCCAGCCTTATACATTCAGATAAATAAGAATAATTATCTATTAGTCTACATCTATGTAGATGATATCCTGGTTACAGGAACATACCAAGTACTCATTCCTAAATTCAAGGAAATTATGATGAAGGATTTTGAAATGAGAAACATAGGTGTTATGAAATATTTTCTAGGGTTACAAATTCAATAGTAAGCCGGGAAAATATTCATACACCAATAGAAGTATATCAATCATCTCTTAGATAAATTTTGAATGAAATACTGTAAGCCTTGCTTCACACCAATGGCTACAAGAGAAAAACTTATATGTAGCTAAGACGATAAGGAAGCAAAAGGAGAAATTTATCAAAGTATGGTTGGTTCCTTGAGGTATATAACTAACACCTGTCCTGACATTGAGTATGTCATAAGCTTGGCCTCCAGATATATGAATAATCCCAAAACCACCCTCATGAAAGATGTAAAATGGGTATTTAGATACCTTCAAGGAACCAAAGACTTTAGTCTATACTTTTCAAGAATAAACAAGGGAAATGGGAAGAAACTAATTGGGTGTTCACACAGTGACTGGGTTGATAACACTGAAGATTGAAAAAGCACGAACGGGTTCTTATTCCAGTTAAGGAAAAATTTAATTTCCTAGAGATCACAAAAGCACGCCCACTCTTCTACAAAAGCAAAATATGTCGCCATCGGGGAAGCAGCTTAAGAATCCATATGGATAAGAAGATTGATAGAATAAAGTAATAGAGAATAAGAAGGATCAATTGAAATCAAGGTCGATAACACATCGTCCATCGCAATGTGCAAAAATCTTGTCTTTCATAACAGGAAAAAACACATTCAACTCAAATACCATTTTATCAGAGAGCTTATCGAGGAGAAGCAGATCTCTCTCAGCCATTGAAGCATGAAGGAGCAGCTTGACGATGGTCTCACAAAGGCACTTACGGCGGAAATGTTCTCCTCCTTTTGACAAAACATTGGGGGTTATAAAAGCCAGTGAAGCCCTAGATTAAGAGGTGGTAATGTTAGGATAATACAACAAATATATTAAGTAAATATTTATCTAGAAGCTTCCTATTAATGTAACAACCACCTAAATATATTTATTCTAGAAGGATATCCACACACTTCTAGAATTATCCTCTACTAGTATAAATACATGTATTCCCCTCCTTTTCAAGTGATGAGAAATTACATTCCATACTTTGCATTCTTCACTACTATCAGCACGTCTTTTTTTCCACCTTCAATTTACTTTTATCTTGCTGCTTCTCTAAGTTCACACTGACCACTTAATTATATTCTTCCTCCTCTGGTGACATGTCTGCTCCCATCCGCCACCTACTTTGTTGCAACCAACATTACTTAAATTAACCTTAATGTCTTGTTTAGCTATATATCTCTCTCCTTTTGGATTATGAATGTAATCTGATATTCAGAAAATCCAGTCATTTTTCCTATGTTCTATTCCTCTTTTCTTCTTGGTTCATTTTATAATATACATGGACTCACCCAATAACTCGTTTATTCAACATTCCCTCATTATCCCTATATTGGTGGGATGGATCCTTCTCCTAACATCTCTCTCAAGGTTCTGCAAGGAATCCAGGACTACTCCTGTCGGTTGGTGCTGGATTCTCTCAACCTTATTTTCCCAACCCATTCATTGATTTCCCATGCATATAGCTATTTCATGCTTCGAGTTTGACTACAACTGAAGTTCAGTTACCTACCATAAATTCTGGATTCTTTAATGCATTTTTAAGGTTGCAACTAACATGAACATGCTGCACTTCTACAACTCATTTTGATACAGCTCTACCTGATTTTCTGCTTCGGCTTCTATTGTTGTTGTAATTTTTTGTTTCCTGACACTACTTGCAGCTACTGGGGTCTTGTGACTCTATAATTATTTTCTATATTATTATTTTACTATATTTTACTGACCCATCCTTTTCAAATCATACCTAGGACTACATAATCTGCACATATTCAAGAAGGGCTATGTCGCAATATTACTAGCACAAAAGAAATACTAGGAGGCCCGGGGGCTATCAATTAGTTTTAAATATATAAGTTATGCAATTTACTTACTTTATTCTTTAGCTCTTCCATTTGGTTTAGCATTAACTCCGTCTGCATTTAACAAATAGTAAAAGTGAGTCTAGCAACTTCAGTGTTGTATAAAGCAATTTGATTTAGAAAATGTTACAAAATGAAATGGGCCAATAAAAAAACTAGCATTTGATTTAGAAAAAAGCTCATGGTTAAGCTGTTATTATTGGAAATTTTCCCGCTATTTCGAGGAATCAAGAAATTTACTATACTGCATAAAAACATAGTCTTAACTTTTAATGGAGGAATATAAACACTCAAATGAATGAGTTTAAGGATGCCAAGGCCATATTATACAACCAACAAGGAGTAAGCAAGATTATCTTCCAGAATAGCATCGGCTTCCGCTTTAAAAGAAGCATAAGACCTGCTAGTCATCAAATTCTAAGGCTCCAAAAAGGAAATCGAGATAAAACTTCATGTTGCATGGAAAGACATTGATATGCTTAATTGCTTATAATTAAAGACAATGAGAACACTCAAATATTTTTCTTATGTGACAACCATATAATTGACCATGTAAGAGGCATGTTTGATAACATTTAAGAAGAAAAGATTGTTGTACTAAAAAACATGAGATTTTTGCCCTCAAAATGGCCCAGTTGTGCCCATTAAGAAGTCAAGGACCTGAGTATTTCAAGTATAATTGCATTCATAGGCCCGCTTCAAGCCCATGAAAAATGTCTAAAAAATTTTGACCAGGCAATCATTAAAGTCTTCTCATATATGGTCGTGGTACCTATATTATAAGAAAATAAGTATTCTGTGCATAATAGACATAGGATCAAATTGCATTTAATATTCAGTTTACGTATTTAATATATTAATGAATATGCTAGAAAGATCCATTAAGATCTATAAATATAGATAATGTAATTTGCATATGAAAAAAGAAAATTTTGAACTCTGTCCTAACATGAATATATCATTTTTCTTAATCTTGGTTGTTCCATCATGTTTTCAATACTAGTAGAAGTATATGAGCAACTTGTAATTAATCCAAAATCCTCATAGACCATATTTCCATTATTCAATTGAGCTTTATAAGAAGTGGAGCCATGATATAGCTATTGAGGTTACGGATTTAAGTCTGAAAAGTTGTCTCTTGCAAAAATTTAGGGTATGGTTTTATTAGTTTTCCTACATTTCACCCTTATGGTGGGAGCATTCCCCGAAGCCCCAATGCTCAGGGATGTATAATTTTTGCACCAGGCTTCCCCTTTAATTGAGCTTTATATGAGTACTAAAGTTTAAAAAAAACTGATAATGCAATAAAAGGATCAGTTTTAATGCCAAAAAATGAGGCCACGATGAAGAATGTGTGGGCCCTACTCCTCATTAAACTTGTAGCCACCTAAGACATCTTCCCTCCTATAATGGCTGCCACATTTGCAAATGATGATTGGGACACCACGAAGGAGGAATTCAAAGGCTCTAAAAAAGTAAAATCCATTACAAACAAACCATATGGAGACAAGTTGGTTCTGGATATAAAAGAAGAAGAAATGGCACTCTAGATTATTATGCATGTGTATCAAACATAAGCACCTTTTGGCACGACAGTAACAGTTGTGAATGTGATGGTTATGAATTACCGTTCTTGAATGTCCGACCTCACCTAAAGAAGTTCATCGATTTTTATGTTCACAAATAGTGTTCTTCTATTCCTAGCGGTCATAATCGTTATAATGCCAAACATACATTCGATAATAGTAACATTTTTTTCTAAACTCACCCGAGCAAGAAATGCCCCTCCAGATGGAGCCATAGTCAATCAAATAATAAATTAAGGGAAAATTCTTACTGAACAAATCATTTCCCCTAAAATCATAAGAAGTTTCCCCAAAGCCTATAACCTCACCCTAAAGCCATCCCATAATTGATGATCTCTTTGCAATCTCATGAACATTGAATGATGAAGAAAATGTCATCATTAGAAAAAGCATTACAGTACATGATCCATTTCCGCCCATCACATGGGAAAGTAATAAGTGAAGTCTCACTTAAACATTTTAAACCAATTACATTTCAAAAAAACATTTTAAACCAAATACAAATAAAAAAGGGCCAAATATTCTTTAAAGTGAAACAAAAAGTTGAAACAAACATTATCCAACTAAACTTGATCAATTCTATAGCATATGTAAGATATTCAATCCCAACTCAAAAAGTGCATGCAACATTAAGTGCATGGGGTGCAAGAAGGAAAACTCACTTTGTTAAAAATTATTGGTTTAAGGAAGAAGCAAATTTCTTAAGTTTGGAAGGAAAGGACTAACTTTTATATTCCTATATAAAAATGAGATTTAGAGTAAGAAAACATAGTTCATTTATAGTGGTTGTTCATGTCATATGTCTAACAACAAGCAATGCATCATCCACCTTCAGAAGTGATACAGGCCTATGGTTTCTACAGGTTAAACACTACGGATTCTTAGGTTTGGTAATTAAATAAATTCATAGCGAGCAATATTTCTCTAAACTAATTCTAATGATGAATCCTATAATATAGATATGCACAACGCAAAGGGTCGCTACCCCTTATAAAGATTGAACAAATGACTATATGCCACTGCTCGCTCAAGCGAAAAGGACCTACCCGATCCGGACAATTAGCAATTCTAAATGAAATTATACGCTAGCAAATCACAAACCAATACGATAGAATCCGGACTAAAATAACGATTCAAAATAAAGTCCAAATCAATCCCGAAAATAATTAATATGAGGGTATACCAAATCTCTTGAACTCAAGGGGAAATCAAAGGTGATGAGCCCGATTTCTTCTAATGTCACGAGACCTACCCCCTCCAAATTATACGAAAATATTCGGGTCATTAATGATTTAAATTTCATATTTAAATTAAGCATTATTTCAATATAAATTAGGACAAAATACTAGCCTTCTAATTCCACCAATACCTCACAAATTTATAGAAGAAATCACACAAAGAGGTTTTAGTAAATCGTTATCCAATCCCAAGAAGTCCGTCCACAAGATGAGTGGAGGAATCACACATGACGGTGGTTGATTTTCTATTTCCACGAAAACTCCATGGATCCTCTCCAGACGATGAAGACACGAGCCATCTTCCTTTGCAATAACCTTTTGGAGTGAGAAATTTTGAGGGATTATATATATGGAAAGTGGAGAGAGAAAAGGCGGTGGAAAAAAATAATGGTTGAGGGTGGTCGGGTTTGGGTTTTGGTGATGATGAAGGTGGTCGGGTTTGGGTGTTGGATGGGAAGAGAGGGCTCGGGTTAGGGGGTGGAGGTGGTGGCCGAGTTGTGGAAGGGGAGGAAAGAGGAGGGAGGCTAGGGAGGTGGCCGGCTAGGGTTTTGGGAGGGAAGTGAGGCTCAATTTTGGGAGGAGATAAGAAGAGGGGCTATTAGTGGAGAACTAGAGGAAGAGGAGGAGGAGAGGTGGAGGCCGAGAGATAGGGGAGAAAACAATGGTCAGCGGCCAAGAGGAAAAGGAAGGAGGAGGGCTAAAAATTGCCTAAGGGGGAAGAGGGAAAAGAGGGGGAAATTCAATCTTTCAATTAAGGTTTCAATTTTTCATTCATTCTCTACTAAATTTTTCATAAGTATGACTATTTATAGCTTACACCACTCAATCAATCCTCCATTCAAAATTTAAAATAAAACTATGATGGTTATAGGCACCTATCATTACATGAAATAAAATAATACAATAATAAAATGCATGAAATAAAACATTTTAAAATAAAATTGCTAAAATAATAATTTGATAAAAAATATCATTATAATTATTTAATTTATAATTATATATTTTATTTAGTGGCGGCGGTGGACGTCGTGCAAAATATGTCGCGGTAATGACGAAGGGCGTCGTGGTAGAATCCCATCCTCGAGCTTGCGGCAACGATCGTCCCAATCCACGAACTCTCTCAGACGGGGATCAATGGCGGCCACAACAGTAACATCTCCATCAAGAAGACATGCAATTTTGAAGATGATGTTGATTTGAAGAACCATAATTTGACAAAGCAAGCACATCTTTTGCATTACATTATATGATATTATTAATATCGAGTGTCGTATTTCTCAAGGACTCATAAACTACTTCTACTCATGAGAATTAAAATTGATTTATTAGATACAAATATAAGTGATTTAATCTAAAAGAAAAGAATTTCAAAAGAATATAATCTGAGAGAATATCATATAAAAAGGTAAGGGAGATGTGTACATCTTAAATCACCTTAAAATAGTAATTAATAGCACTAATATGTCATCAATTTTAATAATAAACTATACCTGGAGATTTCGCGATTATGATAGACCATCTCTCAAGGTGATTGTCAGCTAACCTTTGTTTGACTAACTTAATCAATATGCCAAAGAGTATAAATATGAATTGGTTAGCCCAACAATTAGATTTAACTATAATCTAGAGGATATGAGTTGTCATGTGGTTTAGATACATATGCAACACCTTTTATTGTTAAGTTACCACCTCATATGTACTATCTCCTAATCCTATAGATATGAGTCATTAATTAATAGCTTTTATGGAAAATAAGAATTCTATTAAATATAATTTTAAAAAATCCAAGATAGTAATAAGAGGACAATGAAGATAAATGAATTACCTGATTAATATCAATTTAGGTTCATTTATATTATGCATTATGTGAAAGTAGTTACTAATCATATATTAAATGGACATAATTGAGAGACTTGGTGAAAACATAGAAATAAACAAATCTTACAATGTGGAAGACTTCTCTAACACAAGATACTTTATTTTCACTAATTATTCTACTCATTTTATTCTCCAAAGACTTATCTTTTTAGTTTTAGAAGAACAATGTTAACATTTTCTTCATTTTAGAATAATAAATACTAATAAATCTTTAATGTCCATTCACAAGTTTTCATAGCGTGCAGATACAACTATATGTGCTGATACATGTGATAAGCATTTAATTGAACGAAGCAAAGATTGGTCAAAAATGAACACTATCACTAGCAAAAGTATATACAACCCAACATTAGTACGATCAGTGAACATTAGAATCTGAGGTGATCAGCTCGTTAGTCCTGGTCGACGATTGGAGATTGGAGATCATTAGCTCCGGTTAAAAATCTATAAGGCTTAGAATTTGAGAGCTTTGGATATACCTCTGTGAATTTTATGGTTTCTTCTTGATATATTTTCTTCACGACCTAGGCTTATCGTAGTGTAAATTAAAGAGAGGAGAACCATCAATGATCGAAGGAACATTACTTAGGATTCTGTTTTGGAGTCTAAATTGTGCATTGTCTACATGATTGAAGACCTTGTAAAATTTGCATTTATATTCTCTATTTTATGATCATATTAGCTGAAATCAAGCAAATACTTTTCTTTAAATTCAATTTTTCATGATTTCTCCAGCATGGAGAGGTTAGCTCTCTTATTGGGTGATTGCATGAATTAAAACATGTGTGAATGTGCTAAATTGCATTATTATTTTACATGATTAGAACTTTATATTCACGTGTATATTATAAACTCTAGTTTAGTTGGAAACTACTCTAGTTTATGTGTAATCATTGATATCAGATCATGAATCAATTATTTACGAATCACATGAGTAAGGGTAGCATCATAGAACTAAATACCTACAAAATTGACCACGTGTAGCCCTATTTTCATGTGTCTGGTATAGTCTAGTTTAGTTGGACACTACTCTAATTTTGTGCGTAATTATTGATATTGGTCAATTGTTTTACGAATCACATGAATAGCGCCATATAATTAAATACCTACGGACTACGTGGTACTGGTGTATGTGGTAGTTCCGTTCTAAATATTGAATATATTAATATTTTTCACAGTGCATATAAGCCTTTGTTATCATTCTAGATAAGTTCATTCTACGATGTGTAGTCTGCTAGTGAATTAAAATTGATTCTTGTGGTGCAAGGCACATCAACATGCTTAGAAAAATACACAACCGATTATGCATAAATCTTTATAAATCACATCACTTCAATCATGATTAATTTTAATTGATGATCATACTGCAAAACAATCACCCTAACTTTAATTTTCATAGTTTTAGTTTTAAATTTAAATGTCAATTTTAAGTATTTAGACATTAGTTTTTTTTGTTGATTTCTTTTATAGATATTTAACTACTAATCCATTGTTCATTGAGATAAGTTTTGTTCAAGGTTACTATATTGCAGTTCCCTACAGAAATTGCACCTTATCTCTTTTAATATTTATGTGGCAGATGCACTTACTGTTATATGACGTGTATGTTATACATGCACATATGTTAGCGATAGATAATCTCTTCTCCCAATCGGTGATCAACGATTCATCTGAAAGGTTCCTAGAAGTCTTTTGAAAGCTTCTCTCAACGATCCAAAAGTTTTCACTGCAATCAAACTGTTATCAAGTCAAGAAGTTCGAGTATTGTGTACACAAGGAAGATAAAATATCACATGCAACAATTAAAGACTAAATATTTACATGATGTCAAAATCAAGGGTTCTTCAATATGGGAGTTTTATTTAGTACTATTGTTTCATTTCTTCAATTATCTTTTCTACTATCATTTGTATAACTCTTGTTTGTATTTAATTTGATATTGATATAATGACAAGATCATGACAGATCTAGGGTGTTGAGTTTGTTGTAGGTATAATAAATAGATCTTTGTTAGATCTTGGTTTGGTGACTAGGCTTAGGATTAGCTCTACATGGCTTAAGGTAAATCAAGGTGTGGATTTATTTAATTAGGCTAATCGGCGAGGTGTGGATCAGTATATATAGAAAATGTCAAAATGTTATTTTTCATCACCTTTGATCTTTGAAGAGAAGATCTAATCTTGTATTACTTTGTTATGAATAAAATATTTTCATTTTGTTTTAAAAAAAAACATCTTACTTTTTGTATATTTTTGTTGCACATTTATTTGATTCGAGAAGATAAAAATAAATTTATCATAATCCTTATTCGCCTCCTTTAAGATTGCCTTGCGGTCTAATAATATTCCTGCTCTTGCTATTTTTGGATCTTAAAAGTACAACTTAAATAGCGCATGCTCTAGATAGACATCGTTCATATCGATCGTCTTTTTAGCGAATGGCCATATTAAACCATGATAACAACCATAGAATAGTAGATGCGCTTTAATGAGGGGGCGCACAAGCAAAGCACACGACATGCTCATTGGGGCATGCGATCTGCACCTCCTTGAGCAATGACATAGAATGGATTTGGATTTCTAAGAATGTAATTCTCCAAAGAAACTGCCCGCAATGCACTTAGTGCAATTGATTGCCAGGATCCATGAAATCAACTCTGATTGAATGTGATAACTTGATAATTCGATGGATCTCTTCATATGAATGTTTTCTGCACTTAAAAATGTAAATATAAAAGTTTAATGGATAATTAAAGTCAAGAAAATGGAAATATGTATTATTTTAACGTAAAGATGATGCTAAAAATATGAAGAAATAATGAATCATTAATAACTTACATACTTAAGTTTTGCTATTCCGGAGCAAAATAAACCAAGATTAAATATGAAAGGTCAATATCTTGAACCTATAATTGAATGTCATAACTAATACATTTCCTTATGAAATTATTTCATAGTTGAATCAAGAAATACGATTTGTAAGGATTCATATCTATTGTTATAATGAATAAAATATAATTAAACAATGCTTTTATCCACCTATACTCGGATGATTACGATTGATTATGCATCACATTAAATGTATTCATATAATATTGGAATGTATAAACTTTCATAGAATAATGAATAATATTAACACCTTAAGCTTGATTTTTTTATCCATTATGTACTCTTGAACATGAAAACCTAAGAATATGGACCATATAGGACTTTATTTTAGGATATAATGTTGGCTTAGGTTTATGGGTATGATATGGAAAGATAAACAATGTTTAATTTACCACAAAGCACATGTGGTAAGCTATAAACTTCTCCATTACATCACCCCTCCCTTATTTATTTGGTGTACCTAAATAATAAATGTTTTTTTTTTGTTTTTGCTAAGTGGAGAAAATATTTCCCACATAAAAAAGACTAGAAATAAAAATGGCTTATACTTAGAGCCCCCAATAATACCACAAGCTTGAATTTCTTATCGTATCTTTACTCTTGAACATCAAAACCAAAGAATATGGATCATATAGGACATTATTTTAGGATATAATGTTAGCTTAGGTTTATGGGTCTGATATAAAAAAGATAAACAATGTCTAATTTACCACAAAGCAGTCCACCTAAATAATAAATGGAAGAAATAGTAATTCCCACAAAAGAATGGCTAGAAATAAAAATGTCTTATAATTCCTCCCCCCCCCCCCCCCCCCCCCCCCCCCCAAAATGTAAAGCTCAAAAGTAGGTGCAACAAAAGTATCCCAATTACCAAAGGTGGGAAATGTGAGATTAATTTTTGAAGAATAAGGCCTTGCAAATTGCAATTCAATAATTGCAAAAAAAAAAACTTATGAGGAACATACCAATTTCAAGGAAAGAAGTTAGTGCTTCGGATTTTATAAAGATCTAGAGAGGTGAGTTCTCATTTTTTTCTAACAATGATATGTGAAAATAGTTTCAGAATCCTTAGCCTCTAAACCTCTGGAATCATAATTTGATTTTAATTGGAACTCTTATACACAATTTTATTTAAGTGATTATATAAATATAAATAATGTTAGTTTCTACATATAAAACAAGCCATCCATTTAGGCTCTGTTTGGGGGACTTATTTTCACCGGTCAAGCGGTTACGACCGCATGAACCGGACCTTATTGACCGGTTACGACCGCATGAACCGGACATTAAAATAAGTTCTGGTTCATGCGGTCGTAACTGCTTGACCGGTGAAAATAAGTCCCCCAAAATGAATCCTTAATGTAAAATGCCTTTAACAGTAATAATCAAGAATGGAATTAGATTGCTTAATCCTTGAATATGACATGAAGCTAGGCTACTGATTAAGGCTCTGTTTGGCACGACATTTTTTCTCCGGTGAGTTTGGATAAAAACGGCATCATCATAGAATGTATGTTCAACATGACGACATTTATGACCGTCACTAAGAAAAGAAAACTAGTTTTGAACATGAAAGTCAATTGAGTACCTTTGCTGAGGTCAAATATTCACGAGCGGCGCTTCATAACACCATATTAACGACGACCACCGCTGCACAAAACAAAGCCTAACTAGACCAACTCTAGTGTTTTGTCAACCATTGAATCCAAGCAGGCATGATTCGAATGGACCCTTTAGTAGAAATTATAATTAGCGATGGATACATATCGATTAATGCTCCGTTTGGCATGGTGGTGGTGGTCATGAACATGAGGTTAAATTGTCATTCGTTAATGCCCACCTAAAGGACTTCATCCCTTTTTATGTTCAAACGGATGATGTTTGTTAGGCGATCCTTAACGAATGACGGTTTAATCCATGCGTGTACGACCACCAGCAGCATGTCAAATGGAGCCTAAATATATTAGGAATCCCCCGTATAGAACCGTGTAAGACCCATTAGACAAAGCCCAAAATCTATGTTATATTATTTAAACATTTCGACCAGTACTCCATCCATTACTCATATCACACCTTATAATGTCAATGTGGAGTGGTGATGTGGCTGAGATCGCTTTGAACAAGAGATGTGAATACACGTTATATTTAACATTTTTGAAGTTTAAGGAAATAAAAATATAATGTAAAACACAGATCATAGACGACTCTAAGGCCCGTTCGTTTTGACGGAATTGGAATTCAATATTGGAATTGAATATTGATGAATATTGTAGAATTGGATATTGATGATTAATTCCAATTCCAGTGTTCGCCTAATAGATAATATTAGTGAATATTGTGGAATTAATCAATTCATTTGTTCATTTGTTAAATAAAACTCAATTTAAGAATTGGAAAATATTATGAAAAAGCTAATATTTTTTCACATATATTATAATAAATGTGCATCCAGGCAGAAAAATCCGCACTCGGGTACAAAAGCGTGCTCGAAAAAAAATACGTGTTCAAGTGCAAAAAATGTGCACGGGTGACAAAACGTGCGCTCGGGAGAAAAAACGTATGTTCGAGCGACAAAGGGCGCATGGGCGAGAAAATGTGCGTTCGGGAGAAAAATTGCAGGCCCAGGCGAAAAAAGGGTGCCCGGGCGAAAAATGGGCGCCCGGGCGAAAAGCCGGGCGCCCGGGCGAAAAGCCGGGCGCCCGGGCGAAAAGCCGGGCGCCCGGGCGAAAAGCCGGGCGCCCGGGCGAAAAGCCGGGCGCCCGGGCGAAAAGCCGGGCGCCCGGGCGAAAAGCCGGGCGCCCGGGCGAATAGCCGGGCGCCCGGGCGAAAAGCCGGGCGCCCGGGCGAAAAGCCGGGCGCCCGGGCGAAAAGCCGGGCGCCCGGGCGAAAAGCCGGGCGCCCGGGCGAAAAGCCGGGCGCCCGGGCGAAAAGCCGGGCGCCCGGGCGAAAACGCGGGCGCCCGGGCGAAAACGCGGGCGCCCGGGCGAAAACGCGGGCGCCCGGGCGAAAACGCGGGCGCCCGGGCGAAAACGCGGGCGCCCGGGCGAAAACGCGGGCGCCCGGGCGAAAAAGCGGGGGCCCGGGCGAAATAGGGGGCGCCCGGGCGAAATAGGGGGCGCCCGGGCGAAACACCGGGCGCCCGGCCGAAACACCGGGCGCCCGGCCGAAACACCGGGCGCCCGGCCGAAACACCGGGCGCCCGGCCGAAACACCGGGCGCCCGGCCGAAACACCGGGCGCCCGGCCGAAACACCGGGCGCCCGGCCGAAACACCGGGTGCCCGGCCGAAACAGCGGGCGCCCGGCCGAAACAGCGGGCGCCCGGCCAAAACAGCGGGCGCCCAGCCGAAAAACGGGCGCCTGGGAGAAAAACGCGTGGCCAGGCGAAAATACTTGCGTTGGGAGAAAAAATACTTGCGCCCGGGAGAAAAACGCGTGGCCATGCGAAAATACTTGCGTTGGGAGAAAAAATACCTGCGCCGGGAGAAAAATACTTGCGTCAGGCACTTGTGCCGGGCAAAAATACGCGCACCAGGCTAAAAATGCGCCCCGGGCGAAAAACGTGCGTCGGGCGAAAAATGCGCGCAGATGCAAAAAAATTCTCCCCCAGGCGAAAAAAAGCGCATCAGTGCGAAAAAACACGCGCTCTGGCGAAAAACGCACGCACGGGTGAAAAAACTCACGCTTGGGCGAAAAACACTCGCCCGGGCGAAAAACGAGCGAAAATGGCGGCCCAGACGAAAAATGGGGGCTTGAGAGAAAACATGTCTCCCGGACGAAAAACGTGCGCCCGGGCAAAAAACACGTGCTCGGGCAAAAAACGGGCGGCCGGGCGAAAAACGGGCGGCCGGGCGAAAAACAGGCGACCGGGCAAAAAATCAGGGGTTGGGCGATAAAAACGGGCGCATGGGCGAGAAATGTGTCTCGATCGGAATTGTCCAATTCTTATATAGATTTGAAAGAATTGTCTTGAATTTAAAATGAATTCCACGGAATTCATTAAAATTCCAATTCCAATGTCAAACCTGCAAACGAACGAAAAATTGGAATTAGTCGTTTAATTCCAATTCCAGGAAATCAATTTCGTGCAAACGAACGGACCCTAAAAGAATTTCCTTATCATGAAATGTATAAAAATTCACTAGAAAGCCAAGAATGTTTGTATGAACACTCAACCACAACAAAGGTAAGTAGAAATCAATAATAACCGAAGCACAAGAGTCTCAATCTAGAATTAACAAACTTCTTTACAAGGCGAAACATACATTACAAGACATGATTTCGCAATATACCCGATGAAAGCATAAAAAATTACAAGCAAGAAGAAACCGCGCGGTCTGAAGATTGTAACCGCACAAGCCGCTGACCGCAAACCCTGTCCGCCAAAACCGCCATGTCACCTACTGCAACCAAGCCGCGTGGTCTGCCTTTATTAAAAGTTGATGTATTGAATAGAACCCGCTGATAGGCCGGACGAACTGCTCGACTAACTGCAACCCGGAAGAACCAACATCAAGCTGCTGAGACTGCGACTTGTTGTATACCACTAATTGTAACTACGAACTGTTCCACACTGAGCTTTCCAATTAGTTGCCTAGTTGCCTAGTGGTAGCCGCACAGCCTGCACAGACAAGTCAACTTCACTTAGTCGTTCCGGTTAGACACTCGTAACTGTAAGATCAAAATACGAGCTGAGTTCTCACTGTTCTTGTTATATTTAACAAGCCGAGAACTCCTATTTATATGCGACAAGAGGAGTGTGGTCACCGCCTATAGTGATAGGATAACCACCCGTCATCCTGCAGTTAGCATCACGTATCAACACAAGTGGGGATACAAACATCAATCTGCCACTGAAAATCAAATATCTTCATAGAAGTTCGGACACACGAGCTAGTCCGCGCACGATAAACCAATTAACCGCTTACACGAAAAAGCACCACTAGTCTGCATAGTTGAGCGGACAACAACATCAGTCAGTATGGACTTAGCAAACCAGCCAATCGTCCTGATCCATCATCGCACTTATGTCAGACTATCGGTCTCCACAATGAGACCTCGCAATATAGCAGACTTGGCGAACTCCAAAGCAGACCGCGCAATGAAGCAGACACTGTAAACTAGGCAGAAAACCGAACATGTCATAACACCATGACCAAGTCCCCACAACCAGCGAACTCAGACACAAACCGCGTGAATAGGCCCCGACAAAATTGATTAGTTAGTATCCACAGACCGCGATAACCGCCTGCCCCTTCGCAAGCCAGAGAACCTGACAAGCTCCAAGCAGACTGTGCGGTCTCACAGTCCAGATCGCAACAAGCGCGGTTAGTCGCTGCTAACCGCCTGATTACATCTCAGGGTGCTTGTTGAACCAGACTACAGGAAAGAAGCGAATAAGCCGAATTCTGGCCAACCTCCACCTTCTACCTGCCAGACCGCTTGCAGTCATTGCAGTCTACCAAATCAAATCGCCCCACTCCAATTCACTTCCACTTCAACAATTTCAACATTCCCCCTTGAAGTGAGAAGTATAAAACAACCCTTATAAACCCCGTAACCGAGTTAACGGTCCCTTCGATAGTGGCTTCGTGAAGATATCTGCGATGTTGTCCTGACTCTGCAAATACTCAACCATCAAAAACACCTCTAACACCTTCTCTAGAGTAAAGTGATGTTCGATCTCGATGTGCTTGGTATGTGCGTGACAAACTAGATTATTGATCAGTTTGAGAGCACTCTTGTTTTCACTGCGCAGCAGAGTAGGACCCGACACTTCCTCATGGATGTCCTCCACAAATCTCCTGAGCCAGATGACTTCTTGAGCTGCCAAGGTCGATGTCTTGTACTCTATTTTTGTAGTGGATACAGACACTGAATCCTTCTTCTTTCTACACCACGAGATAACTTTTGTTCCACACATGAATACATATCCTGACATCGACTTCCGATCATCAGAATCTCTCCCATAATAAGCATCTGTGTAACCATGCAGCTTGAAGCTCGTGTCCCTCTCGTACAAGAGGCCCATGTCTGAGGTGGACTTTACATACTTCAGAATGTTCTTAGTTGCCACCCGATGAGGCTTCCATGGCTCCACCACATATCGACTTACTCGGCCCACATCATAGGCAATATTCGGCCTTGTTATTGTCAGATATATGAGACTCCCCGCGAGAGCCCGAAACACCAAGGGATCTGAAATAACCCTTCCCTCATCACATCGAAGTTTGAGACCGACATCCATAGGAGTGGAGTTGATATTTCCCTCCCATATACCAAACTGCTTAATAATTCTCTCTGTATAGCCCTTCTAGGAAACGAGCACATGCTCTTCTTCTTTTTTACCTCGAGTCAAAGGAAATGGTGGAGCTCCCAAAGATCCTTCATCTTGAATTTGATAGTTAGCTCAGCTCTGAGCCTAGCTACTTCTTCTTCCGAGTTCCCGGTGACGATCATATCGTCAACATACAACAGTACTAGGACATGAAACACACCCCTCTTCTTAACAAACAGACTTGAATCTAAATTTGAAGCAAAGTAACCGCATAATTGGATGTATTCTACGACCTTCCCATACCACGCTTGAGGCACCTGCTTCAGACCATAGATGGCCTTCTTCAGTTTATAGACGTGTCCTGGAAGTTCTTTAGATATATAACCAGGTAGTTGCACCATGAAGTTGTCCTTGTCAATCTCACCATAAAGGAACGCATTGTTTACATTGAGTTGTCAAATCTTCCACGCTTGGCAAGCTGCCAAAGAGATCACCACCTGAACTAAAGTCATCTTGGACACCAGACTAAATGTCTATTCATAATCCTCCCCGTACTACTGCGAGAACACCCGAGATACAATACGAGCCTTGTACCGCTCGATGCTGCCGCTAGCATTCTTCTTCAGCTTGTAAACCCACTTGCATGTCACAGGAGTGATACCTTCGACATTGGGCACAAGGTCATAAGTCTCATTCTTCCTAAGGGCGACCTTCCCCTTATCCATAGCATCTTTTCACTCCTTAATTCCAGTAGCGTTTTCAAAGCATGACAACTCCCGCTCATCCAAGGGACCTGTAAAGAAACATGTGGTAAAACTCATCATGTTCTCATCCCTATATCGAGCTGGTAGAATAATGGTCCTTTCGGACCTCTCCGTAGGGCTTGAGCCTGATCCTCCACTCCCGCTGCTTCTTCTAAACTAGCTCTCTTCTTGGGCACACCAGGAGCATCGCTCCCCCTACTTCAAGATCCAGAAGCTTCCGCCCCAGAGCTAAATGAAACCAGAGAACCAAGTGCCACAGACAACTCCACCAAAAGATCCCGAGCAGCTTCAACTTGCCATCCTTTAGATCCGCTCTCCTGTAGTTCTATAGATGAGCTACCCTGATATGACATTAATTCGTCTAATACCACATCCTGGGAGATAACAAACTTCTGTATCTCTGGATCCATGCATTTCCAGCCTTTTTTCTCTCATCATAGTCGACTGTTGAAGTATGAGACCGGGCGGTCTGGCTGTTTGAGCCTGGCGGGTTGTAGACCGGCTGTTGCTGTTTGAAGTCCGGCGGTCTGGCGGCTTTGAGACCGGACGGTCTAGCGGTCTCCTCCTGCATCTCGCCCTCTCTCGTGTATTGCCGAGCGGTTAGCCCATTGCTAACCGCTCGGCTTGTCCGGCCTGTTTTTAGTCCCACATTGTTAGTTTGTACTCTCTCCCCTCTCCTCCATTCTATAAAAGGGAGGTCATACCTTTGTAAATGATATCTTTTTGAATAATAAAACTTTCAATTATTCAAAGTTCTGGCTTGTTTTCTTGTCGTTTGTTCGCTACTTTCACATGGTATCAGAGGGAGGTTTAAACACAGCTCTGATGAACAAGACCATGTTGCATACAAAAAGATGAAAACTCATGACTAAGATATTCTTTAGCATTATCAAAGCGAAGAATTTTAATAGAAATAGCAAACTGAGTTTTAATCATATTATAAAATGATTGTCATACAGAAAAGAAGTTCGGCTGATCACTCATTGTTTATTCGTAAAATCACATCGAGCCTTGTGATTTTGGCGGTGTATGTAGATGATATTCTTCTTACAAGTAATGATCAGGCTGGGGTGGACTTGACAAAGAAACACCTCCGTCAACACCTTGTCACGAAGGATATGGGCTCCCCGAAATACTTTCTGGGGATAGAAATCTCTCGGAAGCCCGACTCGCTGGTTCTCTCCCAACGAAAGTATGCTCTTGATCTTCTACGGGAGGCAGGATTGACCGGTGCCAAACCAGCACGGTATCCCATGGCTACTGGAGAAGACAAAATGTGGACAGATGACTCTCCTCTTATATCCGATGCCACGAGGTATAGACGTCTGGTGGGCAAACTCATATATCTCACGGTGACCAGACCCGACATCGCCTATGTTGTAGGCAAGGTTTGTCAGTTCATGCAAGCTCCTAGGGAATGTCATCTTCAGTCTGCCTTGAACATATTAAAGTATGTCAAAGCAGCACCGGGAAAAGGGCTACTCTTTCAGAAGCATGGCCATCTGAGAGTTGAAGCCTACTCAGACTCAAGCTATGCGGATGATAAAGGTGACTGTAAATCTACATTTGGTTTTTGCACATTTGTTGGAGGTAATCTTGTAAGCTGGAAGAGCAAGAAGCAATTTGTTGTCTCCAGGTCCAGTGCAGAAGCTGAATATCGGAGTATGGCGTCAACCACGTGTGAACTAAAATGGTTGCGGGCTCTCATGCTTGACCTAGGAGAGGTCTACGAATATCCTCTTCCTATGTTCTTTGATAACAAGGCTGCTATATATATATCCAAAAATCCGGTCTTCCATGAGTGAATGAAACATATAGAAGTCGACTGCCATTTCATCCGGGAAGAGGTCTTGAAGAAACAGATTTGCACTCCGTTCGTCACCTCCGACAAAGAGTTGGCGGATATCTTCACCATGCCGGTTTCTACTTCCTTCTTTAACATTTGTGACAAGCTGGACATGATTGATATCTATGCTCCAGCTTGAGGGGGAGTGTTGAAGTATGAAACCGGGCGGTCTGGCGGTTTGAGCCTGGCGGGTTGTAGACCGGCTGTTGCTGTTTGAAGTCTGGCGGTCTGGCGGTCTCCTCCTGCATCTCGCCCTCTCTCTGGTATTGTCGAGCGGTTAGCCCATTGTCTAACCGCGCGGCTTGTCCGGCCTGTTTTTAGTCCCATATTATTAGTTTGTACTCTCTCCCCTCTCCTCCATTCTATAAAAGGGAGGTCATACCTTTGTAAATGATATCTTTTTGGATAATAAAACTTTCAATTATTCAAAGTTCTTTCTTGTTTTCTAGTCGTTTGTTCGCTACTTTCACATCGACAAAGACTAGATTTCGTGCTTTCGCATCTAGCTTCGTTCTGAGAGCTTCTCGAATATGCACGTAGCAGGTTGACCTGAACACCCGAAGATGTTCTACACTAGGCTTCTCCTTGAGCATCAGCTCATGTGGATACTTCATGTTGCTCGGGCTGACATGCATCCGGTTGATGACACGCCACACAGGTCATTTCCTCCGCCTAGAAGGCCCTTGGAATGCCTTTAGCGTGAAGCTAACACTTGCAAGTCTCCTTCAAATAATAGAACTTCCACTCTATAACTCTGTTCTTTTATGGAGTATACACATAAGTAAGCTCCCTCCGGATTCCAAGCTTTCTACAGAAGTTGAGAACTCATTTGAGTTAACTCTCCTCTATTATCAGTTCTTAACTTCTTGATCCGCAGTCCGAGCCAGCCTTCCACAAGCTCCTTGAGCTCCATGAACTTCCCGAACTCTTCTGACTTCTACTTCATAAAGTATACCTTGAAAAATAATCAACCAGAACTAGCATATATCTACTACAGCCAAGACTGGGGGTGACGGTGGGTCCTGTCAGATCACCTTGGATGCACTCCAACAGTGTCTTGCATCTGGTATGTGATTCATCAAATGGAAGGTGATGAGCCTTTCCATACTTACAATTTACACAAAGATGGTCGTCTCTAAAGGATGAAAGACTAGGCAGACAATGCACCAGGCCTCTCGGCGTCATAACCTTCAGCTTATCCATCTCAACATGCCCTAACCTCTCATGCCAAATAACAGCGCTGTCATTTGGCATCATCTTATCAGCATAGGAGCTTGTCGCTAATATGAACAAGTCCTTCTCCCTCCTTCCCACATGAGTGATGTCAGCTTTCACAGCTGACAAGTTTCAGAGAAATTTCAGTTCTATTGGGCCAAACAGAACATGATACCCAACATCAATAGCATTGGTCATCGAGAAGAGGTTTTTCTTCATCCTCGGTATGTGATACACACTCCTCAACGTGAGTGGACCGCGATCACTGCCTAAATAAATCATCCCCTCCTTCTGTACAACATGCACAGTATCATCAGCCGTAATAATAACATCATTTCCTTTATACTTCTGTAGTGAAGAGAACTTTGACTCGTCCCCGGTAAGCTGATGACATCACCCCGTCCAGTCTTTCTGATAGTTAACAGAGGCAAGCGCACAGATACAAGTGCCCATCATGAATGCACACCCCATCCTCCTTCCTTAGCTCTAGATTCTGTCTATTCCTTTCCTGCAGCATGCCCTGACAGACAATTGACTCTGCAATCCTTCTGGATGTGACCAAGCTTGTTGCAAATGTAGCACAATGGTCCTCCTATCTTCTTCCCGTCATCCTGCTTAGGAGCGCCTTGCTCCTCTTCTACTGTGATGAAGAAGACAAACCATCGTTAATAGGCAACTTCTTCTTCCTGTCTCATCTCTTCTTCTTGCCAGAGAAAAGAATCTCGCCATCTCCCCTTGAGATTGAAACTCCAACCATTTGCCTTGCCAAGCTCTTCTGCAAAGCTAACAGGTTTTCCAGATTAAGAAAAGATGACTGATTGGCCCAGCTATGCACAGAAGTTATGAAGGCAATATACTCTTTCTGCAGCCCGTGGATGATATGCCTTTTCAGCTTCGCCTCTAAGATGGCTCTTTTAGGTCCAATGACGATATCTCAGCACAAAAGTTCTTCATCTTCAAGAAAAAGGATGATATAGACAGATTAATCTAAGTGGCCTTTGCCAACTCATTTTCCATGAACTGTAGGCAAGTTGCATTCTTCTTGTTGAATATGTCATCCAAGGCCATCCAGATTTCAGCAGCTGACCGACATCCGATGATTTGGTTAAATAGCTCCGGTGAAATTGCTTGCTTCAAAGTGAACTCTGCCTTAATATTTGTCCTTCTCCAATCTTTCGCCAGCTCAGTATTCCTGACAGCAGCTACCGCCTCTTACCTGTCATCTCCTCCGACGACCTCCCAAAGATCCTCACCTAGAAGATAGCTCTCCATGCAAGACTACCACTTCTTGAAGTTGGTATGCGTCAAGAGCTCAATTCCAAGACCACTTACATAACCAGCTTCTATTGCTCAATTCAAATTTATTTGAACATCCAAGGAGTAGCAAAATTCTGGGCTGATGAACTGCTAACTTCTCAACCAAGCTCTGATACCATATAAATATTTCACTAGGAAGCCGAGAAAGGTCGTAGGAACACTCAATCACAACTAATGCCAAGTAGAAATTAGCAACAATAAAAGCACAAGAATCTCAATCTGAAATTAACCAAACTTTTTTACAAGGCGAGACATATACTACGAGACATGATTTCGCAATATACCCGATGGAAGCAGAAAAATTTACAAGCAAGAAGAAACGGTGCGGTCTGAAGATTGTAACTACACAGACCACACAAGCCGCTGACAGCAAGCCCTGCTCGCCGAAACTGTCAAATTGCCAACTGCAACCAAGCCGCGCCGACTGCCTTTATTGAATGTTGATGAACTGAACTGAGCCGCTAATAGACCGGGCAAACTGCCCGACTATCCGCAACCCGGAGGAAGTGACTTCAAGCCTAGGCGACTAGTTAGGAAGTGACTAGGCGACTAGTTGGGAAGCTCAATATGGAGAACAGTGAGAACTCAGCATTTTGATCTTGTGATTACGAGTTCAAACTGGTCCGACTAAGTGTAGTTGACTTGTCTGTGCAGGCTGTGCGGCTAGCACTTATGACAGACTGTCGGTCTCCGTAACCAGACCGCGCAGTATGGCGGACTTGGCGAACTCCAGAGCAGACCGCCCAACGAAGCGGACACTGCGAACTAGGCAAGAAACCGTTTTTGTCATAACACCATGACCAAGTACACAACCATTAAACTCTGACACAAACCGCGCGAATAGGCCACATCGAACTGATCGGCTAGTATTCTCAGACCGCGCTAACCGTCTGCTCTTTCGCGAGCCAAAGAACCTTACAAGCTCCAAGCGGACAGTGCGGTCTCACAATCTAGACCACAACCGCCGCGGTTAGCCGCTGCTAACCGCCCGATTACATCTCAGGGTGCTTGCTGAAGCAGACCGCAGGAGAGAAGAGAAAAAGCCGAATTTCGGCTAACCGCCACCTTCTACTTACCAGATTGCTGGCGTTCTGTGCGGTTTGTGTGGTCTGCTAAATCAGACCTCCCCACTCCACTTCACTTTCACTTCAACAATTTCAACAAAATGTTGTATCATCTAACGAGGATGCATAATTTCTTCTCCAAAATGAGTTGTGCTCCTAGTTGGGCAAATGTGTGCATGAACTTGTTCAGCTGTGGTATCGTACTCCCTTGGAAAACAATTCTCAAAGAATAGAAGTCTCAACTCGTCATAGACCCAACTTTATATGAAAATAATTTTCATATTTTCTAATACCGTAAATTATTACGTGGAGTTATCATTCAAGTTTTGTGCATCTTTAGAAAGTTGTCCTACTTTTATGGAAGTTGAATGTTTTTTGAAGAATTTCATTATAAACAATATGTTCACGTCCCTATAATAAGTCCTTTATGTGAGATATTTGTAAGAATGTTCAAATGTGCTGGATAAAGTTTGCTTGTGTTTTCAACTAAAGAAACCTTGAAATAAAATCATGTAAGTAGTCTGGAATGAAGTTATTTGCTATATCTGGTGTTTTACAGGAAGAAATGATGGTGAAGAAAAACTACAATATGAAAATACCAGTTAATTTTCCTGCTTAATGTTCAGTTTCCCATTATTTATGATGTAGCATAAATACAGCCCGAATAATGCTAAGCGCACCTCAGGTATGGGGAGCGGATATCGAAAAACCTCCTACAACGGGACAACTTCTCGGTAGTGGGGATTCGACCGAGGAAAAACCGCCATGGGCTAACCGCCCGAGCTGGGTGGCCCCTTGGCCGCCCAAACCACTGGCCTCCCGGACTCGGAGACCTCCCAGCCGCCCAGGCCTCAACTGATGTGTGGAGGGCAGTTTCCTGGCCACCCAGATCGGCTGTCC
Organism: Platanthera zijinensis; assembly: GCA_039513925.1. Classification (NCBI taxonomy): domain Eukaryota; kingdom Viridiplantae; phylum Streptophyta; class Magnoliopsida; order Asparagales; family Orchidaceae; genus Platanthera; species Platanthera zijinensis. The sequence continues at coordinate 151,438,750 of CM077087.1, forward strand.
TGCCGGGCGCACGATCCCCGCCGGCGCCCTCCATAGGGTGCGAGGCCGCCTCGCCACCCGGGACGGGGCGCCTCCTCCCCGCCCGCCGCCTGGGACGGGACGCCTCCTTGCCGCCCGGGATGGGGAGGCAAGTTTGCCCAGATCATGTGGCCCTTTGAACCACCGATTGGGCGGCCTCTTCGCCGCCAAGGTCTCCTGACACTTCTCGAGGACCCGGCCGGGCACGTGCCCCTCCCCTTTTGGTCGCCGGTCATCTTGGCGGCTCATGTTTGATGTCGTGAAACCTGTTGGACCAGGGCCTCCTAGGGGTGAGGCCGTCATATTCGTAAAATTTGTGATTCGCATGCCCCGTTTCGGGAATCCCTATTCAACCGTCCTATAGTACCGGGATAGAATTACTGGGTCGCCTTTCCTAAACTCTATAAATAGGACCCTAGACCCTCGTTTATTTCCATCTTCCTTTCCTCATATTTTCTCCTACAAATTCTTCCTTTCTCCACTTCTCCTCATACACGCTTAGGAATTCGGTCGGTAACCTTCCCGATCTTCGAAGGCCGCCCTTGAATATCTTCAAGTACTTCAAAGATCTTTGAGCGTCATCAAGCGCTCCTTGGGGATTTCACCCGTACCGTCGCTCCTAGCTTGCATCTGTGCGCTCCGCTCACAGCGCGCCCCCCGTACGCCGCTCCTAAGCATTCCACTGCATGCTCTGCTCCCGGCACGCCCCCGCGTGCGCCGCTCATAATCTTTCCTCTACGCGCTCCGCTCCAGGTGCGTTCCCGCGCACGCAACTCCTAAGAGTACCTTTGCTCGCTCCGCTCCCGACGTGCCCCAGCACAAGCCGCTCCAAAGAGTACCTTCTGCTCCGCTCCGCTCCCGATGCGCGCTCCGCTCCTAACCGAGTACGTCACAGCATGTCCGCTCCTAAGCGCCTCTGCGCTCACTGCGTCCCTGCATGCTGATTGCCCCGAGCGTGCCAATCCTAAGAGTACGAACTCCTAATGGACCCAGAAATCGAACGCTCCTTTCGCTACGATTCGGGGCTCCAGCTCCTACGGCGATTGCTATGGATGCATGTCCGCACCGAGTATTGTTTATTGCGTCGAGCTGCGCTGCTGCAGTTCGACGGATTACATTCGCATTGCTAGTTTTCATCGCGCGCGATGCCGCTCCTAAGCGATCAATCACTACTTGGAACCTTGCTCCGTAAGCTAAGAAATGATATAACTTCACTCTCAAATTGCTTGCGTCTATGACACTGTACACTCATGCTCTGCCTGTATGGTTACAGGTCTAGCGCCAATAAGCAAATGATAGATGCGTGCCTCTCTCTTGAGCTTATAACCGTGCCTCCGACTCGCATCTAAACTGCGCTCGGTGACGCAACCCAACGCACCCCCGTGCGCCCCGCTCCTAATCGCGCCTCTACGCGCTAACGTCGTCGCATGCTCCCAACACGAACCTGTGCGTGCTGCTGCCAAGGCTTTTTCCGAGAGCTTGAACTCTTCCCTGAACCTCTGCGATTTCCCTTTGGAGCGGTAAGGTTGTTGCCGTCCCTCCTGTTTTGGAAACTACCCCCCATGCATGTGACGTTCGTCGCCTAGAGTTCTTCTATACCCTTCCCTCTCAAGACTGCTGCAAGTGCGCCTCCATGCACTCTTCTTTCATAACCGCTGCATATGCGCCTATTTGCACTCCGCTCTCAAGACCGCTCTAAGCGCACAACCCCTCATACTCTACTACAAGCACTTCATACTCAAGCGTAAGCGTTCTAGACATCAACAAGACCATCACTCTAGTCTCATATGCACGCAGCAAGAGACAAGCCACAAAAACTAAATCTTGCAAAGCACACCGCTCAGGCCTTAAAGTTGCGGTTGCAGACTCCAGTGCGCTCAAAGCGCAACATTCCCTTCAGCAACAGCCAAAAGACTTAGCTCTGTGAGCAGTGACCAGTCACCCTTCGAGCACCTCTCCCTCTCTCTCTCTCAATAATTATAATGAGGAGCAGTCTGCCTCCATCACTTTCTCTTCAAAGCCTTGCACAACAACCAACTTATAGTGGAAGTTTGTTTGGCATAATTACGGTCACGTGATTTATCACACCTCTCTGTAGTTTTCCATGTTAAAAACATTTCCTTGCCAGCCATCTCATTTCTCTGTGACTGTTTGTACGCTCAACCACTCCTGAGCTAAGAAGGTCCAATTTAGTCCAGTCCAGGAGCCTCGAGTGAGCCGCAACAGTTTGGCGTCGTATGTGGGAATACATGTTCCCAGCATTTCCCAAAGATCAAAGAAGACCTAGGAGATAGTAACCCCCAAATAGTGATACTCGTGACTAGAGACCATGACAAGAAAGTTGCCCTTACTTCTGAAAGATCAATCCCTTGGAGCACATCAACTGGCTCCTCCCCACTCACTCATAAACATGCCTCTCGCAGAAGTTACCGGGAGCGCACCCATTGTGAATTTAGAAGAACTTGTCCGCTAGATTGATGAGTATCACATGAACAAATAAGCGTTGTTAGCTAGTGATCATGCCCCCGAATAAGGCAGTCCACCTCAGCTAGCTCTTAATCACCCCCTGGTAGAACAGATCGCTCACGAGGTATTACGTACCTGAAAAATACCTCCATAGCATGCATGTCAAAGGCCACTGAATAATTCCACATAGAGAACCTGAAGCTCAACATCGCCACAGCTGACAAAAAATAGCAGGCTTCGAGTCTGTAGTTGAAAGGCTCACTCGCAAAAAAATTTGAAACATAATCACGGAAGATTGTGAGCGAGCTGTGTAGCGTGCTGCTTTGGCTCACTGCACTCTCCTCGATGATTCACCATTGGTACCTGAGGTCATGGCACACCTAGTCCCGCATGGCTTCGAGCTCCCCAAAATCAAGATGTTCGAAGTGTCGGATGACCTTCTGGAGCACTTCAGGAACTTTGCATTCATCATGTGCATCCACAATGCTCCAACCCATCTTTTGTGTCAAGTATTTCAGAAAAATCTGAAAGGACAAGCTGGAACCTGGTTCCATTCTTTAATGGAAGGGAAAATCAAGAGCTTTGCTGAACTGGCCCAACAATTCATAGATCAATTTATTGCTAACCGCAGAATCATCCGGGACCCTTCCCACCTTTCTGGAATATGACAGGGGAGGGAGAGACCCTTAATGATTTCTTCCACTGCTTCACTAATAAGGCGCAACAAGTACCAGGAATAGACCCAGAGCTTCAACGAGAAATTTTTTCAGGGAGGGCATTGCTCTGAAGGATTTTATTCCTCACTAATACGAGAGATTGTACCTAGGTACCCCGATCTCATTTGTTGGGTCAAGGCCCAGATTTCGGTTGATGAACAAATTGAAGCACACCGCCAATGGTTTGAGAGGAACCCAAAAAAAATAGAGAGAGCTGGAGTCATTATCATAGGCGGTTAATAAGAAGAACGATACATTCCGCAACAAACCTCGCCGAGACCGAGGCCTACATCAATGCCAGGAGTACACCCCAGTTAACATAACTCAAACCAACAAGGTCCTTGCCATCCATGGTATTGAATCCCTCTGCAGGCCTGAGCTACTCATGCCAAACAGGGGAAATTAGTTGCAATACTGTGACTTTCATCACAGACACAACCATAAAATTGAAGGCTAACACATGCAAAAGATGGAGATAGAGCGCCTTATAGAACAAGGACTCCTAGGAAGATTCTTGTTGAACCAGCACCCGAACCAGTGCGTGCCCTAGGATGACGAATCAACAGAGGACAACGATGTACCCCAACATAGATAAATAAAAATTCCTGGGAAAGTGGAATATCCCTTAGTAAAGCGTTGAAAGTTTATGCCCCGCTTACTCGTAGTCTCACTATTTATTCTTTGTTTTATTACAATGAACTACTGACACACATAGGTACACTTTGAATATATGTGCACCTATAATTGCTTCACACTTTGCTAAAAGTACAAATTCCCTTGAGATAAAATGAGATGGATAAATTCACGGACCGAGTTTCCAACACCAAGAAACAAGATCTTCAACTTCAAGAAGCACGACTCATCTGAAAAATAGGATATCCGCTCCTGTGCTGCATGTCATCATGCCACCACCTCACGGAGCATCTACTCCCGAACTGTAGGGCATCATGCCCCTACGTTGTAGAGCATCCAATCCCACACTGTAGGTCATCAAGTCCCAGTGATACTGAGCACATGCTCCCTCATTTAAGAGAACCTCTCTCTCGCTATTTGGGGACCACAATGTCACCGGGGCCTGCCCCCTTGCATTTGCCAAATGGCTGGTAGGGTCTGCCCCTCGCTATCCCTCCAGTGATCATAGTCCTGGTGACCTCTCACTGCCTCGGATCGAAGGTCTGTCGTTCTCCCCGCAGTATACCGTGACATTACTAGGGCTTTCCCACTTGCTCTCTAGTGGTTAAAATTATTTGAACTTCATCGTTTCTTTGAGGCGATGACCCAGTGACCTCTCACTATCATAGATCGAAGATCCACCCTTCTCCCTCGCAATAGGTCACAACATTGCCTGGGTATGCCCCTTACTCGCCAGTAGTTTGAAGCATTCAAACTTCACTATTTCTTAGGGACCTCGCCCTATTGACAACACACTGTCGCGGATCGAAGGTTTGCCCTTCTCCCACATAGTAGGTCATGGTACCTTCCATGCCTGTTACCCACATGGTCGACTAGGTTTGAAGGCCCACCCTTCACCACCACACTCAACGACATCCCCCAGCTCAGCGAACTTAACCTCTCACTACCCATATTGAAGCATACGCCCTTTGCCCTTATAGTAGGTTATGATCACGCCTGGGTCTCGTCCTCCAATCGCCAACCTCAAAAAGCAAACTAGAGTTGCGCATGCAAAGCAATGGTGTCAACACCACACAAGTTCATACAAGGCTCTACTCCAATGCAATCCAAGAGCAAAGATGCAATACATAAATGGCATCCAAGGCACCGCAAATAAGATTCAAAGCCACTGCACAGTGTAGGTATACAGAATTTAAACGCAGGTATACAAAATACAAACGTAGGGATACAAACCCTTGCATACATCATGCACACATCTCACCTTGCGCCCATTGCGCCCTTTGCCCTGCACACATTGCGTCTGGCAAGCCCTTCGCTCGATAGCTATCCTACCTACCACACCTCTTAGATGCCGATCACCATCACAATGATCACCACAAGTCGACATGCACATAATCCAACAAAAATTCCTCATTCTTCTTTCGCTCCAGCTCTGAAATCTGGGGACTTGGGGGGAACTCGCATAAATACTACCCGAATAATGCTAAGCGCACCCCAGGTATATATGGAGAGTATATATCGAAAAACCTCTCCCACTATGGGAAAACTGCCTGGTAGTGAGGTTTGGCCGAGGTATAACTGCCCCGGCCTAACCGCCTTAACCGTGCGGCCCCATGGCCGACCAGCCTTCCTACCAACTGGACTTGGTATCCTCCCAACCTCCCCACCCACTGCTGGCTACGGAGGACGGTTTCTTGGCCTCTAGGATCGGGCGGCTTCCTATTTTCCCCGATCGGGCATTCTCCCGGCCGCTTGGATCAGGCCCCCTCTCGGTCGCCCGATCCCCCACTGACTCCCTCCATAGGGAACGAGGCAGCTCCAATCAAACAACCCTTTGGCCACCCAGATCGGGTGACTTCCTTGCCGCTGAACGGGTGGCCTCTTGGTTGCTCGTTCCCTCACTAGCACCCAGCTGTAGGCAAGGCCGCCTAGATCGAGTTGCTCTTTGGCCTCCTGATTGGGTAGCCTCTTCGCAGCTAAGTTCGAGCAGCCTTCTGGCCTCCCGGCCCATCTCCTGGACCCTACCGGGGGCGCGTACCCACTCCTTATTTGGCTGCCATCCATCTTGGCTGGCCAAGTTGTACGACCGCGTCGCCCATTAGACCCAGGCCGCTTGAGGGCAAGGTTGTCATATACGTAATATTGGTAATCTGTGTGCTCCATTTTGGGCATCCCTATTCATCCGTCCGGTAGTTACCAGGGTAGAATTATCGGGTCACCCATTCTAAAATCTATAAATAGGACCCCGCAACCTCTTTTATTTCCATGTCCCTCTCCCCATATTTTATTCTATGAATTCTTCCTTCCTCCACTTATCTTCCTAAGCACTTAGGAATTCCGACGGGAACCTCCACAATTTTTGAATCTTCCCTTGAATATCTTCAAGCACAGAGAAGATCTTCGAGTGTCATCAAGCGCTCCGTGGGGATTTCGCCAGCGCACGCAAGTCCTAGCATGCCTTCGTGTACTCCGATCCTAGAGTGTCCCTGCGTGCACCGCTCCTAAGTGTGCCATTGCATTCTCTGCTATCGGTGTTCCCTCACGCGCGCTGCTCTTAAGTGTACCTCCACGGGCTCCGCTCTTCGCAATCCCCCGCGTGTGCCACTCATAAGCGTACCTCCGCGCGCTCCTCTCCTAGTTCGCCCATGTGTGCGCCAGTCCTAGCAAGCTTCCATGCACTCAGCTCCCAGAGCGCCGCCGTACGCGCCACTCCTAAGTGTGCGCTCCGCTCCCAGCGCGCTCCACACCTAAGCGTGCCTCCGCATTCTCCGTATCAAGTGCGCTCCCTCACGTTCCTCTCCTAGCACCCTCACATATGCCGCTTTTGAGTGCGCCTCCGCGCGCTCCACACCCAGTGCGTCCCCGCATGCTCCGCTCCTAATGCCCCCACGTGCGCCGCTTCTAAGCGTGCCTCCGCGCGCTCCGCTCCTAGAGTGCCCCCACGTGCGTTGCACCTAAGTGTGCTTCCACGTGCTCCGCTCCCAGTGCTCCCTCATGCGCGCCACTCCAAGTGTGTCTTCGCTCTCAAGACTGTTCCAAGTTCGCCTCCGAGCGCTCTCCTCTCAAAACCGCCATGAGCACGCCTCCAGGCGCTCCGCTCTAAAGACCACTCAAAGACGCTCCTGCTTACTCAGCAACAAGCACTTCGCGCACTCAATACCAGGTACCAACAAGACTAGCGCTCCAGACTCCTATCCACATAGTAGGAGACAAGCCGCAAAGACTAAGGCGTGCAGAGCACACCACTCCATCCTTCAAGCAGCGGTCGAAAATTCCAGAGCACACAAAGCACGCATTCCCTTCTATTGTAGACAAAAGACTTAGCTCCGCGAGCGGTGGAATGTCACCCTCCGAGCACCTCTCTCTCTCTCTCTCTCAACAATTGTAACGAGGGGCGGCCTGTCGCCCTTGCTTTTTCTTCAAAACATTGTACAACAACCAACTGATAGAGGAAGTTTGGTCGACACAGCTCCGACCACGTGATTTTTCACCCATTTCCGGGGTATTTCACGTTAAAAAAATTGCCTTGCCAACCGTCTCTTTTCTCTGCGACTGTTTGCGCGCTCGACTACTCCCGAGCTGATACAGTCAATTCTAGACCGGTTCAGGAGTATCGAGTGAGCCGCAACAGTTCAAATACATCCTTTAGGGCACTAGAAATTATTTCCTTGAATATTTATAGAAATCTAATCCCCTCCTACAAATGAAGCGCCGGTTTTGGAAGATATCAATAAACATAATCTTTCTAGAAGAAAATGCAATGGTTAATCTTAAATGAAAATTAGAAGGATTATGTGCCTTGCAAATTTTTTAAATTATTTCTCAAGACTTTAATTTTCATTCACAGCAAACATTGGATAATGGGTTTGAATATTTAGCAACGAAAGTTAATATAGTTCTTTTAAAAAACCATGCGTGATGAGATCATAACAACAATGGTCAAATATATTTCAGTGCACATAAATGCTTTCAAAGATGAATACCCTTCTTTGTCTTCCCAGTGTTAGCGCTGATTCTAATTGCTTTTCCAGGTGCTCCAATTCTGTCAAAGTAAGTGTTTCTAGATCTTCACCAAGCAGATGCCTTCGTAAACACATTTGATTAGTATTAAATATATGTTGTAATAAGTTCCCTATCCCCATATATATTTATATATATATAACAATATTAGAACTATAAGCAAGTCAGGATGTGCAGAATCCTTTATGATTTTAAACTTTAGAGAAATAACCTCTGGAATCGCTGTAGCGATTCATATTTTTCCTTTAATTTCGACAAATCCTGGAACCATTTCTGCATTAATTAAAAAAAACAGAATCTTAGTAAGAATTTTTTTTCATTGAAGCAAACAAAAAAAAAGAAAATTATATTTTCATTTGATAACATGCAATTAAATGTAAGATTGAGATGGATCTTTCAAAAAAATGTTTTGGAATGATTTATCTTCATATTTTTAAACAAAAGTTATGGGTAGTAGAATGCCTTTTTATGAAAACACTACATGTTTGTGAGAAGTTATAATATTTCGATAAAAAAGGTGTGCTTGTTTAGATATATTTGTGAAAGGATATCATAAAGAGATGTCTTCATGTGATACTTTGCATCTATATCATCTCTATGTTCTACATCATGAAGTTGTTATATAAATAAATATATTTAAATATTCATTTTAATGACTATGAGATTCATGAACATTCCTTGTATTATTTATTGCGCTAATAAAAATTGTTGTGCCTTTACCGAAAACAATAGGTCCTGATTTGGCCATGAGATTTGACAAAGGCATTCGTCCTTATTATTCATTGTATTTCACCTTTATATTCCCTCGTGGGATTCGGGCTGTCCCCGGGGGGGGGGGGGGGGGGGGGGAGGGCTCACGTCTCTGACCTTCTGGAAAATCCATTCTCCCCTTATCAGTGTACGAACATCTATCTCTCAACCACAGATTGAGGTTCATCCTCAATGCATGGGAAAATGATGAACCTAACAACACATCTTCACAGATCAAGCATTTTAGCCTTTTTCATGCTTTTCAAGTGAAAAAACCAATCAATAGGTTATCCTGAATCCTCCCTTCTCGAAAGGGAGAACAAGAAATCTTTTTTCCTTTCCGTGGGGACCAAAAGATTGGATATAGCCCTAATATAAGAATGCAAATAACTCACTACTTGGTTTTCGACCCCCTCAGTCACTGCGTGCGTTGAGGGAAAGAATGACAAATATAGTTGATTTGATAAAGATAAGATCAATGAGGAGACTATGAGTTGATTAAGAAACAGGAGACGAAGAAAATAGTTTAATACAAAAGTATTTTTTCTAATATTTAGAGTGAAACTGAGTTTAATAGTTCCTCCAGTTCTTATAATGATAAAGAGGCTCCAAAAAGCAATTGCATGATGGCCATGGAGATGCCAATTGAAATGGTTGTTATAATACATTAAGAGTTGTTGGATTTTTTTATTTAAAATTTAAGGTAGCCGTCAAGGTATTCTGTAAGATCTATTTTTTCTGGAAGAAATTCTAAGCCCTTTTGGATTAATTCTACTCACATAGCTACAAACTAAAAACTAAAAGAGATACTTACAACAGTTAATCTTTCTAGTCAAGTGATCCTTCAAATATAAGAAGATAAAACTAGGATGCAAAAGGAACTTGATAATGCTCTTATCTAGATCAGTAATCTCACTAATGAATTTACAAAGGCGAAAGAATTTGAGGATGCTTTGAATGGAATGAGTATGCCAATGAAGCAAATCAATGAAATTTTGTCCAATATATTCAAATAATTTGGTCTTCAAACAGATTCATACATGTAAGATTCCATGTATTGCACCATTTTGGAAGAAGCTTATCATTTTTAACAATGACAAGATAAAGTACATATATCCCTGAGGTCACTCAGAAATTCTATATATCATAAATCTTAAATGAAGGAGAGAAGCCTCAACATAAGCAGTATGTAACTACAAATGTTACAAAACCTAAAACATATGAACTTTACAACTACCAGTGATGTTATCCTTGGAAAATCTCCATTGCAAATAAGGAACTTCATATTTCATCTTATAAAGAATATTACTCGACGATTATCAAATAGTGTTTGTAAACAACCTAAAAATTCCTCAAATTGTTATTAATGATCTCACCCTAAGTCATTGAATAACAACTGACAAATTCCTACCAAGTCAAATGTATTATATCAAATAAACATACTAGTAAGTGTTTCTCCTTTCATTCCCCCTAAGAGGAAGAGCATATGTATGAATGCTTTTTTGTTGTAACATGGTAGGTATTTTTATGAAATATTGTTGGTACAATATAAACCCAAATTCCAAAGATGGTTGTCAATCCAAAATGCTAAATGCTTGGATTAATATATCTTTTATTACATTCAGATCCAAGTCACATTTAGTGCACAATAATGTGTAAATTATGTGCATGAAAGCTCTAAGACCATATGCCTCAGTAGTGGTACCTAGTGTGGATGCTTCAAAATTGTGACTGGACAATATTTCATAAATATATCTTTTATGAAATATTGTTGGTACAATATAAACCCAAATTCCAAAGATGGTTGTCAATCCAAAATGCTAAATGCTTGGATTAATATATCTTTTATTACATTCAGATCCAAGTCACATTTAGTGCACAATAATGTGTAAATTATGTGCATGAAAGCTCTAAGACCATATGCCTCAGTAGTGGTACCTAGTGTGGATGCTTCAAAATTGTGACTGGACATAAAGGATTATAAGATGACTAGCTACAAGCCAAAAGAAGGCCCAAAACTTATCTTTGGTGACTCAATTTGTGGCCAAACAAAATGGTAAGGAAATGTATTTGTAGCTGCAATAATCTTTACATAGTTTCTTATATTGAAGTGTTAAAGCATAACGATATAAGCATAAGTCAGTTATGTGATAAATGTTATATAGTCATATTCACTACGATAGGAGCTAGATAATGTATAATAATAGTCGAATTACTATCCTCTTAGGTATGAGAAAAGATTGCATTTTTCTTAGTCATTTTTATTCTACTTTAATTCCAATGAGTTTTGTTTATTCAAATCATCTATTTCTTCTTTTGAATTATGGCATAGAATACCTGCACAACAAAATGTATGCATCTATTATTTTGAAAAAAATAAATTGTTAAGAGGCTTAACAAGTGTATGTTATATTGAAGAAATCTTATAGATCTTGCTAGCTAGGCAATCAAACCAATAATATTTAGGAGTAAAACTCATGATTGCTCTTCAATGAATCTGCATCTTTTACATATGGATCTCTTTGGTCATATCTATGTTAGTAGTTTAGTAAAGAAGTTGTTCTCACTTGCAATTTTAAATGAGTACTCAATTATACGATGTTCTTTCAAAAAGTAAAGTCTAATTCTTTCAAAACTCTCACAATTTACTTCAAGGAAATTAAAAATGAGATGAATACCTTTGTTCCTACGATTAGGTATAATCATTGCACAAAGTTTGTCTCATAGAATAAATAAACTCGATAAGTGATTTTTATATCTAATTTTAGTATTATATTTAGTATTTATTTAATATAAATGTTGTTTATATTTGTTCATAAATAGTTTAATTTTATAATTTTGATCAAATTCAACTTATATTTTTGTTTTCTATGTTTACTACTGGTTTTGGGGGCATTTTGGTCAAAATTCCAAACTATGCGCCCTTGGTCACAGGTGTGACCAAGGGCATGTCAACATAAATATCGTGTCCAAGCGTGTTGTCGTGATACTGAGCCAATTTGATGAAAAAAACTCAAGTCAAGCCCTAAGTCACGCCCGTGGATGAGGCCGTGTAGCCTGTCATGACCATGTCTTGACAATCCCGAGCTAATCTCGCCGTTATGGAGCTCTTCACAACGAAATTTCCAATTCATGTATTTGTTGAATCAGGTCAAGCCCGTGAAATCTAGTGTGAAGTGTCACAACCCGTATTTTCTCAACATTTAATAATGTATTAGAGTAAGAGAAAACACGTGCCGTATTGTCATGCCGTATAGAGGATGACTGCAGATGCTCTTGCAAGAACTTATTCCTAAGACTTTTCATGAAATTCTCATGTTTGTTATGATGAAAGTATAGTTTGAATTTAAGTTTTAAGGGCCGTGTCCCTCGGCTCAATGGATCAACTAGTCCACGGGTGAAAAGATACATATACGCAGCAAAAAATACTTTGTTTATTTCATTTATTATCTTAAATGAGTATGAAGATCCGATAGGAGAAGTCATGATATGCATATCTCTAGATTTAATATAAGTACTAAAAGAGCTTTTACATTCGTTAAAGTAGAGTGACATTTGATTTAAAGAGATGTTGTGAGTATGATATAAAAGCGTTGATCTTTTTATACTTTGAAATTAACTAATATGTAACCTAACATAAAACCTTCTCAGAGAGCAAGTAGACAAAATAACTCAGCAAGAAATAGTGTAAAGGCTAGCGAATAGTCTAAACATTTACAACAAAATAGTTGTGGGCGTCAATAACCTGACACGAACCCATAGAATCTAAATGTATGCTTGATCAAAAGGATGACAAAAAAACTGTCTCACGAAGGTGAGGGAGGAAAACTACAGCTACTAAAGCCCATCCCAGAAACCACAAACTCTAGCTACTCAGATAGCTACTGCCCTGAGCAAGGTAAATTTAATCGCTATGATGTATCACCAGAAGTATGGTGTATCTCAGAACATGTATATCACCGGAAGGTATCACTCCTGGGGAGATACATGTATGTTCTGAGATACACCATACTTCCGGTGATACATCATAGCGATTAAATTTACCTTCTCAGATATCCTGAATCTTGTTACCAATCATCTAATTTTACATGATCGTAGTTAATCCTCTTAATTATTATGTCTTATTACCAAGTCATTATCTTGGTAATGCTACAAGTCATCATTCCAAACATATTTTTACAAAATCTTATCTTCGCCCGAATAATGACTTCAATCTCACTATGTTTGTTATGCCACATTCTCTAAATTAGGTCTAAGGAAACCTAAGTCAATACTAATTTATCCAATAAACAAAGGACAAGTCCCCAATAAACAAAAGGTAAGCCCCCAATAAACAAAAGATAAGCCCCTACCTACCTTGGGCTAAGTATCTTTGATAGTACCCTATTATATCCGTCCTAGCTGGGTGCACAATTCCTAGGGCATCAATCTTCGACTTGGGATTCCACCCTGAAACTCGTCGAAATACTCCATACTTTAAACTCTATGAGTCACATTCACGACAACCTTATCGAGGCAAAATGTTCCCAATCCCAAATGAGTATCTTCCGAACTTGAATTCCTATCTGACCCTTGGTGTTTGTCTCGGTGATTGTCTCCAGGTAATCTTACTACTGGTACGAGGGTTGAGACTAAGTGTCTTCTACCATTCTGCTATTAGATTATTGGCCTCTATTCTTCTTAAGGCAGTCCTACCGGTTTGAGTTATCCTTGATATGGACCATAGGGTCGCCTGAGTTAATGTCTTAGGTTTCCATTCTCGTGTTAAACTCCTCCTTTATTCTCTTTGGGTATCTCCTTACCTTAACCAAGTTCATACCGAAGGTCTATTTCTGATTAGGGAATACTATAAGTTGTCATGGTTAGTCATAAGTCCTAGTGGGTTGAGTCTAACTCATTGGCTAGAGAACTATAAGATGAGATCTTCGCAGCTGGAGGTGCTCCCTGCTGGGGCAGGGTTTTCCGTAGGCTACAAAGAAGAATTCCCATTAATGAAGAAGTGAACTTTTACATGTGATTTCCCTTATGGGCACACCACTACTTCCGCTGCTAGTTTGTCCTCAAACAAAGCTCGCACAGGGGTGACCCAGGGTTAGTGGACTTAGGGACTTCTACTTTTCCGATCGAGGTTTGCTCTGATACCACTTGTAAAACCCCCTTTTTTCTTTCAAAACCACGGGGTCTTAGGCCAAGAACCACCGGTTTGTGGTAACACCTTCACGCCTGGGAAGGTCGTCACCATAAAACGCCGATCCTGCCGGCCATATCGATCACAGAAAAGTAGTAAGAGCGTAGAGTATATGAAAAGAGAAACTCTAACACATGTCCACAATAATCACATATAAAATAAATAATCTCCATAAAGGGAGAGTTCACAGCAATAATAATCAAGGTACTGTAAATAGGGCTCATGCCTGATACATCAAATCCTCACTACATGTCACTCATCGCGGAAGCAAAACTAAAACATCTAATAACGATCGGGACTCACTGTCCCAGCTATCTGAACTCTGGTACTAGACTGTCCCGTCTCCAAGCGTGCCGTCCTCCATGGCTGCACCTCCGTGCTGGGCTCCAAGATCCCCTAAAATTATGTGGTTCGAAAACCGTTAGTGGAAAAGACTAAGTCCTATCATCCCCTACCCCTCCCCCCATAACTCCTAAGCACCGAGCGGGAAGAAGGAAATGAGAGGTAATGGAGGTGGAGAATAACAAAGTAATAGGTGATGACAGAACTAGTCTAGCAGTTCTAAGAGTATATGTGGGAGAAATGAAAGTATGAAAGACTGCACATATAATAAGTAACCTTAACTTATATGAAAACACATAAGTTAAGGGATCTTCTGCAAGGCTCCTGTCGTATAAAGAGTCTCTTACCAATTTATACGATAGAGTGACGGTTTTTAAGCAAGCAATTGTATAAATCCATAGAGTAATAACCTTAACCTATAAGCACGCTCACGCAAGCTTATAAACCAAGGGGTCGTTTTGCAGGGCCTATTGTATAAAAAGTCTCATACCAATTTATATAATAGGTGTCAAGGGTTATATGCAATGATGATGTTATGTCATGTTAGTATGCTATGATGTGAACATGCAAGTGCAACACAAACACTCGAATCTATGCGCACAAACATTTAGTTCCCCTTATTTGGGAAGCTAGCTTCACTCCCAGGAAACTCCCTAGTGGCAAACAGAGACAGTGGGTCGGGCCCCCCACTCCTAGGCTGGTATCCGCACTACCAGGCCTAGCCCTTACATACGCCTCTGGAAGGACACAACCTAGAGTCACCACATACTAATGCTAGCCATATCCACCAGACTTTCCTTGGCCAAGTGTCAACCACACCAGCCGAGTCAACGTATTGACGTCCGTGCGAATGACCGTCCAATACCAAAGACCCACCACCTTATCTATGCAGCCAAATTCTTCTGAGCCCTCGGCTCCCTGGACTATCCCATCCATTACATGTACCCCCGAGATTACCGCTCGGATAGTTTTACAAACTAACCTCCCGAGTCAATGACGTGTTTGAAGTGTGAATCCGTACTTAACTAGTTGCTCTTTTACGTTTGTTCTTACAATTTAGGTTAGCCCAGGACTGCCCCTCGCATACCCAGTGAAGGGTTCTCAAAGGACACTAGGAACTATGATGGTAGCTGAAGCTCATCATTCTCTTTCACAATGCACTTACTTTAATTGGTTGTTACCCATTACCCCGTCCCTTTTCACATTACTTTGGATCTAACTCTAGTGTATTAAGACTCTTCCTCTCCTTACGGGAAAGACGATCTTTCGTCGACCCCGAACACCACCTACACTAGTCAAACCACATTTACCTCATTGTGAACTCCTTTCCACTCACCAAATTCAGCAACTATAAAAACCCCAGTTCCCATGCTCTCTTAATACTCTAACTCAAATTCTGCAGTTTTACTATATGTAGACCAACCTAAGATATATGATATTCATGATAGAAGGTACTCCAAATCTTCATCCAAAATCCATGAAATATTTATTGAGGGCCTACCATGATATATTTAATCAAAATCCAGAGATTCATAATTTTATAGTAAAATTTGGTATTTAATTAAATTTTTCCAAAATTAATCCATGGTTAATTTGAACATGAAGTACTAGATCTACTTAAGGTATGGCCATACAAAAATTATGAACTCCATGTGATTTCTAAATATCAGAGAATACTAAGTTTCATAATATTCCTCAAATGATTTGGCCTCTAATTAATTAACCCAATATAAATCCATTAATTATGGGTAAAGAAGAAAGTATTAAAATTATTCATCAGAAAATTGTGGAAAAATTACTAAAGCTCAAGGGTGACCAGAAAGGGCCTCCGACCAAAAATCATAATTTACCAAGCTTACTAGGTAGCAAAATAAATTCAATTAATGAAGCATGGAAAACAACACTTTGTGAAGCAACCCCTATAAACAGGCTTCTAAAAATTCCATAAAAATTTACAGAGTTTTACAATATCATAAAAAGTCCTTTGACTAAATTTCATAAGTTTCATGTCAGTGGTTAGTTCATAAGAAATTTCTAAGTATATATAGCAACATGATAGGTTGTGAATGAAGTCCTCCAATTATTGATCCAAAACTCATAATAAAATTTCCAAAGCTTTGTTATGGTCTTAAAACATAACTGACTAAATTTCATTCAAAATCAATCTTGGGAAGTTACATATAATAATTCTTTAAGAAAACTCCTAATAGTGCACTTTTCAAGGAATCCACATGTAAACTTATCCAAAACACATGTGATATAATTCATGGGTTAATATTACACTAATAAGACTCCTACCATCCTCTCATGGAAATCCAAGATCATAGGACCCCAAAATAACTCCTTGGGTGTGAATACCTAAACACTTATTAAGTGGTTTAAGTGGGGTGTATGTGTCCAAATTCCACCAATTCCCTTCCTAGGGCATTTCACCTCCCTAGGATCCCATGGACTAATTACCAAGTCCATCCAAGGACATAAAACCATATGTCCTTCATAAGCCCCCAAAGTTCAACCTTAACGTTAGAACTAGGGTCCTAGGGTAAATCCGCCCTAATTCACCCCATAATACACATGAGGGTGCTAAATGCCATGCCAAATCAGTGGCCCAAATTCCAACCTCTGTTGAGGTGGTTTGGCCACTTAACCCACAAGTGCACTTTTGACCTAAATACCCCTCTTAGGGCAAGGCTACGGTTTGCTAAAAAACAAATCAAATCATCACCAAATGGGATGAAAACTTTTACAGAGGCTTATAATGGCCCCAAGAACCTCTCACCAAAATTTGAGTGCATTTGGAGGTCATTACATCCCTTAATTAATTTAATCATTGTTTATTAAATAATTATAAACAACTATAGGAAAACAATATCCAAAAATTCTCATTTTTGGATATGTTGTTGGCATAGGTGAGAGTGACCCTCACTCTAAATTTCAAGTCATTTGGATGGCTGGATTGGTAGGGGCACTCAAACCAAGCTCTGAACAAGCCTATGTATAGACCTCACCAACATGCGAGTTGTGGTGAAACCACGTATTCAAATGGGTTCAAACAAATTTTAAATTAAACAAGACTGCACGGGCTACAACTTTTATGTTGGTCACTTTTTCTGTAAGTGACCCTATGTATTTTTAATATTTAATTTAAAACTGACCAGTAAACAGGACATAAATTGAAATAATAGGATTTAATAAAATCAGATCCAGCACGGATCTTAAAGCAAATCGTGGGGCTCCTGGTCATCTTCTTACTCCAGCCAAGGGCTAGAATTTACCGAACCTGAAGCCTATTCCAAGCCCATTTCCCGGCCACCCGGCCACCTCCCTGTCCGACCACCACCGTCACCACCTTCGTTGAGGTGGGGGCTATCGCCGGGCGGCGGTACGGCCGCCGGAGGGGGGGTTTCCGGTGAAACCAAATCATTTTTTTTCATGGAAAAACTAGGAAAAATCTTCACTCGATCTGGATCATTTGAGCCCGATTCTCATCCAAAAAGATTCCTAAGATCTATCCATAGAAGAAGTAGTAGAGGAGGACCTGCGTGTGTGGGGGGGGGGGGGGGGGGGGGGGGTTGTTTCCTTACTGGCCTCCGCGTCGCCATTTTTGCCGATGGAGCTTTTTGTGCTCTACAACTGTACAACCAACTAACTCAGCTCCTTCAGTGGGATGGTGGAAACGATTGCTCTTGGCCTATGGAAGCTTTTAAAAGAGCCAAATGGGGGATATGGAGGGTCATAGCTTGAATTCCCATTTCCACCATTAATGGGGAATTTTGGGAAACCGAATTCTCAATGAATTCAGTACCTTGGTGACCTGAAGAATGCTGGAAACTCCTCCCCTACTCTGGAGGAGTTGACTCCAACCATCAATAGGGGGATTTGTGTGGGTTTCACCTTTCATGTCATTATTGACCCCTCTTTCTCTCTCCTCCTTATTGAAGAAATTGATTTCAGCCACCTAGGGTGGCCGGCCATGGCTATTCAACTTTTCAAAACTGATGAGGGGGAATGTATTCAGCCTTTGGAATCAATTGGAGAGGCCCTTGGTCTCTCTTGGCCATGAATGACCTCCTTTTCTCACTTTCTCTCTCCTCCATTAAAGGGAAAAATGGAACTTTCTCTCTCCTACTCACCATGGCCGAATTTTGATCTCTCCTCCAGCCTAATGGCACCCCACTAACCCATATGAATAATAATAATGAGGTTAGCCCAAGTAAGGGAAATGCGTTTGAGCTTGGGTTAGCCCATTTGGGGTAATTTGACCTATTTCAAGGATTGAGTTGACCTTGGTCAAATTGACCTTTTGGATTGACCCCAATGAGTCCTTAGTGACTCATTGGCCTCCCCTAAAGTCTAGAAAGGCTTGGGTAGGGTTGACTTGGCACCTTGGTGGTCACTTGCCCTTAGTTAGGGAACTTTGACCACTTTAGGGCTAGGGTTGACTTGGGTCAAGTCAGCCTCTAAAGTTGACCCCAATGGGTCTTTGGTGCCCACCCATTGACTTCACCCTAGGTCTGGGAAGACTTGGGTAGGGTTGGTTGGGCACATTAGGGGCACATTGCCCTTAGTTAGGGCACCTTGCCCAATTTAGGCCTAGGATGATCTTAGGTCAACTTGGCCACCCTAGGTTGACTCCAATGGACCCTTAGGGCTCTAATGGACCTTCCAATAGGTGAGTGATGTTGTGGTGGGTCATGGAGTCATGGTGAAGCCCTAAGGTCAACTCTGAGCTAGTAATTGGAATTCTACTATTTATAGACCATGGTGGTTTCCACCTTTATGTCTAAGCTCACTTGGTCTTCTTGGGCTTCCTATGGTTTTGTCATGACCTAATCATGGCAAAACCACTCTTAGGGGTCTAGTTGGAAATAGGATATTACAGTCTAAACATTTACAACAAAATCACTGTGGGCGTCAACAACCTGACACGAACTCATAGAATCTAAATGTATGTCTGATCAAAAGGATGACAACAAAACTGCCTCGCGAAGGTGAGGGAGGAAAACTACAGCTACTAAAGCCCATGCTAGAAACCACCAACTCTAGCTGCTTAGACAGCTACTGCTCCGAGCCTGAGGCATTCAATGGAAAAGAATGACTCAACAAGAATGTACAAGTGGCAATAAAATACAAAAGTAAATAAACATAGGAAGTTAAAAGGGGGTTACCAACCCAAGATAGAGTAGCTAAAAGAAAAACATCAGTACTCAACCATAATATAATAAGTAAGAATGAACTCACAAGAGGTTAGATATACCAAACTGCACCAAGTGAGATAAAGATCTATGTTTTATAAAACATACATATGAGTAAGTGTATATATAAGAGATTGATCAGCTCATCATTGAGCAAGCATTATCTCCGGAAAATAATCGGGACCTGTGATGGTGGAAATCTCCTCCACACACAAACGGTCAAAACTTCACAAGGGCTCAAGGAAAGGTGGTCTTCTTTCTCGACACACCCAAAACTGGAAAATAACTGGCATCTGCGGTGGTGGAAACCTCCCCCCACACACCCAGTCACAAACCAACATCGGGGAAAACCCACCATGTGTATTGATTCACAAAAGAGGTTACTATTGCGGTGGTACATTCCACTAACGACCACAGCCCAAAATAGTCCACATCATACACTGAAAATAACATAAATAGTATAATGACTAAGTTAGCTGCAATACTAGTCTTATAGAAATGAAATTCACTAAACATACTTACCCCTCTACGGGTAAGACTAACTTCTTTAAATAAGATAGCCTGATTAGATGAGACTATACTTGTCTTAACGAATACTAAAATTAAATTGACGAATACCTCCAATCTGGATAAATAATAGGAGTGTCTTGAAAAAAAGACAAATACTCGATAGATAGGTAATAGACTTGACGCAAATAGGAGAGCAGCCACGACGAGAAAAAGAAGGGAGTTCTTCTTGACGAAAGCGCAACTGTTTTGACTAATTGGTAAATCACCTCAACGGGATAAACAACAAGGTTAACGACAGACTGGAAATTTAGGGATAAACAGTAAGAATTCGTCAAGTTGTCTTAACGTATCAACAAGCGTTCGTCGAGATGACTCGACGAATCAACAAGAATTCGTCGAGTGGTCTCGATGAATCAAACAACTGGACGAATCAACCAGCATTCGTCGAGATGACTCGATGAATCATCAAGGATTCGTTGAGTGGTCTCGACGAATCACACAACTCGATGCAAACTCTACTATATCACTCGATGCATTACACTTGGCGAATACAAAGACACTCGACGAATTGAAGGATACTCGACGAATTTAACTTAAGGGATTTAGTGACACTCGACGAATTCAAGTCAGACTCAAAGAACTGAGACACTCGACGAATTCAAGGATACTCGACGAATTGAGCTTAAGGGATTCAA
Organism: Platanthera zijinensis; assembly: GCA_039513925.1. Taxonomy (NCBI): domain Eukaryota; kingdom Viridiplantae; phylum Streptophyta; class Magnoliopsida; order Asparagales; family Orchidaceae; genus Platanthera; species Platanthera zijinensis. The sequence goes on from CM077087.1 coordinate 151,459,283, forward strand.
TGATACTCGGCGAATTCAAGTCAGACTCAATGAACTGAGACACTCGACGAATTCAAGTAAACTCGACGAATTTAAGTCAGACTCAACGAACTGAGACACTCGACGAATTTAAGGAAACTCGACAAATTAACTTAGACCAATTCCTGCCCTACACTGATTCAACAAACCCTAATCTACCCCATTCTTAGGTTCTATGTAGGAAAGAAAAAGATAACAGGAATAAAAGAACAAGCAAGTGGGGGAGGAACCACCACTTGTCTCAAAATCTCTCGAAACTCGAACTCCCAAGCTCCCAACTTCAAGATTAGGCCGAAAGAACTCCTCTTCTACGATCTATGAAACTTTCGGGGAAAAAACAAGGGTTATGGTCAAATACCCTAATGTCAAAAATCTACGAAACGGGAAAAATTTTCCGTGCACGCGAATATCTCGGCGAGAGCTTTCTAGATCTATGATCCGTCGAAGGTTTCATGCACCGGAGCTCCGATGGGCATCGTCCAGAACGTTTCGCGATGTCTGAGTCGCTCTCTTCTTTCTACCCTTCGGACCGTCAATTTGGGGAAGACGATGAATAGGGTTTCTTAAGTACGTATATATATATATATATAATATTATTAATGTAATAACTAGAAAAAAATCTCAAATGATGAGAATGACTAAATCACCTCGGATCTCGATGAAATTCACACCAAAACTAAATGTCGGTGCTACGAATCCAATGACAAAGTCGAAATCTGAATTTGACGAGCCAAACTCGAGATAAAAATCCCCAAAATTACAATCACAATAATCCTTATAAAAAACACCAAGACCCCAATCTGGCTCGGATTGCCACAAAACTTTACAACCACGCTTAAAATTAACTACTTTAATATTCCAAAATAAAAAATTCTAATTCCGATGAGTTTAAAATCTATCAACCTCGGCCCAACGGACGCAAACATGCACTAACGACAATGCACCGTTAACTACACGCCAACGCAACTCCCTTACGTCAAAAATACGTCACCTAAGAGATTAAAATGGTTATTAAAAATTCAGGGGTGTTACAACCACTCCTTCTAAAATTAAGTTTCGTCCCAAAACTTGATACATAAATTGAATCCGAAATAGGAAAGAAATAGCCAAAGGTTACCGATAGAAATACTTACCAAGGGAAAACAAGGAGAAACGGTGAGGATGAGACTCTCTAATAGCCGATTCCAATCCCCAAGTCGCGCTCTCGACGTCATGGTTCCTCCAAAGAACCTTGAAAATGGGATTTGTCTTTCTCCACAACTCCCTATCATGAGCTACATGAAGCTTTTCACAAAAACGCGTGATAGAAATACTCATTTCTTCCAAGGCTTCTGGACCTAATAGTGGCCAATCTCTCACCAACCTCAGTCCAAAATAAGGGAGTTCTACAACGCCTCCCATACAAAGCCTCAAAGGGAGCCATTTGCAAACTCTCTTGATAACTATTATTATAGACAAATTCTATCAATCCAAGACCCTGATCCCATGCTCCACTATGGTCCAAAATATAGTATCAGATCGTATCCTGCTAAATTTGATTAACTCTTTCCGTTTGACCATTAGTATGTGGGTGGAAAGCGGCTGAATACCTGAGGTCAGTGCCCAGTCCTTCCTGCAAACTTTGCCAGAAATGCGAAATAAACCTGAATTTCTGATCTGACACAATACTTACCGGCACTTCATGCAATCTGATGGATTCATTCAAATACAACTCAGCTATATTTTCTATGGAATAACCAATCCTGAAGGACACAAAATGAGCACACATTGTCAATCTATAAACTATGATCCACACAGAATCATGCCCTCGGGGAGACCTCGGCAAACTAGTAACAAAATCGATATAAATACTCTCTCACACCCAACCTGGAATATCAAACAGAGTTAATTTACCTCCAGGCCTTTTATGATCTGCCCTAACACGCTGACAGGTAAACATTGAGGTACAAACTTGGTAACATCATCCTTTATCCCATACAGTAAATAATCTATTTTAAATCCCTATACATTTTTGTAGAATCAGGATGGTAAAGAATATTAGCTTCATAATCCACAACATGTTCCATCCATCTTCTTTGGCACAGATTCAACTCCTTCTGAGTGAAAACATATTTAAAGCTCTTAATAGTCCGCAAAAAATCTTGCACAATGCGCCATACAACAACTGTCTCCAAAACTCTAAGGCATAGATCATCGTCGCAAATTCCAAGTCATGCATAGGATAATTGTTTTCATGAATCTTCAGTTGCCTTAAACCATACGCGATCACCTTTCCTCCTTGCATCAATACATACACAATCCCGACGTGCGATGCATCTATAAAAACAATACACTCCACTCCTTCGGTAGGTAAAGTCAACACTGGAGCAGTGCTCAATCTCTTCTTCAATTCCTAAAAGGCTCCTTCGTACTCATCGCCCCAATCAAAAGCTGCATTCTTCTACATATGCTTAGTCAGGGGTGCAAACAACACAGAGAATCCTTCCACAAACCTTCCATAATATCATGCCAACCCAAAGAATCTCCTTGTTGCCTTTGGCATTATAAGTCTCTTCCAATCCAACACTGCAGCTATCTTCACTAGGTCCGCCGAAAATCCATCCTTGCTTATAATGTGACCTAGGAAGGAAACTTGTGATAGCCAAAACTCGCACTTGCTCATCTTGGCCAACAAACTTGTGCTCTCTCAATGTATACCACACAAATCGCAAATGCTCAGCATGCTTGTCTGCACTCTTAGAGTATACTGAAATGTCATCCATAAGGACAGCCACAAGTGTTCCAGATTTTTTTTTGAATACTCCATTCATCGCATCCATGAAAGTAGAGGGGAAATTCGCTAGAAGGCCCACTAAAAGAATAAGATAACTCTGGATACCCTGGTTCGACACCACCGAGTTACCAGAGGGAAAAAATTTAAGCCGAAACGAATCGCTAACTTGATCGGGAGTCAAGCAAAGACGCTCTACGAAAGTCCTAGCCACGATCGAGTGGGCATCACTAGAATCAAAGAGTATGCGCACCCAACAATTCTTTACATTAAAATCGCCTATAAAATTGTACAGATAACTACTGTAACCAAAATAATATCTATAATTACTAGCTAACTGCTAGATCAGGATCGAACCTGAAATCACTCGTGTTGAAGATTGAGTTTCTTCCTCGGTCACCGCAATCGGTTCTTCTTTTACTTTATCCAAATGTTACAGACAGTCTTTGGTGCTTGCGATGCGGAGCACCCAGACTTCAAATGCCCTTTCTACCCATAGTGGAAATAGACATTATCCTTTAACCAATAATGAGCAACGTCATGCCCCTTCCGCTTATATGAAGCACAAATTAGATCTCCTCTGGGTGTGCTCTGCATCGCAAGCACCAGAGATTGCTTCTAAACACCCAACCTCTTAAATTTTTTTTCGAAGGGGTAGCCTGAACGTCCACAAAAGCTATACGCCTTTTTGCTTCCTCTCTTTGGGGCAGGGCTAGATGTCCTAGGGCTTTCACAACCCTCAGCATTTCTCTTTTATTTCCTCAACAGCATACCGCGGTCCTTGGCATTTCCAATAGCCTCAACCCTCAAGACAGCTTCCACTACTTTCGCATTAGTATCGGATTGGTAAGCATTGGTAAACTGCTGGATGTCATTTTGGAGACCACCCAAGAAACTTTTAACTCTGCACTCCTCAACAGCTATCAACTCAGAAGCAAACCTATCCAATTTACCGATCTCACTCCCATGCTCATCAACTGCGGGGGTCTACTCACCAGACTGCCACCCCAAGATAGAAGTCAGCAATGTTTACAACTATGCTTGCATCACAACCATCTACCTTGATAGAGTCTTAATGATCAGACGCAGCTCCTCTAACATCGCTTCGCTATGAGCACCCGAAGACTCACCCTCAGGCTGAGGAGTTGACCTTGTCGCAACATGCTTAGGCAACATTCCTATTATTAAAACGAACAACACATCAAACCTATCTTTACGTTAGAACTACTTAATTTAGTTCAGACCATACATATATAGATACTTGCTTTTACTGCTACCTTGCTCTGGGATTTTTTAAAAGTGATGTTATGCTTTAACTTAGGATGATACACCATCATCCTACTGACTCATGTGTTGAGCCAAAATTGACCTCAACGAATGTTCACAAACCAAAGTGCAGCCGACGCCTACTTCTCTCAAATCTCGACCCCTGGCTAGCTGCTAAGGTCCTAAGACTGACCCAAAGCCTCAGCTGGGAGGTCCCTCCTCACACCCGGAAGATCTCTGAGAGCTTCCCCTCCGAAACCAATAGCTGGACTGGGAGCTCTTCAGAAAGCACTGGATTTAGAGAATAATGAAAGCCTGCTTTCCAAAGAGCCCCTATGGGTCTTTTTATAGTCTTCTCCTGACCTGAAAATACTAAAATACCCCTGATGGGTCTGCCAATAGCCAAATCCCGCTGTCATCCTAGGGGCATATAGGTAATTGAACCCGAGGATAACGAAATAATAAAAAAATAATCCTTTTCCCTGGGCGCCAGGCCCCACCACATGGACCTGCTTGGCGAGAACCCCGGGCGAGAAGGCTCTCGCTGAGCCTTAACTGGGCTTACCTTAGCGAGATCTCCCGCCCAGAGGGTTCTCGCTCTCGGTGGTATCTAGGGAGAGTTCCTTCTGGGCGGGAGCTCTCCTGTCCCGAAGCATAAAGCTGACCTGAAGACCCGAGTCCTGGCGCGAACGATCTCGCCTATCAGTAGGCGGGAGCACCTTAAGGGCGAGAACTTTGTCGGTCCGTCCTAGGGCTAACCCGGGACTAGTCCAACCCTGACCACTGAAGTCTTAGGCTTCCTGGTCCTCCCCAGCGAATATGGGGTTGTACACAATCCCCGCTCTTTTCGAGCTAGCCCTGCGCTCGACAAGACAAGTCCAACCCCAAAATATTCGCTGGACACGTGCCTGTCAGCCAAGAGAATCTTTTGGCGGGCCCTACTGCGGCTATAAATACACGCCGACGGGTGACCATAAGTCTTGCCTCCGAACTACTGTTTCTTCATTGAGCTCTCTCCCGGGATTTTATGCGCGATACCAAGATGTATGCTAATCGTGCTGGCAAGCCACTTCCGCAGGACCTTCAAGATCGGTTAATCGCGGCTCAAGCGCGAGCCTTAGCAAATAGCACTGCGGTAGCGCCCTGGCTATCGAGGAAATCTTCAGACACCGGCCCTTCTAAGCCGAAGAAGAAAAAGGGAAAGAGGAAAGCGAAGGTGGTCCGGCGAGACCTTGCTCGCAAGAACAGGGATTCACCTTCTCCTACTCCCATTCCTGCGGGGGACCCCTCCCCGCAAAAGGTATGCCTTCCGGCCATGCTTACCGAGCTGATTACGTTACAGGCCCGATAGTTAACGCGACCTCTCGTAGGAATCCGTTCCAAATGACGTTGCCGGGTCTTCCCCGATTCCCCCAGATTTGTCAGCTCCCCCTCCTGAGGATCGAACGAGGGTCTCGGAGACAATTCCTCCAGCCGAGACCCAGGTGATAGGTACGCTTTCCGCCACTTCTTAATACTTCAACCGTGCCTTTCCTTTTCTGAACTGTCTTCTCGCAGAGCCAGCTTCCGCCGTCCCGGGTCTCGTCGCCCGGGAAGATGAAGCGAGAACCGGCGAGCTGCTTCCTTCTGTGGAAAATCCCGCCCTGTAGGCGGGAGGGGTGGCCTTTGAACCTTCCACTACTAAGGATGCCGATCATCCCTTGAGAGAGGAAAACTCTCTCCATGCTTCCGGCCAGGCCGGGACCATTGTGCGCAAACCCTTCCGCCCAGGGCGAGGCAAGCCTCTCCACCTCCTTTATGGAACTGACGGAGGGGTCGGGCCTTCTCACCCGACGTTAGTCAATGGCTCTCGCCAGACTGCAGGTATGCGAAACATTCTTGTCGGCTGATCGTTATGCCTTAATCAAAACCTTGGGCGCACTTTTCGCAGGGGATCCCAGCTCTCGGTCGGGAGCCAACGAGGAGAGAGAAGAAGAAGAAGACGATTCCCTTCCTCCTTCGCCTGGCGAGATAGAAGAAACCATGAATGGCGCCGGGAACGCGAAGGAGCGGAGGAGGAAGATCTCGGCCATTTTGGCCAAGCTCATCCGGCGAGACCGCGGCCATGCTGCCGCGGCAAAAGCGTTCCGCGAAACCGTGGAACAAAGGCTGGAGGCCCTGGAGCAGGATTTCTTCTTGGGCGAGACTGATCGATCGGGAGGGCCTAGCGCCGAGTCTTCGCCGGGGAGATGCATCGCGCAGATCCGGGATCATGCTAGGCAGATCAACCTAGGGTGTACCACCCTGTCATCTTACTTCAACCCGCTGGCGCCTCCGAGAACTAGGCGGCGGGAATGAGGGCGATGGTGCTGGGAACCGTATTAGTTCATCTAGGTCTCGCCCCTTCTCCCTTTTTAGCCTTCCCTTCAACCATGTACCTTTATGCCTCTGTAATAACTGTTATTGTTAATTTTATTCAGCTCTCGGCAGTGAGAGCAAGTTACTATCCGTCTCTTCTTTCATTGTGCTGCGAATTTTAAGAATGTGTTGGAATTAGGATGCTTGCGCCAAAACTAAGAGGCTTGCGCCGAAACTAGAGACGATCGTCGACTGCTGTCATCCCGAGGGGGGAAACCGAGGCGTCGCCGGCCCAGATCATGACAGCTGTACTCCGCCGTCATTTTCTCTCTCTATCGGACGGAGCCGTAATGATCACGGTTCCCTATAAATAGAGAAATCTACCAACCGCATTTACTTCTTTGATCCGGAACCTCAACTCCCTTTCATTGCTCTCGCCCTCTTGCTTCCGCTTCTACCTCTCTATTGTTCTCTCTATTACCCCTAAACCCAAAATGCTGGGCGAGAACGAGGGTCGCGCTCATTGCGCGGAAGCGTTCAGCAAGCATCTCTTCCCCTCCTGCAAGCTCACCTTGGACGAGTACAACCTGATCGTCGACCGCTTCATTCCCGCTGGCTTCTCGGCGCGGAACCCGGGTAATCACGACAAGGTGAATACCCCGGAGGCGGGAGAGCTCGCCATCCCCCTCGAACATTTCGAGGTGGGCTTCCGCCTTCCCCTCTGGCCGGAGATTCGGCAAGCTCTCCGCTACTATGGGGTGGTTCCCGCCCAGCTGAACCCGAACTCCATCGCGATCCTTGTGGCATTCATATGCTACATGCGATCTGAGAGGATCGAGTTTAGTCTGCCGATCTTCCGCAAGCTGTTCAACTTCCACGCTAAAGGAGGGGTGGTCTTCTTCTCCGGGGAGCTGCTCAAGACCACCAGTCTCACCAACAAACATCATCATTGGGGCGAGAAGTTCGTCTACGTCACCGAGGACTTCAGCAACGTCCCACTCCGACCTGTTCAATACGAGAATACTGCTTACAAACCGCCCACTCTGGGGTCGCGCGAGAGCGCACTCCTGGAGTTCTTCAGAACAAAGGAGTTTGACGTTCTCTTCCTTCGGCTAGACGTCGACTCCCTTCCTCCCGTCCACCCAGGTGAAGGTACGGTCTCGCCCTATATTTGATCTCTTGTTAAGATCTTCCTGTGCTGAAAAGCTCTAACTTTGCAGGAGAGCGGGAGGTCCCTCTACGCCAACCTTTCGCTGCGGCCCCGGGTGTCGAGGATCAGGCTGCGAGAGGCTCTCTCGCTCTCGCGGACGCCAGCGCTCGCGCCTGCCGTGAAGAGCCCGCTCACCCTTTGCCGCCCGTAGCTAAGAGGCGAAAAGGCACCGCTCCCGCCCCGCGACTGCTGAAGAGGCCAAAGCCATCTGCTGTGGATAAGGGCAAGGGCTTGGCCGTCTCGCCCGCCCGACATCCCGCCTTGGGCAAGTCCTTCGAAGGGCTGCTCCAGATGGCCAGCGAAACGGGTGCTGCCGCCAGGAGACGTACCGAGGCTACTGCTGAGAACCCTCCGGCCGCAGACGTGGCTGGAGGAGAGGGAGTCGTTGCCGAGACCTCTGCCCGGACCCCGCCCAAGGAAGTGCCGAAAGGGCATAGAAATTATGGCTTTGGTGTGAAGCACGTCGACACAGAGGGGAAGCCTCTGCTCCAATGGGATCCCGAATCCAACAGTATTGCGGTTTCAACGCTCCTCCCCAGCTGGACGGAGCGAGATGAGGTTACTGGCGAGGCCTTCTTGCTAGGCTATGGCCTCTATAGCCGAGAGGGCGCCAGTGTCTTCGACCAGATGCCCACCCGGCTCCTGGCTTTCGACTCTACCCGGGCGCTGCTACGCGAGTTCGAGCTTGCGCACATGTGCGCGCGTCGAAGCATCAACATCGACAAGAACTTCGCCGACATGTACAAGGCGAGGGAAGATGCGGTGGCCAGAGCACGCTCTTCGGAGACAGAGATCGCGAGTGCTCGGGAGGAGTTGGCGAATGCTCAACAGGCGCTGTCCCTACGCCCCGCAGCCGAGGTAAGCGGGATCTTCCTGGACCCTTGTTCTCGCTTCTCGAAGTCACGTTTGCGCAGTATTTGCTGAGCTGATCTCTTCTCCACAGGATTCCGCCCAAGCCATGGCACTCCGCGCGGAGTTGGCTGACGTGTGCTGCGAGAACGTCCTGTTGAGGGACCAACTCCGGCGTGCGGAAGCGGCGAAAGGCCCGCCTCCGACGCTTGATGAAAGACTAAAGAGTCGTCACTTCTCAGTGTACGACATCGACAAGCTGCTGCAGGCGAATGCTCAGGCTACCGTCAGGCTAACGATCGAGACGTTGCGAGACGCGAAGCTGCTTCGGGAGGACGGCGTAACCATCGACGCTCGCCAACTCCTCCCCTGGCTGTTCGATCCCGTCCCGAAGCCTCCAGGCGCGCCCGACTCTCCTCCTTCGGATATCCCGAAGTCTTCTACCGCTGGCGGCGAGACGTCTGGGGCGAGCTCGGGCGAGGACTCTGGCGAGGATTCGGGCGAGAGCACCAGCGGGGATTACAGCGCGTCCCCTTGAAGTGCCCTTTCTTTTTTTTGATACTCTTTTGTAATGAGTGAGAAGCTCCAAACCCCTGTAACTATTAAATATAATGCAATGTTTCATTTTTCACTGCCGGTGTTTGCTTGAACGAATAGGTTATTCGGCTAAGTGGCTTCCGTGCGAGCTTCCGCCGAGACCCATAGTCTCCTTAGGGTCACCTTCCTTAGAGATTGATTAGGCGGGAGCCTTGCGCTATCGATTAGGTCGTCCTGCCCAGGTATGCCGAGGGCCTTCTTCAACGAGATCCCCCAAGCCGAGACCTTTTGGCCGAGACCCCTATTGGCCGAGACCCTAACTAGCCGAGACCTCTACGTGCCGACACCTTTAGGGCTTTGTCTCTGATCTAGGCCAGGGTCATGACCAGATACCTTCCCACAAACTGGATCTATGCTCCACCGGCGAGCCTTCGGGCCTGCCGGCTTGATGGGAGCCTGCGCAGCGGGTCTACCGGAGGCTGAGCCGGGCTTGTTGTAACACTGAGTAACCATAAATCAAGAACCAAGGACCACAAGCCAAAGATTCAACCTATCCCCCACAGGCGAGCCTTCGGACCTGCCAGCTGGATGAGAGACTGCGCAGTGGGTCTGCCTAGGGCCGAGCCGAGCTCGGGGTGTCGATGAAGATCAAGCCAAACCTCTCCCACACAGGCGAGCCTTCGGACCTGCCAGCTAGATGAGAGCCTGCGCAGCGGGTCTACCTGGGGCCGAGCCGAGCTCGGGGTGTTGATGAAGATCAAGCCAAACCTCTCCCCCACAGGCGAGCCTTCGGACCTGCCAGCTAGATGAGAGCCTGCGCAGCGGGTCTACCTGGGGCCGAGCCGAGCTCGGGGTGTTGATGAAGATCAAGCCAAACCTCTCCCCCACAGGCGAGCCTTCGGACCTGCCAGCTAGATGAGAGCCTGCGCAGCGGGTCTACCTGGGGCCTAGCCGAGCTCGGGGTGTTGATGAAGATCAAGCCAAACCTCTCCCCCACAGGCGAGCCTTCGGACCTGCCAGCTAGATGAGAGCCTGCACAGCGGGTCTACCTGGGGCCGTGCCGAGCTTGGGGTGTTGATGAAGATCAAGCCAAACCTCTCCCCCACAGGCGAGCCTTCAGACCTGCCAACTAGATGAGAGCCTGCACAGCGGGTCTACCTGGGGCCGAGCCGAGCTCGGGGTGTTGATGAAGATCAAGCCAAACCTCTCCCCCATAGGCGAGCCTTCGGACCTGCCAGCTAGATGAGAGCCTGCGCAGCGGGTCTACCTGGGGCCAAGCCGAGCTCGGGGTGTTGATGAAGATTCCTTCAACCAGGCCTATTCTATCATCAAGATGAGGAGACATAGTCGGTTAAAGCAAAAGCATTTTAGGGTAGAAAAGACCTATTCTTATGATAGCATTTTTTAGAGAGTCAACATTCTGAAAAGACAACTTTGAAATGATAATATTTATTCACCATATTACAATCCTTCTCTCCCTTTAAGGGTAGAAACGTTTTAAGTCATCACCGTTCCAGGTGTGGCTCAAGGTCCTTCCCTCCACATCCTGGAGGTAGTAACCCCCATTAGCCAGAGCCTTCTCTACTATGTAAGGCCCTTCCCAGCTGGGGTTGAGCTTGCCCACAGGGGCCGACCTTCCTGCTGCGTCGATCTTTTTTAGCACTAGGTCCCCCTCGGCGAATTGCTTAACCCTAATGTGTTTATCGAAGTACCTGGCCATTCGCCTTTTTATCTCTTCTTGTCTGATGGCAGCAACATCCCGTAGCTCTTCCACCATGTCCAACGAGAGGCACAATCCCTCCTCGTTCTCCAACCTCCAAGCTTCGCTTCCTTCACCCGCGGTTGCGACCCGTGGAGACCGAACCTCGAATTCCACCGGGAGGACCGCCTCACACCCATGAGAGAGCTTGAAGGGGGTCTCCCCTGTGGTCGTGTTCAGAGTTATTCGCAAGGCCCACAGGACGGAAGGGAGTTGCTCCACCCAGTTGCCCTTCAGGTTCTCCACCTTCTTCTTGAGCAAGTTCACGATGATCTTGTTCGCCGCTTCCACCTGGTCGTTGCTCCGGGGGTGATGGACAGAGGCAAACCTGAGGTCAATCCCCAGTTGGGCGCAGAAGCTGATGAACTCTTCACTGGCAAACTGAGGACCGTTATCCGTCACTATCGCTTGGGGTATCCCATGCCTGCATATGATTTCCCCCCAAACGAAGTTCCTGATGACCTGGGAGGTAACCTTGGCTAGAGCTTTGATTTCCAGCCACTTTGAGAAGTAGTCGATCATGACTAAGAGGAACCTCCTCTGCCCGCTGGCTGGAGGAAAGGGTCCAACTAGATCCATTCCCCAAATGGCGAAGGGCCATGGGGCCATGATACTTCGAAGCCTTTGTGCGGGTAAGAGCTGGAGGGGGGCGTGTACTTGACATTTCAGACATCTCTTTGCAAAATCGACTGTATCCTTCCTCAAGGTCTGCCAGAAGTATCCTTATCTTATCACCCTTGCCTCCAACGTTCTTCCTCCCGAGTGACTGTCGCACTCTCCCGAATGCACCTCTTCTAAGATTCTCGGGACCTCCTCCTCGGTCACACATCTCGCGAGGAGCCCCGATAACATCTTCCGGTGCAAGCCCCCTTCCAACATCAGGTAGTGGGCTGCCTTTCGCCTAAAGCTTTTCGCATCCTTAACCCCCTCTGACAGCTCGCCGGTGGTAAGGAAGGTCACCAATGGGTCCACCCATGAGGATCGCCGACCCACCTCCATCAACTCCCCCTCTTCAATCGCTGGTCGGAAAAGTTCAGTTAAGGTTCCTCCTCCCCGAGGCCCAAACTTCGCCAATCGATCAGCTGCTGTGCTCTCCTCCCTGGGAACGTGTTGAATAGAGAAGGAACGGAACCCTCCGATGATTGCCCTTACCTTGGATAGATACTTCACGAGGGTAGGCTCCCGAGCCTCAAACTCCCCTCTGATCTGCGACGTTACCACCATCGAGTTAGTGAAGGTCTCCACTTCCTGGATCTCCAACTCCCTTGCCAATCGAAGGCCGGCTATCACAGCCTCATACTCCCCCTGATTATTGGTAACAGGGAAGTGGAAAGCTACCGCCTGTTCTATGGTAACCCCTTGAGGACTTACCAACACTACACCCCCTCCCAGGGAGTGCCTTCCCGAGGCCCCATCGACCATCATATTCCATGCTTCGTGGGGCTTCGGCTCCTCATTCTCAGCTTCAGTGACATAGTCTGCCAGGAAGTCCGCCACGGCCTGAGCTTTGATGGAGAGTCTCGGGACGAACGAGATCTCGAACTCGCTTAGTTCGATAGACCACTTTGCCAGCCTTCCCGAATGCTCTACCCCCTCGAAGATCTTGCGAAGAGGATGGTCGGTGACCACCCCAATCGAGTGCGCTTGAAAGTATTGATGAAGCTTCCTTGTCGAAACGACCAAGGCATAAGCCAGCTTCTCCAGGATGGGGTAGCAGAGCTCCGCCTTTTTCAGGATTCGGCTTACATAATAGACGGGTAGCTGCTTCTTCCCTTCTTCCCTAACCAAGACGGAGCTCACAGCTTCCACCCCCACCCCGAGATACAAGGCCAGGTCTTCCCCTTCCTTGGGGCTTTGGAGCAGCGGGGCCTGGGAGAGTTGCTTCTTCAGCCCCTGGAAGGCCTCTTCGCATTCGACCGTCCATTCGAACACCTGATTACCGCGGAGCACTTTGAAGAAAGAAGAGCACCTATCCCCGGACCGAGAGAGGAACCTGCTTAGCCCGGCCAACTTTCCCGTCAAGCGTTGGACCTCCTTGGCGTTGCGAGGTGACTCCAAGTCCAATATAGCCTTCACCTTGTCCGGATTAGGTTCTACCCCTGCCGTAGTCAGGAGGTGTCCGAGAAACTTCCCACGACTGGCCCCGAAGACACACTTCAAGGGGTTCAACCTCATCTTGAACCTCCGTAGGGTGGCAAACGTCTCTTCCAAGTCCCGCAAATGGGAATCCACGCATTTTCTTTTGACCAGCAGGTCATCGACGTAGACCTCGAGATTCTTCCCCCTTTGGTCTCGAAAGACTCGATCCATCATGCGTTGGTATGTTGCCCCTGCATTTTTCAACCCAAAGGGCATCATCTTATAGTTGAAGCATCTCTCTCTCATGATGAAGGAGACATCCTTGACATCAGGAGGGTGCATCCGGATCTGGTTGTAACCTGAAAAAGCATCCAAAAAACTCATAACAGAAAAACCAACGGCTGAATCAACCAGCGCGTCGATTCGAGGCAGGGGGTAGCAATCCTTAGGGCATGATTTATTTAACAAGGAAAAATCGATACACATACACCACTTTCCTCCCCCTTTCTTTACCATTACCACATTGGAGATCCAGCCTGGATACTGGATCTCCGAGATGAAGCCTGCCTCCAGAAGCTTCCTGACCTCCTCTCGGATGGGCTCCTCCAGCTTGGTGGCGATGGCCCTCATCTTCTGGCGCATGGGGCGAGTCCTCGGGTCCAGGTTCAGGCGATGGCAAGCTACATCCGCATCGATGCCCGGCATGTCTGCCACGCTCCAAGCGAAGATGTCGATGTTGCTCTGGATGCAGGCTAGCATCCGCCCCTGGTCATCGAGGCTTAAGCCTCCTGCTGACCCGCACCTTCTGTACTTGCCCCGCTCTGGTGAGTACCTCCACCTCCACCACTTCCTCGGCCGGCTCCAGCCTCGACCGCTCCCATCCTGCCCTTGCTTCCTCCTGCTCAACCTCTTCTCCTCCGACCTCATTAACCCCCATCGCTTCCACCAGGCCTTCTCCTTGCCTCTGCTCTCCTTCCCTTGCCTCTCCCAGGCTCATCTCTTCTATCTCTACTACCTCCTCCATCATCAAGTCCTCCGCCTCCTACAGGCTCGCCTCCTCCTACTTCTATACTTCCTTCCTGCCCAGCCATCTCTTTCTCCAGCTCCTCCGCCTCAGCCATCCATGACACGGTGTTTACCGCCATCACATACCACTGCCTCGCCACCTTCGGATCCCCCCTGATCCTAACCTGCACCCCTCCATTGTTGAACTTGAGGCATTGATGAAATGAGGAGGGGACACAGCGAAAGGCGTTGATGAGAGGGCACCCAAAGATGGCATTGTAGCTACTTGGGGCGTCTACGATCACGAACCTACAGTTCCGTGAGACGCCCCCAAGCTTCACATGCAGGCCCACTCCCCCTTCTACCTCCTTCCTCTCTCCAGAAAAACCAAAAAGCGGTCCATCGGAAGCCAGGACCCTTTTTCCTTCAACCCTCATCTCATCGAAGGCCTTCTTGAAGATCACGTTCACGGAGCTCCCATTATCCACCAGTATCCGGGAGACTGTGAAGTTCTCCACCGCTGTCTGGATCACTAGTGCGTCGCAGAACGGGTCTTCGTAGTCTGGCATATCCGCGGATGAGAAGGTGATTTTTTCTTCTTGAGGGGGAGCTAGGGAGGTCGAGGCGACCCCTCTACGGAACATGGTTTGAAGGCTCCCCTTGCGGGTTGCCTCGATCCCTACTCCCCCATAGATCACTCTGATCCCTCCTCAGGTCCCCACATCGACCCTATCTTCACATCTATCCTCAGCCTCTCCGTGCTGCACCTCGACGATCCTTGCTGGCGAATCTTGCTTTTCGGCTCCTCTGGCCTCCCTCCGGCACTAGAGCCGAGACGATGAGCTCACTGAAAGGGGTCTCGCCCCTTGCCTGGTGAGAGGGCCCGTCCCGCGACCTTGGCTTGCTGAACCGATCCGCGAGACCGTGCCCGGGGAAGAGCTCCCGCACTGTCGCCTCCCTCTCGCCCAGATCCACCGGAACCTCCTTTCCGGGACGCTGGCCTGGGAAAAGCTCCCGCGCAGCCACATCCCTCTCGCCTGCCTCCACCGGGACCTCCTTCCCGGGGCGCTGCCCTGGAGCATTCTCGCCTAACAGCGGAACCACCTCCACAGGAACCTGCGGCGTCTCCCACTCATTCCGTGCTGAGAAGGCCAAGCTGATCGTCTGCATGACCTCTCGCCTGAAATCCTCTAACATCTTCCTTGTCGCCTCTTCTCCCCGGGTGGGGGATCCTCCTACGCCAGATCCTTCACCTTCACCTCCTGCCATGGGACTCAACTCAAGATTTTCTTGCACCGACTGCTTCCACGCTCACCGCACCAGAACTATTGAAGCCAAAATTGACCTCAACGAATGTTCACAAACCAAAGTGCAGCCGACGCCTACTTCTCTCAAATCTCGACCCCTGGCTAGCTGCTAAGGTCCTAAGACTGACCCAAAGCCTCAGCTGGGAGGTCCCACCTCATACCCGGAAGATCTCTGAGAGCTTCCCGTCCGAAACCAATAGTTGGACTGGGAGCTCTTCAAAAAGCACTGGAGTTAGAGAATAATGAAAGCTTGCTTTCCAAAGAGCCCCTATGGGTCTTTTTATAGTCTTCTCTTGACCTGAAAATACTGAAATACCCCTGATGGGTCTGCCAATAGCCAAATCCCGTTGTCATCCCAGGGGCATATAGGTAATTGAACCCGAGGATAACAAAATAATAAAAAAATAATCCTTTTCCCTGGGCGCCAGGCCCCACCACATGGACCTGCTTGGCGAGAACCCCGAGCGAGAAGGCTTCTTGCTGAGCCTTAGCTGGGCTCACCTTGGCGAGATCTCCCGCCTAGAGGGTTCTCGCTCTCGGTGGTCTCCAGGGAGAGTTCCTTCTGGGCGGGAGCTCTCCTGTCCCGAAGCCTAAAGCTGACCTGAAGACCCGAGTCCTGGCGCGAACGATCTCGCCTATCAGTAGGCGGGAGCACCTTAAGGGCGAGAACTCTGCCGGTCCGTCCTAGGGCTAAACCGGGACTAGTCCAACCCTGACCACTGAAGTCTTAGTCTTCCTGGTCCTCCCCAGCGAATATGGGGTTGTACATCATGTGCGTATAATATGAATGCATGAATTCTTATTCCTTTGTTTTAAAACCATGTGTGTACATGTGTCATCATGTAGATCTTAACTTGGCACGTGTGTTTATGCTATATTATGTTATGCATGCAGTGTTATGCATTCTAATAAAGGCCTTAATGTTTGTTATTATGCATCCCATACTACATAATATTACATGTAACGAAAAAGTAAAATTTAATGGGCATCCATGTGATGATTATTATACATCTCATACTACATAACAGTCATATGTTACTTACTATGAGGGTCCATATATAAACACATATTATGCATCTCATACTACATAATATGCCCCGTATACTTCTTTTCATGATTATGAGTGTAGTGTTCGTGCTTCAGCCAAGACGTACTGATGATACATCGGTGTGTGTATGTAATGAGACAAGACAATTAGAACTTTACCAGAGATAGACGTTCGACAAACTTATCAAACAAACCTTGCTTTGATACCAACTGTCATAACTAGCATTTTCTCAACATTTAATAATGTATCAGAGTAAGAGAAAACATGCATCATGATGCCACGCCATGCAGGGAACGACTGCAGATGCTCAAGCATGAACTTACTCCTAAGACTTTTCATGAATATCTCAAGTTTGTTATGATGAAAGTATAGTTTGAACTTAAGTTTTAAGGGTAATGTCCCTTGGATTAGTGGATCAACTAGTCCATAGGTGAAAACATACATATACATAACGGAAAATACTTGGTTTATTTCATTTATTATCCTACATGAGTATGAAGATCCAATAAAATAAGACATGATATGCATACCTCTAGATTTAATATAAGTACTAAAAGAGCTTTTACCTTCGTTAATGTAGAGTGACATTTGATTTAAAGAGATTCTATGAGTGTGAGATAAAAGCGTTGATCTTTTAATACTTTGAAAATAACTAACATGTAACCTAGCATAAAAACTTCCCAGAGAGCAAGTAGACAGAACGACTATGCAAGAAATAGCGTAAAGGCTAGAAAATAGTCTAAACATTTACAACAAAATAGTTATGGGCGTCAATAACCTAACAAGAAGCCATAGAATCTAAATGTATGTCTGATCAAAAGGATGACAACAAAACTACCTCACGAAGGTGAGGGAGGAAAACCACAGCTATTAAAGGCCATGCTAGAAATCATAAACTCTAGCTGCTCAGACAGCTACTGCTCTGAGCCTGAGGCATTCAAGAGAAAAGAATGCCTCAGCAAGAATGTACAAGTGGCAGTAAAATACAAAAGTAAATAAACGAAGGAAGTGAAAAGGGGGTACCAATCCATGATAGAATAGCTAAAAGAAAAACATCAGCACTCGACCACAAAATAATAAGTAAGAATGAACTCACATGAGGTTAGATACACGAAACTGCAGCAAGTGCGATAAAAATATATGCTTTATAAAACATACATATGAGTAAGTGTATATATATAAGAGATTGATCATCTCATCATTGAGCAAGCATTATCATTGGGAAATAATCGAGGCCTATGGTGGTGGAAACCTCCCCTACACACCAATTGGCAAAACTTCACAAGGGCCCAAGGAAAGGTGGTCTTCTTTCTCGACACACCCAAAACCGGGGAATAAATGGCACCTGCGGTGGTGGAAACCTCCCGCACACCCCCAGTCACAAACTAACATCGGGGAAAACCCACTAGGTATTCTAATTCACAAAACAGGTCACTGTGGCGGTGGTACATTCCACTAACGCCGACAGCCCCAAATAGTCCACATCATGCACTAAAAATAGAATAAATAGTATAATGACTAAGTTAGCTGCAATACTAGTCTTATAGAAATGAAATTCACTAAACCTACTTACCCCTCAACGGGTAAGACTAACTTCTTTAAAAAAAATATAGCCTGACTAGATGTGATTATACTTGTCTCAACGAATACTAGAATTAAATTGATGAATACCTCCAAGCTGGATGAATAATAGGAGTGTCTTGAAAAAATGACTAAAATACCTGATAGATAGGTCATAGACTTGACGTAAATAGGAGAACAGTCATGACGAGAAAAAGAAGGTAGTTTGTCTTGATGAAAGTGCAACTGTTTCAACTAACGGGTAAATCACCTCAACGAGATAAGCAACCAGGTTCATGACGAACTGGAAATTTAGGCATAAACTGCAAGAATTCATCAAATTGACTTAACGTATCAACAAGCATTCATCGAGATGACTCGATGAATCATCAAGGATTCATCGAGTGGTCTCGACGAATCAAACCACTGGACGAATCAACTAGCATTCGTCGAGATGACTCGATGAATCAGCAAGGATTCATCGGGTGGTCTCGAGGAATCACACAACTTGACGCAAACTCTGCTACATAACTCGACGCATTACACTTAGCAAATACAAATACACTTGACTAATTGAAGGATACTTGACAAATTTAACTCAAGGGATTCAGAGAAACTCGACGAATTCAAGTTAGACTCAAAGAACTGAGACACTCGACGAATTAAAGGATACTCAATGAATTGAGCTTAAGGGATTCAAAGATACTCGACGAATTCAAGTCAGACTCAACGAACTGAGACACTCGCCAAATTCAAGGAAACTCGACAAATTCAAGTTAGACTCAATGAACAGAGACACTCAACGAATTCAAGGAAACTCGACAAATTGACTTAGAACGATTCCTACCCTACACCGATTCAGCAAACCCTAATCCATACCCTCTTCCTAAGTTCTATGCAGGAAAGAAAAAGATAACAGGAACAAAATAACAAGCAAGAGGTTGAGGAACCACCACTTGCCTCAAAATATCCCGAAACTTGAACTCCCAAGCTCCCAACTTCAAGATTTAGCCAAAAGAACTCCCGTCTACGATCTATGAAACTTTTGGGGCAAAAACAAGGGTTATGGCCAAATACCCTAACATCAAAATCCATAAAACGGGAAAATCTTACCGTGCATGCGAAGATCTAGGAGAGAGCTTTCTGGATCTATGCTCCGTCGAAGGTTTCGTGCACCAGAGCTCTGATGGGCGCTGCCGGAAGGCCTCGCGATTTCCAAGTCGCTCTCTTCTTTCCGCCCTTCAGACCATTAATTTGGGGAAGGCGATGAATAGGGTTTCTTAAGTACGTATATATATAATATAATATTATTAATATAATAACTAGAAAAAACTCAAATGAGGAGAATGACCAAATCACCTCGCATCTCGATAAAATTCACACCAAAACTAAATGTCGGTGCTACGAATCGAACGATGAGGTCGAAATCTGAATTTGACAAGCCAAACTCGAGATAAGAATCCCCAAAGTTATACTTACGATAATCCTTATAAAAATCACCGAGACCCCTATCTTGATCGAATCGCCACAAAACTTTACAAGCACGCTTAAAATTAACTACTTTAATATTCCCGAAATAAAAAATTATAATTCCGATGAGTTTGAAATCTATCCAACTCAGACCAACGGACGCAAACACGCACTAATGACAACGCACTGTTAACTATGCGCCAACGTAACGCCCTTACTTCAAAAATCCGTCACCTAAGTGATTAAAATGGTTATTAAAAATTCAGGGGTGTTACATGAAGTTAATGCCCAATCTCATCTCGTTTAAATATTGATCGCAGCCTTGGTCACACCCGTGCCATGCCCATGACTTTCTAATCATGCTCGTGCTCAATTGTGACTACCGACATCCCAACTGCTAAAGTCAAAGGTGCCACATGACAATCTGAACATGCCCCAGGTCATGCCCGTAACCTAGGGTATATACCTCCCAATTTCCATGATCACCAAAATTGGTGCATGCCTCATTATTTGCTGCTAAAGAACTTAACATTTACACATTACATGCCCTAGGTCACGTGTTTGACCTAGGGCACGTAATCTTAATTTTCATCCTATAAATATAAACCAATATCAGATGATTGAGAACACCAATCATAGCCCAAATTATGTAAAGGGCAGATCTTTTGGGAATTTTTAGAGTGTTCTAGCATAATGTTTGTATTGTTTTAATGTTTTTGCAATTCTCTCTCTAGTGTTCTTGTAGATATCTTGTTATTTTACTTGTAATTTCTTTCATTATTCACTTGTTATCTTCTTGCACTCTTTTCTTATAATTGCTTTTAACACTTCCTTTTTTTAATCGTCTTTTGAATTGCTATAAAATATTTCATTTTTCTTCTATTCTCTTATTTTTATTATCATGCAATCTCTTAATATTTCTTTTTGTTTTCACTATCCCCATGAGTAACTAAGTTTTTATTAGTACTCGATCGAGATTATTCGTGGAATGAAATGATTTTTCTTCTTAATTTAATTTCTTTTTCTCTTCAAACAAATGTTTAGGATTTACCCATGATTAATATTTAAGTGATGTCATATTATGGATATATGATTTTGCTTCCATTTCTGCACTCCAATAGCTGAAAGGATCGTGCATATGGATCAATCACTCATGGGTAAAGGGAGTTGCTTACAATCCTTGAAAGAGGACAACATAAATCTCCTAGATTGGAGTCAAATCTAATAGCAGGGTTCAATATGTAAAGCTGGCTTTAAGATTTCAATTATCGAACAAAAGTTAGGTCGATCAACCTAAACTTTGTTGGGCGTTGCCTTGAAAGAGTTGCGTTCATATTTTGAGAGCCTTCATGATACAAGTATTTTCGTTAAAGTGATTTAGAAAAATTTTTCTTCTGATTGTTTTTCATTCCGAGGTGACTCAGATCAAGCGCTAGCTTTTTAAATATAATTTAAACCACTCTTTTTAATTATTTTCTTTCTTTTCCTTACAAATAAACTCAAGAATATATTTGATAGTATAATAGCAATTTCCTTAAAGTAAAAAATATTTGACACACCCCAGAATTAATACAACCTTGATATTTCATATCCAACACTATAATCAATAAGGTACACTTTCCTTTATAAAATATTGACTCGAAGAAAATCTCATTTATAAACAACATAAAATTTCTCATCAAAACTCAATAAAGGTGAAAGTACCATGCATACCATTTTTGTTCTTAAAACTCAATAGTAAAATATTTTTAGTGTGATAAAGAATATGACATTTATTAAAACATGTAGGATATTACTTATTCATGAAGCCAATATTTGGGTCTACATATGATAAATGTTTGCAAGATATTTGTTAATTCAATGCAATGTATATTTGAGCTGAGCAATATAATTGAGCTTTCCTATTTCCATAGTCCTCAATTTAAACAAGATGATCTTGACCTAAATGCACTATGGAACTTTTCAAATTATTTGGAATAAAAAAAATTCATTATGAAGAAAATGATGAATTAGGTAAATATATGGATCAATTGACCTATAACAGAATCATAGGTTTCATTCTCCACCATCTAGTTAGTAAATCTGATATCAAGTTCTCTACACATATAGTGGCTGAAAAAGATATGATAGATAAGGATGCATTAAGTAAATCAATTGATCAATTGGCCTATAATGGAATCATTGGTTTCATTCTCTACCTTCTAGTTAGTATACCTAATATCATGTTCTATATATGTATCTGGGCTAAATATCATGTATCCTATAGGTAATCCCACATGATTCATATGAACAGAGTTCAAAGATACCTTAAGGGAAAACCAAAGTTATCCTATGGTATCTTAAAGAGTCTAGATCTAAACAAATAGGATTAGCATATGAAAATTTTATAGGATGTAAACAAGATAAATAGAGCACCACATGTACTTATATATTCCTTAGAGAAAGACTGTTCTCTTAATTTAATAAGAAATAGAACAAGATGTCAACATTCATAATAGTAGCTTAATACATTTAAGTTTTGAGTTGATGTTCTTAACCCATATGAATGTTAACCCATTTGTTGTACAATTGTTGTTGTTTCTATAAACACCAATATTTTATGAAAACATTCAAAATCATTTTCTTTTAACCCAATACATAGCATAACATCAATATAAAGAGTCATTTTATCAATGATAATGTGTAGAAAGGAAATATACTCCTACAGATTGATAAAAAGATAGATACCCACAGAAAATTTCACTATTATGTAAAGCCTTCTTATTTCTTTCATACCTTCAGAATGATAAGTGGTTCAAGCTAATGAAATAATAAGTACGAAAATCTAGAAAATATTTCCATTTATAAATACGTATACATCGATCGTCATTAGAAAAAAATTCTTTACTCTCAGAAAGGAAAAAATCATTATGAAGAAATTAATGTTCGTTGGTAGTCATTCAAAAAATGTCTTCTTATAGGTTTCAGGAGATATAAAAGGGACTCTATATAAAAATCTTATTCCGACATCTTCTTGAGCTTTAAAAACCGCTTGTTTTACATCACTTTCTTCTTGTTCACTTGCAGGTTCCAATTATGGTAGTTATGATCAATACAGGTTATGTGGTGGAACCCATGTTCAAGTTTATTCTTTTAATCGGCCAGAATAATATTCAGGTCTATTCTTACCATGCTTGAAGAATATAAACTATTCATGGTCTTTTATATGTAGTATAGGATCATGGAATCAGAACTATCTAAATTTCATTTTATTGTAAATATTATATAGGCAAATTCCATCAAGTGCTTAGTTAAAATAATTGAGAAAAGGGTTGCTCTAATCCTAAACTATGTTATTTGCAAGTTGAGTACAAATGCAATAGAGGAGGCCATTTTTGGTGAACAAATGATCAAGGATCTACAAATAATAGGATATATTGACATCAAGCCTTAAAATCTTAAGAAGGTGGATCTATCTAAGGAGTACAAATTCTTAGCTAACATAATGGGGAAGCTAATATTTTGTATGATTTTTTGCATATGATCTATCAATTATGAAATGTTCTACAACATGGCATGTGTAGCTTAAAGAAAGAAGCCAAAATGGGGAAATAATGTTTGAATGATAATTTCATAACGCTAATCAAACCTTGTGGCAAAATATGGAGTATTATCGTATTTATTATTGATCCTAAATTTCTGCTTTCAAAAGACTTGGACATTCCTCCAAGAAATAGAATGTCTAATGCCTTTTTTTGTAAGTGGAAAAGGGTCATATCAAAGGGATCTCGCAATAAAGCTCCCTTCATCAATTCCCTTCTAACAATAACCATTCTCCCTTCTAACATACACAAATAAACATACAACACTCTTCATCGCCCATTCTCCCTCCTATCCACCATGTCTTTTCACGCATTCCTACTCCCCTGATACAAACTAATCCCACTGATATAATAATTCCAAATAGTTTTTGTGGACACATAACGTAACCTTTCTGTGAAACTCCATCATCCTCCACCTCCTTCATAACATCAGACACTCTTTAAGTTGTGTTAGAATTCTTTGCCCCCATTATCCAAAATATTATTTACTTTTCCTTTCTGATATAAGCTCTCTAACTTTGAAATTTTCTACACTATTTGACTCCCTTTAGATTCAAATTTCCTTTTTCCACTTTTGTTACATCTCTCTCTCAACCCTTTATTTTTGCTCAAATTATTTTCAGAAAGTATTTGTTATTATTGTTTGATGAATTAAAATAATACTACTGGATCCAACAAAATTACGGCCCATGAAGGTGAAATTTTGTTATGCAAGAATAATTGTTTTATGAATAAGATCCTGAGGTGAAAACTCTGGATTAGTATGTATATTAGGATCCTATGTTTGATGGTAAACATCCTTATGTATATATTACAGAGTAATAAATACTTCTTTGGGAGGTTGATGAACCTAGCATTCCCTTCCACAAAAATTTATAGGGCTCTGAGACTATGTGTCAATCCCCTTCAAAAATAAAGGATAATACAGTAAAAAATGAGACTCAAGCTCGAGTTGTTGATCACTATATAAATGTTGATAATATGACAGGAACTTCAAAAGTTGTTAAGGAAATAAATGTTGAAGTTATTCCTCCCACTTCCCCTATCAGAGGGCTAAAATTTTTTAGTTTGATAAAATTTCCATGTCTTTTATTCTCATATTACCAAAGGAGAAGTGAAGAGGATAAGAAAATACTAGACCCATATGGTAAAGGTACTCCAAAGAGAAAAGGAAGTTGTACAAATAGATGAAAAGTTTGAATGCTCCTATACTAATGATCAATACATAATTAGTTGTTTTTGTATTGGATAATCAAGTAATACTGAGTAAGAAGCTAATGAACTGCATATACAAGGACTGATAATATAGTAAAACTAAATAAGCAAAAGGAAGAGGTACTTTTGAAAGATTTTGGTGTCAACATTAACATATTCATTGAATATTTTAGGATGGGGAGGAAAGTGTTTTAAAATTTAAAAGAACAAGTAAATTGAGTATTAGATGTTAAATATTACATGCCCAAATTTTTTGAAGCAAAGTAAAATAAAGAATCAGAGCATTAGAATAAAGAAGGTGTGGGATACTTTGTTGATCCTTATGTAAGATATATGAAGACTAAATATGAGCATCGTTGTTTTGTTAAGTCATATTATGTATTGGTATATAATAGTGCTCTTCTTAATCTTGCAGCTCCTATTCCTATAAAGTTAGTGCACCAAAGAAGTTTGTTGAAGCTACAAAGAAAGTAGAAGTCAAACTAATGAAGGGTAAGAAATTTTTTTTGCATGGTATTGAGATGGCTTTTGTCAAGAGTATGTTTTCAAAAGTGCACATAAGGGGCAATACATGAAATTAATTATATTTTATGCCTTTAGTGGAATTAAAAGTATAAAGAAATATTTGAAGGAGCATCCAAAAAGTGAAACCAAAAGATATATTGAATTTGTGGATATAATTCAAGAGATTTTTTTTGATACATAAGCATATTCCTAGAATTTCATCTTGGAAAGAAGTGAAATATTCCCCCAAAAAATATTATCTAGACATGGTTTAATTGTCTTCTATGCCTTTCCTTCTTCCTTGTATGTGTTCATTTTACTTTGTCCTTTTTAAAATGTATTTAATTCAGAAGTTATTTGGTAAGTTTTGTGTGGTAATGAAATCTTATAGTTTCCTCAAAATATGTGCTCACTATCCATCCTTTTATAATTTCTTTTTTCTTATCAGGATCATTTATCTTTTATGCCAAATTTATTGTTTCAAATAGGATGAGCTATCTATGATACCTCCTTAGATTTGATTGAACATATTCAATATAAAGAGATACAAGTTTCCATTTGTCATTGCATATAATGGTTATGCTTTTTATGTAATTTATATAGACAATGATTAAAAGCTTAAAACTCTGATAAGTATGAAGATTCATTGAAGACAATCTATATATGTTAATGGAATTCATCGATAGCAGTCTTTCATAAATGGTGTTTGTTGATATCTGCAAAACATTTAAAGAGAAAGTACAAAACCTATTAGAAGACATTAGTCAAACAAAAGACAACGCATTATCTTATTATGAAGTCTATAAATGGGCATTAGTTAAATAGAACTCAGAGCTCAGGTCAATATTCTAGATGAATGATCTTTCAGTAATATTTAGTCAATATTCTTTCAGAGAACACATCTTTATCCAGTTAGTACAATAGACTTTAGTAAATTCTATTGGATTAGTGATGTATGAATGTAAATAGAAAGTGAATTATAATCCAATAGACAAAGGCTTCTTGGTGCTTAAGTAAGTTTTAAGGGAGTAGCTCATAGAAATCGATACTCGAATTCTATTTTAATAATAAAGAAGAAAATGTGCAAATAATAACTATGATGGGTCAATAGCCTAATTAATATTAATAGAGATTGAACATATTATTAAATAACCATTATTCGATATTATTAGTTAAATTCTATATGACAATCAAGTATGAATAAGAATAAATAAGCATTTCAATACATGTTAAAAAAATTGAATGGCAATCAACTATTAATTTAATCAAGAGAAATTTAATTCTTGATGAATATAGTCACTTGAGATATTTTCAGATCTATTTGTGAAGAATCAAGAATTTTTGGAAAGAAATTTATGACATTATATCATTCCTTCCTAAGAAATCAAAATTTAGGGAAAAAGCTGTTTTTCATAGGAATTTGAATTGTTTTCTTCTCATATTAATGTGAAGCGAATTTCTCTCAAATCCTTTTCGAACACCTCTCTGATTCTCAATGATACTTTTTCTTTCTTCCTCTCTCTCTCAAGAAAAACTAGAGAGAACTTTCTAATGGAATCCACACTAAGATTATTTTTATGTGATTTAAGGCTTCTAATGATCATTATGGAAGGTTCATCACTTAATATTATTGTGAAGAGTTCCATGGATCTCATAAAATGATTTGGGTTTTTAAGTGTATCTTGATCAAAAGATTTAGGTCTTATGAAGGTAATGGATCCTACTATGGTATAAGTTGACTTGATAGATTCGAGGTAACTTCTATATTTCATTGTATTTTTATTACCTATTTTAGTTTGTAACTTTTTCTATTTATTTAATCCATGTATTAATCCATAATAGTATCTGTAATTTAAAGGGTAAAATTTTATTACTCTAATCAACCCATATATATTATATTCAATTGACTTTCAATGTTTGTTCAAAATTTTAAATATATTGACCATTTTTTCATGTTTTTGAACTACAACATAATCGCTCTAGTTTACTTTAAGTAGAAAAGCACTACATGATTTCATAAAGGGGATTTTATCCTTGTTTGATAATTATTTGATTCTCAACAATATTTTAGGTTGGTATTTTCGAAGCTACTTAATCCTTAGTAGCATAGTAAAGTCCTTCCCAAATAAGTATATTTAAGGTGATTTCATTCCATTCCATGTTCATATTATTCTTATTTATGAGAGGATCCAACAAAGTGGTATCAGATATATTTTTGGTGCGATGTCATTTCAAAATCAAACTTTAATGAAAAAACTAAATAGTAATAATAGTGCATTTAATGAAAGAATAGTTTGAGTTTCAAGGACCATAGGATTTGGTTGGAAATTGTGTTGAGAAGTCATCATTTCTCATTTCAAAATCCACTCAATAACTCACAGAGTTGGAAGAATTGCAAAAGATGATTAAAAATGACATCATTATAATTTATTAATTAATAGTTGACATCTTTTTTTTGAATAGTATAAATATGTTCATATAAAAAATGAATCTAGGTATACATTGCTATCATTATATGATGGTGAGGATAATGTGAAGAAAGTTCTCTTAAAAAGTTATATGGAGTGAATCTAACACATTAAAAATGATATATATTAAATCCATTGAAGAATTTATTTGTTTTGTGATAACACTGGTAAATCAGATGCATTTGAATGGAGTATTGGTGGAGTCTCAGAGAGTTGTGGAGAAACAACTTCAAATACTACTAAGAAATTTGAGTGTATTATGGTGGAAAATGATGAGTTAAAGGATTTACAAGCCTTATACATGGGGAGCTAGATATTTTATCTTTAATATCAAGATCTTTGTATAAAATATTTTGATGAAAGCTTTGGAGCATTTCTCAATATCATAACTCACAATAAGGATGTTAGCCAAGTTAAAGTAGGGTTTCAGAAAAGAGGAAGATGTAAGGAAAGAGAACAAGAATTGATCATTGATAAAATGAAGGAGAAAGTGTAAGTAGAGATAGCAGAAGATGGACACAATATTAGCTTCAATAATACAATTATCAAAAGTACAGTCATATTATAAATTATTGTAGGAAAAAGCAAGCTGAACAAAAATCATATATAAGAAGGTTCAAAGAAGAGATATGATGTTTCACACTTGTGATTCATAGAAAAATTAATGAAAGAGAAACATTGTATAATGATAATGGTTATAACAACCATATGTTAGGATGCCAAGGGTTATTTGTGCCATATGCAAATTTTTTTGGCAGGCGAGTAAATACAAAGAAGGGAATGAAACAAGTTACACCTTGTTTTTTTTTGGTTTGGAATTTAATATGTTCTTGATGTTCTGATGGCCTGTATCTAATGAGTGTGTGCTACTATATTGAGGTTAGGAGACTATTTTAGGATGTTTATTCTTGTAAATACCTAACACAAGACCATCTATATGGTTGTGTAAGTAACATGTAATCTCCGTAAGATTGGTAAATTTAATAGTGTGGTAGCAACTAAGACAGAATGTCATGTCATAAGGTATATATACGTACACAAACTAGTGACCAACTCTATTTGGACCACTAATTTGACTCTATCTAAACCTAAAATGAAAATGTATCTGAACATGTCATTAGGCCCAAGATATATAGTAACACGCACAAGGTTTCCAGGTATGTACAATTCCATGACATGCCTAGTCAATAATATTCCTTGGCATATGGTTTTGTGCTAGGATGTGTCAATTTTAGGTTTATGTTTGGATGTTTTGTACAGAATAAGTTGGGGCATAAGACCATATTCCTAGCTATATTTACTATGAAACATGATTTCTTGGCTCCATATCAATTTAGTTATTATGATATTTTGGATGTGGATAGACCAGAGCATTTTTTGATGTTATTATGCCGTGAATATTTATGAGAAGCCTTCATTTATCTCAAATTATTTTGGTATCTCGCGAGAGAGGTGAAAGAAGAGAGGGCCCTAAAGGATAAAGACCTGAAAAATTTAGGGGCTTAAAACTATCTTTTAGAGATTCTTAACCTTGATAGAGTGAAGCATTCTTATCTAAAAACTGTGAAGCTTTTCGTGAAGATTTCCATAGTTTCTCACAAAAGAGAGTAGATAATAACTATTTTCTCCTAGATTTAAGACTCATTGGTATGTTTTATGCCTTTTTTACTTTGCATTTGTGTTCCTTGCTTTCATTAATTAGTGGACTGGAGGAAATCATGATTTGTAAGAACCATGGCTAATGGGATTATGTTACAATCATGATAGAATCATATACTCAATGTTCGATTGGGAACTTTGCCATTATGTTGAATTATGGGAAGCCTTTTTTCAATCAAATAATATTTTATTATATCGCTCATATAGAAGATACATGTATGCATGAAAAATATTATCTATATATTCATAGTTACAATATGACATACCTTACTAAGGAAGACAAGAATGTAGCTAAGAGGCAAAATTGTCTAAAGTTGAAGCCAACAAAAATGCCCATAAATGTTTGGGTCTTGCGTGCCTGAATATATTGAGTCTATTGAGTGCACTATGTGTTAATGAGATTAACGACTTGATGGTTATATTTTATATTAGAGCATGGTTGTTTTCTACTCGTATTAGACCCCCATCTTTTGGATTCTGATATTCATTTTCATGCTTATATAGTAGGCCCTTAGAGCTAGCCAACTATGAGAGATATGTTCGTTGTTTGAGAAATCCTAGATGCATTTTGTTGTTTACTTACCTTACCTATTTTGATCATTGTTATTATTATTTCTACAAAGCACTAATCTATAGATTGCAGAAGTTTCCTAAGATCCACTAGGATGCTTGAAAGGAGAGGATCCATTACATCATAATTGTTCAGTTTTTAACTAGAGCTCATTTACATTCTTATTTGATTTATTTTGTAAGCATAGCTTATAAGGATTCAAATAATTGATAAATAGAAATATCATGATTTATTATGTGTATTATATTTTTATTGTTTTTTTTATATTGTTGTCTTGATTATGAGTGCGCTAGACTTTACTATTCAATGTTTTATGATTGTACTAATCATATTGCTATTTTAAACCATTGTTAAGATGATGTCAAGGCTCATTATAGTTTTATAGTTCATGTACAAACAATTTTACATACATTGCTATACTCTATGGTTAGTTGATTGTTGAGATAGTAACTTTATCACTCTATAATAGCTCATTTGTAGATGTTGTACATTATGAGGCCAAGCCAAACCCATGTTATACTAAGATGTTGTTTATTTATTGTAATCTAGTGTCCAAATTAGGTTTATGGATTCTTGATTATTAGATAGATAGTTGTGTATAAGAAGTGGTCCATGGGACCTAAGCATCCTTTCATTTTCTATGGTTGTTTAATATTAATGGTAATAATGTTTTTCATTCTAATGATAGATCACCTTGTCGATTTATGATGTTGTTGGTGATCATGGGTATTAAAATCCATGTAAAGATACCAAGTATAGCAATGCAACTGCTCCTAATCTTTCCAACATGTCACCACTAGAGGTAGATAAGAAGTTTATTGAACCAGTTGGTGGCAACAATGGTAGTGAAACACGTTTAGTTATATGCCAATATAATTCTAGTGAATCATAATGACATCCCAATTATTATTATTGGTGCTAACCTGGGTGGCGGGCATGTACTCGGTTCTTGTGACCACCATTGAAATACTTTTTATGGGATTTTATCACCATAATTAAATGGTGTTACTTCTCTAAGTGATGCAAATATTTAAATATAGTGGATTAAGGGATGTCAAAAACTTTTAATAATAGGATGGTTACCATGGTGATGATCATTTTGGATGGAGATGGTTATAGAAAGAGTACGAGACAATCCTTGGTGGGCATCTCATGGCACAGATTACTGTGAAAGAATTGTTGACAACATTTCTGAAGTAGTATACCCTAAGGTGGCATGACTAGCAATGAAGGAGAATTTATTGAAACTAGTGCATATAAAGATGGTTGTAGATTCTAATTTTTAGGAATTCACAAGGCCAAGTAGATATGCTAGGAATATTATTAAGAGTGATGAGGAGAAGGCTCACTATCTATACGAGGTATTGTATGATTAATTGTGATAACAACTAATAGATCATAATTAGCTGGCAACCTAAAGTGTTATTTTGGACTTATATAAAGCTTTAAAGTTGGGCATCATGAGTCCTTAATAATGTATTGGATTAAAGATGAAGAACACTTGTCCAAGAACTGTTAGAACATGTATTACACATCTCTTGGTTTGAGAATAACAAATCCTAATTTGTTTTTGATCATGTTTGTTGTGTGTTTATAGTGTGCAGGAACTATAAGTCCAGTACCCCCTTGGAAGACAAGTCAAAAATACAAAGATGGCTAAGTTCTACTACTACTACTACTACTACTACTATTGGCAGGTATCGCTAATGCTAGTGCTAGCACTAGCAATCTAATAGAAATGGAAGGATACCAACCATAGAAGAAAGCTGCTAAAAATGGATGGTTCTACCATCGGGAGGTATGACTATCATCGGGCGATATCTAGTGGAGAAACTACTTTTAGAAGAAAAATTACCAAAAATACTGATTTTTCTAAGATAAGAATTTTCCAAAAATATCAAGGAAAAGTTTCTTAAAATAGCGATGGAAAATTGCTAAAGATGCTAATTTCCAAAAGGAGAAGATGACTGCTTAAAGTAGCTATCACCAGGCAGTAGGAATATAGTTGGTCGAAGGATCCATGCCTATAAAAAGACCAGTTATCCTCCTTTTAAAGTTGTGAAAAAACACCAGACAGAGGCTAAGACTAAAGCCAGAACTCTCTTACTTTTGCGAGAGCCTCCTCCTTGGTGACAAGAATTCCACTCAATGCTCATAAATTCCACAGACTCAAAGAAAGGATCAATCATGCATATTCAATCGCCGAGTCCATCATATTGAGAGAGTTCCTTTATTATTGTAGTATTTTCATTTCCTTTATTTTTCTGAGTTGTAAATTCATCGTAGGTAGGGGAAACTAAGTCTTGTAAGACTTATGAGGCAAAATCATCCGGTGTAGACTTCGGTTTCTTAGGAGGATACTATAATTTTCCGCATGTTGTGGCGACTAGGTCTAGGGTAGATCTATGGGTGGTTCTAGGCCTTATTCGGGAGACATAGGCTAGAACTGATTGGTCCTTAGGAGAAGGGTCGATATAGAAAAGGAAAAGAATTTTTATTGTCGCCTTGATCTCTAGCGTAATTGGGGTCACCATTTTGTAATTTTAAATACTACAATAAAATATTATTTTTCTCTCCTCATATATCTATGATCTTTTGATTCAAAGTTCTTAAAAATCAAACTTCTGTTACTTGTGCCTGACTGTATTGATATCATTGGCGATAGAAATAGAAAATTAAATTTAACTAATTTTCTTCATTGAACTGAATTGAATTTAAAAAACCTTATTCACCCCCCTCTTAGACAAGTGGTATCAGAGTGAGGTTATTCCAAAAAGGTCTAACAACTAGGAATAATAGAGATCCATGATTTTTCTTTTCATAGGGGCAAGGAATAAGTAGACCACCAATTTTTACTAGAAATGATTATAATTTCTAAAGAGCTCACATGCAATGTTTTTAATGACTCTAGACATTGAGGCCTGGATTATGATAGAAACATGGTATATGACTCCTATTATATTATAAGAGAAGTTAACATATACAAACCTAAGGATAAATGTGATGAGGGAGACAAAACTAGGTGTAAAAACAACTTTAAAGCTATGAACGCCTTATTTTGTGCTTTAAATAGAACTGATTTTAATAGAGTCTATGCTTGTGAAATTGCTTATGATATTTGAAATCTCATGGAACTAACACATGATGGTACTTTGCAGGTAAAATACTTAAAGATTTTCAACTCGAGTCGAAATAGGAGAAATTTAGTATGGAAACTCCCTCTAAAGTTCAATCCAAAGATGACCGCAATCTCAAAATCACATGAACAGCAACATCTCCAGATTAAGAACCTTATTGGGAACCTAAAAACCCATGAGGTCAAACTCAAGATCCAAGATGAAGAAAACAATAAGGAGCCAAAGAAGAATACATTGACACTTAAGTCAAGAAAAGAAGACGATGATATTGACGAGGAGGATGAAGAAGGCCTCTTTATGAAAAACTTTAAAAGATTTATAAATAATCCTGAGAGAAGGTAGTCTTTCCCTAAGTACTTCAACAAGGATGCAAGGAGGAAAGGATTATCTTTGAAGAAGGAGAAAATCAGTAGTGATGAAGATGAGCAAGATCTATTGGAATGCTTCCACTACATGAAGATCGGTCAAATCAGAAGTCAGTGCCCAAAGTACCTAAAAGAGCAGAATGAAAAGCAGCACAAAGGTAAAGAAAAAAATAAAGTTATGAATGTGTCAACATGGGAGGACTCCTTATCCGAAGGATCAAGCGAAACCGCATCTAGCGACGAGGAAGAGGAAAATATGTGCCTTATGGGGTACTGCCATGAGACATCTGATGATGAGTGTAGTGTCTAGAGCGACACTGAAGTACTGTCTTCTTATTAATCATGATAGGCCTTATTTTGTAAAATCATAATCATGAAGAATCAAAAACAAAAAATCTCGAAAAACACAGATTTTAACTAAAAAATTGAATCTTTATTACTACTGTCAGACATTATCGCCAATGATGACAATAACATAAATATATTTTTTACCTTTTCTTTCTCTCATTATTATAGTCATTTGTTTTATTGATTAAGACTTGCCAGAAAAATAACAAAAAATATTTCAATCATTGATTTTTTTGTTTTGTCATTTTTTTATAAATTAAAAAAAAGTGTTCTTCCTTTATAACTTTTCAAAAATCAACTACAAAATTTGCAAAACCTAAAAATACAAAAATAAGCTTTCAAATACTTTGTCATTTTTATATACCAAAACAATAACAAAACTACTTCGATATAATTGTGATATTTTATGGATGATTACGTATATCTTTTTTAGATCAATTACAATGTTTAATTTTCTTGTCAAATTGTATTGCTTTATCAGGCCTTAAAACATATCTTTCCACATGCAATGAAATATATTATAGTGCACTTGTGTAGGAATATATTAGTATGCCTCTAAGTATGTGTAATGTTTTAAGTTTGATAATGACTATTTCACATGCACACTTTTGATATTCCTACACGTGCCAAAAATCTCAAACCTGCATGATTGAGTAGTGTAATATCTTTATATATTAAAATGCATAAATAAATTTCCTACACACCTTTGAATTTGTTTCATGCAAATTTGTTGTTCAGGCACTATTTATTTTAACAAGTGGTTGAAAAAATATTATTGTATGCGTAACAAGTGAATTCAGAGACTTTAGTCAATAATAAAAAACTTGATTAAAACTGGCAAGGAAAACTCAAAACAAATAGCTTTATCTAAAGTAGAGCGAGAACGAACATTAGTTTAGAATGATATACACACCTCAACAAAATGGTTTTATTAAAAAAAAGAATAGAACTAACATGGAGGGTGATAAGATATGCATATGGAAAAAAAGATACCATATTTCTATCAGGCACAAAGTAATACCTTATCAAATTTATTTTTTGAATCACTTTTCATCAAACAATATTGAAGAGAAGAAACCCTAAGATCCATGGAGTGGTGAGAAAGCTTGTGTATCCTACTTACATGTGTTAAGTTAAGTAGCCTATTATATATGATAAATTGTGAGGGAAGCTTGGTGATCTGATGGACGTACATTTTTTGGTTATAACATGTAATCAAAAGCTTATACATCAAACAACCACATTACTAAAATTCTCATTATTAGAAAATTTATGTTATTTAATGAAGCAGGAGTGAGTTTAGAATTATGCTATCGAAGGACGTATTAGAAAATTCTATGAACATTCACTTTATATGGGATTAATTGGTTATCTAACATAGTTAATTACAACTAAACAAAAAATAATGTCTACAGTTAGTTTGATTATCATATTCTAATAGACACCTAAGTTATATAGTTGGGATGTCAGCAAGAGGAACCTCTATTTTTTAGGTTGAATAATTGACTATAATTCCATTATGATAAAGTTGGTAACTTAAGAATTATTGGTTAGAGAGAAAGTAATTCTTTATGTAGCTTTGATAATAGTAGAACTTACATCAAGATTCACTTTCAAACTTGGTTCATGTGCAACCTCTAGTCAAACAAAATACTGTAATGAACTCATTAGTGAAAGAAGAGGATATCCATTAACATCAACTTCTTTTGAATCCATTTTATTGGGGAGGATATTGCTTGAATTGAAGAACTCTCAAGCTATGGATATAAAGTTATCCTAAGATAACAAGTTGATAATTTTTCTCTTAAAGAATTCACTATTTCATAAGAAGAGAAAGCAAGTGCATATGGAATGTCCTTTTATTCGTGATCTTGTTTTTGATGGGAATATTAAAGTTATGTTTTATAGTACTAGAGATAGAGTAATAAATTTTTCACCAAAGCATTGAGGTCAGAAGACTTCAAGAAAAATGAAGTTGAAACATGTCTTATTTGCAAGTGTCTTTTAAAGAAGATACTCAACCATATTTGGGGTTTAAACTAAATTAATTTTTATATTAATGAATAATTAACTTTAAATAGGTTTTCTTAAATCATTCCAGAAGTTTCTTTTTTGGTGTATTAAAAAAACATCGGGTTTTACTACTCTATACAAAGGCTATTCATTTATCCCCAGTTTTTGAACTACAAAAGAATCTCTCTAGTTTTGTTTGAGCCCTCACAAGGGAGGAGCATCTTTTTTTAGGAAGGAAGCTTTATCCTCTTCTGCTAATGCATAATTTTCATTATTATTTAAGCAAGATATTTCATGAGTTTTTCATCAGCCACAGATTCAAATCCTCCTCCAATAGATCATGCTGTGGTGATTTTGTTAATCTCCCTTTGTTTTGTTCTTATAGTTAATTCTAGAATATAAGTTTTTTTGTTCTTCTCTTTATTGATGGGTTGCACAAAAACTTGTTAATTAGTTTCACAACATTTTTGAATAGTTGATTTGAAGTCCTACATTGTAACATGACACAAAGTGTCAACTGAATAGAGACAACTTAATTTGTGCTTTTATTTTTTTACCTCTTATTCAAATCTTCTATGTTTTTTGTTTAGCCTTTATAAATTACCTTTAACAAATGTAATGATTAGTTCACTATAAATACAATTCAAATATAAGTTTTCTCTCTCTTTATATATACACACACACACACACACACACACACACACACACACGTACATACATATATAAACAATTATAAATTCAGCAAATCAAGGAGTGAATAAACATGTGTTTGAATGAAGAGTTAATATAAGTATATTTGGCACTTATAGCATTGGATAAAAATATGATAACATAAATAATGTTTAGGTAACCACAAACCTGAGCTTCTGGGTTAGTAGGATCCATTGGTTGAGGTGAGAAATTGAATCGTTGATAGCGGTCAAGTGTTTTTGTTAGGCTGCTACAGAGAGATGAAAACATTACTATTTTAATATAATAAAAATCATGTTAAGTAATTACTTGTCACCAATACATCTATATTAATAATAAACATTAGTAACATTATACTTGTGATAAAGTGCGTTACAGTATTTTATAATATTTTTTTGATATAATATCATGATACTTAGATTGAGATTTGGGAATAAGGAAAATGAAATAAAAAGCATGGGAAACATTACTAGATAATGAACTTACTATTATATTAATTCCAATAATTTATTGATTGATCTTATAGAAATTTCTACATATTATATTTAATATTAAGGCTCTTCTTGTTAAGGCCCCCATTTAGAAGAAGTTAGATTCATTTAAATGAAGTAATATTCAAGATGTTTTTAAAATAGGTTGGTCTAATGCTATTTTCAACTGTTCCATCATAATAAATAGAAAAAAATACTTCCATTAGCAATCTTTGTACAACTTATTCACGTAATTATATGAAATATTCATTATTCAAGTGAATTTTGAAATTTTTTCTTTTTCTGAATATGGATAGGAGATCTGTAACACTATTTTGTGGTTTAATTGTGTTAATTATATACCTTAAATCCTAACTCAATGACACCATTATCATTGATCTCGACTTGTGGGTTCGGGGATTTCACATCAATATGGAAGCCTCCCACTATGGACTAGGTGCATTCAATATACCACATGGTCATATTGTGGTTTATGTCTTGAGATAGCATTAAAGGTATGAGATGAAATACCCAATGCATGATTTAGAGTTAAGAGATGTTGTATTAGTTGTAAATACATGGAGGCACTACCATTATAGAGTGTAGTGTGAGATTTCCTCTATGTATATGAACATCAACTACATGTACTCATAACAAGATTTAAATTTGAGGTAGAGACGCTGGTTGGATTTTTTAAGTGATTATTACTTTACCTTGCACTATCACCCAGGCAAAGAAAATTACAAGGCAAACCCTTTGAGCCAAAGATAGACATGGTGTTGGCCCATATCTTAGAGCAGCTAGAGATTACTCTTGTGATTTGATTATGACCTAAGAGTCATCAGGAGTGTCTAGAATAGACAGAGATCTAATATAACGTTTAAGTTTGCACAAGATAGAGGAGGGCCCAATCATGGGACTTATTAGTTGATTATTGATTGCAATATTATTTGGTATATTTTTTACACAGATTATCCATTCTTGCAATGAGACAAGTCTAAGATAATGACACGTGAGAAGCTCATTGAACCAATTACTCGATGCACCATGGCATCTCTAAGATGAATGTGGATATGAGAATGACACTATATTAGCAAGGGATATAGAGAGACATCAAAAGATTCATGACACCTTATGAGTCCTGTCAGATAGTCATGGCCAAGATAGTGTAAGAGACTGAAGGAAATTTTGCATCCACTACTAGTACTAAAGTATAATTTCAAAGATATTTCCATGAACTTAATTCATGGATTAACCCGTTATCACTTTAGGAACGACTTAGTTTGGGTAATAGTTGTTAAATTGATGAAGGTAGGGCAATTTATTCTAAACCACCAAGTTGATCATGTGGATGTCCTATTTCATCTTTTTATGGAGAATATTATGCAGAACCATGAGGTACAAAGAACTATTTTGTCAGATCATGATGACTAATTTTCATCCAAAGAATGGTTGAAAGTCAATGATTATTTGCATATAATACTAGCATTTAGAAACAACCTTACATCATAAAAAAATGGTTAGACTGAGCATATGAATAAGATAATGGAGGGCATGCTTAGGATGTATATTATTGGCTACAATGAGTTGTGAGAGAGAATCCAATAACTTATTTAGTTATTATGCAACAACAACCACCAGATCATCATTAGTATAGCTCCTTATGAGGTGTTGTATGACAGTAGGTGTAGGATATATCTCTTATGGATTCTGGATGAAAATCCAAATAGAGTGGAAGTGCCATTTATTGACGATGTAGGTGAAACTATCAAGTTGATCCATATAAGTTTTCTTGAAGCTTAGAGTTGCCATACAAAGAACTTTGATCCGAAGCATCAAATGGTTGAGTTTGAAGTAGGAGATCGAGTTTATCTCAAAATTGCACCTCTGCATGAAGTTTCCCACACCGTGGATGGATAAAAATCAACCTGACGTTTATGTGACTATATACATAGAGCATATTGAGCACGTAGCTTACTGACCTAAGTTGTGGTGAAGTTATAAAACCTTCATATTGTGTTCTATGTCACTTCACTATTAGGACCTTTGCTCCAGCGGTGGAAAGTATATTTATATTATATTAAATCTAGTGGATAAAATAGATTTGCAATTCTCAAGCCAATATAGATTGTAGATGCAAAGACAAGGACATTAAAGGGGAAGAAGGTCGATTTGGCAAAGGTTAGGTAGTCTGACCATTAATAGGAAGAGTATACCTATATAAGTACCTAATGTAGTTGTAATATCCAGGATTAATTTTACCCAGAGGTATAACCAAAACACTCAAAGACGTAAACTTAATTTTGGGAATGTAATTTATTTTTTATTTATTGGATTTGTAACATCCCAACTTTCAATGATGCCTTAGAAGTTTTGTGACACCTCTATGAGTCTTAGTGTGCCCTAGGAGACCCTTATATTCCCCTAACCTAATGATGGGTTTGGTGTGACCTCAAACCTACCCTAAGGACTATAAGTTAACAAAATGAACCCTTTGAGCCCCATGTAGGCTATCTTGGCTAGATGATTTCCACCATGCCACTTATGGTTTTTGATAACCAAATTAGGCTTCCATTGCACTAAAGGTCCAAGCTATCCCAAATGGACTCTTGGTAAAACAAGATGAAATAATGGTGTCTACCTCAATTTTATGACTTGGTTGATCAAAACAAGGTGTTAACGTGGTCAATCTATGCTTAAATTAAGTTTTATGTTCACCCAAACCTCTTGAAGTTAACCATGGAATTACCTTGAATAGGGATTAGTCCCATACAATTCCTTGACCTCCCATATTAACTTGATTTCTAGATAAAGTCAACCCTAAGAGTTATAATTGGTCAAACCTAAGGTTTAGCATTGTATATGATCCATATTTTCCCAAATTGACCCAACTAATACTTGGGTTGACTATAAAGTGTACCATGCACTATGTCTCTCTGCCATATGGCCTGCCACATCATTAGGATGTTAATGTATGTTCAAAGATGTCTAACTGAGCCCCTCTACCCTTGATCAACCT
Source organism: Platanthera zijinensis (assembly GCA_039513925.1). Classification (NCBI taxonomy): domain Eukaryota; kingdom Viridiplantae; phylum Streptophyta; class Magnoliopsida; order Asparagales; family Orchidaceae; genus Platanthera; species Platanthera zijinensis. The sequence goes on from CM077087.1 coordinate 151,498,538, forward strand.
TTTATATTCATGTAATTAAGGCTCTGTTTTACACGGTGGTGGCAGTCATGAATATGAGGGTTAAATTGTCATTCGTTAACGCCCACCTAAGGAAATTCATCCACTTTTATGTTCAAACTGATGATGATTGTTAGGTGATCCTTAATGAATGACAGTTTAACCCATGCATTTACGACCGCCACCATCATGCCAAACAGAGCCTAAATTATGAGAATAGGTGGATCTTAGGAAGGGAAGATGAGTTATTTCTCTTCATTTTGAGGTGGTAAGGGAAAAATTGGCTTCTAAGGAATACAAATCGGCAGTGGAGGTGGCTACCCCAAGGATCCTAAGAGAAGAAATTTCCCTAGTTTATATATTTCCCTAATAATGCCTTAAATCCCTTCCTCTCCTCTCTACTAACCAAAAAAATGTTTAGAGCCACTAGAGACTATTGTAAATGACTTAGACTAAAGCAAAGTAGTGCACAACATCCATTAGTATAAAAATAATTGGGAGTCAAAGCAACCGTAAAGGCGACAACCTGGAAAGAGGAACACCAACACTCCGGTAGAAAATCCTGTCGGATAAGTTTCTTCAATTTCTTTCAAAAGCTGCTGAACCCCCAATACAACAATCATTAAATACTCAAACCCTACCTAAGGTGAATTGACCCAAAGACCCCCCCCCCCCACAAAAGAGACAAAACAAACAACAAAAGAAAACATAAATAGGAAAACATAAAGAGTTCAGCAGGTAGGTCCGCCGGGTGCATCATGGGTGCCCCCCAGGTGCATCATCCTCCCCCATTTGAACTGGATTCGACCACAAATCCGTCTCCTACTTGCTAGAAGTAATAAGATCAGGTGGCTCATGCTCAGAATGGTATGGACTCAAATCAGCGATGTTAAAGGTGCTCGACATATTATACTTGCTTGAGAGTTCAATTTTGTATGTGTTATCATTGATGCACTAAGACTTTGAAAGGACCATACGCCCAGGGTTGTAACTTGCATGCAGGCCCCTATGGAAAACTTTTCTTCCGGAGGTGAACCCATACAAAATCGCCTTCCTTGAAGATGACAAGCAATTTGTGCTTGTCCGCGCAATCTTTGTACTTTGCATTTTGCTCCACAATGCGTTGTCATACCTTGCGATGTAACTTTTTTTTATCTCGAGTGTGTTTGCTTCAGCATCCGGGGGAGGGTGATTAGCAACTGGGATGGGTAAGAGGTCCAGCGAAGTGTCCGGGTTTCGACCATAAGCAATTTCAAAAGGACTTTTTCCCATTGTGCGGTCCGACAACTGGTTGAAGGGAAATTTGACATACGCTAGCACCACATCCCATTGTTCTGGATGATCACCGACTAGGCTTCCGAGTAAATTTCTAAGGCTACGATTCACCACCTTAGTTTGTCCATCGGACTGAGGATGGTATGCCGAGCTAAACTATAATTTTGTGCCCATGAGCTTCAAAAAGGATCGCCAAAAGTGACTCATAAATTTCACAACACGATCCGACGTGATGGATTTAGGCACGCAGTATAGTTTCAGCACCTCCTTCATGAACAACTTCGATATTCGGGCTGCGCCAAACGTCTTGTTGCAAGAAATAAAGTGTGTCATCTTGGAGAAGTGATCCACAACTACCAATATCAATTCTTTGTTGCTTTGTGTCAGCGGCAGCCCGAGAACAAAATCAATGTTAAGATCTTCCCAAGGAGCTGTAAGAACCGGTAGGGGAAAAAAGACGGACATTGGTACCCTTTATCTTCTCTGCATGACAAACCCCACATCTCTTAATGTAATGTGTGACATCCAAATCTAGTTGTGGCCAATAAAAATGTTCTCCAATTAATGCCTTGGTCTTGCCTTCTCCAAAGTGCCCGGCGAGGCCTCCCATGTAGTGCTCCTGAATATTAGCTTTGCAAAGGGAACAAAAAGGAATTCATAGGTGATTTTGCATGAAGAGGAAACCATTGACCAACAAAAACTCTTTAAAAGGTCCATCCTGACAATGAGTCCAAGGATGTCTAAAATAGGGATCATCAATATATAATTCGTTGAAAGATTCAAACCCGAGGATTTTGATGTGCATTATGGCCAAGAGGTCGCACTTCCGACTGAGAGCATCGACCACCTTGTTGAGTGCTCCGACAGTATGCTTGATGGAGAATTTAAAGGTTTGTATAAACTCGACCCACTTAGCATACCTCATGCTTAAACGATGTTGCCCATTGATGTACTTCAAGGCCTCGTGCCCTTGTGGTTCGAGAAAAGGACAAAGTCTTTTGCCATAAGGTAGTGGTGCCAATGCTCCAAAGTACGCACATTGGCATAAAATTCCATGTCGTATGTGGAGTACCGACGACGTGTGTCGTTCAATTTTTCACTAAAAAATGTTATCGGGCAAGTTGGTTGGCTGAGAATGCCTCTGATGCATGTACCCAACGTGTCGCAATGCACCTCGAACGTCTCATCAAAATTCAGTAATTTTAGAACAGTAGATTCCATAATTTTGCATTTGAGTAGCTGGAAAGAGGCCTCAGCGACCGGCATACACACCAGTTTCACTCCCTTGATGGAATTAGTGAGGGGCGAGATAATGGTGCTGAAATTTTTGATAAACTGCCGGTAAAAGGATGCCAACCCATGAAAACTACGCACTTCATGAATATCCTATGGTGTCCGCCAATTTTAGAAGGCAATGACCTTCTCGGGATCCATCAGAATGCCTCCACCGGAAATGACATACCCCAGGAAATTGACCTGATCAGTTAGAAAGTGGCATTTTTTGGGTTTATAAATAACCGTTATGTGCGGAGAACCTCAAAAACTTGTTGCAGGTGTTCCATCTGATGCCTCGTGGATGAGTTATACACCAAGATATCGTCAAAGTAAATAACCACAAACTTACCGATGAAGTGATGAAAGATTTGGTTCATCAATCTCATGAAGGTGCTAGGCGCATTGATAGGCCGAACGACATTACCATCCATTCGTATAAACTGTCTTGCGTTTTGAACATTGTCTTCCACTCATCTCTAGGCATACAAGGATTTGATGATAACCACTATGGAGATCTATCTTCAAAAAAACCACTGCATCATGAAACTGATCAATCAAATCATCAAAGCGAGGAATAGGAAAATGATACCTGATCATAATTTTGTTAACTGCTCTACTATCAATTCACATGCGCCATGAGCTATCTTTTTTTTGGGATGAGAAGCGCCAATACTACACATGAGCATAGAATTTCTCGTATAACCCTAAGATAGGGGAGCTACAGCACTTTTCGTTACAACTCGGCGTGTTCCTTGGGACTCGTCCGATAGGCCGCCTTGTTTGGTATAACTGCTCCCAGAATGAGATCAATATGATGTTGGATGTCACGCATGGGCGGTAATCATCTAGGCAAATCTTCAGATAGCACATTGCTAAAATCATGCAAAAGTGGCACGAGTTCAGGTGGTAAAACCCGCTTAATAGTGTTAGCCTCTAACACAACTAATGCAAAAATTTCACTGGACAGTTAAATATCCTCTTTTAACTCACTACTTGTTAGGAACGTAGGACCTGGTTCCTTCCTCCTATCTGTTGGTGCCAACTTGATATGTTTGCCATCTTTGCAGAAAGAATATGTATTCTTAAAGCAATCATGTTGAGTCTATCGATCATATTGCTTTGGGCGGCCGAGAAGAATATGACTTGCATCCATGAAGATGACTTCACAGTAAACCTCATCCACATACATTTGGCTAATTGAAAATTTTATGAGACAGAGTTTGGTCACTTTTACCTCTGATCCCTTGCTGAGCCATGATAATTTATAGTCCAGAGTGTGGTTTTCAGTTGGCAAACCCAATTTGTCCCCCATGGTCATGGACACCACATTTTCACAACTACCGCCATCAATGATGAGGGTGAAAACTTTGTCGCCACTTGTGCACTTGGTGCAAAAAATATTATGCTTTAGCTACACGACATCATTGAGTGCAGCAATATTGAGAAGACGTAGAATCACTTGGGACTCTCTGGAATCAACATAGAGGATATCTTTCCATTCTATGCAATGCTCGACCACTTGCTCGCCAGATTCATCAAAGATAGTCGCACTCTCCACAAAGGATACATATTGTTTATTTGGGCATTCCGCCGTGAAGTGCCCCAATCCTTGACAATAAAAACACCATTTGGTTGTTGAGCCTTTGCCACTACTCGACATTTCCACGGCTTTACGGCCCTCCTGTGTCGGTGTCTTGTCTCACGTTCCTTTCCCAGTTAGAGAAGTGGAGTCGTCCTGATTGCTGCTAGAATTTCCCCGAAAGTCCTTCCCTTACCAATGATTTGTGGATTTTGTGGTGCTTCTCTTTCTCTCCAACTGCTTCTCCTTTAAGGGATAGGCAAAAAACTTCCTCATAGGCCAAATATTGTTGTAGATAAACAAAATCGGAGATTTTCGGTCGCCGTCCCGCTAAAAATTTGGCGATAATTTGTTCTTCTTCCTCCGCAATGTTGCACTGCATGCATAGTCGGTCAAACTCAACAATGAATTTTTTTCACTGAGAGAGAGTGTTGCTTTGTAGACTGGTATTCGATGAATGCCTCCTAGTGGTAGTGGGTAGGGAGGAATGTTTTTGTAACAATTTCTTCATCTTGTCCCAACGATCCAGTGGTTCTTCCCTTCTTGAACCTGATGTTTCTTCGCATGCTCCAACCAAATTGAAACATGCTTTCGTAGACGAATCACCACAAGTTTTACCTTTTGATCTTCCATGAGTTCCTTGATGTCAAACACCCTCTCCACAGTGAGAAACCAATCGATGAACTCATCTGGATGGGTTGTATTATTGAAGTATGGAATTTCGACCTTCATACCCAGGTGTCGGACCGACATTACCTCCCCTCGTTGCGCTCTCTGGCCTCTGCCCCGATGGTGAGCTCAAATAGGTTGACGTCTTCCTCCTCCACTGATGATTGGCCGGTGTCCAAGCCCTCCCTCGGCGTCAGGTACAACCCGACATGGGCTAGGCACCGTTCTAGGTCTTCAATCCGGCGTTACTTGATGTCCAGTTCAACATCCCGCAAATCCCTCTAGCGTGGTGCCTCTTCCTCCTTAAGACTGTTCACTCAACCCTTACTACAGCCCCATCGTCTATGACCACCACGTACATAGTCAGCCATGGAGGCTCTGATAATAACTAGTGCACAGCTTCCGATAATATCAAAATAATCGGGAGTCGGAGCAACCGTAAAGGTGACAACTTGGAAGAAGGAACACTAGCACTCTGGTATAAAATCCCGCCAGATAAGTTTTTTAATTCCTTTCAAATGTTGCTGAACCCCCAATACAACAAACATTAAATACTCGAACTCTACCTAAGGTGAATTGACCCAAACACCTCACACAAAAGATATAAAACAAACAACAAAAGAAAACATAAACTGGAAAACATAAAGAGACTAGCAGGTAGGTCCACCGAGTGCATCATGGGTGCTCGTTGGGTACATCACAAAGCCTCTTCTCGACCACTATGTCTGGCCATGCCTTGCCATATAAGATCTGAAAGGATTAATCATTCTATGTCAAGTTTCCAAACTTTCTTACTTTGTTAGATCTATTTGGTTTATAAAAGCATGCTCTAGTAACTAGTTATGGATTCCCAACAACCACTCAAGAGCCTCAAACCATCAACGATTGAATTCATTGATTCATATCCTTTTAGGCTCACTGAATGGGGATATTATGACCAGAAGGGTCTCATGACCTTTAAAAATATTCCTTGATGTAGTGCCACCATGTTGATGTTGTGATCATTCTAGCAATATATCCTCTTTGTTTTACGGTTATAGTGTTTACCGCAATCACAAATAGTGAGACATCTTAACCCAAATTTTGTTGACAAGTCAGAGCATATGAATCTGGTAGACGCAGAATTTAGAAAATGACAAAAGATCTAGAAAATTCTTATGCTAAGTTGTAAGGTAACTAGAGAATGGTCGATGTTGGAGAATCTCCATGCCATATGCCAAAACCAATTGATATAGAATTGTTGTAGAATGAGAAGGGCAGGAAAAGAGATCAGAGTATATGGTTTAGATGATAGATTCCTTAGAACACTTCAAGTTGATAGTTGTAAGATTATTATATTCTACATTGATAGTGTCATCATGATGAATGATAAACAAAAATTCATTAGAGAGATTAATTGTCAACCTAGTATAAATAAGAGCATCATTGTAATCCCAATTGGCATAAGTAGGAGAGGTAAGGTCGGGCAGGTCACTTGTTAGATGATGATGTTTACATTGCAAACGTAAGAGAAATATAATAGTGAGACTCTAATTAGGATAGTGTGGCCCCATTAGTATAGATGTTGTGCAAAGCTTGCCAAAAGAAGTGGACATGATAGGAGCAACAATAATGGGAGGAGGACATGTGGAGGGGGAGGGGCGGTAAAGGCCATAATGAAGATGTGCTATTAGAACTACTGCAGTTATAGAATTAGAGCCCGCGCCAGCTTTAATAGGCTGAAGGATACATGCAGTCATGAACAAGAGTTCACTTAAGTAAAATAGAGCACGAGTTTGCGCATGAGATGGACTATGAACACCGTACAAGGAATGTTTAGGGTGGGTGGTTACAAAAACAAAACCCATCTTCTCTAAGAGGCTAAAAGAGTGGACAGCTAAGAAAACAATATCTATAATATTGGAGGAAACCACCAACGTCCCAATAGCAAGTTCAACACAACTTAGGGAAGGAAACCTCAATGGAGTAGTATAGATAGAGGGAGTTGATCTTTTACTTTTAGTTGTCAACAAGACCGTGCCAATATGGTACCATGTGATAAGTTAAAAATAACAAAAATCTTATAACCAAAAATCATGAATCATACATAAGATTACCCTTTATTATATAGTACAGAGGAGGTGAGAGAATATTCAATTGGTGATGTTTGAGAAATGGAAAACTTCTTTACTCTTTGACGAATAGTTTGAGTATATTGTAGTTGTCATAGTAGACTCCCAAAATATTTCACAAATCTTGTTTGATGACCTTATGGGTTCACTTCATGTGCATGAGTATATTGGCTGAATCAAACTGAAGGGCCGAGTAATTTGGAGCATGCTTTTCAAATCCAATTATCCCATAGTAAAAGTCAAGGAATACATGGGTTCATGTGTGTATGAGGAATTTGAGGATCTTACAGAGGTAAAAATCAAGGTGGTAGAGGTGGAATAAGTCTAGGAAGAATGACTTATGGAGGAAGTAAAAATACTTGAGAAGAAGATGAATCATCAATGCTTTGAGGGTACAGATAAGTTTCAAGGGGAAGAGTACGTAAACAATTTCAGCAAAGAAGCAAAGCTCAAATCATATTTTATAATTATAATTGATTTAAGCACATGAGGTATGAATGCAAATTGTTGAAAAAGACGTAAGAGAATAAGATTCCCTTTATCGGTCTGAATTGAGGGATTTAGTCTATCCCCCCTTACTACTCAGATAAAAAATTCAAAAGAAAAAAAATGATATATGTTAAAAAAAAGCTTCTTTTTATATATCACTCACGAAGTGTAATTACAAAAATTTATCAAAGTGTTGTATTTACACTTTTTGCAACATTTTCTAATTGCAATGCTAAAAATTAATATTCTAAAAAATGCAATAGGTCCACCAATGAACTATTGCCTATACTAAGGGTATATGTAATTGTTTTTGTATACTGTCCCTGAAGGTATGAAAAACGGTTGTCTTTGAGAATAGGTGACACGAGTATAAACAACATCCTATAGCAATAATTATTTATTTTATGGCAATAGTTTGCAGTTTTATGCAATAATTATATAGTACTATTTAAGGTCAAAAAATTTGTAGTGTTGCCATCTAATTGAAGGAAAAACTAAAAATCATGATGTTTGGTATCAAGATACTAGAGCTAGTAACCAAATGTGTGGAAAGTAGAGATGTGTTTCACTAAACTCAAGATAATTCATGGTTAAGATAGATTTGGCGACTCCTCAAAGATTCTTGTGATATGTAAAGGGATAATCTCATTAATATCTATCATATTACTACATTGAAGAGCAACATTCTAAGTCTCGATCAATTATTGGTGAAATATTATGAAATACATCTCAATAATGGATCTCTTGTCAAAAAAATCAACATGGAAGCTTGATTGTGAAAGTATGCATGCAAAAAATTTATTTACTTTGAAATGGGAAAATAGATGATTTTGTGTCTAAATACAACACAAAAAGTTGAAGCATGGTAACAAAATTTGTGATTAGGATGCCTGGGCTTCCGCGGTCTTAAGTTAATCTCACAAGCCGAAATGTTGTGTAGTAATTCCAATGATTGTTAAATCAGAAAAGTTATGAGAATCTTGTATCAAGGGGAAAGAACATCAACAAAGTTTTGAAGTTGGAAGATCAAGAAGTGCTAGAAGACCATTTTTGCTTGTGCATTCTGAAATTATGAAGCCATTTGATGCAACTTTAGTTGGTGAAAACAAGTATTATATCACATTCATTGATGACTTTAGTCAAGACTATTAGGTTTATTTCTTGAAGGCAAATCTAAAGCTCTTGAAAATTTTATGAAGTTCAAGGTGACGACAACCATTATTTGAATTTTTCGAGAATAAATTTGGAAGGAGAAGATACTTTGAGAGTATTTAATGATCTCTATAGAGTTCATATGATAATTCAACATGTTATATTGGCATATTTACCAGAACAAAAAGAATTATGGAAAGAAAGAATTGAATGATTTTGAATATGACAATAAGTATGACTAAAGTTAAACATTTACCTAAAACCTACTGGATTGAAATAATTATACGTGTAGTGTATTTTTTAGAATCGATGTCCAACAAAGGGTATTAAATTTATGATGGCATATGAAGCATGGAGTGGAATGAAGTCTAGTGTAAGACATCTACACATGCTTAAATGTATTTCATACACACATGCATCGAAGAAAACAAGGAAGAAGTTTGACAATAAAGGTGAGACATGTAACTTTACTGGCTATGCTCCTTAAAGCAAAGAATACAAATTATACAATATAGTTACAAAGAAGGTGATTATCTCGGCATGATGTTGAATTTGATAAAGATAGTTCCCAGATATATGCAAATGAAGAAAGAAAAGTATATGTTTTTTTAATGAAGATGAGCATGTGTACATACAATAGCAAAATCAAACTCCACCATAGTGCCCTCTTTAAGGGACATCATCTTATCATCAGCGATAGCTAGTAGTATCATAAGTGAAGAAGAGCCACCTCTGAATATGATGTGGTAGATGATATTAATTAGTTGACATGTCTTATTCAAGCTAAATATTCTCATTATTGCTTATTAGCAGAATGTGATGTATGAAGAGGCGGCTCAAGAAGAGTACCAAAGAAAAGTGATGAATGAGGAAATTGATCCAATAAGGATAGATGACACATGCGATATCGTTCAACTTCTATAAGCACACAAACCCATCAGAGTAAAATGGGTTTATAGTGCCAAGACTAGTAAAGAAGGACAAGTGGAAAAGTATTAAGTAAGGCTTGTTGTGAAAGAGCTTACATAGATTCAAGGAATGAACAATACATAAGTATTTGCTCATATGAAACGAATTGATATTGTAATACTTCTTATTGCTTGTACATCAAAACATCAACACATGATTTACCAAATTGTTGTTAAATCAACATTCTTAAACAGTTTTTTATGAATAATAAGTCTATATCAAACAACCGCGTGGATATATTCAAATAGGCTAAATATGATAATATTTATCTTCTGAAGAAAGCATTACAAGGCTTGAAGCAATCTCCAAAAGCATTGAATATGAGAATTAATTAATATTTTATGAAGAATGAGTATATTAAGATCCTGTATGAGCATGCTTTATATATGAAGAAAGAGGTGAATGGTGATCTCCTAATTATTTATTTATTTGTAGATGACATGATATTCACAGGTAATAATACGAGTATGTTTGATGTTTTTAAAAGGAATATGACATGGAAATTTTAAATGATACATATCAGTGAGATGTCACATTTCTTGGGAATTGAAATTCAACAAAGAGAAGATGGTATTTTTATTTATAAGAACAAGAATGTATAGCAAATTATGAGTCAACTAAAATGAGAGAATGTAAAGTCATTTTAACACTAGTGGATCCAAGTGTGAAATACAGGATATGTCTGATCAAGAAGCTGTAAAACCCAATTAATTCAAAATTTTAGTTGGAAGTCACACATATTTCAAGTTTAGACGACCAAATAACAAGTATGTAAGTTATTTAGTCATCATGTATCTAATGAGTTTATATAAATGGTATAATAGATAATGGTTTATATACTCCTAACAATATAAAGTTAGTCGGCTATTTACATATTGACTTTGGAGGTGATATTAATGATCGAAAGAGCACTTCCAACTGTGCAGTTAATATCAAGTCAGTGACATTCTCTTGGAGCTTAAAGAAGCAGTCGACGATAGCACTCTCAACTTACGAAGTAGAATACATTGCATCAGCAACTTGTACTTGTCAAGCAATACGATTGTAAAATTATTTGATCAAATTACATATCCACAAAAAGACCAGATTACTATATATATTGATTACAAATGGCCTTTTCAACTTACAAAAATTATAGTGGCATACAGTTACAGCAATCATAACGATACGAAGTAACATTTTACTCGTGATCAAGTACAAAACAGTTGTGTTTGTCCTTATTAAAAATTCCCTTTTTAAGATTTTTTTTATTCCCTATTAAACTTACATCGCTTAAAAGTTCAACGACATTTTGCAGATCCTTGAAGATATCTCGAGAGCTAAACAATTCCTTCATTTATTTTTGCATCTTTTTGCGTTTCTCCATTATAAGATAAGGTAATATAGTTCATGCCGCTTTTCATCACCTTCAAACTTAGCTTTGATACCACTTTGTTAGAAATTTATTTATGATGTGAGATAGAATGTCTAGAAGAAGGAAGCAAGGGACAACTTATTAAAGTGTAAATTTCACTTTTTTGATCTTTAATCTCTCTTACAAAAATTTGGCTGCAAGGGATGTCTTCCATCAAACATTCATTTTTACTCGAAATATAAAAATACTCTCTAGATTTCCTGAAAACAATATACCTACAAAAAATTTAAAAGCTACTTGTAAAATACATAGAGGTAAATATATCCAATTATCCCTATACTTTTCAACATTCCTATGATTCTAGACAAGCCATGAGAATGTTAAGCAATATCGAACAAGAATTAACAAATTTTAGACACATCTTTATACATCAACAAAATGTCTAAATAAACTTTTTCATTTAGCAAGTGATGTTTAATTGTGAAAGCAGTAAGAATTATTTTTCACACAAGATATGATATAAATAAGTTTTTAAGTGATTGAAACTGATGATTACAAATTTGTTAGCATACTAATCTAATTCTACACCTATTATTAAATGTTGATAAATTAAATACAATTGATTCAATCCCTTTGTAAAAGCATTTGCGAAACTAAAAGAATTATGTAAAATATAATAAAGAAATAAATTTTTATTTCAAGTTAAAGTTTTAAGTTGATAAATGGAAGAGTTAATGATTAGATGCTTAATAGTGTTTGTTGCGGGTCACCCGGTCTTTTCCCCGGTCCGGAGAATCGGACCGCCTTAGCTCGGAGTCGAGTCGGGCGGAGAATCAGTTAAAGAAAACCACAGCAATGGACAAGAGACGTTTTCGACGTGAAAAACTCGGAAAGGGTGAAAAACCACGTGATTGGAACTCTGCCGAGCCGAAATCCACTAGCTCCTTGGAGTGTTACAGAAATTGGTTTGATCTCGGAGGGCGACAGACCTCTACTCCGTTACAAATACAGAAAAAAGGAAAAATGGTCAAGTCCTCAGAGCCTCGATGGAAGTGCTCTGGCCTTGAGATGACGTCGAGCTCACAGAACCATAGGGGGAGCGTTCCGGCTAGAAAAATCATCTACGTCCATGGGGATTCTGAAGGTTGCACTCTCGTTGATGCGAAGCCTAGATGGGAGCGCCCTCGAGGAGGCGGTTGACGTTACTTGAGGCGTGAGGAATCAGTAGCGCGAGGAGAAGAGCAGAGCGAATTCCTTAACGGAGAATCGACCTAAGTCCATAATCTCGCTGGAAAACCTCGGAGCTATCGATTGCCTCTAGAGATACTTGGCTTGAAATGAAGGACTGGAGGCCTATTTATTGTTTTCTGAAGGGGCACGTCGGTAATTGCACCGGGGAGTGATTTGTGCTGGCGAATGGCGTTGCTTCATTTTGATCACGCAGATCACCAAAATTAACTAAATGACAGAAGTCACCCCTTCCACTCGGGTAGTTCAGGTGGCCCGGGCAGGATGCCCGAAGGCGGCGACGGCGGACGGATGCCGCCGGCAGCGAAGGGGCGGTTGGGGCTTGTCGGCGGCGGCGAGCGTAGCTGGCGGTCCGCGGCCCGCCGGTAGCGCGTTGGCGCGACACCTACCGAGCCCGCGCCTGTGTGAGACTTCGGCCTGGTGGCCACGTGGGAGCGCGACCTGGCGGCCACGTGGGCTGGCTGCGCACGGCCGCGCGGGTGGTGGCCGCGCAGGCCGGCCGCAAGCCGCCCTGCATGCTGCGAGCGCGCAGGCCGCACGCGTGTTTCTATTATGGGGCTCGCTTAGGCACGGGACCGACGCGCCTTCCCAGTCTTCTTGTGTGCTTGCAATTCTCAGTGTGCCGCTGGTTTGGTTGGACTCTTTTGTACTTGGGTCGTATCGGCTCGGAAATTTCATGGGGACCCTATCAAATGCCCCCAACTTTTCGCGAGTCATGATCTGCGAAGCGAAGAGCGCGTAGATTTTTAGCGTCTCCCAGAATGTTTCAGTCGTTAGAATATCACCTGCCATATTTTGCAGGATTCAGCTCAAAGATTGAAGCTTATTTGCTGCCAATTTTGAAACAGAAAATTTTTGCAAAATATTTTCGCCTATTTGGATGCCTTCCATTATGGTTCCTCTCTTGAGGCCTATAAAATAGAGAGTGTCATTTTATTCTTATCTTACTCCGTCGTAGAGATTTCTATGCATGCAGAGTTTTGTTCTAGAGTTAGTGGATTTCTGCGGTCACCATGCCTCCCTCAAAGAAGGTCAGTACCCTTTTATTATATTTTTTGTTGCTCAGGAATGAGGAGCGAGGCGAGCAGAAGAAACTGCTAATGGTAGCGCCTCCTAAATGGTTGCTAGCGCGGGGATGACAAAAGCAGTGGCGAGTGTAGAGGGCGACAGGCGCAGAGGAGCGTATGGAGGCTGTCTAGACGCAAGGCCTGCCGCACGCAAGGGGTGCCCTCGTGCGATCACGTGCACGTGCGGATATCCGTGCGCAAATGCACACACGTGCGAACGGGGCCGGCCCACGTGCTCGGCCGAGGGAGTCCGCGTGTGCGTGCTGCCAGGGCTGGCCGCGCGGGGGTTGCCCGTGTGTGAGCACGCAAGCGCGCAATCAGCCGCGGGGTTGCTCGCGCGTGCGGGCTGGCGCGCGCTCGTTTACCATTCCACTAGTCCGTTCACTCCGGGATCACTTCTGCGTCGTTCTCCCGACACGCTGGTTTTTCTTTTCCTTTTCTTGCTTTGGTGTTGATGTCTGTTCTTTCCTGCAGTTGGCAAAGGGTGGTGTTCCGCAGCAGTGGATGCATCTCCCCTCGACTTTAAACCTTGCTTGCATGGGCAGTTGGAGGAAATGCTTTGGTATTTAGGAGGATGTGGAGATCATAATCCCTTCCCCACTGGAGTGCGTTCAGCACCCTCTTATGGTCTACTTCGCGATTATAGAGGGTTGTTTGTAGGAGGGCTTCCGAATCCCTCCTGCTGAGGAGGAAATCAATGTTCTTTAGTTTTGCGATGTTCTTATAATGCAGTTCTCTCCCGCGGGACAAACGAAGATCATGGGGATACTATGCTTTTTTTGGCAGCATAGATCTTGGATGTAGGTCCTCTTCTTTCGCGAGTGGTGCAAAATCTGACTTGTCTCGGGCGACCGAGTCGATGTACGGAGCAATAAGAGATGGTTGTCGTTCGAGGACAAGACCGACCTTATTCATGGTGGGATGTTATATGGGCTCGTCAAGAACCAATAGGAGCTGCTCAAGACCTGGAATGATCCTCCTGACCGTTGCCCCCACTTAAAGGGAAAAGAACATGACTTTACTCTGTTGCTGGGCTTCGAGGATCCGCATGATCTTGGTCTTGTTCTTTTCAAGATCAGTACGTTTGTCGTTAAGTAGCGGCTAGTTCTAGTGGGCCTTTCGACGGATATAGAGTAGATCTGTACCGCACCCCTGGGGCGAAGTAAGAAGATGAATCTAGACTTTTCATAGCATCTGGAAGAACGTGGATCGCCCTAAGTTTCTCCCAAGGTTGTTATTGATGTCCCTGATGATTGTCTGGATGGCCTGATGGCTGATTTTCTGCCCATGGAGACTGAGGATGCATCAGAGGTTCCTACAATCGTGTCGGCCTATCGCACTATCCCAGATCCGTCATTCGAGGCGGGGAGTGGAAGGGTCGAGAGTGTTCTTCTTACCAAGCACTTCTTCGAAAGGTATGCTGGTCTGCCGCCAGTGTTTTTTCTCTTTTGCCATGTGTTGTGCATGAGAATAATTTGTCTTCTGTATTTGTTATTTGATGAGGCTCGCAACATTGTGCTCTCGTGGAATGACACCTACTTGTCCATGAAGGACAATTTTCTTTCCATGCAAGGAAGTTGGTGGCGCCGAGGAGCCACTGGCGGAGTCCTGGAGGTAGAAGGAGGTTACTTCTTGGCTGGTCAGTGCTGAGTCCTAGTTGTCCCTTTCTCAGTTTGAGGCGGAGTCTCTTCGGGTAAAGTTGAGCGCCGCCAACTCTGAGATCGGGTCTCTTTGCAGGAGGTTGGCCTCTACTGGGGTGACTCTTGAGGAGGCAGTCTGTCATGCCGATGCGGTCGATGCTAAGATATATCAGTAGGAGGCGGATATCGAGCAGCTGAAAAGAGAGAACGCTCGACTGATTTCTGAGCGAGATGATGTCGAGGCCGTCCGTGTGGCTGTGGTGGTCGAGTACAGGTCTTCTCATGACTTCGATGTGGAGAGGTCTCACATTACGGAGGATGTGTGTTCCGAGATGATGGATACAGAGGTTGATTCGCTGCTAGAGGATGAGTGTGAAGCTACGTACTCCTTGGTATTTGGTAAAGGTTTACGAGCGGCTCAGAGGCTTCTTGAGCGAGATACACTAGGCGTAGAGGATGCCTCAGACGACGACGTTGACGCTACTGCAGAGGGATGATCCTCAGGACTTCTTCCTGAGTTTGTTTTCATTTGTCCATTTTTGCATTATGGGCGCGCTCTCACGTCGTTGCATATTTTTTTTCTTTTGATAATGATGTTGTCCCTGGGGTACTTATTTTTTGATAAGAGACCCTTTTTGTTTTTGGATGTGTTTTCATTAGTTGTGTTTTTTGGCGCACGTATTATTTTATATTGAAGAGTTGTGCTTTGCTTGAGCGTTGCTCGCTTGCTCGCAATTTGAGCAGCGATGATTGAAGACCTTTGTTTTTGATTGTTGGGAGAACTAGGATTCGTCCAAGCATAAGTGGCAAGAGCTCTTGCTCATTTGGTCTTAGGAGAACTGGGGTTCACCCAGGTGAAGGTGGAGAAGTGCCTTTATCCATTCATATTTTAGGACAACTGAGGTTCATCCAAGAGGAGATGGGGAAGAACCTTTGTTCGCTCATGCCCTAGGAGGATCATGGTTCATCTGAGTGGAGGTAGAGAAGAGCCTTTGTTCGTTTGCGCCTCAGGAGAACCGGTGTTCTTCAAAGTAAAGATTCAGATGAACCTCCGTTCATCTTGCCTGGGAGGACCGGGGTCCGTCCAGGTAGAGGTGGCGTAGAACCTTTGTTTATTTGCGCCTTTGGAGAACCGGGGTTCGTCTAAGTGAAGGTACAGATGAACATTTGTTTGTCATGCCTGGGAGAAACGAGGTTCGTCCGGGTGGAGGTGGTGAAGAGCCTTTGTACATTCGCCTCGGGAGAACCGAGATTTGTCCAAGTGAAGGTGTTGATGAAACTTGTTTCATCTTGCCTAGGAGGACCGAGGTCCGTCCAGCTGGAGGTGGCGAAAAACCTTTGTTTGTTCGCACCTTGAGAGAACCGGGGTTCGTCCAAGTGAAGGTGCAGATGAACCTTTTTCTATCTAGATTTGGAGGTGTAGACAGACCTTTGTCGGCTTCTCTTGGGAGGATCGGGTTTTGTCTGAGAGGTGCAGAAAGATTTTTCCAATCTTGACTGAGGTGCAGAAAGACATTTGCTAGTCTCTCCTGGGAGGTGTAGAAAGGTTTTCGCCAGTCTTGCCTGGGAGGTGCAGAAAGGCTATCGCCAGTCTCGCCTTGTGATAACCTGTCTACAGTAGAAAGGAAAGAATAGATGTTGCATTGCTAAAAAGAAGATAAATGTTTTGGCGAGTTTATTCCCACGTATTATTGAAATAGAAGAACTGCGAAGGATGTCGGGCGGAATATTTGTTCAGATCTTCACGACATAAGTTCCCTTTATGAGGCATCTTGTGGGCTAAGTTCTAGTGCGATGCCTTGAGCTAGTGCGTCGGCGAGAAGTACTCTTAGCATTGGTTCACTAAGGATGGCATCGCATGTTGAGACGGCCTGGACGATGATAAACTGGACATCATAAGTAGCTAGTATTGGAGGGAATCCCAGAGTTACTGGGAGGATAACACTTCCAACGATCGGGATCGTCGAGTATCCTATGATGTACACTCCCCCTGAACTGAGGTGGACGTCCCTCCCGAGAATACCGAGCTGGAGATGAGTCGACAAGAATAACATGTTGGCGGATACATCATCGTCAATCATTATCCTAGATACTTCGACCGATGAGCTTCCTAGAGTTTCCCGGATTTGCTGAAGAGCAGGTCCCAAGGGTATGGGGGCCGCGAGTTGAACCGGCTTTGGCTGCTTCCTGTGCGGTGTCCCTTCATGGTGTTGCCCCTTTGCAGGCTTTTTCAGGATTGGTGTCACGACCCGAGCATTCCCATGAAATTCCTCGATGAGTCCATGTCATGCAAACCGTTTGACTTCATCCTTTAGGCGTATGCACTCCCCGGTATCGTGACAGTTTCCTTTGTGCATGTCGCAGTACTTGGACCGATCGCCCCTCTCCCGAGGGAGCGTCTTAGGCCTCCGGAGCTGTGCATGGTTACTGAGAGCATATAGGACCTCTGTAAGAGAAGCACTGAACTTAATGGAGGATTGTTGTCCCCTGGCTTGCGAGGTTTCATCGGAGAGCTCCACGCGCCTCCCAAGGGGTTGGCTTCTGGCGTAAGGTGCTTCCAAAATTTCTGTGCGACACGGGCCACCCCACTGAGCGACTGGTATCCTTAGGGAAATGATGTCTGGTCGCGCTCAAATGGGTGTGACCCGGGGTGTGGGATGCTCCCATACCTTTCATTAATTGAATGCTTACGCATGGCAGTACTCCATCTGGCACAAGCGCTCTTCCACTAATGACGCTAGTGCGGCAATTTGTCGATTGATCGCTAGACTCCTTGGGAGCCATCTTGATGGTAGCGTGCACACTTTCTTTTGTCATTACTGTGAGCTGGGGGAATACTGTAATTTTTCAAAGCTTCTGGGAACACTTTTTCACATATGGCGCCAAACTATTGCAGATCACCCGACCTTTTCCTCGGTCCGGAGAATCGGATCGCCTTAGCTCAGAGACGAGCTGAGCGTGCAATCAGTTAAATAAAACCGCAAAAATGGACAAGAGATGTTTTCGACGTGGAAAACCTAGAAATGGTGAAAAACCACATAGATTGAACTGTGCTGAGCAAAAATCCAATAGTTCCTTAGAGTGTTACAAAAATTGATTTGATCTCGAAGGGCGACGGACCGCTACTCCATTACAATTACAAAAATAGGAAAATTGACTAAGTTTTCGGAGCCTTGATGGAAGTGCTCTGGGCTTGAGATGACGTCAAGCTAACGGAACCTTGGTGGGAGCATTCCGGTTGGAAAATCTTCAAAGTCCACGGGGCTTCAGGTGGCTGCGCTCTCGTTGAAGCGGAACCTATATGGGAGCACTCTCGCGGAGGCGGTAGACGTTACTTGAGGCGTGAGGAATTCGTAGCGCGAGGAGAAGAACTGAGGGAATTCCCGAGCGTAGAATCGGCCTAAGTCCACGATCTCGCTGAAAAACCTCGAAGCTCTCACTTGCCTCTGGAGTTGTTTGGCTTGAAATGAAGGCCTGGGGGCCTATTTATAATTTTCTGAAGGGGCGCGTCGGTAATTGCACTGAGGAATGATTTGTGCTGGCGGATGACGTCACTTCGTTTTGATCACGCGGATCACCAAAATTAACTAAATGACGGAAGTGCCCCCCTTCCTCCCGGGTAGTTCGGAAGGCTCGGGTAGGGTGCACGGAGGCGGCGGCTGGAGGCGGCCGACAGCGAAGGGGGCGGTCGGGGCTCGCCTGCTGCCGCGAGGGCGGCAGGCGGTGCGCGGCCTGCCTGCAACGCGCGGGTTGGCTGCGCACGACCGCGTGCGGGGCGGCTGCGCAGGCTGGCCGCGCGCGCCGGCCGCACACGCGCGTGTTGCCTGTGCGGGGCTTGGTCATGCGCACTTAGGTGCAGGCCCAGCGCGCCTACCCGGTCTTCTTGGATGCTTGCAGTTCTCGTCGTGCCGTTGATTTGGTTGAGCTCTTTTGTACTTGAGTCGGCTCAGCTCAGAAATTTATTGGGGACTCTATTTAATGATTACATCATAATCTAAAATATTTTAATTATCGGTTTTATTTAGATTTAGAGATTTGGTCAGATTTTTGAGTGGAGATTGTAATTGTAACGACTAAAAGAACATTAGAGGCCATGATATTTAGGTGGATATTCATAACATCCCTACATCTTTGTTAAAAAACAATTGACTTGCTATTTTCATTATTTCATATGCGGAGTATGTAAAATGAATTGTTGTATTAATATCTTATGAATTCCACACAAAATGGATAGGAACCTCATTAAAGAAATAAAGTGCCGCCCTTTATAAGAATCTTAATTAAATATAACGGCAAATGGACAATGGCTTTGACAGCAAACACATACTAGTAAACCATGAAAGTAATGTTGGCTTCTTTGTTTGGCCGGGTCAACATTTATTTTATATTTATGTTTAATATGGCGGAAGAGAGAGGGTGGTTTGTTTTGTATTTATTGAGGAGAGAGAGATGGTGGACACGTGGCGTGTTATTATTGGCATGTATTGCCTATATATAGGCATGTATGCTTTGTTTTGAAAAGTTGGCTGAAAATAGTGAAAGGTTTTTCTTCCTTATTAACTCCCGCAGGAGAAAGAGAGAGAGAGGGTAGCGAGAGAGAGAAATAATAGAGAGTGAGTAGCGAGAGAGAGAGAGAGAGAAGGAGAGGCGGCTGGAATAGAGTTAAAGTTGTTTTATTTTTCGCCACTATTGTCTCTCGCACAGGCGACTCGCCGGAGCAAGCTTGCGCTCGCGCCAACAACCAACTGGAGTTCTCGTAGGTGTTGTTTTGCTCGCTGGCAACTCGCTGGAGTTGGTCTCGCCGGAGGTCTTCCCAGATCAGCTCTCGCCGGAGAACTTTGAGGCGAGAGAAGGTAGAGCTTGGGTAGTACTCGCCAGAATAGTCTAGCTGAACTTGCTGTTCTCGCCCAAGTGGCTCTCGCCGGAGTGGATTTTTGAAGTGTCTCGTGTAGTCACGTTTCCAACAAGTGGTATCAGAGAGAGGTTACAAACCTTTGTCGTGACTCGAAAGGTTTGAAGTAGAGAAGAGATAGAGTTTGGAGGTGCCATGCCGGGGCAAGTCCCCAAGTTGACGAAGACGAATTATGGAAACTGGAGTATTCAAGTGAAGGTGCTACTCGTTTCAAAAGAACTATGGGAGATAGTTGAGGACGGGTATGAAGAGCTTACTGCCGAAGCAGAAGCGGTGTTGACCAACACGCAGAAGACGACGTTGAGGGAAGCAAGAAAGAAAGATAAGAAGTCGTTGTTCACGTTATACCAAGGAGTGAATGAAGCCACCTTAGAGAAGATCTCGGAGGCTGTGAGCTCAAAAAAAGCACGGGAAGTGTTGCAAAGCTCCATGCAAGGAGTAGACAAGGCGAAGAAAGTGAAGCTTCAGTCTCTCCAGGGTGAATATGAAATGTTGAGAATGCATGCCACGGAGAAGGTCAGAGACTTTGTGACCCATCTGCGGACGCTCATAAACGAGATGAAGAGAAACGGAGAGACGATAAATGATGTGAGTATCATGGAGAAGCTGTTGAGATCGATGTCGCGGAAGTTCCGTCATGTGGTGGTGCCGATCGAAGAGTCGAAAGACCTCACCTTGATGACTGTTGACTAGCTTGTAGGCTCATTGCAAGCTCATGAGTACAGGATGATGCAGGATGATGAAGAAGCGAGTGGCTTGGGGAAAGCACTTCAGAACCAGCTGAACTTCGGAGAGAGCTCCGGAAGAGGAGGCGGCCAGCGTGGCCGAGGTCAACAAGGCAGAGGAAGAGGAAGAAGTGGAGGAAGAGATCAGGGAAAAAACCAATACCACCAGAGAGAGGCGGAGCAACCTCAAGGAGGAAGGTGGCAAGATGGAAGAGGAAGAGGAAGAGGCCAAGGAAGAGGCCGAGGAGGAAGAGCCCAAGTTTAGTGTTACAACTACAACAAGTTTGGGCACATGAGTCATGACTGTGTGGCTCCGAGGAAGACAGAAGAAGCCAACCATTATACGGAGGCTAGGAACAAGGGGAACGATGCTAGGGGTGGAGACCCAATGATGTTTCTAACCTACCGAGGTGCAGAAGAAGGAAGAAACGAAGTATGGTACCTGGACACAGGGGCGAGCAACCACATGTGTGGAGATAAGGAGATGTTCTCTAACCTTGAACCCAATGGGGGTGAAGTTAGCTTCGGGGATGCTTCAAAGATTTTCTTGGAAGGAAAGGTCCTGGTGGTAGTGAAACTGAATGGGGAGAGAGTACACTTGAATGATGTGTACTACGTGCCAGGGTTGAAGACCAACATCTTAAGCATTGGGCAGTTAGTGGAGAGAGGCTACTACGTGCAGATGAAGGATGGGTCTCTGGCAATGGAGAATGATCAAGGGAAGGAGGTAGTGAAGGTGAGGATGACGGCAAACCGTCTCTTCACGCTGAGGATGGATGCTCAAGAGACGGCTTGTCTCGCGAGAACAAAAGAAGAGGAAGAAGCATGGCTATGGCACCATAGGATGGGGCATTTGAGCTTCACAGGATTGAAGCTACTATCCCACTCTAAGATGGCGGCGGATCTACCAATGATCTCCCCTCCACATAAGGTGTGTGAGGCGTGCACGAAGGGGAAGCTCAAGAGGCAAACGTTCGAAGGAGGGAAGTCCTGGAGAGCAAAGCGGCAACTTGAACTGGTTCACTCGGACATCACGAGTCCGTTTGAGACCACCTCAATAGGCGGAAGCAAGTACTACATCACCTTCACGGATGACTATAGTCGGAAGTGTTGGGTGTATTTTCTGAGAGAGAAGTCTGAGGCCCTTGACAAGTTCAGGGAGTTCAAGGCGATTGCCGAGAAGGAGAGTGGACAACCATTGAAGGTGCTAAGGACAAATCGAGGTGGGGAGTACACCTCGAGGCTGGTTGATAATTTCTGCAAGGAAAATGGAATATCACACCAACTGACGACGACATACTCACCGCAGCAGAACGGAGTGGCAGAGAGGAAGAACCTCACCACCATGAACATGGCGAGGAGCATGGTGAAGGAGAAGGGGCTACCGAAGATGTTCTGGGCGGAAGGAGTGCAATGTGCGGTGTATCTACTGAACAGATGCCCCACAAAGAGTGTGAAGTTCAAGACGCCGTTTGAAGCATGGAGCGGCTGTAAGCCGAGTGTGAAGCACCTAAGGGTCTTCGGGTGTGTAGCTTATGCTCACATCCCAGACCAGAAAAGAAAGAAGCTCGATGATAGGAGCGAGAAGTGCATTTTTGTTGGCTACGCTCCGGAGAGCAAGACATACAAATTTTACAACCCGGTGACGGGAAATGCCATAATATCGAGGGACGTGGTGTTTGAAGAAGGAAGCAGCTGGAGCTGGGATGAGGAGACGAGAAATATGGAGGGCATGTTCTTCGAAGATGAGGAAGAGGGTGGTCATGAGGCTGGAGCCGAGAATGGTGGAGCTGAGCCGCCATCACCACCGAGTAGAAATTAAGGGGGAGCTTCCAACTCCTACTCAAGAGGGTAAATCTCATGTGGAGGCAATTCGGGAGGAGGAAGAGGGGGCCGGAGTGACTCCGAGAGTCCACCACCCAAGATGAAGGGGTTGGGGGAGCTCTATGAGGAGACGGTCCCAATTCATACTAACTATTCATTATATTGTCTCTTAGCAGATTGCGAGCCACGGTCCTATTAAGAAGCAGCCCAAGAGAAATCTTGGAGGACGGCGATGGATGCCGAGATGGCTTCCATCAAGAAGAACGATACATTTGAGCTAGTTGATCCACCGGCGGGCCACTAACCCCTTGAGGTGAAATGGGTTTACAAGGTGAAGAAAAAAAAAGATGGAGCTGTGGAGAAGCACAAGGCAAGGCTAGTGGTGAAAGGGTATAGATAAGTCCAAGGGGTGGACTATGATGAAGTCTACGCCCCAGTGGCGCTGATCGATACTATAAGGCTGATCATCGCACTAGCGGCACACTACGGATGGACTATCTTGCAAATGGATGCTGTGGCGTCGTATCTGAATGGGTACTTGGAGGAGGATGTGTACATCGAGCAGCCTCCAGGGTACGTTGTGAAAGGCAAGGAGAGAAAGGTCTGTTAGCTGGGCAGAGTCTTGTACGGACTGAAGCAGGGAGCCCGAGCTTGGAATAGGAGGATAGACAAATTACTTCAGGAGCATGGGTATATCAAGTGCCCATATGAGTATGCTCTCTACATGAAGGTGGAGAAGAGTGGGAATATCATGATCCAATGTCTATACGTGGATGACATGATATTCACCGGGAGCAACCCTGCGATGTTCGAAGAATTCAAGAGACTGATGAAGAAGGAGTTCGAGATGACGGACTTGGGAGAGCTAAGCTACTTCTTGGGAGTTGAGGTGCAACAAAGAGAAGATGGGATCTTCATCTCCCAAAAGAAGTATGCCAAGGAGATTCTGAAAAAGTTCAGGATGGAGGGTAGCAAGGTTATATCCACTCCTGCGGACCCTGAAACAAAGCTGAGGAAGGATTCCGAAGAGGAAGGAGTGGACCCAACTATGTTCAAGAGCCTGGTCGGAAGTCTAAGGTACTTGACTTTCACTAGGCCGGATATCATGTATGCGGTCGGGGTAGTAAGCAGGCAGATGGAGGAACCCAAGCAGGACAACTTCACAGCAGTGAAGAGGATCCTGAGGTATGTGAATGGGACTCGGGACCATGGCCTGAAGTACTCATCTGGAGGAGAGTTGAAGCTAGTCAACTACTTGGATAGCGACTATGGAGGAGATGTGAACGATCGAAAGAGCACTTCCGGGTATGCGTTCAACATGGGAACCGCGGTGGTCTCATGGAGTTCTAAGAAGTAGGCTATGATAACCTTATCATCATGTGAGGCAAAGTACATTACAACTGCGGCATGTGCTTGCCAAGCTATCTGGCTGAGAAATCTTCTGGAAGAGTTACATCAAGTGCAGGATGGCCCAACGACATTGTCAGTGGATAACATGTCCGCCATCCAGCTCGCGAAGAATCCTGTGCTGCATGAGCACAGCAAGCATATCGAGATGAGGTATTATTTCCTTCGCGAGCAGGTGGAGCTGAAGACGGTGGAAGTTGTGTATTTCCCTACCGGAGAGCAGATCGCAGACATATTCACCACGGCGTTGAAGGTGGAGACGTTCGAGAGGCTCAAAGGCAAACTCAACATGTGCTGCCAAGTTTGAGGGGGGAGTTTGTTGGCTTGTCTTTGTTTGACCGGGTCAACATTTGTTTTATATTTATGTTAAATATGGCGGAAGAGAGAGGGTAGTTTGTTTTGTATTTATTGAGGAGAGAGAGATGGCGGACACGTGGCGTGTTATTATTGGCTTGCTTTGCCTATATATAGGCATGTATTGCTTTGTTTTGAAAAGTTGGCTGAAAATAGTGAAAAGTTTTTCTTCCTTATTAACTCCCGCAGGAGAGAGAGAGAGGGTAGCGAGAGAGAGAAATAATAGAGAGTGAGTAGCGAGAGAGAGAGAAGGAGAGGTTGCTGGACTAGAGTTAAAGTTGTTTTATTTTTCGCCACTATTGTCTCTCGCACAGTCGACTCGCCGCAGCAAGCTTGCGCTCGCGCCAACAACCAACTGGAGTTCTCGCAGGTGTTGTTTTGCTCGCCGACAACTCGCTGGAGTTGGTCTCGCCGGAGGTCTTCCCAGATCAGCTCTCGCCGGAGAACTTTGAGGCGAGAGAAGGTAGAGCTTGGGTAGTACTCGCCAGAATAGTCCAGCTGAACTTGCTGTTCTCGCCCAAGTGGCTCTCGCCGGAGTGGATTTTTGATGTGCCTCGTGTAGTTACGTTTCCAACAAGTAATAATTACCAAAATATTATTAAATTCAGTTTTATTAGAGATGAAATAAAAAATGGTATTCAATAGTTAATTGGAGATAAGGGGTTGATTTACAAACATCATTCGATAGAGTAATTCTTAAATGTCAAGGGTAATATTGGTGTTCCGGCTCTAATATTAGTTATGTTAGAGCAAAGTGCTAAATTAGTAAAAAAATCAATATAATAAGAGAGAATAACTTTTACAATTTCTATGAAATGCCTTTTGGTATATATATAATCTTAAATATTTTTTAGAATATACTTAGGCTCCGTTTGCCACAGTGGTAGCGGTCGTAAACTCATGCGTTAAAACGTCATTCGTTAAGGATCACCTAACAAACAACATTCGTTTGAACATAAAAGTGGATGAAGTTTCTTAGGTGGGCGTTAACTAATCCATAGTCTTGACCGCCACCACCTTGGCAAAAGAGCCTTAATGATTGGGCCTTGATCTTATTGATTTTTTATATTAATAAAAACTTAAAATATGCATAATTAAGAGAGTGAAATCTATTGGTTTAGATTATCAAATACACCCCTTTGTATGAAGATGACAATAGACAGTTAAAGATAAAAGCTTAGTACACATTTCTTTTATTATGTCACTCCCATCTTCCTCTTATGGATTTTTTTTCTCATCAATTTTTGCCACAAGGGATTGCTATCATTTGAATATAATAACTTTTTTTAAGCTACCTAAGAGCTGTTATAATTAAGAGGACTAATTTCATTATGAATCCTTGATCACAAAACATTGATAAATTAAGTAGTAATAACTTATCATGCATCAAAATGCATTTTTTTCACTTTTTTGGTGATGGTCATAACTGTTCACAAGCCACACATACACTCTATGATGGTGGTGTTTTTGTCCAAACTCACTGGAGCAATAACACCACATCAAACTGAGCCTAAATATTGTCATTTTGGATTATTAAAAGTTAAAGTAGAATATGCGATGAGATGAAGCAGCGAGGATGTTTGAGCAAAAAAGAATTCCTTGACTATTATTGATTCAAAGTTTATATATATACACTAATACAATGATGGCATCATGCCATAAATAGCTTACATAATTCACGCTAATTACAAGCAATAAAAGTAATATAATTACAGACCAATTAATGCATACAACTGTATATATTTGTAACCGAAATATGATATGAATAATTGGCAATAGCATTGATAGTGGCAAATCCCGTGATTCAAATCCCGTCAATTATTCCTGGTAATTATTCTCAATAAAAGTGCATGTTAATATTCTCATGCAATACAAATGTAATCTGATTTGACCAACAAAATTTTGCAAATTCTAGAAGATGCTGTATTTTGTGTGCAAGTTAACATTTTAACGCAGATAAATAATTATTCAAAATTTTGAATACTTTTTTTAAATTGCAACTCTTTAATTTTTTAATTACTTACAACTAAGTGTCTTTTTGTATAAAAAACCTAATTCAGACGCGCACTTTTGTGCAGAAATTTAATAAATTAGTTATGATTTCTTTGAAGAGACGGACCTAATATACAAAATGATGCTACAACTTATGTTGTTAAAAAATTGTGTTACTGTCAATAGTTGTCTCTAACAATCATAAGCACTTTGGATGTGTGCAGATGCATATATTTGTATGGCCTTCCTCTGCTTTTTTTCGAAGCAAAATATGTTGGAAATGAGTCAAATAATAGAAATTTTTCCATCATTACATAATAAATTTTTTTAGTGAACCATTAGACTGAAATGAATAATAGAGAGCCAAGAAAACTTGTTTCTCAAGTTCTAAATATGGAAACAATTATGGGAAAGAGATCATTAATCTGAGTGCAACCTAAGATCAAGGTAAATAAAAATGTTTATGTGGTAATTAATTAATACGAAATAGCAGCGATATCAATAACAATAACACTTTAAAAAATATTAGATTTCTATGCAAAATTCATAGAACACATTTTTTTTTCATCATTAAGGCTCCGTTTGAGGGAACTTTTTTAACCGGACAAGCGGTTACGACCGCATGAACCGGATTTTAATTAAGGTCCGGTTCATGCGGTCGTAACCGCTTGACAGGTGAAAATAAGTCCCACCAAATAGAGCCTAAATGAAATCAAATCCCCAAAGCTATTGAGAAATTCTTGTATAATTAAATTCGATTTTGATTATGTCTTCATCTGATACTTTGGGACATAATATATGGATCTTCTAGGGAAATAACATATGTATGTATCTCATTGGGGGATTCTCACAAATTCTTCATGTCAAAATTAACTTCAAAAAATTCTCTCTTATGAATTTCCCACTTTATCATGATCCATACTCCATACAAAAAATTCAATAATTGAAATCATGCTTTGGGGCTTAAACAAATTTCCTGCGAATTTGTAAATTTGTTCTTTCTTTTACTTATCACTTTTATTTAAAATATGAATGTATAATTTAAAACTAAATCTGAAAGTGTCTAACACATAGTAAACAAAATAGAGTGGGAAGAACTCAAGAGTCTCCAACCTAAAGGTGCTTGGAAGTATTGCTCATGCCAAATACCACAACAAAAGATTAGTATTCTTGGCGATAACGATACAAATATATATTCATTGGGTATAATGCTTGCGATAAAAAGTATAAAATATTTGAACCAAAAATCTATACAATGCATTTTTGTAGAATGCTCGATTTGATGAAGAAGGCACATGTGATTGACTCTTTCAATTGCAAACTCATATGTAGTTGCAATCTCTTACTCAGGAGCTTAAAGTACCATCCAGTCCCTCTCTTCTAGCCATCTCCATAAATAAGATTACTTTTCTTGCAACATTATCTTATCTCATAAATTTAAGCCATAGCCGTCCCTTCACCAAAATTAAATTCAACAACATGGTCATGCATGACAAGATAGTTACTGGGTTTGTGGAGAAATGTGTCTTATTAAAAATTAGAGGATGAAAACCAAATATTTTTAGGGATATTAACACCGCAGTTTTGACTATTAGCACTTTTGACTATCCGCAAACATTATTTTTTAAAATTGGCTATCCGCAAACACGAAAGCTATCCACACTCAAAAAATTTGAAAAAAGGAGGAGCAGACCACCACCGCCTGGAGGAGGAACGGGCATTTGAAAATAGCATAAAAGAGGAGCACCGCCTCCAAGAGAAAGAGCGATCACCGGATGTGGAAAAGATAGCCGCCATATAATGGAGGAGAATGTGCCGGGATAAAAAACGTCGCTAGGAAAATGGAGGAGCACTTGCCGGATTGGAGCACTTCAGGACGGACGGAAAGAGAGGAGGAATGGTTGTCGGCAAAATCACGGTTTGGTGGGGAGGCGGAAGCATGAGAGGAGCGAGTGCGAATAAAGAATAACTTTTTGCAGTGCTTGGTAATAGTAATTCTAAAATAAAAAAAACTCAAATTTTGGTTATGGATAGCCAAAAGTGATGTGTTAATATCAGCGCTCTATTTTAATATTGATTACTAGAGTGATTGTCAAATACAAAAAAAAATTAATTAATTATTATCATAAAATTAAAAAAAAATAAGAGGACTTTTTTTTGTCTTACAGTGAATTAGCCTAGCTACTGAAAAAAAAAATTGTTTGTCTCTGTGTTCCTTTATATATATCAGAACAAACTTGTCAACATATATATAATAAACTTGTCAACATCGCCAACAATGCATTTGTTAGATATTTTGTGTGGGAAAGGGGAATGCCCTTAACCCAGCCCCTCTCTTTTATTTTATCTCGGGTCTTTGTCCCTATGTAACCAGCCTACTCTTTATATTATTTATATATATATAGGCCAAGGCCATCTTCAAAGAACAAACTTGTCATGATCGTTGGTGAAATGAAGAAGCCTTACATGCAATTTTATTTATTTATTTTCAATTTAACTGATTCATGATATACAATTTTCGTGTCTATGCAATGCTTGTAATCCAATGTCTCAAAGTAAATAATTATATATATCTTTTTGTTCAAATACTTATATATATATATGATGCTTGATTAATAATTGATGCATGCGATCGCTTCAAATAAAATGCTTGATAAATATTTTTTTTTCAGTTATGTGGCTGGAGCCTTCCCTTTGCATTATCAATGTTAATGGTTCTTCCAGTAATCATTTTAACTGGTATTTTTTTAGCAGCAGTTTAGCCTATACATAGAGGCTTAATTCTGTAATATGGGAAGAAATGAATAGCATTTGGTTCCCCTCTCCTTGGCTTTTATTTTGACCGGTCTTCTATCAGCTCTTCATTTCCCTTTCATATCTATCTATCGGACTCTTCTTCTGTGGGTTTTCTTCAGCCTAGATCTGATAGGTTCTTTGAATGGATGTAACAACAGATAGATTTTTGGTTACTTATTACAGATATTTAGGCTTCGTTTGTCACGGTGGTGGAGGTCGTGAACATGGCGGTCAAGATCCGCCGTCTGTGAAGGCCCGACCTCGCCTAAAAAATTCAAGCATTTTATGCTCAAAATTAGTTTATTTTATTGGTAGCGATAATAAGCTTTGTCTTGCCAAACATACATTCTATGATAATGGTGTATTTGACCTAACTCGTCGAAGCAAATAACCTAGCTATGCCAAACGAAGCCTCAGTCTATGGTCTTCGCGTTAGATGTTTCATGTGTCTTATGCTAAAATAAGGGCCAATTACATATGAAAACTCATCTCTTTCAATCCAACATGATAGGAAAGGGTTAAGTACTACCTCCCCGAAATTCATTTGTAGAATACGGAAGAGCAGGGAAAAAATTATAAAATGTCCCTTAATTGACTATGGCTGTGTTTCGCGCTGCTTATCGCAAATTATTTGCTCCTGTGAGATTGGACAAAAACGTCATTATTATAGAATTGAATATATGTTTAGTATTACAAATGTTACTACCATTACCCCAAAAAAACTAGTTTGGGGCATAAGATTTTGGTATGACAATGACATTTTTGTCCAACCTCACCGAAGCAAATAAGTCGCGATAAGCCGCGTCAAACGCAACCTATATATGCAACCTCACATGCCAAAGTAATTGTTTTTGTTTTGTTTTGGCCTGGCATCTATTCAGCTGACCCTAGACTTATGGATGTGATCATTACTGACTATTTTTTTCAATGCGTTCTTATACTTTACATGACTAACACTTTCCAAATAATGAAGGAAAACCTATGAACAAAAACTTCTATACTTGAACAATACAGTTGTTGTTTGCGCTACGGAGGAAGTTCACAATGGCCTGCAGTCAACCTAATTGCTGAAAGGCATACCATGCACGCACGCATTTATAACACCCATAAGGCACAATAGGTGTTGATTATTATGCGTAATTGTGTTTCTAATTAGGTTTTAAATTACTAGCTAGCGTTCTCTCTTTGTGACATATGGCTATGGTGTGTAGGGCTTGCTGTAATGACATTACCGATAATAGATAGTGAATAGTTGAAGACTTCGATGCTTTGTAATAACATGCTCGCTCTAAAGTTAATAAGAATGTAGGTAGCATTAAAACTTAATTTTGCCTAGAAATGTTTGGGATCGGAGCTACAATAAATGGCAGGAACTTTCTTAATATATATATAAAAAAAATCTACAACTCATGTAAGATTGGTTTATGACCGTTAAAAGGATTTAAGCAATTACTTGATTTTTCCAAATCACTCCAGTTTTTATAGCTTTTTAAATCATGAACTAAACCAATTTACATTTTGTGTATGGAATGTGAATAAGAGAGAAGAAGCAGCTGAATGACCAGCAGAAATATCTTTTCGAAGATACAAAAGGGTGGAGCTGCTTTGGAATCAGCAATACTAAAGAGAGCAGCGGTAAAAGACATTGAGGTGACTGCTGAAAATAACACCGAACCGCGTGTAATTAAGCCTTAAACATGTATATATAATGATAATTATAAACGCATTAGACACGAAGAAAGAAAAAGAGAGGAGATCTAGATAGAGATGGAGAGAGGGTGAGGATAGAGAGAGTACTCTGGACTGCCAAATTCGAAGTGCTTGCCTCGGCTGGAAAAGACGATTAGGGCGACCTCGGCGTCGCAAAGAACAGAGAGCTCAAAAGCCTTTTTCATGAGGCCATTCCTGCGTTTGGAGAAGGTGACCTGGCGGTTAATCTTGTTCTCGATGAGCTTCAGCTCCACTCTGCCCCTCCCCATTTTGCTCTGCAACTTCTTTCTTTCTCACACTTTTTATGCTCTCTCAGCTCTTCCCCTTCTCGAGTACGTTCGTTTGGAAAACAGAAGAGTACAATATTTAAGGATGGGTGGAGACTTCACCGCCACTTTTTCCGGCTCTTTTTTTTTATCTTTTCCCTCCTATTATTCAACCACGTCTACAGTAATACTGCTGGTTTCCCGCAAGCGTAGGATAAAAATTAGGAGACTAGGTACGTCGTCGTGTGATTAAATATTCACGCCGCCTCCTGGCTCTACCTATACTTTTTTCTTTATGATATCCATCAATGAAATAGGTACAGTAGGCCATGGACAATGGCTTTGTTGAGGAGACTATTCATAGTGGCGGAGGCAAGAAGTAGATGCATGAGAATAATTGGTAATGTTGGGGAAAGTTCAAATTTCATAGAACCACAAATATAAATTTTTGCTGCAAAAGGTATCTCTGGGAATATTTAATTACTTGGCAGTGAAAAATTTGTTATATATAATATATTAAGCGATTTTTTTAATGCAGTTATATTTTTTGGATATGTTCTCTTTTATTTTATTTTATTTTTATGAAAGTGATATTTTAACATTAGAATGAAAAAAGAGATGTTACGATACAAAATGCAAATTACAAAAAAAACATCTACCAAAAAAGAACAAACAACAACAATATTAAGAAAGCCAAAGGTCAAGGGGTGATTGCTCAAATATCATTAATTAGCGTCACATGTTTAGGGAATAAGGAATGTCATTAAAATATATCATACTGCTAGATATCAGGAGGAATGACGAAATGGAGGGGATCCATTTCACGATCAGGATCGAGTGATTTTTGATCCGACGGGTTCATCATTTCCTCTCCTTTTATATTTTTTTAAAGTCAAAAAAATCTTGTCCACTTGATATCTTGTGAACTTATCTACTCCATTAAATGATGAAATGGACCCCCTCCATTTCATCCGAAATGGAGAGGATCCGGATCCTACTGGTAGATAGGTTGGACAATTGTTTATTGTCTCTTTTCTAGTGATTCTGGGAGTATTTGGTATCTTGTTATTTTGACTTTGTTGACTATTTGTATTGGGCCCTTGCAACATATAAATAGGCTGCTTGTTTGGGTTTGCCCTAAGTGTGAACATTACTGTTTTCGACAGGGCCTCCTCTCATGTTCTTCCCGTAATATTGATCTTGCATGTTGATAGTTGTTCTCTATTTTTCCTGCAAACACAAACTGAAGTGTTAACAGTTATCTAATTCTCATATTTGGTATCAGAGCCAGGCTCACACTGAGAGGGCGCGTTGGACGGTTCAGTATGAACCAAAAAAAGCCATGCCAAAAATAGTCGCACACCGCTTACCCAAACACTCCACTCGTGCTTATAATAGGCCCCGCCTCTCCTATCTTTGACCCTAGTACTTTCATGATATTCAGTATGTTCCAGGCTTGTCTCAGAATCTACTGAGTGTTGGGCAGCTTCTCAACAAAGGCTATAGGCTTATTTTCGATCATGGAGAGTGTCTCATTTTGGATAAACAAAAACAATGGCTCATCACTGTGGTTCCCATGTCACCAAATAAAAATTTTCTCGTTTCCATCCCAGTGAGCTCTCCTTCTCACCACAATGAAGAAATTGGACTTGCTGCCAATTCCGTCTCTCAACTTCCTGCACCATGCTTCGCATTTTTGGTGTGGGCGCTTGAATTTTCCGGCTCTGGCATGCCACAACACTCTTGTGATAGGTGTGCATGGTGCTCTCACCCACTCAGGTTTTTGTTCAACATGCGTTGTGAACAAGATTCATTGGCAGCCTGTTCCCAAACAATCTCATTGGAGAACTACACTTCCCCTTGAATTGGTCCATGTTGATGTCTGGGGACCGGCCTCCATGCCTACGTTTTCTAGTAATCGATACTACCTAGTATTCATTGATGATTACAGCTGTAGATGTTGGATCTTCTTTCTTCCCCACAAGTCCGTCGTTTTTCAAAAATTTCTCCTCTTTAAACAATTCATAGAAAATGAATCAAATCAAGAAATAAAGTGCCTCCATACTGACAGGGGGGATTCCTCAGCACCGAATTCACCTCATTTTGTGATACTAATAGTATCAAACGAAATCTTAGAGTCCCATACACTCCTCGACAAAATGGGGTGGTGGAACGTAAAAATAGAACAGTGGCAGAAATGGGAAGGAGCTTAATGCACCACAAGAGTCTACCAAAAAATTCTGGGGGGGGGGGGGGGGGGGGGAAGCAATGCACACGGCTTTGCATATCATTAACAGTTCCCCTACAAAATCCCTCATCAACTCTATACCATATGAAGCATGGTACCAGAGGAAACCATCTATTCATCATTTCATGATTTTTGGTTCAATTGTTTACGCTCTTACCACCAAAGATCACAGAGATAAGTTGGAGAAGAAAGGGGAAAGATGTATTATGGTTGTTTATAGTCCGGAATCAAAGGGCTACCGTCTGTACAATCCTATCACAAAGAAACTGCTTATTAGTAAATACATTATTTTTGATGAGGACGACGAATGGAAATGGGAAATTATTGAGGATCAGAGCTCATTATGTAACATCTCATTTCCAACTAGAACCCTAAGATGGTTTTGTCATGACTAGGGTTTGACTTTAAGGCCTCACCTTGACTCTTTGACTCCACCATAACATCCTTAACCCTTTAGAAGGTTCATTGGGTCATTAAGGATCCATTGGGGTCAACTAAGAAGATCAAGTTGACCCAAGTCAACCCTAGCCCCAAAATGGTCAAAGTGCCCCATCTAGGGCCAGAGGACCTTCCCTTAGCCAATTTGACCCCACCTAAACCTCCCTAGCCCCAAAGGGGGTTCATTGGGTCACTAAGGATCCATTGGGGTCAACTAAGAAGGCTAAGTTGACCCAAGTCAACCCTAGCCCCCCTAAAGTGGTCAAAATGCCCTAATTAAGGGTCAAGTGACCTCCAAGGTGCCTAACCAATCCTACCCAACCCTTACTAGACTTTAGGAGAGGCCAATGGGTCACTAAAGACCCATTGGGGTAACCCCAAAAGGTCAAATTGACCAAAGTCAACTCAACCCAAAAATAGGTCAAACTAGCCTAAATGACCTAACTAAGCCCAATCCACTTGGGCTAAGTCCAACTTGAGTGGCCCATTAAATTTAGGGGGTTCATATTTACATGGAATGCCATTCATTTCTAGAAACGGTGACTAGGATAAAGTGAAAGCTCAATGTTGGAACCCCAGGTTTGATTTGGGCTAGGATCACTATTAGGATGCTTAGACTGACCCAGCATGTATAGTCTATGGTCATAGGATTTTCCAGGGTTTTGCCTTAGAAGATTTCAAAGTTCAGGAATACAGTTCGACGAAAATTGAACTCAGCTCGACGAAAGTTAAGCTCAGCTCGACGAACTCAGAGTTACAACTCTGAGTTGAGCTCGACGAACTCAGAGTTACAACTCTGAGTTGAGCTCGACGAACTCAGAGTTACAACTCTGAGTTGAGCTAGATGAAAGCTGAGCTCCGATCGACGAAATTTGTCTTCAACTATGCAATATCAGCTCGACGATGGACCAGCTCAGCTCGACGAACTTGGAGCTCAGGTCGACGAATATAAAGAATAAGCTTGAAGAATTCCAGGCTCAGGTCGACGATTTTTTTGCTGAGTTCGACTATTTCTCTACAGTTATCTTAGGAAATTTTATTGGCAGAAGCCGAATAATTTTCAGGCTTAATTTCAGACTGATCATTCTGAAAGCAGAATATTCTAATGAAATTAATTTCAGGAAGTTTTGACTCTGACATTTAATGTAATATATTCTAATGAATATAATCGTTCAGAGACAACATTAAATGTGGATATTATCACAGAGTTTATTGCTGATTAATTCCCAAGGGTAGTTTCCTTTCTCAAAGAATGCTCCAGCTGCATCAGAATTAATGATTTCAAATATTTGAAATCTGATCAGCATTCTATATATTCTCAGAAGTTTTTCTATCCCAAGGTTACAGAGTTATACACTCAGACAGTTACAGACTTACAAAACAACAAACTGTCATTCAGACTTTCAGCCTCAGTTTTCTTCCAGCAAACAATCTTCATTCTAAGATCATCTTCACAATCTCTCAGATACATCAACTGGAAGGAGCAGTTTTCAATAGAAGGCCTACATCCTGAAGAGAAAAGGACTCTCTCACTTGATCATCAACTCTATTCATATCAGGGGAAGTGTTGGTACCCTAGTTTGGATTTGTGTTAAGTCTTTCCTTTTAGTCTCTTGACCCAAGAATTATCTATGGTCAAAGGTTAGTTTTAGTGTAGTCACTTATCCAGTGAAATCTGGCTAAGTTAGTTTTTGGTTCGACTATAGTCGAACGCCGCTCGACTATCGTTGATCAGTCGTTCGACGATCGTCTTCCTTGTTGGTCGACTATCGTATGTCTCCAGATCGTCTAGCTTTGTCTCTTAACAGCTCGACGGTCTGCTGTTTCTGTCTCGACGATCGTCGACCTCGGCTCGACTTCTTTCGTTAAGACAGATTGTCTTGATAGTTCAACTATCTTCCTTGATAGTTCAACTATCTGATAGCTCTACTATCTTGTTGATAGTTTAGCTGTCTGTTTGCCGGTCGACTATCTATTGATAGTTCGACTATATGTCTGTATTCTTAGGTCGACGCTTTCTGTCTAGCTCTGAATCGGTCGACTATCTGTCTGATAGGTCGACGATCTCAGTGGGTCGGTCGACGATCTCCAAGGATCGTTCGACTATCTTTTGTCTGCGTATATATATAATATTATATGCGTTGTCTTTGTTGTTTTATTTCCTGTATTTCCAGCATATTTTATTATAGATTATTTAATTGATCTTATGCATATATCTCAAAGCAATCTTTGCTTCTATCTTTATGCATAAGTCAATTCTTTCTGACAATATATTTTGTCTTATTATCTGACTTTCTGTAGCTGTCCTTTATAGCCGTTGGCTTTAAAGAGTTATCTGATGTGACCTTTTATAGCATTCTTTATCAGATTTAATACTGCAGCTTCTTATGAAGTTTTATTCTTTATAGAATATATATCTGCAAGATATGTTTTGCCTGTATGATATTTGCAGCCCAGATTCAAGGTTGCTGTCTTCCGCAAGAAGACAAAGTCTAAGCTCAATTAGAGCCGTTGTTGCTGCTCTTATTTAAAGAGTTCTTTTGAAGAAAGAACTTAGGTAGCTACCAGCAATATACAGCAGCTCAGAGAAAAGAGTGAAGGAGTTCAACCTGTACAACGTACAGAGAAACGAATACAGCACAGCTACTCTCAGCATTTCATATCCGACTGAGAAGATATCTCTTCTGCTCTTCTTCAACCTGAGTGCTCCTGTTCCAGGAAGATTTTACACTCAGAGATATTGAAGAAGAAGAAGAAGAAGGAAGCTGAAGAAGAACATCTATTCCAGATCTCTAGTCTTCTTCAAGCTTTATCCTTCAGAACTTCAAGACAGCTTGCTGTCAGAAGTTCTGAAGAGATCTTGTGCTTCTCTAATCTTATTTAAAATAGAAAAGACAATCTAACTCTCCTTCCCCCTCCTATAAAGGGTTGTTTACTCCATTCAAAAGTAAAGCTTGGTTTTTAGACACCTGATCAAAAGTCTAAAGGGTCTCTAGATCTACCTAATCTTGTTGGTGGCAGGGCACCTGATCAAAAACCTGAGTGGATTCCTACCTTATTGGTAGAAGAGTGGACATACCCAGTGTTTGGGGAACCACTATAATATCTTGTGTCATCTGTGATGCTTTAATTAATTACTTGCATTGTGGCTGTGATTAGTTTTAACTAGGTTTGCTAGCTGCTGTTTAGGTTTCCCAGCCTTAACTGTAATTATAGTTGGCTGCCATTTGTGCACAACACTTGTGTTAGGCTTTAGGGTTACTTCTCATATATCTATAACCTTCATTCTGCAATTAACTCCAAGGGAGTTGAGTAGACAGTCAACTTTGCTAGTGCAATTTTTTGATTACTCTATTCACCCCCCCTCTAGAGTAGTATATATCCCTTTTTCTTTCAATTGGTATCAGAGGGAGGTTGTCTGACTGTATAGGCTAACACCTAAGTCACAAGATCCTGATAGATACCAAAGTTTATAGACATTCACTTTCATGGCCCAGTACAATGATTACTTTAGCTCCAGACCTCCAGCTTGCAACTTAGCTGAGTTTAGCATCTGGAAGGCAAGAGTCAAATTATATATGAACTCTTTTGATGAAGAAATATTTTCTTCTATTTTGACAGGTCTCCCAACTTCGGCAACAACAACAAAAAGTGCCTAGACTGGCTGATGCACAAGCAATGAACATTCTTGCAGAATCAATGTCTGATGACATTTTTCAAGAGATTGCTGAATGTTCATCAGCTAAGGAGTTTTGGATGTCCCTTCACCAAATGGATTCTGAACCCGTGGATGCAATATCATAAGGAAGCCACATCATCTCATCTGAAGGAGAAGAATCAACATCCCTAGATGTTATCTGGGATGTCTCAGATGATGACTCATCATTTGAAGATGAAGAGGAGGAAGCAAGGGCCAAAGAATTCTGCTTAATGGCCATAAATGCTTCCTGCAGCAATCTAGAAGCTGAACAAACAAAAGGAAAATCAACACCTGAAAAGGTTCAGGTAATATCTAACTTTGATTTTAGTTCAGCTAATTTAGAACTTCTATTTTGCTGCCAAAATTTAATGAAACCTGAGAAGGAACCAAAACTCCTCATAGAAATGTTTTCAAAATATTTTAATCAACGATCATATATAAAATCTGAGAAATCTGTCAGCTTTTTCATAAATCTGTTTTATAAACGTAAGGATAAATTAGTTAGAATATTTTCAAATTCTTCTATTATTTGGAACAGATTTATTAGGAAGCATTTTCTTTTCTTAAGGCTGTTTATATCTGATTGATATTCTGTTCAAATAGTTTGTTTGGATTTCTGTATGAGAATTCTCTGTCAAATAACTCTATTTCTTATAGATCTTTTTCTAATTTCATCTAGACTGAGTCCTCTACTCTAGTTGCATTGGTCAACTGAGTTTGAATCTCGTCTAATGAAAAGAAATTATATAGGAAGGAAGATATCTGATTTTGTTTTTCAGATCCAGAATCCTAATTATATTTGCTGAACAAATATCATTTTTTTGCTAACATATTTTTTTCAAGGAGAGAGAAATCTCTACCATAGCTTTCTGCAGGTAGTATTTATAAGAATTAGCTGGATGATTCAATCAAAATTCAAAGTCATCTCAGCCTCCTCCAATCACATGTACTGCATCAACATAGGGGGAGATTGTAAATGTCAGTAGCAGCCAGCATTGCTAAGTTTTTCTTTTTATATATTTTATGCTTTGCAATATTTATTTTTTTTGCTAATAGGATCCTCACCCAAATAGGGGGTGATTGTTGGAACTCTTGGTTCTGATTTGGGTTAGGATCTCTATTAGTTTGTTTAGGTTGCTTAGTTTAGTTTAGTTTATTTCCAGTAGTTTTAGTTTTTGAAATACTTAACCCAAATAGGGGGAGATTGTTGGTACCCTAGTTTGGATTTGAGTTAAGTCTTTCCTTTTAGTCTCTTGACCCAAGAATTATCTATGGTCAAAGGTTAGTTTTAGTGTAGTCACTTATCCAGTGAAATCTGGCTAAGTTAGTTTTTAGTTCGACTATAGTCGAACGCCGCTCGACTATCGTTGATCAGTCGTTCGACGATCGTCTTCCTATTGGTCGACTATCGTCTGTCTCCAGATCGTCTAGCTTTGTCTCTTGACAGCTCGACGGTCTGCTGTTTCTGTCTCGACGATCGTCGACCTCGGCTCGACTTCTTTCGTTAAGACAAATTGTCTTGATAGTTCAACTATCTTTCTTGATAGTTCAACTATCTGATAGCTCTACTATCTTATTGATAGTTTAGCTGTCTGTTTGCCGGTCGACTATCTATTGATAGTTCAACATCTGTCTGTATTCTTAGGTCGACGCTTTCTGTCTAGCTCTGAATCGGTCGACTATCTGTCTGATAGGTCGACGATCTCAGTGGGTCGGTCGACGATCTCCAAGGATCGTTTGACTATCTTTTGTCTGCGTATATATATAATATTATATGCGTTGTCTTCGTTGTTTTATTTCCTGTATTTCCAGCATATTTTATTATAGATTATTTAATTGATCTTATGCATATATCTCAAAGCAATCTTTGCTTCTATCTTTATGCATAAGTCAATTCTTTCTGACAATGTATTTTGTCTTATTATCTGACTTTCTACAGCTGTCCTTTATAGCCGTTGGATTTAAAGAGTTATCTGATGTGACCTTTTATAGCATTCTTTATCAGATTTAATACTGCAGCTTCTTATGAAGTTTTATTCTTTATAGAATATATATCTGCAAGATATATTTTGCCTGTATGATATTTGCAGCCCAAATTCAAGGTTGCTGTCTTCCGCAAGAAGACCAAGTCTAAGCTCAATTAGAGCCGTTGCTGCTGCTCTTATTTAAAGAGTTCTTTTGAAGAAAGAACTTAGGTAGCTACCAGCAATATACAACAGCTCAGAGAAAAGAGTGAAGGAGTTCAACCTGTATAACGTACAGAGAAACGAATACAGCACAGCTACTCTCAGCATTTCATATCCGACTGAGAAGATATCTCTTCTGCTCTTCTTCAA
Organism: Platanthera zijinensis; assembly: GCA_039513925.1. NCBI lineage: Eukaryota > Viridiplantae > Streptophyta > Magnoliopsida > Asparagales > Orchidaceae > Platanthera > Platanthera zijinensis. Next base: position 151,538,071 of record CM077087.1, read on the forward strand.
CCTGAGTGCTCCTGTTCCAGGAAGATTTTAAACTCAGAGATATTGAAGAAGAAGAAGAAGAAGGAAGCTGAAGAAGAACATCTATTCCAGATCTCTAGTCTTCTTCAAGCTTTATCCTTCAGAACTTCAAGACAGCTTGCTGTCAGAAGTTCTGAAGAGATCTTGTGCTTCTCTAATCTTATTTAAAATAGAGAAGACAATCTAACTCTCCTTCCCCCTCCTGTAAAGGGTTGTTTACTCCTTTCAAAAGTAAAGCTTGGTTTTTAGACACCTGATCAAAAGTCTAAAGGGTCTCTAGATCTACCTGCAGCAGATCTTGTTGGTGGCAGGGCACCTGATCAAAAACCTGAGTGGATTCCTACCTTGTTGGTAGAAGAGTGGACGTACCCAGTGTTTGGGGAACCACTATAATATCTTGTGTCATCTGTGATGCTTTAATTAATTACTTGTATTGTGGCTGTGATTAGTTTTAACTAGGTTTGCTAGTTGCTATTTAGGTTTCCCAGCCTTAACTGTAATTATAGTTGGCTGCCTTTTGTGCACAACACTTGTGTTAGGCTTTAGGGTTACTTCTCAAATATCTATAACCTTCATTCCGCAATTAACTCCAAGGGAGTTGAGTAGACAGTCAACTTTGCTAGTGCAATTTTTTGATTACTCTATTCACCCCCCCTCTAAAGTAGTATCTATCTCTTTTTCTTTCTGGAAGCTTTCTGCTTCATCAGATCCATTAGTCTTCTCTCATATTTTTGACAGAGAAGAACATCTTCAACTTTTTGTTTATTTCATCCAACTATGTAAAGGGTTTTTCTTAACTCCCTTCAAAAGTTATACTGTTCGTTTTTAAGTCTCCTGATTAAAAGACTTAGCTTGATTTTTGGGCACCTGATCAAAAGCTCAAAGGGTTGCGAGGTCTCCCTTAGAAAATAGATCTTGTGGTGGCAGGGCACCTGATCAAAAACCTGTAGTGGATTCTTACCAGGGTGGTAGAAGAGTGGATGTACCCAGGTTTATTGGGGAACCACTATAATCCTTGTGTCTTCTGTGTTTGTTTATTTCTTTGCTTGTGTTCTAGGATATTCTCTGATTATATTTTATATATATATATCACCATATTTTAATCTGCTATAAAAACAAGTGAATAAATTTTTAATACTCTATTCACCCCCTCTAGAGTAAACATACAATCTATCCCTCACTTTCAATTGGTATCAGATGGTTAGGTTGTTTGGTTTCACAGGCTAATACCTGAACCAAAAGATCTGATAGTCTTTAGTTTACTTTAGATTTTATCATGGCACAAAACAAGGAATTTTCAACCACTAGATTTCCAGTGTGCAACTTAAATAAGTTTGCATTTTGGAAGGGCAAGATTAGGCTCTACATGAATTCTATTTATGAGGACATCTATAATTCTATTTTGTCAGGTCCCCCTACTCCATCTACATCAACAAGCACCTCAGCTGTACCACCACCTGAGTGGACAGAGGCTCAGAAGAAGCTGGAAGTTGCAGATGTCAAAACCATGAACATTTTGGCTCAAACTATGTCTGATGACATATTCAAGAAAGTTGCTGAATGCACTTCAGCCAAGGACATCAGGGATTCCTTAAATGGAATGGTTGCTGGTTCAGCATGTAACGACTCCACCCGTTACATAACATACAATAGAAGGTCCGGCCAGGGCCCCACACTATATGCCATAAACAGACGGCGAAGTCACAGGTGAATAACAAAACACCACGCACCCTAATCTAGAGCATTCTAGCGGAAGCTTATTACTTGAAAGAACTCAACCAATGAATGTCCACTACTATATAAATACCATATTTATATATAACACCAGGAATGTATACAAGCACACACACCGCTCACGACCTTAAGGCCTTACACGTTTCTCTTCACAAAAGGTGATTTCATACATCAGCATGCAAACCGGCCACACATGAAATCTAATTCTTCGCACGGCCTTCAAGGGCCTACAAGCAGCAGTAGTAGCAAGGGCTTTAGCCCGCTCAATCCAAGTCAGCCCGCATGACCTGTATATGGACGTCCACCCCAAGGGTGATAAACAAAGCAACGGTCATCTTTCAGCTGACCAATTATAACGACCCTACCCCTTACCCGGGGCAGTGGTTCCTTCCCTGCATGCAGTGAAATCACAATAGATATCTTTATTTCACATCAAATGCTCGCAAGCACAACATCATCACAAACGCCGATCGCAGCCCGACGCTCCGTGCACTCAGGGCACATTTACGGTGTACCGAACAACCCTTGGTAAAACCACCGATCAGAGGTGCTTAACTTGTTGGATATGGGCAATTGTATACTACTACATGCATGCTAGAGACCTCTCGTGCCCATTCCACTTAGAGGTGTTCACCTCTCGGCAATACTTGAGCATTTCAGACTGACCTACCATAGTAGTGTAATAAGTCGGGTATGGCCGTAGCCCCCATTTGCATTGCCACTTATCGATCTCCCAAATAACCAGTGATAGGACAGCACTTTCCCGTTTCTCAATTTGTCAATAGCGCACATCTTGACGCGAGTCGGCTATCCTCTTCCGGTCAGCCGCAGCTTCATAGCTCACGCAAAGCATCCAATGCACACATGCACTCACAACAGAAGGAGCTTACACAAAGCTTCCCCAATCAACATACAACTCACACAGAGCCCACAAAAAAGGAGTTTACATAACCCCCAATTCACATACATCCTCACCAACTCCGTAAACTACGTATTTTATACACGGAGTCTTCTCCATTTCGCAACATCACCAATCCAGACTACCCGTCTAGATGGGATTCACACAGCATGCCTATTCTGTACTACACACTTCCGGATCTAGATGCAGACTCAACTGCTGGAATCGCTTACACTTTCCACCTCTTGGTGGAGGATCCCATGTATATGCTTAAAGTAGGACTTCACTTGTCCAAGAAGGAGATCATTACCCTTGACGATCACTTCAGCGCCCCTGCCAAACTGGCCGGTTGGAAATCACTGCGACGGCCTTGCCTCCACAATGCTGGCATCGAATCTCAAGTCGGACCGCTGTAGCTCCACCGGCGGCCAGAATCCTTCTCTTTCTTCCTCCTCAATGATCTCCCTTCTCTCCTTTTAGAAAGCGAATATAAAATGAGAGAATACTATCCATCCAAGGTCTTATCACTGCAAGGAGAATCTTGGACCACAGGATCCAAATAGAAGGAAATGAACGACCAGGATTCGCTCAGAAAGCATCTTCCCTGGGCCGACATGGCCTGTGACACGCCCGTATCACAGGCCGTATTCCCTAAGCGGTTAAGGATCCAACTCCATCCAGACAAGGACACGGGATTAGACACGCCCGTGTCAAGCACCTGACATGCCCGTGTCACAAGGTACACGCCCGTATTGAGGGGCGTGTCGCTCAATCGACACAGGACCAACTCTCTTGAGGAGGACACAGCAAAGGCACACGCCCATATACTTGGCCATGTGCCAAACACGCCCCTGTGAAACGCCCGTGTCATAGACCGTGTGCTATACTCGACACAACCTAGCTCCCTACCTGAGCAAAACACGGCTAGGGACACTCTCGTGTCCTTGGCCGTATCGCCTCTCGACGATCGTCGACTGCACTGTGTCAAAAGCTCGACACACACAGTGAAGGACAGGCCCTTGGACATGCCCGTGTCCAAGTCCTTGTGCCTCACTTGAGACACACTCGAGCCCCACTCGAGTACTACTCGAACCACTCGAGTACCCAGAGCTGGACATGCCCTGGGACACGCCTGTGTCCCAGGCCGTGTCACCCAGCCTAAACTCCAAATTGGGATTTGGGGTGTTACAACCCTCCCCTCCTTATATAAATTTCGTCCTGAAATTTAGTGCAACAGTAAAAACCAACACAACCACGCCTTTATTACACGCATATACAAAACGATCCAGGGTGCCTCTCCCCACGGCATCGCATAACCAAGGTCTTTACATACAAACATACAACTAGTACAAAAAGAAAGTACACTTTTTCTTTATTTTCGCTCGTCCGCATCCTTTAGAATCCTCTTGACAGCCTCCTGTAACTCCAGATTATACACGCAAGGCTGCTATACTTCATGATTTGAGCTTTGCGGCTCCTGCACTTCGAGAGTGTACACTTGCGGTTGCGCCCGGGATGCAGATGATTCCGCCACTGCCTTGCCCTTTTCCTCATAGGACGCCCCTATCTTTTTCTCACCCTTTAGAGGGCCACTCCAATAAGTATTGGCTAGATGTCCCTGCCTCCCACATTTAAAACATGTACGTGTCTCAACACGTCCTTGCCCATACGTGGCTCCCGAAGCAACATCCGAAGAAGTTTGTTCAGCAGACCTGAACCTCTTCTTATCCCGCTTCCTAAACTCTAATTGTTCCGATTGCGGAACTTTGAACTCTGGATTTTCCACCGCCAAGTTCTTCTTATCCTGCACCCATTTCAAGTCCTTCTCTAGTGTACATGCTGTATCTACTAACGCTTTGAAGCCTTGGTTCACCAAACTCGGGAATGCCAACATCAGCTTATCACGAAGTTCCTCATAGAATCTATTCATCTTCCGCACTTCTTCCGTAAAAGTAGACCCCGTATAGCGCGCCAGCCTGGTAAACTCATGCAGGTAATCATCCACAGTCCACTTACCCTACACCAAACGTTGAAATTCATTTTCCATTGCAATTCGCCGCGATACTGGCAAATACTTTTCCCAAAAAAATCTTGAGAATTCCTCAATCGATATTTCTCCCAGGCCTCTGCCTACCAATTGGTGCATTTCGAATTCATCCCACCAAAGTCTCGCCTCTCCTTCCAGTAGGAAAGTGGCTAAAGTGACTTTCTGCCACTCAGCAATCCTGATCGTTGTCAGGATCCTCTTCACTCTTGAGAGCCAATCCTTCGCCTGCGTTGGGGAATTCACCCCGACAAACGTAGGGGGATGAAAATCCATAAATCGCTTCAGTTACTCGTCAGCCGCTTGCTCGTCAATCCGAGCTTCAACACGCTCTTGCCTCGCACCAACCTGTACTGGCTCCAAAGTAGGCCTTGCCTGCCCAATAGGCTGTACTTGAAACATGGCAAATACCGCCTCCGCAACTAAACGTATGGTTTCCGCAGAAGGAGGAGCTGTGGGCACCTCAGCTAGTGTCGCACTCCCATCCGAACGCTGGGGCTCAGAGTGCCCAGCTCCACTCCTTGTCACCTATATGTGAACAAGATATCATTAACCTCCAAACCAAGATGGTAAAACATGCTGAGTAAACACGCCTACATTCCTAGTGGACATTCTTGAGTTCATAGTGTTAAAACAGTTCGCACGTACACGTGCTCGCCACCCTACAAAAGAATTCGACCACGAATTCGAAAGAGGAAGACCAAAATGCTCTGATACCAAAATGTAACGACTCCACCCGTTACATAACATATAATAGAAGGTCCGGCCGGGGCCCTACACTATATGCCACAAACAGACGGCAAGGTCACAGGTTAATACAAAAACACCATCGCACCCTAACCCAGAGCATTCTAGCGGAAGCTTATTACTTGAAAGAACTTAACCAATGAATGTACACTACTCTATAAATACCATATTTATATATAACACCAGGAATGTATACAAGAACACAACCGCTCACGGCCTTAAGGCCTTACAGATTTCTCTTCACAAAAGGTGGTTTCATACATCGGCAAGCAGGCGGGCCACACATGAAATCCAATTCTTTGCACGGCCTTCAAGGGCCTACAAGCAGATTTAGTAGCAAGGGCTTCAGCCCACTCAATTCAAGTTAGCCCGCAACACCTGCATATGGATGTCCACCCTAAGGGTGATAAACAAAGCAACGGTCAACATTCAGCTGACCAATTATAACAAACCTACCCCTTACCGGGGCAGTGGTTCCTTCCCTGCATGCAGTGCAATCACAACAGATATCTTTATCTCACATCAAATGCTCGCAAGCACAACATCATCACAAAAGCCGGCCGCAGCCCGAACTATGTGCATTCAGGGCACATTTATGGAGTACCGAACAACCCTTGGTAAAACCACCGATCAGAGGTGCTGAACTTGTTGGATATGGGTAATAGTATACTACCACACGCATGTTAGAGACCTTTCGTGCCTATTCCACTCAGAGGTGTTCACCTCCCGGCAATACTTGAGCATTTTAGACCGACCTACCATAGTAGTGTAACAAGGCGGGTATGGCCGCAACCCCCATTTGCATTTCCACTAATCAATCTCCCAAATAACCAGTGACAGGATAGCACTTTCCCGTTGCTCAATTCATCAATAGCGCACATCTTGACGCGGGTCGGCTATCCTCTCCCGGTCAGCTGCAGCTTCATAGCTCACGCAAAGCATCCAGTGCACGCATGCACTCACAACACAAGGAGCTTACGTAAAGCTTCCCCAATCAACATACAACTCATGTAGAGCCCACAACAAAAGGAGTTTACATAACCCATAATTCACATATGTCCTCACCAACTCCGTAAACTACGCGTTTTATACACGGAGTATTCTCCGGTTTGCAACATCACCAATCCAGACTACCCGTCCAGATAGGCTTCACACATCATGCCTATTCCGTACTACACACTTCCGGATCTAGATGCAGACTCAACCGCTGGAATCGCTTGCGCTTCCACCTCTTGGTGGAGGATCCCAAGCATATGTATAAAGTAGGACTTCACTTGTCCAAGAAGGAGATCGTTACCGTTGACGATCGCTTCGGCGCCATGGCAAACTGGCCGGTTGGAAATCACCGCGACGGCCTTGCCTCCACAACGCTGGCCTCGGATCTCGAGTCGGACCGTTGTAGCTCCACTGGCGGCCGGAATACTTCTCCTTCTTCCTCCTCCAAGCTCTCCCTTCTCTCCTCTTAGAAAGAGAATATAGAATGAGAGAATACTCTCCATCCAAGGTCTTATCACTGTATGGAGAAGCTTGGACCACATGATCCAAATAGAAGGAAATGAATGACCAAGATTCGCTTAGAAAGCATCTTCCCTTGGTTGACACGGCCTGTGACACACCCATGTCACATGCCGTGTTCCCTAAGCGGTTAAGGAACCGACTCCATCCAAACCAGGACACGGGCTTAGACACGCCCATGTCAAGCACCTGACACGCTCATGTCATAAGGTACACGCCCGTGTTGAGGGGCGTATCCCTCAATCAACACGGGACCAACTCTCCCGAGGAGGACACAGCCAAGGCACACGCTCGTGTCCTTGGCTGTGTGCCAAACACGCCCCTGTGACACGCTCGTGTCACAGGCCGTGTGCTACACTCGACACATCTTGACTCCCAACTCGAGCAGGACACGACCTGATATACACCCGTGTCCCTGGCCGTGTCGCCTCTCGACGACCGTCGAATGTATTGTGTCGAGAGCTCGACACACACAGTGAAGGACATGCCCTTGGACACGCCCGTGTCCATGGCCGTGTGCCTCACTCGAGACACACTCAATCCCCACTCGAGTATTACTCGACCCACTCGAGTACCCAGAGCTAGACATGCCCTAGGACACACCCGTGTCCCAGGCCGTGTCACCCAGCCTGAACTCCAAATTGGGATTTGGGGTGTTATATAGCAGATGAAAGAAAGGATAGAAGGTCCCACTTGATTTCTCAATATGAGAATTTCAAGAAGGGTGAATCAGAATCAGTTGCTGATATGTACACCAGACTTAGTCTCATTATCAATGAACCAAAACCCCTGAAAAATACATCACATTGAAAGAAGTCAATGATAAGATCCTTATGTGCTTCCTTAGCACATGGGACTCAAGGATCTGGCTAATCAAAGAAGCTAGAAGCTTAAATGAGATTTCAACCTGAAACCCTGTTGGGCAAGCTTAAGTCATATGAGCAGCTCATCATGTAACACCCCAAATCCAAAATTTGAGTTCAGGCTGGGCAACACGGCATGGGACACGAGTGTGTCCCAGGGCTTGTCCTGCTCTGTTTACTCGAGTGTGATTTTTTTGGTCTCGAGTGAGGCACAAGGCCTGGGACATGGGTGTGTACCAATCCGTATCCTTCTCTGTGTCGTCTCGAGTAGTCGACGAAATGCACTCGACGTTTGTCAAGAGGGTACATGGCCTGAGACACGGGATTGTCAGAGGCCTTGTCCACCTCGGGTTTTGGCAAGGTTTATGTGGCCTATTGAACGCGGCTGGGCACGGGCGTGTCTGCAGCTGTGTCTAGGCATACGACCTGTGATACAGGCATATCACAGGTCCGTGTCCTTCTCTGGTTTTGTCCAGGGCATTGAGGCTTGGTGAACATGGGCTAGATACGGGTGTATCTGAAGCCCTGTTAGTGCACATAGCCTGTGACACGGGCGTGTCACATGGACGTGTCCTGTTCTGGATAAGTCAGTTCATGTGCCGCTTACAGTACACGGCCTATGACACGGGCATGTCACAAGCCGTGTCAGCCCAAAAATAGATATTTCAGGGTGATTTGTGGACGTTCATTTCCTTCAGATGGGATCTAAGGGTTCAAGCTTCTCCCTGCTGAGATAAGTCCAAGAATTGAGAGAGAGATCTCATTCAAAGCTTGGCTATTCTCTTTTTAAAAGAATAGAGAGAAGGGAGAGCAAAGAAGAGGAGGAGAAAGAGAGCCAGCCGCCGGTGGAGCTTCAGCGTTCGGAATTACGAGCCGAGTCCAGATTTGTGGAGGTGAGAGCATTGCGGTGCTTGCTATCCGGCTAGAATTCCATGGCTCCCAAGAGATCGTCAAGGGTAACAATCTTCCTTCTTGGACATGTGAAGTCCTCGTTTTGACATGTCTGTAGATTTTCCCCACCAAAAGGTGGCTGTTGAGGGATTTCCTTGGGTTGATTCTGTTGGGTTTCTCTATAAGGATGGCACAACGCTTGTGCACGCAGCGGAAGGAATAAAACATCAAGACAACCCAAAAGAGATGGGATCGGGCCACGAATGTTGAATCAAGAAGTAAACAAAAATTACTAGGCAAAATACCTTAGTGACGTTGAGTCACAACTCAACGGAGATGCTCCAAGCTTCGAGTCCTCGTCGGTGGTGAGTTCTACGTGGAATAACGTCCACGTCTCTGCAGAAATCCACACGAGCGGGAGAACACCGAGCTTCGTCGCACGAAGGGTCGGGAAGGAGATCAACCGCACCTTTGCACTTCAACGAATTGCTAGGTCCGCTCCAGGAAAAGCAACGCCGGCGACTGTCGCCGGAGAGGATGAGGTCGGCGGAGCGAGGAGGCGACAGAAGCGGAACTCTTCCGTCCGGCGAGGCTCAGGATTTGGCAGAGCGAGCGGCGGAACACTTCCGTCGGGTTCGATCCAGCTACAGTAGAAAAATCCAATCTGTCGAGAGTACTGGTCCCAAAACCCTAAGTCCCCTTTTATACCAAAAGCATAAAAGTATCGCTATCCGCACACCGCACAGGACATGGCTTCTGGAAAATTCGGCGAGAATCACTTACAGGTTCGACGAGAATCAGTCGGCGAGATCAACAGGCAGATTCGGCGAGAATCAGCAGCCAGATTCGGCGAGAATCAGCAGACAGTCTCAACGACACTGTCTTCGATTCTCGACGATTTCAGCAAATTGATTCTCGACGATTTTGCCTTAGTCGGCGAGACAGGCTCGACGACTCCCGTCAATTCTCGACGAATTTGCCTTAGTCGGCGAGATATACTCAACGACACCCTTTGATTCTCGACAATTTTTCCTTTGGCAACGTTTGCCCGACCTATTCTGGGTGGTGATTGGTAACCCTTACCAACACAGTCAATCTTCCAACTTCTCCACATGCTCTTATGTGCGACCCTGCAGGCTCATATCGCGTTGGCAATGAGATTACATGTTTGACCACTTCTAGATCACCATGGTAACTCCAATAGTCTCCCACTTGATCTTGAAAGTATCAAACCAAAAACCTCACAAACAATGAGCGGCATCTAGCAATGCATCATTGCTCCCCAAGCAATAAGAGTTCATAACTCATAAGCCTTTATGAACAATGTCCCAGCGTTGTCTTTGTCCCTTTGTCCCTTACATCCGGAAAGAACTAGAGGCATGGACCGTGTCACCCTCATAATAGCTCAATCCAAGTTTCTTGATCTAGAACGGACTTCCAGAGAATGGTGAGTCCAATATCACATACTGACTCAACCAAGCATGGCCATGCATTTCTCAGTCCAGTTCCATCAAGGGGCCCGTGGACGTAACTCCTGTCATATAGGAGGACAAATCCCATATCTACTCACACACAAACACCCAAATGATTCGTAACGTACCCAATAACCACCATTATCATCAACCTTTCTCAAGGAAGACTTTAGATGGCATCAAAGCACGCTCTTCCTCACTTGATGAATGCTGTGACGTCAAGTCAAAGGACCACAACACCATTGCCAATAGAGACCTACTTGTGACACGATTAGATAACAATCCACAAAGTAGTCTCAGGATGGGTCTGTCCAGTACAACTTGTTCATTAACAAGTACCCACGTGATGACTTGATATCACAATATCATGACCTGTGAGAACTGGTCATCAGTCAATGCACGTACTAGTCTTAAGGTATCATCATCACCCTAAGCTTCTATGATGATACAACGACCAGGGACCTTTTAAGAATGAAGCTTCAAATAAATCATAGGCTCTCACATTCAAGTCACGTACTTGATGTCCTATGGAAGCGAACACTCTAAGGGTATTTATTATGTTACAATTAAACTATCACATAGAAAAATCACAATAAAAGAACTTGCCATTAATTGTAAAAAGAAACATATGGTACACAATTCATCATATGAATAAACAATAAACATCCAACAGAATATATGTTTACATGCAACCCACAAGGCTCTCACTAGAGTTGATCATTTAGGTATCGCATACCCATTGATCTAGTATGACCATCATGCTTTCTCTGCGCGAGAGGCTTAGTCAGTGGATCCGCAATATTCTCCTCAGTCAGCACTCTGCAAATGTTCACATCTCCTCGTTCGACAATCTCACGAATAAGATGGAACCGCCGAAGTATGTGCTTGGAGCGCTGATGGGATCTAGGTTCCTTAGATTGTGCAATTGCACCATTGTTATCACAGTAGAGAACTACGGGACCAACAATGCTAGGAACTACATCCAGCTCGTCGATGAATTTCCTAATCCATACAGCCTCCTTCGCTGCGTTAGCCGCAACAATATACTCGGCCTCTGTTGTAGAATCAGCAACTGTCTCTTGCTTGGAACTCTTCCAGCTCACAGCTCCTCCATTAAGGCAAAACACAAAACCTGACTGAGATTTTGAGTCGTCTCTATCAGTTTGGAAGCTAGCATCCGTGTAACCACTTACAACGAGCTCTTCCTTTGCACCATAGACCAAGAACACATCCTTAGTACTTCTCAAGTACTTCAGGATATTCTTGACTGCAATCCAGTGACATTCACCGGGGTCTGACTGATACCTGCTAGTCATGCTCAAAGCAAAGGAGACATCGAGTCGAGTACATAACATTGCATACATGATTGATCCAATTGCCGAAGCATATAGAATCAACTTCATGCGGTCCTTATCTTCACAAGATTTTGGACACTGGTCCTTAGAGAGATTCACATCATGAGACATGGGTAAAAATCCTTTCTTGGACTCAAGCATGTTGAACCGCTTCAACACCTTCTCAATGTATGTACTCTGGGTCAAATCCATCAACTTCTTCGATCTATCTCTATAGATCTTAATACCGAGTATGTAAGTCGCTTCACCCAAGTCCTTCATAGAAAAGCAGTTCCCTAGGTTGTTCTTAACAACTTTCAGGGTATGAATGTCATTCCCAATCAAAAGTATGTCATCTACATACAATATCAGGAAGACAACAATGCTCCCACTGATTTGCTTGTAAACACAAGGCTCATCTTCATTCTTGATGAAACCAAACTCTTTGATTTTCTTATCAAAACGAAGATTCTAACTTCGAGAGGCCTGTTTCAGTCCATAGATGGACTTATTCAGCTTGCATATTTTAGTGGCTTCATTTGGGGATACAAAACCCTCGGGTTATGTCATGTACACTTCCTCAAGGAGGTTTCCATTAAGGAAAGCCGTTTTGACATCCATCTGCCAGATCTCGTAGTCATAATACGCAGCAATAGCAAGCAATATCCTTATGGACTTTACCATGGCAACATGGGAAAAAGTCTCATCATAGTCAATACCATGAATTTGCTTGAAACCTTAGCCACCAGTCGCCTTTTAAATGTCTGTACATTCCCATCCATGTCGGTCTTCTTCTTGAAGACCCATTTGCACCCTATGGTTCGTACCCCTTCAGGTGGTTCCACTAAGTTCCAAACTTGGTTTGCATACATGGAGTCCATCTCGGATTTCATAGCCTCAAGCCATTTGTCGGAGTCCGGTCCATTCATAGCCTCTTGGTAGGTTGCTGGTTCATCATCATGATCCATAAGCAACACATTACCTATTTGAGACATGAGAAATCCATATCTCTCAGGCCCAAACCTCGGTCTACCAGATCTACGTAGGACTTGTGTTTCTTGAGCAGGTTCTCTAGCTACAACATCTTGTAGTCCTGCCTATCTCAGAATCCAATTCCGGTTCATTCACTACTTGTGGTTCTTGAACTTCTTCAAGTTCTACCTTTTCAGTCTTTCTTGATAAGAACTCTTTCTCCAAGAAGACGCCAGTCCTTGCGACAAACACTTTGCCCTCGGACGATAGGTAAAAGTAATACCCTTTCATTTCCTTAGGATATCCCACCAGATAGCATTTATCCGATTTGGGTTCCAGCTTGTCAGGAATTTGACGTCGCACGTATGCCTCACAGCCCCAAATTTTAATAAACGACATACTAGGACGCTTCCCAGTCCATATCTCATATGGCGTCTTCAGAACCATTTTCGTTGGAGCGCGATTCAGTGTCATTGCAGCAGTCTCTAACACAAAACCCCAAAAGGAAACAGGCAGGTCTGCATGACTCATCATCGAATGTACCATGTCTAACAATGTACGATTTCTCCTCTCAGACACACCATTATGTTGTGGTGTTCTAGGTGGAGTGAGCTGTGATACAATACCACACTCTTTCAGATGATCACGGAACTCATGACTCAGGTATTCGCCACCTCGATCAGATCGGAGTGCTTTAACCCTTTTACCCAACTAGTTTTCTACTTCATTCTTGAACTCTTTGAACTTTTCAAAGGTCTCGGATTTGCACTTCATAAGATACACATATTCGTATCTACTGAAATCATCAGTAAAAGTAACGAAGTAGAAATACCCACCTCTGGCCATGGAACTCATGGGTCCACATACATCACTATGTACAACACCCAAGAGATCCTCAGCCCTCTCAGTATAACCAGTGAAAGGGGCCTTAGTCATCTTGCCTAGCAAACAAGATTCACATCGCTCAAATGATTCATAATCAAATGAGTCCAAAAGTCCATCTTTATGGAGCTTGGATATGCGCTTCTCGTTTATATGGCCCAAATGACAATGCCAGAGATATGTAGGGTTTGAGTCATTTGTTTTTAGTCTTTTATTATTTTCTACATTATAGATCTGATGGTCCAAGTTCAAAACATAAAGACCATTAAACAATTGGGCTACAACATAACAAATATCATTCTTAAATATAGAACAACAGTTGTTCTTAATCATAAAAGAAAATCCAATCATGTCCAAGCATGAAATGGATATAATGTTTCTAGTTATTGCCGGAACAAAATAGCAGTTATCTAGTTCTATTACAAGCCCACTGGGCAAAGAAAGACGGTAAACCCCTACGGCTACAGCAGTAACTCTTGCTCCATTGCCGACGCGCAGGTCCACCTCCCCTTTACTCAGCAATCTTCTCCTTCCCAGTTCCTGCACATTTGTACAAATGTGAGAACCACATCCGGTATCCAATACCCAAGATGAAGGAGCAGAAAGGTTTATCTCTATAACGTAAATACTTGAAGCAGAGGTCATACCTCCCTTCATTTTCTGCAGACCCTCAATGTACGAAGGACAGTTCCTCCTCCAATGACAAGCCTTGCCACAGTGATGGCATTTACCCTCCTTCACCGTGCTCTTCTTCTTCATCAGTGCAGAAGACTTGGGCTCAAGATGTGACTTAGGTCCCACCTTCGTCTTCTTGAAGCCTTTGGCCTTGCCCTTGCCCTTATGCACCATCAGTATGGGTTTGGCAGGCTTGGCCTTCTTCATATTGATCTCGGCAGTTCTCAACATGCCTAGGAGCTCGGGCAGTGTCTTGTCTATCTCATTCATGTTGTAATTCAAGACAAACTGCTCGTAACTGTCCGGCAACGATTGCAGGATCAGATCTGTAGCCAACTCTTGACCCAGAGGAAAACCCAGTATTTCAAGGTTCTCTATATTCCCAATCATCTTGAGTACGTGAGTCCCTACTGAGTCTCGAACTCCCATCTTGCACTGAAACAACGCTTTGGTGACGTCAAACCTCTCTTGACGAGCTTGCCCTTGAAACATTTTCTTGAGATGCTCGTCAATCTCATTGCACCCCATGTTCTCATGTTTCTTCTGAAGCTCAGAGTTCATGGTGGCAAGCATAAGGCATTCGACGTCCAAGGCGTCATCAGTATACTTCTTATAAGTATCTTTATCAGCACGGGAAGAATTCCCGGTCGGCACCTCGGGGGCTTCTTCTTCCAAGACGTAGAGCTTTCGCTCTTGCCTGAGAACAATTCTCAGGTTCTTGTACCAGTCCATGTAATTAGTCCCGCTGAGCTTATCCTTCTCAAGGATGGCTCTCAGAGACAGAGTGGAGTGTGAACCACTTGCCATGGAATTCTACAAGATTTCATGTAGAATAAATCAGTACCAAAATTTCAAAAAAAAAACAATTATTTTCTTAATTTGGACTTCAATTAAAAACTCCCACTATTTTATTCAAAATAATAGCCCTCACTATCAATTCGGAGAGTTCATGCGAGCTACTCTCTTAGTGGACAAGATCCATATTTCACCAACACTATGAGTCAGCTTTGGCTTTCCTCTCACAATGCGGTTATTTAGGTAGGCAACGCTTACCAATTGCATCCTCATGCAATTCTTGTATGGTTGGTGAATAACTCCTTATTCGCATCCATCATGTGGTGCATGCCAACCCCATGCCTCTAGGAACTCAACCTTTGAGGTCACCTAGTTAAGTTAGACCCGATGTCGATAGTTAGATATCACAATTATCCGCTCGCACCCTTACCAAGATAGATTAATGCACCTTGTTTTGGCAAGCCCACACTTCATCGATCGAGGCAGGAAGAGTGTCATCCATTGGAAGGCATCCGAACACTTAATATTAGAGGAAGGGATTTTGATTATGGGTTAACCATTAACCATGATCAACCATTGATCAATGTGCACATCCACAAAAAAATAATTTCTAAAATCCACATGCATCCCTTATGTGCACACCTGACACTATCAATATTTGATAAGAAGAAAAAGGATAAATCTGAACATCTGGACACTTCCAAACCTTCAGGTTTACATGCATTGGACAAGGGACAAAGGCAACTCAACTTAAAGCAGTAGACAAGCTCATCTCTCCTTGTTGGATTCAAAATCCAAAACAAAATTGAGGGATGGTTACTGCTAAGGAGACAGTAATTCCTAACGATTAGAAATTACTACAAGATTCCAGACGTTCCCGGCGGGGTGCCAAGATTAAATCTAGACATTTAGAACACTTCTAAATCCCTAGGTTTACACGTACTGGAATAACCTAACTTCCAATACAACAATCATGGCCGCAACCTGGCTCTGATACCACTGTTGGGTTTCTCTATAAGGATGGCACAACGCTTGTGCACGCAGCGGAAGGAATAAAACATCAAGACAACCCAAAAGAGATGGGATCGGGCCACGAATGTTGAATCAAGAAGTAAACAAAAATTACTAGGCAAAATACCTTAGTGGCGTTGAGTCACAACTCAACGGAGATGCTCCAAGCTTCGAGTCCTCGTCGGTGGTGAGTTCTACGTGGAATAACGTCCACGTCTCTGCAGAAATCCACACGAGCGGGAGAACACCGAGCTTCGTCGCACGAAGGGTCGGGAAGGAGATCAACCGCACCTTTGCACTTCCACGAACTGCTAGGTCCGCTCCAGGAAAAGCAACGCCGGCGACTATCGCCGGAGAGGATGAGGTCGGCGGAGCGAGGAGACGGCGGAAGCGGAACTCTTTCGTCCGACGGGGCTCAGGATTTGGCGGAGCGAGTGGCGGAACACTTCCGTCGGGTTCGATCCAGCTACAATAGAAAAATCTGATTCTGTCGAGAGCACTGATCCCAAAACCCTAAGTCCCCTTTTATACCAAAAGCATAAAAGAATCGCTATCCGCACACCGCACAGGACAAGGCTTATGGAAAATTCGGCGAGAATCACTTACAGGTTCGGCGAGAATCAGTCGGCGAGATCAACAGGCAGATTCGGCGAGAATCAGCAGCCAGATTCGGCGAGAATCAGCAGACAGTCTCGACGACACTGTCTTCGATTCTCGATGATTTCAGCAAATTGATTCTCGACGATTTTGCCTTAGTCGGCGAGATAGGCTCGACGACTCCCGTCGATTCTCGACGACTTTGCCTTAGTCGGCGAGATATACTCGACGACACCCTTTGATTCTCGACGATTTTTCCTTTGGCAACGTTTGCCCGACCTATTCTGGGTGGTAATTGGTAACCCTTACCAATACAGTCAATCTTCCAACTTCTCCACATGCTCTTATGTGCGACCCTGCAGGCTCATATCGCGTTGGCAATGAGATTACATGTTTGACCACTTCTAGATCACCATGGTAACTCCAACAGATTCTTATAATCCCCAGTCTTACATATAGATCTGACAGTGTGTAGTATGGAATAGGCATGCTGGGTGAAGCCCATCTGGAAAGGTTGGTCTGGATTGGTGATGTTGCATTTTGCACACCGGAGAAGACTCCGCATATAAACATGTAGTTTGTGGAGTCATTGGGTTGTACCTGTGATGGGTAGTAATAGGAAGTAATTGAATGAAATTCTAGGAAAATACCCGCGTGATTCTTGTGCTGTATGCCATGTTTGGGTGAGTCTGGGTGCAGAAAGTGAGTTCTGCTGAACCCGCCAAGCGACCACGAGGAACGCTGGCATTATCTCCCCTTTTTTGTTTGTGAAGCCAGTCCTTGGTGGATAGCGTTGGAACACCCTATTATTAATTTAGGTCAGGATCAATATGTCTATAGGATTGTTGCTTTGACCTTGTTATATAGAGTAAAGGTCAACTAGTTAGGTCTAAAGCTTAGGACTTAAGTTGGAAGCTTTTCCCAAGACCTCCTAGTTCAGATGAGAAGCCTAGAAGAAGAATTCATCTTATCGTCGAGCTCAGATCGATGAAGCGTCGAACCCAGTTCGATGATATCTGAGCTCAAGTCATCGATGCGTCAAACTCAGTAAGACGATTTTTGAGCTCAGATCGACAATTTCTGTCTTAGACTAATTCCAATATCTCTGAGCTCATTTCGACGATAGTTGAGCTCAGATCGACGATTATCTTTTGAGATCGACGATTTCTGGAATTTTGTCAGTTTGATAAGGATTTCAAATGTCTTCAACTCAGAGCATTTATTACAGAAGATTTCTAGCCGTTATAATAAATCTGGAGCAAGTTTCAAGGAAACAAAGGAGGAATGTTCTTAGGTTTTTTTCCTTCAGAGACAGTTTACATTTAAGGAAAGTTTTTATGACTTTGCTAACGACTATCAAGAATTTTTGACAACTGGATTTCTTATTATCATTCAGAGAGAACAAGAATATATACACAACAGTATACACAGAACAGATACATCGAAAGAAAAAGAAGATCAATAACACAGAAAATAGAACAAGTTTTCTTTCTGATTCCTGCTGATTAAAAGTCTTCATCATTCACACTCTAGAACACAAATATTTCAGTTCTTGCTGAAATCATCTTTTGCTGGAGCATTCTTTTCATTGAAGACCTATCACCCTTATAAAGCTTCCAGCTCCTGAACTCTTTCTAATCTCAGGGGGAGCTTTAACAACATCTCATCCACTTGTGCTTCTCTTTGATTGTTGACAGAGAAGACAACTTCCCAATTTTTCCTTTTTCCTTTCCTGTAAAAGGGTTTTTTAACTCCCTTCAAAAGTTTTTCTTTGGTTCCTGAGACCTGATCAAAACTTAGTGGTGGCAAGACACCTGATCAAAAAATCTGGTTTGGTTTTTGAGCACCTGATCAAAAGCTCGTTGGTGCCCAGGACACCTGATCAACTCATCCTACAGTGGATTCCTACCAAGGGTGGTAGAAGAGTGGATGTACCCAGGTTTTGAGGAACCACTATAGTTCCTTGTGTCTTCTGATTGTTTGCTATTTTATTTGCTGTGTGCTGTGGATTTGCTCTTTTGTTTGTTTTATTTTGATTTCTGTCAAGCACTCTACACTAACTAAATTAAGTCTTCCACTACTAGAATAATTTTCATATTTGCAAAATTATTTTAAAACACTCTATTCACCCCCCTCTAGAGTGAAGGATTGATCTTACACTCACTTTCAATTGGTATCTGAGGTTGGTTGTTCATACACGCTAACACCTGAACCAAAAGATCTCTCTTAAGATCCATCCTTAATAGAGGGTTATTTTTATTATATTTATTTTAATCTAAATCCACGGCATAGAACAATGATTTTGCTAGCACCAGACCTCAAGTGTGCAATCTCTCCAAGTTTGCACTTTGGAAGGCAAGGATCAGATTATACATGAATTCCATTAATGAAGATATCTTTAATTCTATTTTGACAGATTTCCCCAAGCCTCCTACAAGCACAAGTACAAATGTTGTTCCACCACCTTCAGGAACAGATGCTGATATAAAGAAATGGAAGGTTGCTGATGCTAAATCTATGAACATCCTAGCTCAAACATTGTCTCATGACATCTTTCAGAAGGTAGCTGAATGCAACTCAACTAAAGAGATTTGGGACAAACTATCTGAGATTGTATCAGGATCAGCAGATGAGAGAAAATATAGGAGATCTCATCTTATCACTCAATATGAGAATTTCAAGAAAGCAGAAAATGAGTCAGTAGCTGACATGTACAGCAGACTAAGCCTAATTATTAGTGAACTCAAAACATTGGATAAGGAGATCTATCTCACAGAGATAAATGACAAGATCCTAATGTGCTTCCCCAGCACTTGGGATTCAAGGATCTGGCCCATTAAGGATGCTAGAAGTCTGAATGAGATCACTACAGAAGCCTTATTGGGCAAGCTCAAATCTTATAAGCAGCTCATCAAAAATAGAGAAGAAGAGCAGAAGATAACTTCTCCAGCAGTCAGGAAGGAGAAGTCAATTGCTTTCAAGGCAACAGAAGAACAGTATGAAGACAAAGTCACAGGCAATGAAAAACTGATGAGCCTCCTAGCCAAGAGGTTTTACAAAATGGCTAGGAAGGATTTCAAAAAAAGGTCATCCAGAGGCCAAGAAAAGCCAAGGTATGATAAATCAAGTAACAAAGAGATTATTTATTATGGTTGCAGGAAACCAGGCCACATATTGTCTGATTGTCTAGTAAGTCAAAACAAGGACAAGAAGGACAATAGAGAAAAGAGAAAAGATAAAGACTCCAGAAGAAATCATTATGATAGATCCTCTTCCAGCAAGAACAAGCTCACTAGAAAGGGATTTGTTGCTGAAATATGGAGTGAAAGGGATTTGTTGCTGAAACATGGAGTGAAATAGAAGAAGAATCTGATGCATCATCAAGTTCAAGTGATGATGAGGATGATGCAAAAGAAAAAGAATTCTGTATGATGGCAATCAATGCATCTCAGAACAACACTGATTCAGAACATGAATCTGAATCTGAATTTGAACCAGAGCTAGAAGAAGACCAGGTAATTGATTCTTTTGATTTTAATTCTAAGGACTTCAAGTCTTAATTTAAAGAACTGTGTTTAGATTTACTTAAGTCTGAGAAAGAAATTATCTCTCTCAGAAATCAACTATCTGAATACAGTACCTTAAGTTCAGATAACCTCAAACTCTCAGAAGAGTTAGAATGTTGTAGGGAACAGATAGCTTCACTGAAAAGTGAACTATCTGAGGCCAAGAAGTTTGAAGAAACCCTCAATGGGAGAAGTATCAAACTGATGGACATTATAAGCACAGTGAACTCAAGACTCAATAGTACACTAGGCTTGGGTGCTTCATCCAGCCAAGCTATTGTGTTAACAACTCCCATTAAATTTATTTCTGATAAAGGAAAAGGAGTTATGGAGGTAGCTAGAAAAAAGTCCGATCTACCCAAAAAGAACAAAGTTCAACAGAAATCGTCGAACAGAGCTCGACGATCTTCGAACGGAGCTCAGCGATTTCATGCTGAATCGTCGAACTCAGGTCAACGATCTCTGATCTCTGAACACAGGAAAGATCGATCGCTGAATGGAGCTCGACGCTCTGACTCAAGATCGTTGAACTCAGATCCACGATTATCGTACGGAGCTCAAAGATACGACCAATTCTCAAGAGGTATGTCAAAAATTAATTCTAGATATCCTACATCTCAAGGGTTCAACCCTTATACTGAATGGATAATTCTTCTTAGGAGATATCATCCTGAAGGATATAAGAGCCAACCAGAGATGTCTTTCATTTCTGATTTCAAAAGTTATCAAGCTAGACCCAAGGTCAACTAGGTCAAAAACAAATGAACAGTTATTTGTGCAGGTAAAGACCTATCCAACCATGGAGCAACATTGGTATCTAGATAGTGGGTGCTCCAAGCACATGACTGGAAGCAAGGATAACCTAATATCCTTCAAGGCTAAACATGGACCCAAAGTTATGTTTGGAGATTCAAACTTTGGACAGACCAAAGATTATGGTGCAGTCCAAATAGGATCAGTAACATTCAAGAAGGTGGCATATGTGGAAGGCCTGAAGCACAATCTTATCAGTATCAGTCAGCTATGTGATGAAGGCTACCAGGTTACATTCAACAAGTCTTCATGCATCATCAAATCAGAAGATGACACAATTGTGTTGACAAGTAACAGAAGAGGTAACATCTATCTAGTAGATTTTCATTCAACCAAGGTAAATATCTGCTTATTTAACTCTCTTAGCAAACCTAATGAATTATGACATAAGAGATTAGGACATGTCAACCTTAGAACCATTGCTAGGCTATCCAAGGACAACCTTGTTAGAGGACTACCTTCTGGCCCCTACAAGAAGGAAGGACTCTGCAGGTCTTGTCAATTAGGCAAGCAAACTAAAAATAGCTTTAAGTCACTTAATAAGAGTGATTCACCAAGGATTTTGTACTTGTTACATATGGATCTGTTTGGACACATTACTGTACAAAGCCTAGGAGGAAAATCTTATACTTTAGTAGTTGTAGATGACTTCTCTAGATTCACATGGGTGTTCTTTCTGAGGAAGAAGTCTGATAACTTCAAATGTTTGACAGAGTTTCTCAAATGTATACAGATTGAGTTCAATACTCACATAGCCCTGATCAGAAGTTATCATGGGACAGAGTTTGATTCTTTTCTTATGCAAGAGTTCTGTCAGAAGGAAGGTATCAGACATACTTTCTCAGCTCCTAGAACTCCTCAACAGAATGGGGTAGCTGAAAGAAAAAATAGAACCCTTATTGAATCTGCCACAACATTGTTGACAGATGCTCACCTTCCTCTATCCTTTCTGGCAGAGGCTGTGAACACTTCAAACTATGTTTTGAATAAGAGTTTGATACATAAGATAAAGGACAAGACTCCCTATGAATTACTCAAAGGGAAGAAACCTAAAGTTGATTATCTTAGAATTTTTGGTTGTATTTGCTACATTCATAACAATAACAAGAAATACTTAGCAAAATTTGAAGCCAAAGTTGATGAAGGAGTGTTTCTGGGATACTCCATGATCAGTAAGGCCTATAGGGTTTATAATAAATCATCTCATAAAATTGAAGAAGCAGTGCATGTCTCTTTTGATGAATCTAATATGTCTTACAAGGAGAAGAGCACTTCTACCATAGACACTTTGCAGGTACATTCTCTATCAAAGAATTTGGACATGCTTAATATCATTGAAAAAGATCCATCACCCTCACCCACTCAACAAGAAGCTGAAAGCAGTGAAAATGAAGATGACAGTCAGATTTTAGCAAGTCATGGTGACAATCCAAATGAAGAGCCAATTGCTGTTCCACAAGAGGAAATAATAACACAGGTTGATGAACAATCAACACCCATTGTTGATTTAGTAACATCAAGAGACCATCCAATCTTCCAAGTGATTGGAGATATCTCAGCTAGTGTGCAAATCAGAAACCAATTCAATCAAAATCTGATGCACATTTGCTTTCTTTCTCAAATTGAGCCTCAATCCATACAAGATGCAGAACAAGATCCAAAATGGATTATTGCAATGCAAGAGGAATTAAATCAATTTGAAATAAACAAAGTTTGGGAGCTAGTGCCAAAGCCAAAGAATCATTCCATTGCTGGAACAAAATGGGTATTCAGAAACAAGTTAGATGATCAAGGAGTTATAGTAAGAAACAAGGCAAGGCTGGTTGCTCAAGGATATTCTCAAGAAGAAGACATAGACTATGACCAAACCTTTGCACCAGTTGCAAGGTTAGAGGCCATAAGAATCTTCCTAGCATATACAGCTCACAAGAAGTTCAAAGTATATCAAATGGATGTCAAAAGTGCATTCCTCAATTGTGATATCAAGGATGAAGTTTATGTAAAATAGCCTCCAGGTTTTATCTCTCTAACTAACCCTGATTTTGTTTATAAATTGCATAAAGCATTATATGGTCTCAAACAAGCTCCTAGATCATGGTATGAGACCCTAGCTTGCTTTCTCTTGGAAAATGATTTTAAAAGGGGTAGAGTAGACCAAACTCTTTTCATTAGAACCCATAAGTCTCATATCCTACTAGTACAAATCTATGTAGATGATATTATTTTTGGCACTACTGATTCAAATTTGTGCAAAAGGTTCTCCAACCTAATGCATTCCAAATTTGAAATGAGTAGCATGGGTGAGCTATCCTTCTTTCTAGGATTGCAAGTCAAACAAAATGCTGATGACATCTTTATTTCTCAAACCAAGTATGCAAAAGAATTGGTTAAGAAGTTTGGTATGTCTGATGCATCCTCTATGAAAACACCCATGCCTACTAATGGTGTATTAGATGCTGATGAACATGGGAAACCAGTTGATCATACCACATATAGAGCAATGATTGGCTCCTTATTGTATCTTACAGCTAGTAGACCTGATATAATGTTTGCTATATGCATATGTGCTAGATTCCAAGTCAGCCCTAGAGAGTCACACCTCACATTAGTTAAGAGGATTCTTAGGTATGTGAAAAGTTGTCCAAATCTAGGTCTCTGGTATTCAGCTGATTCAGGATTTGATTTAACTGGATTTTCTGATGCTGATTATGCTGGATGTATAGTAGACAGGTAAAGAACCAGTGGATCTTGTTAGTTTCTTGGTGACAGACTTATCTCCTGGTTTTGCAAGAAACAAACATTTGTGTCCACATCAACTGCTTAAGTTGAGTATATGACATCAGGTAGTTGTTGCTCACAGATATTGTGGATTCAAAATCAGCTCGAGGACTATGGCTACAACTTAGAGAAGTCCAAAATATTTTGTGATAACACTAGTGCTATTTCAATAGCTCAAAATCCAGTCCTCCATAGTAGGACAAAACACATAGAGATTATGCATCATTTCTTAAGGGATAATGTAGAGAAAAATAAAATTTAATTAGAATACATCTCAACTGATTTATAAAGGGGAGATATTTTCACCAAACCCTTGGATGAAAAGAAACACACTTTCTTCCTTAATCAGTTAGGAATGTTAGATAGAGGTAGTCTTAATTAAGTTCCAAGATCTTTAAACCTAAAAAGAGACAAAGACTAGGTTAAAAGGTTGAGTTTCCTAGTGTCTGTAGATTTTCTCTGAACTCTGAACTGCGTTCGACGTTTTTCATGAAGATCGTCGAACAGAGCTCGACGTTTTCTTCTCGGTCAGCGTTCTCAATATTGTCAAACGGAGATCGACAAGGTAAAATAGCGTCGAACGAAGATTGACGATGTTGAGACCCTTTAGTTTCTCCTAGAGCCGCAGATCGTCAAACTGAGTTCAACGATCATTTCCTTTCCGCGTCGAACCCTAATATAAAATCATTTTTTTAGGCGTCATTCTCCTTTGTGCTTTCATACCTTCTGCAAGAACTTTCTTTCCCTCCAAACTTTTCTACACTTGATCTTATTTGTTTTTGCAGGAAATATGTCGGTGTCAGTCGCCGTTCTAGCCGCGATGAAGTTCGACACTGGCTTCGATATCGACATGGAATCATTTGAGGGTACATATCAAATATGAAAGTGAGGGTAAGATCTACCTTTACTCTAGAGGGGGGGGGGTGAATAGAGTATATTAAAATAATTTTTGCATATTAAAAATTAATTGGCAGTGGAAGACTTAATTTAATTATATTGTATTGTGCTTGCAGTAAAATAAAGTAAAGCAAGAAAGCTAATTCACAGCACACAACAAATAAAACACAGGCAACCAGAAGACACAAGGAACTATAGTGGTTCCCCAATCAACCTGGGTACATCCACTCTTCTACCACCCTAGGTAGGAATCCACTGCAGGAATAGTTTATCAGGTGTCCTAGGCACCAATGAGCTTTTGATAAGGTGCTCAAAAACCAAAACAGATTTTTTGATCAGGTGTCTTGCCACCACTGAGTTTTGACAAGGTCTCAAAAATCGAACACAAAACTTTTGAAGGGAGTTTTGAGTAACCCTTTTATAGCAAAAGAAAAGAAAAGGAGGTGAAGTTGTTCTTCTCTGTCAACAGTCAAAGAGAAGACTAGTTGATTGATGATGTCAAAGCTCCCCCTGAGATTTGCAGTTCTTCAGGAGAGAAGCTTTGCATAGGGTGATAGGCCTTCAGAATGATTGAGATCTCCAGCAAAAGATAATTTCAGCAATGGCTAAAATGTGTTGTGTCTGGAGTCTTGATTAATGAAGCCTTGAACACTTGAATCAGAGATGAGATACTGTAATCCTGTAGTTCTTGTGTGTGTCTCACAGATCTCAGATGTTGTTCTTAGTTTTTTTCTTGTTGTGTGTTGTTGTTGTTATTGTCTGTCTCTATTGTCTAAAAAGATTTATTGAAATCCAATCTTCTAGATAGCTGTTGGCCAGTCATAAATTAATTCCTTAATTGATAACTGTCTATGGAGGAAACTCCTAAGAAACATTCTCCTTTTAGTCTCCTTGAAACTTGCTCCAGATAGATTGAAATGGCTACAAAATCTTTTGCATTAAATGCTGGATATGAAGAAATTTGAATTCTATAACTGACTTAATTTGAAATCCTGAAATCGTCGATCTCTCAAGAAAATCATCGACTTGAGCTCGACTACCGTTGACCTGAGCTAAGAGACTGGAACTTGACTCAAAACAAAAATCGTCGATTTGAGCTCGACTATCGTCGATCTGAGCTCAGAGATCTGGATTTTGGCTAGATACAGAAACGTCGATCTGAGATCGAAGATCGTCAAACCGAGTTCGACGACTCGTTGAACTGAGCTCAATGATAGTCGAACTAAGTTCGACGCCTCGTCGATCTGAGCTCGACGATAATTGCCTGAGTCTTTCTGCACTTGTAATCTAATCTAGGAGGTCTTGGGGGAAGCTTTCAAACCTAAGTTCTAAGCCTTAGACCTATTCTAGTTTGACCTTTAAATCTATACAATGAGGTCAAGACACATTCCTAAGGACATAGTGATCCTTACCCAAATCAGTAATAAGGTGTTCCAACAATCTCCCCCTATTTGGGTTAGGATTACTATTTACATGATTTAGGAAGAAAAAGGCATACAAGCAGAAACAAATACAATATTGCAGAAGATTAAATAACAACATTGTAGAAGCAAATGAATAATACCAGCAGATTGTCAGAGAGAGAGATATACTGTTCAGCTTACATAATTAGTCCTTTTCCTTGCCCTTTTTGAATAAAATTTCTCTGTTGGGATCTTGAGCTTCTTTCTTAGATGTTATGTCATCAGCAGCACCTAGGGAGGCTTGAGATTTGGGTCTGGGGACAACTGCCTCTGGGTGCAACTTCATGTAACTTTCTGGGTCAAAGAATTTTCTAGAAGAATATCTCTCAAGCGCTTTCTTTGTTTGCTGTAATAATGTAGTAATATTTGAAGTATCTTTTCCTTATTCCCTTCCTTTCTTTATCTAGTATAAAGCAACTAATTCCTTCCTCCTTGCTGTCCAAGAGATAGGATTTTTCTCTGGATCTTCATAGGGAACAGGAGGTTCATATCTATTGATAGTATCAGCAGGAGGAGCTCTTGAGGGAACAATTTCTTTGAGCTTATATGGGAATGGACCAGAAGTTAAATCAATTGGTCCTTGTCCTTCCCTTTGATAAGGATGTTGTCTGGATTGTCCTCTTAAATATACTCTGTATCCTCTTTAATTTCCTCTATATTGGCCTCTTTTGAACTGGTAGCCTCTTTGTTGATGTCCTCTGGATTGTGATCTATCTTGAACCTGAGAGGAACTTTGAGTTGTAGCATGAGAGGTTTGTTGTGCTTAACTTCCACCAGATCCTGCATCTGGAGAGGGAGGAGGAGGAGGATTATGATGAGATGTGCCTATGTCATAATTCCTCCTCTTCTTCATAGCCTTCAATTGGTTCCTTGAGTATTGCATCAAGGGTTCAGTAATTGGACAGTCATGCAGAATGTAGTAGGGAATATCATTATCATTGTTGACTTTTTCTGGAGGGACTCTCTTCAATACTTTGCTTCTTGCTTTCCTCTTCCTTTCAATGGTTGCAGAGGAGTCATCAGAATCAGTTCTAAATTCATCACTGTCTGAGCTTTGAGTATTGTCATACATCTCATCAACCCTTTTAATATATTCTTGCTGTTATTTAGGTTGTTTAGATGAAGCAGCAGCAACAAGAATAGGAGCAGTAACAGAAGCTGGAGCAAGAGCAGAAGTAGCAACACTACTAGGAGCAACAATAGAAACAGCAGCAGGAGCAGCACTAACAGCAGGAATAGAAACACTAACAACAGGAGCAACACAAACATCAAAAAAAACATTAACAGCAGCAGCAACAGAAATAGCACTATCCACAACAGCAGGCTCAATAATATCAGCAGGCTCTGAAACACTAGCCTCTGTCATCATCATATCATCAGTAGTATCAAAACAAACTTTCTCAACATCAGTATCAACACACACATCTTCAGCAGTAGTAATAATTTCCACAGCCTTGATAGAATTGATATAAGATAATATCAAGCTGGGATCACAGCTAGAGATAGGCACAATGGCCTTAGTAAGATCTTCAGCTTCTGAGATGGAAGATATCTGCTATAGAGAGCATCAAAATCTGAAAGCAGTGACCTGAAGTCAACTGTACTGAAGGATAGAACTGGAGCTGGGGCTGGAGCAACTGGCATAGCTTCTGAGCTTTGCATGAAATCTGAATCTGGAGCAGGCAGCATGACTTCTTCATTTGGCATCTCCCCCTGCCTGGATTCAGTATAAAATGGATCAAGGCACCCCAAAGAAGGGATTGCCTAAGGAGGATGGAAAGAAGAAAGCCTGGTAGATAACTCATTGATTGATTTAAGAAGTGGAGCCATGGAGGTATCCAGCAAGAGTGTTAGTCTGGGAGCTAACATCTCATATAGTTTATCTGCAAGGGCAGGAATGTCTACTTACTCAAGGGATGCTTGAGTAGAGATAGAGGAAAAAGGTGCAGAGGTTGATGGTGTTGGTGGAGCTGTAGTTATGTGGAGAGATGATGTGGATGGTAGTGGTATGGATGGTTGTGAAATGTGAATGGTGGTGATGGATGTCACTGGAATGGAGATGGATGGGGTGAAAGATGGTTGAGCCAGAATATCTTGTAGCAGTTGTTGGTAAGAAGTAGAAGATGATGGGGGCTCTAGAGGTGATGAATGAGAATCATCCATAAAGGAATCATCTATGAGGTTAAATGATGGAAAATGGATGGATGAGTCAAGATCAAGAGGGGGATAGAAATATAGAGGATGAAATTGCTCTTGATGAGTGGCTGGTGGTGGTGAAGAGATAGTTGGAGTTGGAATTGAGATGAGGGAGGAAATTGTGATGGGTGAAGAAATTGAAATTGAAATGGTGGATGTAGGGATGGTTGAGGAAACAGGAGGTGGAGATGGTGGAGATGAGGAGGAAGCAGTCAATTCTTCTAGGGGGCAGTTGCCTGAGGGGAAGTGACTGGAACAGTCCTTGTGCCTGAAGTGGTGGTAGCTGTAGGACCCCTGCTGTGTTTGGCAATTTGCCTATCTCACTTTCCAAAGAGAGCACAGGAGAGTCTCTTGGAAGCATTGATGTGCATACCATTGGACACAAGCAATTGGGGGCATCTGTTATGCAAGAACAAGCCTAATATCCTCCCAAAGTTAACAAAGTTCTTGTTAATCTTCTTCTTAATTAAATCAAAAAATAGTTCTCCCCAATTCAGATGTTTCTTATCAACTATAGCAGCCATCAAACAAAACTGATACCTAGATATTGTATCATGAGCAGAATGTTTTGCTAACAATACTTTTCCCACTACATCAGCCAAGAACCTATACTCTACTGCGAGGTTTTTCTTAAGCAATTTGTTAGGGTTTGCTACTGAATGTCCCATTCTATCCAACATAGAAGAAAACTCTTCTCCAGACAATTCCACTGTATCATGTCCAGTACTTAATTGGAAAACTTCTGTTAGAAGTGCAAGAGTAAGGGATACCTGGGTTCCTGATATACTCCCGACCACAGTATTTTGATCCAGATTATGGGCTGTGTACACCCATTCTTTAATCTCATCTACAACCAACTTCATCCTTGTAGTCATGATTGTCACCAACTGTTGCTTCTTGAACAGATCTAGAATATCCTTGAATATCTGATCACTTCCTTCAAACGAATCCATGTCTATATCAAAACCGGTGTCAAACTTTATTGCGGCTAAGACGACAACTGAAATGCCATGTTTTTCCTGCAAAAACAAATGAACAAGACCAAGTGTAGAAGGGTTTGGAGGGAAGAAAAGCTCTGCAGAAAGTATGAATGCGCAAAAGAGAACGACAGCCGAAAAATGATTTTTATATCAGGGTTCGACGCCGAAAAGGAAAGATCGTTGAACTCCGTTCGACGATCTGGGCTTCTAAAGGAATCTGAAAGGTCTTCAATATCGTCGATCTCCGTTCGATGATATTGGAGAGCGTCGAGCTCCGTTCGACGATCTTTGACCGGAAAGAGATAGCCTAGCACTATCTGGAAAAGCTGAACTCCGGTCGATGATTTCTGAGAACATTAATCTCCGTTCGACGATCTTTGGGAAAAACGTTGAGCGCAGTTCATAGATCAGAAATAACCTATAGACACTAGAAAAATCAAGTTTTTAGCCTAGTCTTGGTCAGTTTTAAGGTTTTAAATTCTTGGATCTTAATTTAAGCTTCCTCCATCTAACATTCCTAACTGATTCAGGAAGAATGTGTGTTTCTTTTCATTCAATGGTTGGTGAAAATATCTCCCCTTTGCAAATCAGTTGGGATATATTGAAGTTCAATTTTATTTTTCTCAACATGGAGGACTGGATTTTGTGCTATAGAAATAGCACTGGTGTTATCATAAAAGATTTTTGACTTATCTAAGTTGTAACCATAGTCTAGGAGCTGGTTTTGAATCCACAATATCTATGAGTAAAAACTACCTGCTGCCATGTATTCAGCTTCAGCAATTGATGTGGACACAGATGTTTGTTTCTTACAAAACCAAGAGACAAGTCTGTCACCAAGAAACTGACAAGTTCCACTGGTGCTTTTCCTGTCCACTCTACATCCAGCATAATCAGCATCTGAAAATCCAGTTAATTCAAATCCTGAATCTTTTGGATACCAGAGACCTAGATTTGGACAACTTTTCACATACCTAAGAATCCTTTTTACTAATGTTAGGTGTGACTCTCTAGGGCTTACTTGAAATCTAGCACATATGCATGTAGCAAATATTATGTCAGGTCTACTAACTGTAAGGTACAATAAAGAGCCAATCATTGCTCTATATGTTGTCTGATCAACAGGTTTCCCATGTTCATCAGTATCTAATACAGCATTAGTAGGCATAGGTGTTTTCATAGAGGATGCTTCAGACATACCAAATTTCTTAACCAACTCTTTTACATACTTAGTTTGAGAAATGAATATGCCATCAGCATGCTATTTGACTTGCAATACTAGAAAGAAGGAAAGCTCGCCCATGCTACTCATTTCAAATTTAGAATGCATTAGGTTGGAAAACCTCTTTCACAAATTTGAATCAGTAGATCCAAAGATAATGTCATCTACATAAATTTGTACTAGTAGGGTATTGGACTTATGGGTTCTAATAAAAAGATTTTGATCTACTCTACCCCTTATAAAATCATTTTTCAAAATAAAGCATGCTAAGGTCTCAATACCATGCTCTAGGAGCTTGCTTGAGACCATATAATGCTTTATGCAATTTAAAAATATAATCAGGATGAGTTGGAGAGATAAAACCTGGGGGTTGTCTAACATAGACTTCTTCCTTGATATCTCCATTGAGAAATGCACTCTTTACATCCATTTGATAGACCTTGAATCCCTTGTGTGCTGCATAAGCTAGGAATATTCTTATGGCCTCTAGCCTTACAACTGGTGCAAAGGTCTGGTCATAATCTATTCCTTCTTCTTGAGAGTATCCTTGTGCAACTAGCCTTGCCTTGTTCCTTATAATAATGCCTTGATCATCTAGTTTGTTCCTGAATACCCATTTTGTTCCAACAATGGGATGATCCTTTGGCCTTGGCACTAGCTCCCAAACTTTGTTACTTTCAAATTGATGTAACTCCTCTTGCATTTCAATGATCCAGTGTGGATCTTGTTCTGCATCTTGTATGGATTGAGGCTCAATTTGAGATAGAAAGCAGGTGTGCATCAGGTTTTGGTTGACCTGATTTTTGGTTTGCACACCAGTTGAGATGTCTCCAATCACTTGGGATATTGGATGATCTCTTGATTTTACTAAATAAATAGGGGGTGTTGATTGTTCACCAACCTGTGCTGTTATTTCCTCTTGTGGAACAACAACTGGCTCTTCAATGTGGTTCTCACCAAGATGTTGAGTGTCCTCTTCATCTTCACTGCTTTCACCTTTTTGTTGAATAGGTGAAGGTGTGGTACCCTCTTCAATTATGTTCAACCTATCCAAATTCTCTGAAAGAGAATGTACCTGCAAAGGTTCTATGGTAGAAGTATTCTTCTCCTTATAAGACATGTTAGTTTCATCAAAAGATACATGTACAGATTCTTCAATTTTAAGAGAAGATTTGTTATACACCCTATAAGCTTTACTGATCATGGAGTATCCAAGAAACACTCCTTCATCAACTTTGGCTTGAAATTTTGCTATGTATTTCTTGTCATTATTGTGTATGTAGCAAATGCAACCAAAATTTTTGAAATAATCTACTTTAGGTTTCTTCCCTTTGAGTAATTTATAGGGAGTCTTGCCCTTCAGCTTATGTATCAAACTTCTACTCAACACATAGTTTGAGGTGTTTACTGCCTCTACCCAAAAGGATAGAGGAAGGTGAGCATCTGCCAACAATGTAGTAGCAGATTCAATAAGGGTTCTATTTTTCCTTTCAGCTAACCCATTTTGTTGAGGAGTTTTAGGAGCTGAGAAAGTGTGTCTGATCCCTTCACTCTGACAGAACTCTTACATAAGAAGAGAATCAAACTCTGTCCCATGATCACTTCTAATCAGGGCAATGTGAGTATTGAATTCAATCTGTATGCATTTGAGAAACTCTGTCAAACACATAAAGTTATCAGACTTCTTCCTCAGAAAGAACACCCATGTGAATCTAGAGAAGTCATCTACAACTACTAAAGTATAAGATTTTCCTCCTAGGCTTTGTACTGTAATGGGTCCAAACAGATCCATGTGTAACAGATACAAAATTCTAGGTGAATCACTCTTATTTAGTGACTTAAAACTATTTTTAGTTTGCTTGCCTAATTGACAAGCCCTGCAAAGTCCTTCCTTCTTGTAGGGGACAGAAGATAGTCCTCTAACAAGGTTGTCCTTGAATATCCTAGCAATGGTTCTAAGGTTTACATGTCCTAGTCTCTTATGCCATAGCTCATTTGGTTTACAAACAGAATTGAACAAGCAGATATCTACCTTAGTTGAATAAAAATCTACAAGATAGATGTTACCTTTCCTTTTACTTGTCAACAAAATTGTGTTGTCCTCTAATCTTATTTTGCATGAGGATTTGTTGAATGTCACTTGGTAGCCTTCATGACATAGTTGACTTATGCTGATTAAGTTGTGCTTCAGTCCTTCCACATAAGCCACCTTCTTGAATGTGACTTACCCTATTTGGACTGCACCATATCCCTTGGTCTGTCCAAAGTTTGAGTCTCCAAATATGACTTTGGGTCCAAGCTTGGCTTTGAAGGATGTAAAATTATCCTTGCTCCCTGTCATGTGCTTTGAGCACCCACTATCCAGATACCATTACTGGTTTATTGTTAGATAGGTCTTCACCTGCACATATAACAATTTATTTGTTTTTGACCCTGTTTACCTTGGGCCTAGGTTGATAACCTTTAAATTCTGAAAGAAAAGACATCCCTGGTTGACTCTTATAGCCTTCAGGATGATATCTCCTAGGAGGTATTATCCATTCATCATAAGGGTTAAAGATTTGGGATGTAGGACCTCTAGGATTGAAGTTTGACATACCCTTAAAATTTTTTTCAAAGCTCTAAGCTCTGTTTGACAATCTCTGAGCTGAGTTCGACGATCTTGGGTTAGATCGTCGAGCTCCGTTCGAAGATCGACTTTGCCAGAGTTCAGAGTTCAGAGATCGTCGACCTGAGTTCGACGATTCAGCCTTAGATCGCTAAGCTCTGTTCAGAGATCGTCGAGCTCCATTCGACATTTTCTGTTGAACTTTGTTTTTCTTAGGTAAATCAGAATTCTTCCTAGCTACCTCTACAACTCTCTTTCCTTTATCTGAGATAAATTTGATTGGGGTTGTTAATACTATAGGTTGGCTGGATGAAGCACCCAAGCCCAGTGTACTGTTAAGTCTTGAATTCACTATGCTTGTGATGTCCATCAGTCTGATGCTTCTCCCATTAAGGGATTCTTCAAACTTCTTTGCCTGAGATAGTTTACTTTTCAGTGAAGCTATCTCCTCCTACAACATTCCACTCCTCAGAGAGTTTGAGGTTATCTGATTTTAAAGTGCTATGTTCAGATAATTGATTTCTGAGAGAGATAATCTCTTTCTCAGACTTTAGCAGGTCTAAACAAAGTGCCTTAAAATTCAAATCTAAAGTCCTCTGAATTGAAATCAAAAGAATCTATTACCTGATCTTCTCTAGCTTCATGTTCAGATTCAGATTCTGACTCTTGTTCTACATCAGAATTATGTTGAGAGGCATTGATAGCCATCATGCAGAACTCCTTCTCTTGGGCATCATCTTCATCATCACTTGAGCTTGATGAAGTATCTGATTCTTCTTCAGTTTCACTCCAGTTTTCAGCTACAAATCCTTTCCTGGTGTGTTTGTTCTTGCTGGAGGAGGATTTATCATTATTGTTTCTCCAAAAGTCTTTGTCTCTTCTCCTATCTTTCTTATCTTTCTTGTCCTTATTTTGTTTTCTGGACAGTCAGGCACAATGTGGCCTGGTTTCCTGCATCCAAAACAAATAATTTCTTTATTACTGGACTTATCATACCTTGGCTTTTCATGGCCTCCTGATGACCTTTTCCTGAAGTCTTTTCTAGCCATCTTGTAGAATCTTTTTGCTAGTAGGCTCATTAGCTCTTACTTTCCTGTGACCTTGTCTTCAGGCTGTTCTTATGTAGCTTTAAAAGCAATTGTCTTCTCCTTCCTTATTGCTGGAGAAGCTGTCTTTTGCTCTTCCACTCTATTTTTGATGAGCAACTCATAAGACTTGAGCTTACCCAATAGATCTTCAGTGGTGATCTCATTCAAACTTCTTACATCCTTGATTGGCCAGATCCTTGAGTCCCAAGTGCTGGGGAATACCATTAGGATCTTATCATTGAGTTCAGTCAGTGAGATCTCCTTGTCCAAAGTTTTCAATTCACTGACAATCAGACTGAGTCTGTTATACATGTCAACTACTGACTCAGTTTCTCCGTTCTTGAAGTTCTCATACTGAGTTATGAGATGAGATCTTTTGTCCTTTCTCTCATCAGCAGATCCTGACACAAGCTCATATAGCTTGTCCCAGATTTCCTTTGCTGAGTTGCATTTAGCTACTTTCTGAAATATATCATCAGACATTGTCTGAGCCAATATATTCATTGCCTTTGCATCAACAACTTTCCACTTCTTAATGTCTGCATCTGTTCCTGAAGGGGGTGGAACAACACTTGTACTTGTAGTTTCTGGAGGTCTTGGACAA
The DNA here is from genome assembly GCA_039513925.1 of Platanthera zijinensis. Taxonomy (NCBI): domain Eukaryota; kingdom Viridiplantae; phylum Streptophyta; class Magnoliopsida; order Asparagales; family Orchidaceae; genus Platanthera; species Platanthera zijinensis. Next base: position 151,572,734 of record CM077087.1, read on the forward strand.
ACTATCAAAATAGAATTAAAGATATCCTCGTCAATAGAATTCATGTATAGTCTAATCCTTGCCTTCCAAAGTGCAAACTTAGAAAGATTGCACACTAGAGGTCTGATGCTTGCATAGTTTTTGTTCTGTGCCATGGATTTATATGAAAATAAATATAGTAAAAATAATAACCCTCTATTAAAGATTGATCTTATCAGAGATCTTTTGGTTCAGGTGTTAGCCTGTAGGAACAACCAATCTGATGATGGTTTAGTTGTTGAATAACCTACCTGGCTCTGATACCAATTGAAAGTGAGGGTAAAATCTACCTTTACTCTAGAGGGGGGTGAATAGAGTATATTAAAATAATTTAAACAAATTAAAAATTAATTGGCAGTGGAAGACTTAATTTAATTATATTGTATTGTGCTTGCAGTAAAATAAAGTAAAGCAAGAAAGCTAATTCACAGCACACAACAAATAAAACACAGGCAACCAGAAGACACAAGGAACTATAGTGGTTCCCCAATCAACCTGGGTACATCCACTCTTCTACCACCCTAGGTAGGAATCCACTACAGGAATAGTTGATCAGGTGTTCTAGGCACCAATGAGCTTTTGATAAGGTGCTCAAAAACCAAAACAGATTTTTTGATCAGGTGTTTTGCCACCACTGAGTTTTGACAAGGTCTCAGAAACCAAACACAAAATTTTTGAAGGGAGTTTTGAGTAACCCTTTTACAGCAAAAGAAAAGAAAAGAAGGTGAAGTTGTTCTTCTCTGTCAACAGTCAAAGAGAAGACTAGTGGATTGATGATATCAAAGCTCCCCCTGAGATTTGCAGTTGTTCAGGAGAGAAGCTTTGCATAGGGTGATAGGCCTTCAGAATGATTGAGATCTCTAGCAAAAGATGATTTCAGCAATGGCTGAAATGTGTTGTGTCTGGAGTCTTGATTGATGAAGCCTTGAACACTTGAATCAGAGATGAGATACTGTAATCCTGTAGTTCTTGTGTGTGTATCACAGATCTCAGATGTTGTTCTTAGTTTTTTTCTTATTGTGTGTTGTTGTTGTTTATCTCTATTGTCTGAAAAGAAATATTGAAATCCAATCTTCTAGATAGCCGTTGGCCAGTCATAAATGACTTCCTTAATTGATAACTGTCTCTGGAGTAAACTCCTAAGAAACATTCTCCTTTTAGTCTCCTTGAAACTTGCTCCAGATAGATTGAAACGTCTACAAAATCCTTTGCATTAAATGCTGAATATGAAGAAATTTGAATTCCATAACTAACTGAATTTGAAATCCTGAAATCGTCGATCTCTCAAGAAAATTGTCGATCTGAGCTCGACTACCGTCGACCTGAGCTCAGAGACTGGAACTTTACTTGAAACAGAAATCTTCGATGTGAGCTTGACTATCGTCAATCTGAGCTCAGAGATCTAGATTTTGGCTAGAGATAGAAACGTTGATCCGAGCTCGAAGATCGTCAAACCGAGTTCAACGACTCGTTGAACTGAGCTCAGATATAGTTGAACTGAGTTCGACGCCTCGTCGATCTGATCTCGATGATAATTGCCTGAGTCTTTCTGCACTTGTAATCTGATCTAGGAGGTCTTGGGGGAAGCTTTCAAACCTAAGTTCTAAGCCTTAGACCTATTCTAGTTTGACCTTTAAATCTATACAATGAGGTCAAGACACATTCTTAAGGACATAGTGATCCTTACCCAAATCAGTAATAGGGTGTTCCAACAAAATATTCAGAGACATTCTGGAACTTTTTAAGGAGCAATAACTTGTGAACATTATGACTTCCTGAATCAAGCTAGCAGAAGATGAGATTAAAGAATGAGTCTATACTGCCCACAATCTGGATCAAAACACAGTTATTGGAACCATCTCAGGGACACAGGTATCCCTAACCCCAGCCATTCTTACAGAAATTTTTAGATTAAGTACTGGAAATTATATCATAGAACTATCAGGGGTAGAATTTACTGAAATGTTAGATAGAATGGGTCATAATTCTGAGAACCCTAATAAGTTGTTGAAGAAAAATCTATCTATGGAGTATAGATTTCTAGCAGATGTTATAGGCAAAGTTATATTGGCCAAACATTCAACCCATGATACAATATCTAGACATCAATTCTGTCTAATTGCTGCAATAGTAGATAAGAAACACCTTGATTGGGGTGCCATTTTCTTTGATTTGATTAAGTAAAAGGTAAATAAGAACTTTGTGAATTTTGGAAGGATCTTGGGCCTATTCCTGCAGAATAGGTGCCCTCAGTTGTTAGTGTCCAATGGGATGCACATCATTGCTTCCAAAAGACTTTCTTCTGCTCTCTTTGGCAAGTGGGAGAAACAGATTGTCAAACCCAGCAGGGCTCCTACAGCTAAAGCTTCTTCAGGCACAAGGACTGAAATAGTCACTTCCCCTCAGTCCACTGCCCCGGTAGAAGTGTTGCCATCCTCTTCCATATCCTCTCCTCCCTCTCCACATCCAGTTACATCATCCATTCCTTCACCTCCAATAACTTCTCCACCGCCTCCAGCCACCCATCAAGAAGCTTTCTATCCACTACATTTCTTCTCATCCATAGATTTAGAATCAACCTCCCATCTTCCATCATTCAACCTTTTAGATGATTCCTTCATGGATGATTCTCCATCTTCACCCCAAGACATTCCATCCACCTCAACATCCTTTCAATAAATCCTACATGACATCATATCTCAACCATCCTTTCCCCCTACCATCTCCTCATTTCTACCAACAGTCACTATCCCAGCTCCATCTATTACATCTATCCCCATCTCTCAACCATCCATACCACTTCACTCTGAATCCATTCCATCCATCTCTGTAGCCACTCCCTCTACCTCTACTCAAGTTAATCTTGAGCAAGTAGATCTTCTCTCTCTAGCAGATAGATTATATGAGTTGTTGGCACCCAAACTAACTCTCCTACTGGATTCAACCTTGGCTCCCTTAGTCAAGACTTTGAATGAGTTATCTGTTAGAATATCTTCTTCCTTCTCCCTTCAGGCCATCCCTTTTTCTGGGGGCCTAGATTTAGTTGTCACTGAAACTAGGCAGGGGGAGATGCCTTATGAAGAAGTGCTGCTCTCAGAGAATTTTGTTTCAGAAATGCAAATACCAGAAGTTCTAACTTTAGAGATTCCAGCTTCAGAGAAAGTTTCAGTTTCAGTTCCAGCTCTAGCTCCAACCATCAGTCTTGCAGTAGATCTACATTCTTTATTATCATTATTTGATTCATTTTATAGCTGTTATCTTCTAGCACCTCTCCCTGCTGAAGATCTAACCAGGGCTATAGTTCCCTTCTCCTGTTGTGATCCAAATCTGATAGAAATATATATAAATTATGCTAAGACTGTTGAAAGTATTCCTTTGGTTCTTGATGCTGCTGCTGCTGTTGATGTTGCTCTTTCAGAGGCTGTTATAGAGCCAATAGAGCCAATTTGTTCAGTTTCTACTACTGCTATTTCAGATGCTACTGTTCTTATTTCTTCTACTGCACCTCCTGCTTTGAAGGAAATAGATTTTTTATATGATGATCCTCAGAGTTTTGATGATGATGAATTCAGAACTAACTCTTATGATTCCTCTACAACTATTGCAAAGAAGAGGAAAGCTAGAAGTAAAGCTATGAAAAGAGTTCAATTGTCTAAGACTACTTCTGATCATGACATTCCATATTATATTCTGCACAGCTTCTCTATAACTGAGCACTGAATGCAATTCTATAAGAACCAGTTGAAGGCCATGAGGAAGTAAAGGAAATATGACCAAGGAACTTCTCTTTATAATCCTCCTCCTCCTCCTCCTTCTCCAAGTGCAGCATCTGGTGGAAACTCAGCTCATCAATACTCATATGCTTCATCTCAAATATCCTCTCAGTCTCAAGGAAGATCTCAATCCTGATGATATCAGCAAAGAGGCAATCAGTCAAGAGGAAGTCAGTAAAGAGGCAAACAAAGATATTATCAAGTTTATTCTAGAGGACAGTCCAGACATCAACCTTATCAAAGGAAAGGACAAAACCCAAGTGATTCCACTTCTGGTCCTTTTCCTTATAATATTAAAGAAGGCTTTCATCCAAAAGCTCCTCCCACTAACACCATCTATAAGTATGAGCCACCAGTTCCTTTTGTAGACCCAGAGAATAACCCAGTCTCCTGGACAACCAGACTAAAAGAAATGGCTTCTCTAGATCAAATCAAGAAAGCAAGAGAAAAAGGCCAAGATACTTCCAATATCTCAACTCTATCAGATCAAAGAAGACAAGAACTTGAAAGATACAGGTCCAAGAAATTCTTCAATACTGAGGAGTACATGCAGCTACTTCCTGAAGCTGTAGTTCCTAGAAGCAGAAGCCAGAAGACTCTTAGTGCTGCTGATGACTTCTGATCAAAGAAAGATTCAGAAAATCCAAACAGAGAAATCATTTTCAAGAAAAGAACTGATGATAAGCATTAATCTGGGTGTAAGCTAAAAACTCTTTCATATCTCTGCTGAACTATTTGGTGTGATATAATTATATATCCGTGGTTCTGCAATGCCTTTTGTATTTCTATTTCTGTTGTCTTTATTTCCTATATCTCATGTAAATAGTAATCCTAACCCAAATAGGGGGAGATTGTTGGATCACCCTATTACTAATTTGGGTCAGGATCACTATGTCTATAGGATTGTTGTTTTGACCTTGTTGTATAGAGTAAAGGTCAACTAGTTAGGTCTAAGGCTTAGGACTTAAGTTGGAAGCTTTCCCCAAGACCTCCTAGTTCAGATGAGAAGTCCAGAAGAAGAATTCAACTTGTCGTCGAGCTTAGATCGATGAAGCATCGAACCCAGTTTGACGATATCTGAGCTCAAGTCGTCGATGCGTCAAACTCAGTTCGACGATCTCTGAGCTCAGATCGACGATTTCTATCTTAGACTAATTCCAATATCTCTGAGCTCAGTTCGACGATAGTTGAGATCAAATCGACGATTATCTTTTGAGATCGATGATTTTGGAATTTTGTCATTTTGATAAGGATTTCAAATGTCTTCAACTCAGAGCATTTATTGCAGAAGATTTCTAGCCGTTATAATAACATCTGGAGCAAGTTTCAAGGAAATAAAGGAGGAATGTTCTTAGGTTTTTTTCCTTCAGAGACAGTTGACATTTAAGGAAAGTTTTTATGACTTTGCTAACGGCTATCAAGAATTTTTGACAACTGGATTCCTTATTATCATTCAGAGAGAACAAGAATATATACACAACAGTATACACAGAACAGATACACAGAAAGAAAAAGAAGATCAATAACTCAAAAAGCAGAACAAGTTTTCTTTCTGATTCCTGCTGATTAAAAGTCTTCATAATTCACACTCCAGTCAACAAACATTTCAGTTCTTGCTGAAATCATCTTTTGTTGGAGCATTCTTTTCATTGAAGACCTATCACCCTTGCAAAGCTTCTAGCTCCTGAACTCTTGCTAATCTCAGGGGGAGCTTTGACAACATCTCATCCACTTGTGCTTCTCTTTGATTGTTGACAGAGAAGACTACTTCATCATTTTTTCTTTTTCCTTTCCTGTAAAAGGGTTTTTGAACTCCCTTCAAAAGTTTTGCTTTGGTTTCTGAGACCTGATCAAAACTCAGTGGTGGCAAGACACCTGATCAAAAAATCTGGTTTGGTTTTTGAGCACCTGATCAAAAGCTCATTGGTGCCCAGGACACCTGATCAACTCATCCTGCAGTGGATTCCTACCAAGGGTGGTAGAAGAGTGGATGTACCCAGGTTTTGGGGAACCACTATAGTTCCTTGTGTCTTCTGCTTGTTTGCTATTTTTTTGCTGTGTGCTATGGATTTGCTCTTTTGTTTGTTTTATTTTGATTTCTGTCAAGCACTCTACACTAACTAAATTAAGTCTTCCACTATTAGAATAATTTTTATATTTGCAAAATTATTTTAAAACACTCTATTCACCCCCCTTTAGAGTGAAGGATTGATCTTACACTCACTTTCAGACAGTGTGTCTATTGTAAGCTGTGTGTTGTTAAAAAGGTTTAGTGCCTAACAGGAAAGGTGAAACTGACCCACGCTTGTAAATTGGCCATGAGTACTTCGGTATTCGATGATGGCATGACGACTTTAACAATGGGGGGTGGCTGATCTGTCCCTGCGTTATGTCTGACTGACTGTTAGACCTAGTTATTGGTCTCGTTGGAGCGCATAATGAGAGTCTTAGGCCTGCGCGCCATTAAGACTAAATGCTCAATACCATTGGTTTTCAGATCTTGAACGGTGGTGGGACCCTGGTTCGCCGGTACACCAAGAATGTGCCCCGAGTGCACGAATTGTCGAGCTGTGTGGCCGACGGTTATGATATGTTGATTGTGTGTGAGTGCACATTGAATGATATATCTGCTTGTGAAAGCTATGCCTGTAAGGAAGGAATACCACTGCCCTGGGAAAGGGGTAGGGTCGTTATAAATTGGTCAGCTGAATGCTGACCGTTGCCTTGTTTGCTACCAAAATGGTGGGCTGTCCCAGTGCAGGTGCTGGAGAGCCGAGCGGGAAATAAAGGGCTGAATCTCCTGCTGCTGCTGCTGTCCCTCGAAGGCTGAGCAAAGGCTGTTGTTATGTTCATGTGTGGCCGGCACGCGCGCAGATGTTTGTAATCCACACTTTTAAAGCGTAACTATAAAGCCTTAAGGCCAAACTATCGAGTATTTGTTGTATATTCCTTCATGTGTATATATAAATGTGGTTGTTTATATATAGTGGACATTCATGATTTGAGTTCAGTTTTAACATTAAAAGATTCCGCTAGTATGCTCTGTGTTAGGATGTGTACCTATTTTGGTATTATCCTGTGACCTCGCCGCCTGTTTATGGAATATAGTGTGGGGCACCGGTCGGACCTTCTATTATATGTTATTTAGCGGATGGAGTTGTTACATTTTGGTATCAGCTTGTCTCGGTCTTCCTTTTTCGAATTCATGGTCGAATTTTTTGTAGGGTGGCGAGCACGTGTTAGTGCGACCCGCTTTAACATTAATGAACTCTGGAATGTCCACTAAGGAATGTAAATACTCTTGTTTGATTGCTTGTGCAAGGTCGCTAAAGTGTGTATTATTCACCTATAGGTGACTCGTAGTGCTGCTGGGCAATCAGAGCCCCAGCGTTCTGATGAGAGTGCGGCACCAGCTGAGGTGCCCACACCTCCTCCTTCTGCGGAAACAGTCCGCTTAGTTGCTGAGGTGCTATTTGCCATGATTCATGCACAGCCTATTAGGCAAGCGCAACCGGCAGCGGTGCTAGAACAGGTTACTGTAAGAACAGAACCTGTTGAGGTTGTTGATCCTCGAGCAGATGAACAGCAGTTGAAGCATTTTATGAGCTTCAGTCCTCCAGCATTTATGGGTGTGGGAAACCCAGTACAAGCGAAAGATTGGTTATTGCGTGTCAAGCGTATATTGACGGCGATAAGGACGGAGGAAGATCAGAAGGTCACCTTGGTCACCTTCTTATTGGAAGGAGAGGCTCAGTTGTGGTGGGAAGAGATAGAGTTGCATCACCTAGCGGGTAGGCAATTAACACAAGTCTCGATCGAGGAGTTTTCACGGCTATTTTTGGCAAAGCACCTACCAGCGGCAAAATGCATCGCCATGGAAAATGAGTTCCAGTGTCTAGCGCAAGGTGAAAGTAGTGTGGATACTTACTTGCATGAGTTTACAAGGTTAGATCGTTATACAGGGTCAATCTTCGCTGATGAACAATGGAAAACCATTAGGTTCTACGAAGGCGTGCAGGATGAGTTGAGATTACTGCTCTTGAGTTCGATGAATCAAGGATTTCAGGCATTGGTTTATACTGCTTGTGCGCTGGAGAATGATATGAAACACGTGCAAGGAAAGAGGGACTTGGCTATGACGAAGTCTGAGTTTAAAGTGCCCCATCCTGGAAAATCAAACTACCAAAAGAAGTGGAGCAAGAGATCCAAATCTTCTGGACATGCCACTTCTTGAGTTGCGTCGGTAGCAACGTCAAAGCAAGAGTCTCATACCTGCTTTACATGTAGCAAAGTGGGACATATAGCCCGTGACTGTCGGGTTGGTCCGCCAAAGGGGGAATAGAAGATGGGAGCATTTTATGCTGAGAAGGGAAAAGTAGTGGTGGAGTCCTCTGCATCCCAAACACAGCCTCGAGTCTATAATCTTGGACAGCAAGGGGCCATAAAGTAAAGTGACGTCATCAAAGGTACGATTTAAGATATTAATTGCATTTTATATTGCATACCTTGTGTATGATGTGTTTGTCTTAGGCTTTGTCCTGATTCGGAACAACCCGGTGAGAGCACTATTCGATACGGGTGCTTCACACTAGTTTCTGTCTAAGGACTTTGTAGCTCGAATTGGAGTACCTAGTCATGTGACGATAGATAGTGTTAAGGTGGTCTTACCGAATGGATGTGTGATGCTTGCGGATAGGGCTTGCGATGTGAAAGTTCAAATAGGCAGTCAGGATTTCGGCTTGAGCGCATCTGTGCTTCCGATATCAGAAATTGATGTGATCTTTGGTATGGACTGGATTTCGGAGCAGTGTGCCTTTATTGATTGCAATTCAAAGGAGATCACACTAGGCTAGAATACCAAGCTTGAGACTAAGTTCACTAGTATGCGAGGAGTAGGCGGGACCTTGATGTCTGCTCTCCAAGTCGTCAATCCTACTCAGAAGGGCGCAGAGTTATTCTTCATGCTAATTCAGGCTGTTGAGCCAAGGTCTAGTGTGAATGATGTTCTGATTGTGTCGGAGTTTGCCAATGTGTTTCCTAAGGATCTTCCTGGGTTACCACCCCAGCGGTAGATCGACTTCTCTATTGAGTTGGTGCCAGGTGTGAAACCTGTGACCCGCTCGCCATATCGCATAACGCCAAAGGAAATGACAGAACTGAAAGTTCAATTGCAAGAGTTGCTGGAATAGTGTTATATACGCCCAAGTATGTCACCTTGGAGCGCACCTGTTCTGTTTGTTAAGAAGAAGGACGGTAGTTTACGGTTGTGTATTGATTATCGTGAATTGAGTAAGCTGACAGAGAAAGACAAGTATCTGATTCCACAGATAGATGACTTGTTCTATCAGCTAGCAGGATCAACCGTCTATTCTAAATTGGATTTAAAATCTGGATATTAACAATTGAGGATTCAGGAAGGTGGCATTACCAAGACAACGTTTGGAACACGCTAAGGTCATTATGAGTTCACTGTAATGCCGTTTGGGCTATGTAATGCGCCATCGGTGTTCATGGATCTAATGCACCGAACATTCTGAGAGTACTTGGATCTATTTGTGATTGTATTCATTGATGATATCTTGGTGTACTCTCAATCTGAAGCTGATCATGCGAACCATTTACGGTTGGTGTTGTATACCCTGCGGAGAAATAAGCTCTATGCCAAGTTCTCAAAGTGTGAGTTTGGGCTGTCGGCAGTGGCTTTTCTTAGCCACGTGGTAAGTGGAGAGGGCATAACAGTGGATCCGTCAAAGATAAGTGCCATACAAGAATGGCCAGTGTTGTCTTCAGTGGCTGAAGTCAGGAGTTTCCTTGGACTGGCAGGCTACTATAGACGTTTTGTGGAAAACTTCTCACGGATTGGTTTGCCTCTTACCATATTAACGAGGAAGGATCAGAAGTTCGTTTGGACGTCGGTGTGTGTGCGTGCTTTTGAATACCTAAAGAGTCATTTTACCACGACGCCTGTTTTGACATCACCATGTGGTACAGACGACTATGAGATTTACAGTGATGCTTCAGGGAGCGGCTTAGGCCGTGTTCTTCTATAGTTTGGCAAGGTGATTGCTTATGGCTCACGCCAGTTGAAAGTGCATGAGCGAAATTATCCCATCCATGACTTGGAATTGGTGGCGGTGATCTCTGCACTAAAATTATGGCGGCACTATCTATATAGTGTAAAGGTTGATATCTTTATAGATCATAAGAGCCTAAAATACTTATTGGATCAAAAGGATCTCAACATGCGACAACGGAGGTGGATGGAGTTCCTCGGGGACTATACCTTTGATATCCATTATACTCCCGGGAAGGGAAACATGGTCGCAGATGCCTTGAGTCGTAGAACTCCGATAAGGGCAAATTAGTTACGGATGCAAGATGAGCATCTGATCCAGGAATTGGAAACGTTAGAGATTTATTGTGTTGACAAGAATTCCACAATCGATGCATGCTTGAACTGGACGGAGGTATAGTATGACCTTGCGGACATGATTCGGCAAGAAACAGAACTTGATGAAAGTCTCCAACGCTATGCATTGGATGGTTCAAATGACCAATTCTCCTTAGATGATGACATTTTACAAAATACGACTCAAGGCATGTGCCAAGTATGGGTAAGTTGAGGGTAGAGTTGATGTATGAGGCTCACTTTACAAAATACTCAATTTACTCAGGGAGCACAAAGATGTACAAGGACATGAAAAAGTTGTTCTGGTGGCCAGGGTTAAAGAAATACATAGAACAGTATGTGGCTAAATGTCAAACATGTGCCTTGGTGAAGGCGGAATGCCAGAAGCCCGGAGGTTTCCTGAAGTTGTTACCTATTCCGGAATGGAAGTTTGATGATATTTCGATGGATTTCGTGCACGGGTTTCCGAAATCTCAACGTTGAAACGATTCGATTTGGGTGATCGTAGACCGGTTGACTAAAGTGGCTCACTTCCTACCGAACAAGAGAGATGATTCAGTGGAAGTCTTGGCGAAGCTCTATGTTGAGCAGATTGTATGATTGCACGGTGTTCCACGTAGCATAGTAAGTGACCGTGATGGGAGTTTCACTTCGAATGATTGGAGGTTAATCCATCGGTGGTTGGGCAAAAAGTTATCATACAGTACAGCCTTTCATCCCCAAATGGATGGACAAACTGAGAGGACCAACAGAACGATGGAGGACATGATTTGAATGTGCGCCTTGGATTTTGGAAAGAGGTGGGAAGATCACCTCTATATGGAAGAGTTTGCCTATAATAATAGCTACCAAGCGAGTATCAGTATGGCACCGTTTGAAGCTTTGTATGGTCGGAAATGCCGTACACCGTTAGCTTGGGCGAAAACAGGCAAATCTAAACTCTATGGGCATAAAGAAGTTGAAGAAGCTAATTCGATGATACGCTCTATTCGAGATAGGCTACTGATAGCATATGATAGAAAAGCCAAATACTATAACACCAAGCACCAGAACGTTGAGTTTGCGGTGGGCGATTGAGTCTGTTTGAAGACCAAACTCTTCAAAGGTGTGTCCAGGATTCAGTGTCTGAAAAAGTTAAGTCTGAGATATCTTGGTCCATTTGAAGTGGTGGAGAGAGTTGGGGAAGCTGCCTATCGGTTAGCTCTTTCAGCAAAATTGAGCGGATTGCAAGATGTGTTCCACATATAAGTGCTTTGAAAAACCGTGAAAGATCCAGCTCAAGTGATTGCAAATGATCGTGTACCGGTCGAATTTGGGCTAACGACGAAGGTTACGCCCATTCGGTTCGAGGATAGAGCTGATAAACAGTTGTGTAACAAGAAAATCGGGATAGTCAAGGTCCGATGGGACAACTATGGCCATGAGGAGCTAACATGGGAGCGAGAGCAGACCATGCGAGCTGAATTTCCCAAGCTATTTGAGTAAATAGTTGTATAGTGCATGTCAAGTTATATCAAACTTTTGTGAAGTTATAACATCTTGATTACTGTTTTACCTTACTATGCGCAAATTTCGGGATGAAATTTATTGTAAGGAGGAGAGGGTTGTAACACTCCAAATCCCAAATTTGAGTTCCGGCTGGGCAACTTGTCCTGGGACACTGGCGTGTCCTGCTCTATTTACTCGAGTGTGATTTTTTGGTCTCGAGCGTGTCTCGAGTGAGGCATACGGCCTGGGACACGGGTGTGTCTCAAGCCGTGTCCTTCTCTGTGTCGTCTCGATTACTCGACGAAATGCACTTGATATTTGTCAAGAGGGTACATGGCCTGAGACACGGGCGTGTTAGAGGCCGTATACTCCTCTGGTTTTTCCTAGGTTTGTGCAGCCTATTGAACACGGCTGGGCACAAGCGCGTCTGCAGCTGTGTCTAGGCACACAGCCTGTGACACGGGGGTGTCACAGGGCCGTATCCTTCTCTAGTTTTTTCAGGGCATTGAGGCCTGGTGAACACGGGCTAGACACGGGCATGTCTGAAGCTGTGTCAGTGCACACGGCCTGTGACACGGGCATGTCACATGGCCGTGTCCTATTCTGGATAAGTCAGTTCGTGTGCCTCTTACAGTACACGGCCTGTGACACGGGCGTGTCACAAGCCGTGTAAGCCCAAAAATAGATATTTCAGGGCGATTTCAGGCCGTTCATTTCCTTCAGATGGGATCTAAGGGTCCAAGCTTCTCCCTGTTGAGATAAGTCCAGGAATTGAGAGAGAGATCTCATTCAAAGCTTGTCTATTCTCTTTCTAAAAGAATAGAGAGAAGTGAGAACAAGGAGGAGGAGGAGAAAGAGAGCCGGCCGCTAGTGGAGCTTTAGCATTCGGAATTACGTGCCGAGTCCAGATTTGTGGAGGCGAGAGCATTGCGGTGCTTGCTATCTGGCTGGAATTCCATGGCTCCTAAGAGATCTTCAAGGGTAACGATCTTCTTTCATGGACATGTGAAGTCCTCGTTTTGGCATGTCTGTAGATTTCCACCACCAAAAGGTGGTTGTTGAGGGATTTCCTATAACACCCATATCTGTCACATAAAATATAGCAGAAGGTTCGGCCGGGGCCCGACGCCATATACCTTGGACAGACCGGTGGGTTACTCATTGAAACCAATTAACCAATCACAACGTCCTACATAGAGCATCTAGTGGAAGCAGTTTATTAAGTTGCAAAGAATAAAGAACCTAGCAAAGCATGAATGTTCACTACTAAAAATAATAGGAACGTACAATACACAAGTATTGGCCTTACAATAGTTTTCTCAAATAAAAGTGTCTTCCAAACCTCGGCACGCAGGCCGGTCATAAATGAGAATATAAGAAAACACTCAAAATAAGGCCTTCGAGGGCCGGCTCAGCAACTTGGGCTTTAGCCCGCTATATACCCCTCGGCACCGCAGCACCTGCAAGCAACAATCCACCGCACAATGGAAAAAAAGCAACGGTGAGCTATGCTGACCAAATTATAACGACCCCGCCCCCAACTCGGGGTGGCGATGCTCTTTTCCCTGCATTTTGTTAGCATAATCAAGCAGTATAGTGTAAAAACACTTCATCACAATTGCAGGCATGCACGACCACACACCCCGTGCACTCAGGGAACATTCACGGCGAACCGGCAAACGTCACGTCAATCTAAGCCATAGATGTTTCTGTCTCACCACCGTACCTTGGACGACCAACCTTATGAGAATTCTGTCTTCCTGGCACGGGTCACATCAATTTAAGCCATAGACTGCCGGAGACACTCATCTATGCCAACGGTTCCACCGAATGACATAGAACAGGTACGGTTCCTCCTGACCCGTTTCTCTCACCGCAACGTCAATTTAAGCCATATGCGCGGGTTAGACTCCCCGAGTCCCATTTCTATCACATAGTTCACATAACCCGGTTATGTTCAAGTTAGCTCCCCGACCACCATGTTAGCATAATCACGCATCTGCCCAGTTGTTGGGTACATTGGAAAATGTGTACCTGATTTCAAGAAGCCTAACTTAGCTTAATGATATACATCAAGGTTTATTTGATGTTATTTTGAGTTGACATGTGCAGGTTAAGTAAGTTCTAAAAGTACAGGAAATTATTCTAAGTCCACGTGTCGACACCAGAAAAAGCTATGTCGACACTTCAGAATAATTGTGTCGACACTTGAAGAAGACTGTGTCGACACAGAGAAAGATGGTCGACCACATTTATGTCGACACTGGGAAGCAGTGTCGACTTACAGAAGTAGAGTCGACTACAGCTGTATCAACACTGGGAAGCTGTGTCGACACATTGAAGCAGAGTCGACACCAGAAGGCAGTGTCAACACATTGAGGCAGAGTCGACACATATTGGTAAGGTCGACGATAGTTGTGTTGACACCAGAAGACAAAGTCGACACATATTGGCAGAGTCGACAAAAGCTGTGTCGACACCTGAAGGCAGTATCGATACATACTATGTTCTGAATCTATAACAACTGTGTCGACACACAGGACTTGTGTCGACACACTGCAATGTCTAGACCAAGTCATTTTCTGAAGAATGATGAAGTGCTTGAGTCGACACAAATATTCAGTGTCGACTCATTCTCAAGATGAGGTTCTGATGAGCTGAGTCGACTTAAAGGTAAACCAGTCGATATCATCAAAGGCTGTGTCGACACCTAAGTTACTTGTGTCGACACATATAGACCGATGGTCTCGACACTTTCTGACAGTCAGTCTCGACACTTTGCTGTCCAAGACAAAGGCACAGGATCTGTTTGAAGATTTGACAGCTGCGGGTTGCAACAGGTTAACTGAAGCTGTCAGTCTTGTCAGAAGTCAGTTAGAAACCGGATCAGCCGGTTACCATGAAGAAGGTCTATAAATAGATAGATTCAGAAGGCGATATTAAGGATTTCATTTTGAGAGCAACATACATACAAACTGATTGAAGAATCAAATCAAGAAAGTGCAAGGCACTGAAGAAGATCTTCATCGGAAGATCTAAGAAGACATTCTGAAGGGTTCAACCTATCAGGATCTGTCTAAGGAGAATTCGTTCAAGAATTCTGAAGAAGATTCAAAGGGATTGGATAGAGAGGGATCCAGCCATTTGATGATCAAGAAGGAAGCTGTTATAAGTTTCTCAAGAAGCTGTTTGGAAATCAACTCAGCTAGTTCAGATTCAAGAAGCTTTGAAGAAAGCTAAGTTTTAGTTGGTTTCATCCATCAGCTGATCAGGTGCTGTCTTGTCCTTTCTCTCTCAACAAGGGCAAGATTCTATAAAACTCTTTTCTAATTTCTGTAGGGTCTATCAATATAGATCTGAGTTGTAAGCCTATGTTATAAAGGCTGAGTGTAGGAGAGTTGATCTCTGAGTGGTAGGGCTGTTGCCTGAGTGTAGGAGAAAGTTTTTCTCTGAGTTGTAGGCCTTGTGTAAAGGCTGAGGTAGGGCTGTTGAGCCTGAGTTGTAGGAACCATTCTGGGTTCTGAGTTGTAGGAACCTTTCCAGGTTCTGAGCTGTAGGATATGCTGATCTGAGTTAAAGAGGAAGTTTGGCCGAATCTAGCACACTGCTAGATAGGTGAAGGGGGAAAGTGGATGTACCCAGACCTTGGGGAACCACTATACAACTATGTGCAATCTGTGTTGTATGAATTTCTATGATTGCTGTGTTGTGTGATTTAATTCAGTTATTATATTCTGCCTAAAAGTGAGAACAAGCATTAGAACTTATTCACCCCCCCTCTAGGTGTTTAGGTAGTCTTGAAAGTAAAACTATCAAGTGGTATCAGAGGGAGGTTACTCAAATAAGGACTTAACAGTCTGAGTTAGATCCCTTAGGCTGAATCAAGAATCAAGAAAATGTGTTCTGGAGAGAATCACAAGGAGTTAGGGTCAATGAAATTACCAATCTGCAGAAAAGAAATCTTTGGAATTTGGAAAGAAAGGGTGAGATTGTTCATGGAAGCTTCTGACCCAAGGATATACATTACAGTACAGGAAGGCCCCTTCATTTCAATGAAAGTATCAGAACTTGGTGCAAATATCCAAACTCCAAAGAGTTATTCAAAAATGACAAAGGATGAAATCATTTTGGCAACCATGGATAAAAGAGCACAGAACATTATTGTAAGTGCCATAGATGATTCTACATTCCAAAATCTGATTCACTGCAAAACCTCCAAAGAAATGTGGGACACCTTGATTGTCTACATGGAGGGTTCTGAAGAAGTAAGACAGGATAGGAAGTCTATGCTCAACCAAGAGTATGAAAGTTTCAGACAAGTAAAATCTGATAGCATAACTGAATGCTATAAGAAATTCTTCAGAATAGTGAATGAATTAATGTCCTATGGAAGAGTCTTCAGTACCTATGAACTGAATGACAAATTCTTAAGATCCTTAACAAAGGATTGGGACACCAAGATCTGTGCCATAAGAGAAGTGGCTAAATTGGCAGAAATTTCTCCTCCAACCTTGTTTGGAAATTTGCTATCTTATGAAATGCAACAAATGGTGAGGAAGGAGGAAGAAAAGAATTCAAAAGTGAGCATAGAGAAAAATCTGTGGCCTTCAAGGCTGAAGCCAATAGAAAGAATAGGAGGATATCTTCTTCTCCTCCTACGGAAGTTGCAGAAGTTAATTCTGAAAATTCAGACAGTCAGAGTTCAGAAAGGAGTGATTCAGATGTAGACTTTGCTGCATTCACAAGGCAATTCCATAGGTTCTTGAAGAAGAAGCAGTGGAAGTCTAGGCCCTCCACATCACAGCAAGTTGATGACTATTATCAGAAGAATAAGTCATCAAGGAAGGAAAGGAACAGAACTACGCCCAGCAAGGCCACTACATCAAAGATAGTTTGCTATTGCTGCAACAGGCCTGGACATGTAGTGGCTGATTGTCCTGATAAGAGAAAGGAATCATCAAACAAGAAGAAGACTCATCAGAAAGGAAAGAAGGAGAAATCCTTTGTTGCAAAGAAGGAAAAGAGCCTAACAGATCAATCAACTTCAGAGTCAGAATCTGAAGCTGAAGCATATATTGGGCTATATGCTGCTACTGAAGAAGAGGAGTTCATGCAATTGCTAGACTCCATCTATGAACAAGAGGATCATCAGTGCATGGGACTGATGGCTGGATCAGAAGAAGACATGTGCCAGAACCAGTCTGGTCCTAGTAAGGTACATTGTCCTTCTATAAATTCAGTTTGTAGTACTAGTGCAGAATCAGCTACATCTGCATCAAGTGATGTAGATGGATCTGAATCTAAAGGTGATGTCTATCAGTTGATAAATAAGTATGGGGACTTGTTGCAGGCTTTTAAGAAAAGCAAGAACCTAGTCAAAATTCAGGCTCAGGAAATTGCTGATCTTAAGGTTGCTGCAACTAAGTTGGAGAAAGTAATAGATCAAAAGATGAATGAGATTGCCAAACTGAAAAATATAACTGTTATTCAGATGGGCACAATCAGATATACTAATGATCAAGTTAAGAGTCTGGAGGCCAGACTAAGAATAGAAAAAGATTTAGTGGCTAATTACTCAAAGCCAAAATTTTTCTTACCCTTGATAGATGAGTTTGTGGCTCAAAAGGGTAAGGCAGGATTAGGATTCAAAGGTAACCCCAGGGCTGCCCTATTCAAGAGAAAAGGCAAAGCTCCTGCCCAGCCTCTAAACCTTTCAGTCCCTATTAAGTTTAGAAAGGTGCAAGTGTCTTCTAACCAATATGATCTTGAGAATATTCATGGTCATATTAAGGCAAATGTTCTGATAAACAAGGGTGTAAATGCCAACAGGTCTACCCATGCTCATAAACCTCATGGTTATAAGAAATATGTGGGTGAAGCTGCAGCAGCACCAGCAATGGACATAAATTCTTCTGTCAAGGGTGTATCTAGATCTAGATACAACAAGTTTGAATGTTGGTGTTGTGGCAAGAGAGGCCATTTTGCCTTAGACTGCTGGCACAACACAAGTGATAGGAAGAACAATAGTCTACCATTTAGAAGAGCAGCTGGTAGTTTTGTTGGTGCTAACCTGAACCAAGGACCCAAGACTTACTTGGGTTCTAAGGGAAAGTAAATTTGTATTGCAGGTGAGTCCAAGTTGCCATGCCCTTATATGGTACTTGGACAGTGGATGTTCCAGGCACATGACTGGAACAAAGGGGCTACTGAAGGAGTTCACATCTGTCAAAGATGGACCTAAAGTAATCTTTGGTGGATCTGAAAGAGGAGTCATCAAAGGGTTTGGTAACATTTCTTCTAACCTAATTACTATTACCCAAGTGGCTTATGTATAAGGTTTGAAACACAATCTGATAAGCATAAGCCAGCTGAGTGATTTAGGATATGACATTTCATTTGTTAAGGATGGATGTCATATCAAAAGATCAAGTGATCAAGAGATCATTTTGACTGGGTATAGGAAGAGAAATGTATATTGTCTTAATTTTGCATGTGAGATTAAGGCTTCTCCCATATGTCTTGTAGCTGATGATAATGCATTTCATTGTGTCAAGTGGCACAAGAGGTTGACTCATCTTAATTACAAGACAATTGGCCAACTCTTTAGCAAAGAGTTAGTGAGGAATGGTCCTCAAGTTAAGTGCATAAAGGAAGGGATATGTTCAGCCTGTCAAAAGGGCAAGCAGACTAAATCCTCCTTTCATAGCCTTGTAAACAAGGATTCTGTGAGGTGCTTATACCTCTTGCATTTGGATCTTTTTGGTCCTATGCCTGTTCATAGTCTAGGTAGGAAGGTCTATACTTTTGTGGTTGTAGATGACTATTCTAGATTTTCATGGGTGTTCTTTCTGAGACAGAAATCAAAAACCCCATGTGTCTTACTTAGTTTTGTAAGGCAAATTCAGAATGAACTGAACAGTACAGTGGTCAAAATCAGAAGTGACCATGGCACTGAATTTCAATCTGAAAGTATGACAAAATTATGTGAAGACTTTGGGATTCTCCAAGAGTTCTCCTCACCTAGAACACCTCAGCAAAATGGAATTGCTGAAAGAAAGAATAGAACATTAATTGAAGCTGGTAGAACACTATTGAGTGACACCTCTCTTCCAGAATATTTCTGGGCTGAGGCAGTAAACACTGCATGTCATATAATCAATAGGGCTTCTATCACCAAGAGCCACAAAATGACTCCCTATGAGATTATGAAAGGTAGAAAACCAAATCTATCCTACTTCAGGATTTTTGGTTGCAAGTGCTATATACTTAACAATGGCAAGTCATATTTGACTAAGTTTGCTGCCAAATTCCAGGAAGGGATATTTGTTGGGTACAGCATAAATAGTAAGGCCTATAGAGTCTTCAACTTGACTACTCAAGTTATAGAGGAGTCTGTTCATGTTGTATTTGATGAAACAAGATTAATCAACTGTGAGTTGTCTTGCAGATCAAATGATTCAACAGGTATAAGCCAAAGGATGGACAAGCTTTCCATTGCAGAAACATCAAAGGAAGATGGAGCATTGGAAAATGAAGGCTACTGTCCAGGGGGAGTACAAGACCCTTTAGAAGCTGATGAAAACCAGGAGGTACAGCATAATGAAGGAGTTGGAGATGTTCAACCTGAAGGAAACCTTCCTCCAGCTACAAGACATCTTAAAGATCATCCAGCTAATCAGATTATAGGTGATCCAAGACAGGGAGTGCAGACTAGAAGCAGAAATCTGAGCACAGTTCTGCATTCAAGTTTCCTATCTCAAATGGAGCCTAAGAAGTTTGAAGAAGCCATCCAAGACCAACACTGGATTGATGCTATGCAAGAGGAGATGAATCAATTCAGAAGGTGCAATGTCTAGGAGCTTGTTCCTAAACCAAAAGGCCACAATATAATTGTCACAAAATGGATCTATAGGAACAAGTTGAATGAGAGTGGAATAATTGTGAAGAACAAAGCTAGGTTGGTTGCTAAAGGATACATGCAGGAAGAAGGGATTGACTTTGATCAAACATTTGCCCCAGTAGCAAGGCTGGAGGCAATCAGAATGTCCCTTGCCTATGCAGCATATCAAGACTTTAAAGTGTACCAGATGGATGTGAAATCAGCATTCCTGAATGGTGATTTAAAAGAGGAAGTCTATGTAGAGCAGCCATCAGGTTTTGTAGATCCTCTTAAACCTGATTAAGTTTATAGGCTTAGGAAAGCTTTGTATGGGTTAAAGCAAGCCCCAAGGGCTTGGTATGAAACCCTTTCTACTTTCCTTATTGAGAACAAATTCTCAAGAGGGAAAATAGATAAAACTCTATTCCTTAGGGAATCTAAAGGTAAGATCATCTTAGTTCAGATCTATGTAGATGACATAATTTTTGGATCTACTGAGAACAACCTTTGCAAAAAGTTTGCCAAACTTATGCAAGGGAAGTTTGAGATGAGCAGTATGGGGGAACTTAAGTTCTTCTTGGGACTCCAAGTAAGACAGACTGATGATGGCTTGTCCATATCCCAGTCTAAGTTCACCAAAGAGTTGATAAAGAAATATGGTATGGAATCTTCCTCTACCATGAAAACTCCTATGGGAACAAATATGCCTATATGTAAAGATGATACAGGTAAACCTGTAGATGAGTCTTTGTATAGAGGAATAGTTGGTTCTCTATTATACCTCACAGCTAGTAGACCAGATATTATATATGCTACATGTGTATGTGCATTGGTACCAAGCCTGCCCTAAAGAGTCTCATTATACTACTGTCAAAAGGATTCTGAGATATCTTAAGGGCACACCTAATCTAGGCCTTTGGTATCCTAGGAATAGGATTTTCTACTAACAGGTTATTCAGATGCAGATTTTGCAGGCTGTAGAGAGGATAGAAATAGTACTACAGGTACTTATCAATTCTTGGGAGGAAGACTGATATCATGGAGCAGTAAGAAGCAGACCAGTGTGGCAATATCCACAGCTGAGTCAGAATATGTTGCTGCTGGAAGCTGCTGTGCACAGCTATTGTGGATACAACATCAATTGAAGGATTATGGTATTCAAGTAAGTAGAACACCTTTATTATGTGATTCTAAGAGTGCTATTTTTATTGCTAACAATCCTGTTTCTCATAGTAGAACTAAGCATATAGAAATCAAATATCATTTTCTTAGAGAGCATGTAGAAAGAGAAGACATCTCATTGGAATTTGTTAAAACAGATTATCAAATAGCAGATGTATTTACTAAGCCACTGGATGAAACAAAATTCAATAAATTTAAAATTGAATTGGGAATGCTGACCATTGACTAGTATATCAATAAACTTTCAAGTGGTATCAACAAACAAATATTGGCTAAGTAAAATGGTGTCGACACTTATAGTAATAAAGTGTCGACTCAGTGAAGTCTGGTCGACTAGTCAGAGAAATTGTGTCGACACAGAGAATATGTGTCGACAATTAAGGGTCAAATAGTCGACTTGTAAGATCCTCCCCCTTACCAAGGGAGCCCTGATCTTATGCCCAGAACCGCCGCCTTACGGTGACACTAACTCACGGGTTAGTCGACACCGCAAGACGCCGATCCTGCCGGCTAGTACGATCATAACTTGTTCGGCCAATATGAGAAACAGAAGCAAGGTATATAGTAAACAAAACTACATAAGTCCACAGCCACAGAGTACATATCATATAAAAGAAATGATGAGTACATAAATATAGTCCACAATGAGTACAACAAAAGAGAGTAATAAGGGCATATGCCCAGTACATCAATATCAAATCACACACTCTCTCAATCTAATAGCAGCGGAATCTATCATCTCAAATCATCACGTCTGAACCTGTGCTCCAGTAGTGGTAGTCGGCATCTGCTCCTCAAGTCCTGCCTCCTCGTCGTGCTGGTCCATCTCCTCGAGCTCCTAAAAATAGTATGGTCACCGACCATTAGTCAAAAAGACTAAGTCGTTTCCTCCACACCTCGCCCCGTCGCTCTTAGGCACCGAGCGGGAGGAAGAAGCGGAGGACAACAAGGGGTAGCAAAGGTGGAAGCAGGTGACAAGAGTATACTAACAGTTGTAATAAGTATAGTTATCCTACTCTAGCAGTTCTAAGTAAGTAGTACAAGTAAGTAAAACAGTACTGTAAAAGAAAGAACTGAAAGTAAGAGCAGGAAAGTAAGTACTGAAAAGTAAACTATCTACCATCACAGACGTACCTTAACTTATAAAAATGCCCATACAAATTTATAAGTTAAGGTTTCCAGGAATTGTAACTTATCATATAAAAGAGCCCATACTAATTTATATGATAAGGATCTATGATTGCGTATGCCCTAATATGTATGAATGTTTATGATGCAATTTATGTAGCAGGCAAGTGCAACACACACACACGACTCCGTGATCACAGACCTTTAGTTCCCTCTTTTTGAGAGCTTGCATCACTCTCGGGTACTACCGTTGTGGCTACGGTAACAGTGGAGCGGGCTCTCCACTTCTAGGTGGGTATAAGCACTACCAGACCTAGACCCCTCTCATACGCCTCTGTACACGTCCCAGGTGCACTCTAGAGTCTTGCGTACGTATTTTGCTGACTACCCGTCAGTCTTGTAGGTCGAGTGTACGTCTTCGGGATTCCGCAGTATTATATATATAGCATACTGGCCCCTCCACCCGTACTCCTCGCCCGAGTCATCGTACTGCCATCGGTGCATCGACTGGCCAGTCCCGCCTGACTTGCCACTAACTTTATGCACATGCAAGGTATTAATCTGAGCTTCCTGCTCGTATTGATATTGCTAACACATTCCCTCCAATCCCATTTGGGTGGGCAAGTGCTTGTATCCCTCCAACCTTATGAAACAGGTGAGCAAGCCACTCGTATCCCTCCAACCCGGTTAGGATGAGCTCATTACTTGTATCCCTCCAACCTTATGAAACAGGTGAGCAAATAATCAACGGACTCCAAGTCTCTCCAACCCGGCACGGGTGAGCATATAGACATACCAATTCCTTTCAAACCGACGCGGGCGAGCAAGTAGTCAACAGACTCCAAGTCTCTCCAACCCGGCACCGTGATAAGAACAAGTGCAGTTTTACCTAGCCTATTAGGCTACTCTTGTCTACCGGTTATTATACTTAGTGATTTAGGGGTTAATCCTAGGACTGCCCAAGGTATGCCCATTGAAGGGGTCTCGAAGGCACTAGGAACCAAGATGGGATGACAAGCCCAAAGTTCCCTTTCGCAAGGATAATTACTTTTAGTTGATGTCTACCCAAGATCCACTATCAACTCTCATTGTTACTTTAGGACTAACCTAATGACTTAAGTTATCATTAATGGAAGGGCGACGGTCTTCCGTCGGCCTCCACTCTATCGGTTACCCAAAGATTTGCACTTCTTACTCTCGTCACTAAGACGACACTAATCACCAGGGTTATATTTCCAACCACATTCACTAGCTCAATTGTCGATCTATCCCCTGGTGATTCTAAGGTATAATCTAATTTTACTATGCGCAGCCCATGATCTAATACCATCCCGAAATCGAACTTCTAAATCCTTGGGCCAACAGACCCCAAATATTTATCCTAGGGTGGTATGGACTAATTAAATGAATGTATTGATTCCCATAATTTTCCTAGGTCATTAAGGTCTTTAATTAAATCCTTTAAATCATTCCCTAGGTCATTTTACACATGAAGTGGTATCAATTAAAATCTACTGACCTAAGGGAATTTTCCTGAGTTGCAAAAGAGTAAAATATTACTGTCTACAAGATCTCATAATTTCCATTTTTATATTTCTATTTATCCCATAATTAATATATATTCTACATATTTATCATTTTCCAAATGAAGTATAAGAAATATACTAACCAAAATTCCAGGAAAATTACTGAGAATATATATCACTACTTTATGACTAATGGAAGAGTTTCATCAAATTCTACACTGTAGTGACCTATCAAATTCCATTCTTAATTAATTACCAAAATGCCATTAAGCTAACTCAATAATTGAAAGTGCATCCAAAAATTCTGAAATAATTCCACAAGGCTAATATCACAATTATACAACTATAGAAATATTTCTACAATTTTCCAACAAGAAATTCCACCAAATCATAATTAAATACAAAAAGGGTAAAATGGTAATTTCAAGGTTTTTGCTCCAATAGATCTCAAACAGAGGTATAAAATTTTCCTAAGTCAAATAAAACATCATTCTTTGACTTGACTGAATTTGGGAATTTCCTTTTTATCAAAATCTATTTTTCCAATTTATTTTCAAAAAGGACCTATGTTTTGAAAATTCCAAATAATGGGATTTTTGATCCCAAAAATCCCATAATTAATTCTAGGGGTGGTTTATGCCCTAATTAATCACTGGAATAAATTCCATGATTTTTGCGTGCCTCAACTAGGCTGAATACTTAGTATATCATTTTTTTGGCTAAATGCACCCCGAGCCTAAGTAGTTCAATCCTTGCATGTGGGTCTTTCCCAACATGACTTGTTCCAATTTCATAGAAATTTCTACCACTGGTCTATATGGTCCCTAAGGGCCAGCCACCAAAATTTGGGGCCATTTGGAGTTAGCTAACTCCAAGAATCACCTAGTTAAGCCCTAGGGTTATTTTGGTAATTTCCCCATATTTTATTTTCCAATCAAGCCCATTTTTGGGCAGGGCCTAAGTATGCCCTAATTATACCTCTGACCAAAATCTCAGGTCAAGGGGGTTTCTGGTTTGGCTTGGGCAGCCATTTGAAATTCTGCAAAATTACTATTTGCAGCCCAAGCCAAATATTATTTCTCAAACATGCAAGTGAGATTCCTCAACGTGCAGTGCATCAATTTAGCCCAAATTTTAACCATGGGTCTAACATACCCATGAGAGGGTGCCACCAAGATTTGGGGCCATTTGGAGTTAGGAAACTCCAAAAATCACATTTATTTACTTTTGTGTATTTTTGTAAAAACTATAGCAAAATGTTCCCCAAAAATTCTGATTTTTGGGGAGGGCCTAGATAAGCCTAATTTAGTAACCTAGCCCAAATTTCAGCCCATTTGGACCAAGGGTTTGGGCTGAGGAATTAATTTAATTTCTGCCCTAGTCTAGGAGCAGTCCTAGCAAAACAGCCCTACAGGACAAACTACTTGGCCAAAATGCAAGTTTAAGATGGCAAATTAAAGTTAGGAGAACAGGCTACATTTTTTATGTTAAACATTATTTATGAATCTTCTTCTACGGGGCCTAAAATTAGCCCGCAAGGTACAGAAAAATATGTGACAGAATGCCAAAAATCACTATAGCACGAATCTTAAAGCAAAATGGAGGGCATCCGTTCATCTTCTCCAAACAGCCAAGGGCCGAGATTTGCCCGACCTGGAGCTCCTTCCAAGGTCATTTCCCGGCCACTCGGCCACCTCCCTGGCCGGCCACCACCACCACCACCTCCGTTGAGGTGAGGGCTAACGTTTGGCGGCGACTTGGCCGCCGGAGGTGGCGGTTTCCGGCGAACTTGAACTCCATTAAAAATCCTAAAATCCATGAAAATCTCACATTAGATCGGGCTCAATTGAGCCTGATGCCTCACCTAATCGATCTAGAAAGCTAGTACGGGTAGAGGTGAGGCGAAACGGACCTTGATCGGAGCCCGACGGCGGCGGTGGCGGTGGTTGGCCATGGAATTTCTCCTCTCCGGCGAGCTTGCTCCCGAACCCGATTCTCCACCAAAAGCTTCGATCTAGGTATCGAACTCCACTCCTTTGGACCTTCTGAAGCTAATGGGAGGGTTGTTTTTGGCTGATATGGGTTGTATAAAGAGATGTCATGATGGGGATTTCGGCCATGAGCTTTGGTTTCTCCTCCGTGGCTCCAAGTGGCATGAAATTGGGTTGGAAAGGCTGATAATTAATGTGTGGGTTCAGATGTGTGCTTGGGAAGAGAGGAGGAGGGCCACATGGCCTTCATCCCCATTTTCCCTCTCTTCTCTCTCCTCTTTTTCCCAAATTTCCAAAACTACCCCCTTGCATACAATCTCTCTCCAATTTCAGGGGGGTAGGGGTTGTAATTAACTATTAATGCTGGTCATGGGCCTTGGTTCATGGGCTTAGCCCATTGGAAATGAGCTTGACTCTCATTTTCTCTCTTTAGCCATTATATTGACCAAATTGACTTTTAGGGTTGACTTGGTCAACTTGATGAGTGGGCTGACCCCACCTAATGGTCATGAACCCCCATGCCATCACCTAACATGGGTTGGGCCATGGTGATGCCCCACTTGGCCTAATTGGGCCTATAGGTATGATTTTGACCAAATTAGGGCTAAGGTTGACTTGGGTCAACTAGGGTCAAAGGGTTGACCTAGTGACATGCCCTAGGGTCCACTTAGATTGTTTTTAGGGTTATGGCAATGTGGTGGGGTCATGGTGTGGCTAGGGTTCCCATTTAGGCTAGTTTGACCTAGTTTGACTTGGGCCCCATAGTGGGCCCCACATGGTTATTCCCCATTCCTAGGGTCAAACCTAGCTAAAACCCTATCACCCACCCCATGCCTAACCCAATCTAAGATAAGTGAAAATTGGGATGTTACAAACCCTATAAACAAAAAAATTAATTTCGTCCCCGAAATTTAAGTTCGGGTGTACGGGGTTCCATTTGCAAGAGATCTAAGAAATTTAAAACCAACCAAAGCATACTTGATGCAAATAGCTCCGGGTGTTGCTCCAACATAAGATCCCTTAGCTCCCAGGTGTGCTCCTCCCATCCATGGTTGGACCACAGCACCTTCTCAAGAGAGACCTTCTTCTTCTGCAACACTCGGACGGTTGTATCGTCGATCCGGATCGGCTCCAAACGAACTGTCCTATCGGGTGCTACCGGCCCTTCGGTAGTAGAAATGTGCTGCTCCTGCCAAAGGAGTGCTCTCCGTAATGAAGAGACATGAAAGACGTCGTGCAAGGTCCCCAACTCAGGTGGCAGTACAACCTATAAGCCAAGGGACCGATCCGCTCCAGGATCAAGTCTGGCCTCATATATCGTGGACTGAGCTTCTTATGTCTCCACACCCGAGAAACACCATGCACCCGACGTATCTACAAAAATACTTTGTCCCCTACCTGGAACTCCAACTTTCGATGCCGCGCATCGTAATACTTGGCCTGTCTACTCTGAGCCTCCAGCATCCGATCCCTGATCAGTCAAATCTGAGCCTTCGTATCCTCTATGTACTCTGATCCAAGTGCCCCGGGGCCCACATCCTGAACCCGAGAAAGAGGTGTCCGGCACTTCCTCCCGTGATAAACCTCATGGCTATTATTATAAGAAACCTATTAGAGGTAACAATCCTCTTCCAAATGCACTTTCATTATATTTTGGACTACTCATTTCCAAGTCCTACGACATTTTATAATCAAAATATTTCTCAATCACACATTAGATTGTAGTCCCTTACGACCAACGATCACCGAAATATGTATAATTCAACAATCTCGTAAGTAGAAGTCTCTTCTATTCACGTCCCCCAAGATTATTACTTATCCACCAACGTGAACTTGTAGTCACCAAGATAGAATTCAGGCACACTAGACCAACACTATTATATATAGTAGCTAACCAATCTTCTGAGATCATGGTGTGATGAAAAATTTATCATTTTACTTTTCCCCAAATTCAAGACTGAGCCTGCCATTATCTTTAATCAACAATACTCATTTTACACATGAAGCATTTATTATCAATAGGAACGTTTGATAAAGGATTTTGACTCTCGGTCGTTTTTTTTAACATGCAGTCTAATTCATAGATTATATGTGTATATCTTCAAAATTTGAAGCACCTCGATTTCTTCATCTATCGAATCTTAATAAATATTCATCTATTCTCGAGTATTTCACCGTATCCGTGATAACAATCTAAAATTGATTTCTTCATCGTCATGAATTTCCCTACGGTGATCATGATGTTATCAACATTCGTGACATGGTTTTTAATGTAACCGCAATCAAGAGATCATACCTATACGTGTGCTACAACTAATCATTAACCACATTTCAATTTGTTGAGTCATCGCATTTTTAAATGTCATGCCTTGACAATTAGCCTTTGATGTGCTTGAAGTTTCAGCACGGTACCCCAAAGTAATTTTCCTATACATTTTCATACGCCTATCTTAATTGACAAGTATAGGTGAATACTCATCTAGAGCTATTATACTTACGAGGTTAGCTCAAGTATGTGTGGTAAGTAACCTTCAATGTAACCTCAAACTTATTAGGACATGATACAGACTATCATATCCCGAAGTTCATGAGTTTTCATTACTTATATATATTCCCAAAAGTACATACCTCGCACTATCTAACATAGGAAATGTTGAAACTTATTTGTTTTCCTTGTGCGAAGGGTATGCTCATATTGTCTATTCATGATCGAGCCCTCTGGATTATTATAATACTCGATCCTAAGGATAATAACATATCCGTAATCCTGAGTTGATATCGAAATTCCGAACCTTTTGAGGGCGATTATTAATTCATCGAACATTTTTATTCTGATTTCTAAGAATAACGACATGTTCCTAATCATGAGTTGTTTTTGATATCCTGAATCTTTCTGAAGGTAGGTGTTATATCCTGAAACGCATCGTTTGCCCCCTTGTGATCGTCAGACCACTCCAAATGATCATTCCTATAATCTACCCTTTCCAATTTGGTAAGGCCTTTCACTTGATTTTTAACCTCCTGGGGTCGTCACGCCCTCAAAGTTCTAAACAAAATTTTATTCAAACATTTTAAGCTTTCCCTTTATGGCTCTTCTCATATAACAGTTTAAGATTTACAATCACTCCTTCATATTACCTTGACGTTACTTTATCACAATCTGTATGTTTCCAATTGATGACCTGTGTATGTTACGTAGGCATGGGTGGTGGTGATCAGTCATCATGTTATACTTCTTCCAAATTAAGATGACTCTTCCTTGATTAAAAATTTTTCTAGGGTTATGGTACACCCATTGTCGTAGACGTAATTATTCAGATACTTGAATTCTCGTTTCACATTATTTTCCCTTGCGGTACATCTGAGTCCCTTAATCACGTGTTACATTGGTTGGGTTAAGGTGTTTAGCGTATCCTTAAAACGTGCTTGTTGATGTGGTAATCAAGACCAACCTTAATTATTTGTACATCCTTCTACAACCCATACTGATTCAAATTCGGTCTTTTGACGTGAATTGCTCAGATTTCACATGTATGTGCAAATGATTTATACCGTGTTCGTAATAAGGAAAACACGAGTGCTCATTAGACTACGATCTAAGTGGGTTACTTACTTCCTTAAACTCGAAATTGGGAAACTTCTTGAAGTCTTATACGGTCTTCCCTAGCTTCAAGGTCATATGTATTCGTCACTAAGCCAACATTTATGTATCTTTCACGGAATCAATTTTACTGTTCTACTTGTTCACTTACTCCAACGGTCTTGGGGTATTTATGAGAGTGAAAATTCATTCTCGAAACATTCTACTTTCCTATTTTGCTTGTGAATTTATCGTGTTCCCAACCTGTCGTTAATAGTCTATGCTGCTTAAGATTAATAATAGGGCGAAGTTCTTCGAGAGTCCTAACCTTCCGGGGAGGCTTGATCATCACACTGGTCATGTATATACAATTCTCATCTTTACTTGAGCAATCTTAAAATAAGCCAAGTTTATAGATCGCTATGCTTGCGACACATTCTTAATGAGAAGGCTTAGGCAAAATCGAATTGTTATCAATATAACCCTATAAACAAAAAGGTTAAGTCCCCATATATTTTGGTTAATTTTTCCTTTGACTATCACACTATAGTCATCCTGAACATGCCATAATCCTTAGGGCTAATCGTCCTTGGCATGGATTTCCACTTCAATTGATATATTATCTATCTTAGGCCTCAAGGTTATCATACGACAGTCTGACCAAGGTCAATATGTGACCAAACTAGGAGGTGTTTCCTCGAAAATCCGAACTCCTATTCGACCTTTGATATTTATCATCGTGGTTGTCTTGACGTAATCAAGTCATCGGTACTAGGATTAAGCTTACGAGTACCCTACTAATCCACTATTAAACTTATGCATCAATTCTTCTCGAGGTGGTCCTTATCAGTTTGAGTAAGAGTTGGTAATATCATTCGATATGCGACTTAGGGACACCGAGGTTTAAGCCTTAAGTAGGGACTCTGGCATTTAGATCTTTCTTTAATCGACTTGGTTATCCCCGTACCGTAACTAATCTACATCTGAAGTCGATCTTTGGCCTAAGGTACGACGCAAAATCCTCTTGGTAAGTCAAACTAGGGTGGTGTCCTAGTTGGATTGGCCTAACTCATTGCTTAATGGACTGGTTTATGTGACTTTTTACACATGGGCACACCATTGCTTCCGCTGCTTAGTTTGTCCGCAAACTAATGCTCGAGCGGGGTGTTCCAGTGTTGTGGACTTCTTTCTCATATGATCGTTTGTTCAAGTGATACCAGTTTGTAAGATCCTCCCCCTTACCAAGGGAGCCCTGATCTTATGCCCAGAACCGCCGCCTTACGGTGACATTAACTCACGGGTTAGTCGACACCGCAAGACGCCGATCCTGCCGGCTAGTACGATCATAACTTGTTCGGCCAATATGAGAAACAGAAGCAAGGTATATAGTAAACAAAACTACATAAGTCCACAGCCACAGAGTACATATCATATAAAAGAAATGATGAGTACATAAATATAGTCCACAATGAGTACAACAAAAGAGAGTAATAAGGGCATATGCCCAGTACATCAATATCAAATCACACACTCTCTCAATCTAATAGCAGCGGAATCTATCATCTCAAATCATCACGTCTGAACCTGTGCTCCAGTAGTGGTAGTCGGCATCTGCTCCTCAAGTCCTGCCTCCTCGTCGTGCTGGTCCATCTCCTCGAGCTCCTAAAAATAGTATGGTCACCGACCATTAGTCAAAAAGACTAAGTCGTTTCCTCCACACCTCGCCCCGTCGCTCTTAGGCACCGAGCGGGAGGAAGAAGCGGAGGACAACAAGGGGTAGCAAAGGTGGAAGCAGGTGACAAGAGTATACTAACAGTTGTAATAAGTATAGTTATCCTACTCTAGCAGTTCTAAGTAAGTAGTACAAGTAAGTAAAACAGTACTGTAAAAGAAAGAACTGAAAGTAAGAGCAGGAAAGTAAGTACTGAAAAGTAAACTATCTACCATCACAGACGTACCTTAACTTATAAAAATGCCCATACAAATTTATAAGTTAAGGTTTCCAGGAATTGTAACTTATCATATAAAAGAGCCCATACTAATTTATATGATAAGGATCTATGATTGCGTATGCCCTAATATGTATGAATGTTTATGATGCAATTTATGTAGCAGGCAAGTGCAACACACACACACGACTCCGTGATCACAGACCTTTAGTTCCCTCTTTTTGAGAGCTTGCATCACTCTCGGGTACTACCGTTGTGGCTACGGTAACAGTGGAGCGGGCTCTCCACTTCTAGGTGGGTATAAGCACTACCAGACCTAGACCCCTCTCATACGCCTCTGTACACGTCCCAGGTGCACTCTAGAGTCTTGCGTACGTATTTTGCTGACTACCCGTCAGTCTTGTAGGTCGAGTGTACGTCTTCGGGGATTCCGCAGTATTATATATATAGCATACTGGCCCCTCCACCCGTACTCCTCGCCCGAGTCATCGTACTGCCATCGGTGCATCGACTGGCCAGTCCCGCCTGACTTGCCACTAACTTTATGCACATGCAAGGTATTAATCTGAGCTTCCTGCTCGTATTGATATTGCTAACACATTCCCTCCAATCCCATTTGGGTGGGCAAGTGCTTGTATCCCTCCAACCTTATGAAACAGGTGAGCAAGCCACTCGTATCCCTCCAACCGGGTTAGGATGAGCTCATTACTTGTATCCCTCCAACCTTATGAAACAGGTGAGCAAATAATCAACGGACTCCAAGTCTCTCCAACCCGGCACGGGTGAGCATATAGACATACCAATTCCTTTCAAACCGATGCGGGCGAGCAAGTAGTCAACACACTCCAAGTCTCTCCAACCCGACACCGTGATAAGAACAAGTGCAGTTTTACCTAGCCTATTAGGCTACTCTTGTCTACCGGTTATTATACTTAGTGATTTAGGGGTTAATCCCAGGACTGCCCAAGGTATGCCCATTGAAGGGGTCTCGAAGGCACTAGGAACCAAGATGGGATGACAAGCCCAAAGTTCCCTTTCGCAAGGATAATTACTTTTAGTTGATGTCTACCCAAGATCCACTATCAACTCTCATTGTTACTTTAGGACTAACCTAATGACTTAAGTTATCATTAATGGAAGGGCGACGGTCTTCCGTCGGCCTCCACTCTATCGGTTACCCAAAGATTTGCACTTCTTACTCTCGTCACTAAGACGACACTAATCACTAGGGTTATATTTCCAACCACATTCACTAGCTCAATTGTCGATCTATCCCCTGGTGATTCTAAGGTATAATCTAATTTTACTATGCGCAGCCCATGATCTAATACCATCCCTAAATCGAACTTCTAAATCCTTGGGCCAACAGACCCCAAATATTTATTCTAGGGTGGTATGGACTAATTAAATGAATGTATTGATTCCCATAATTTTCCTAGGTCATTAAGGTCTTTAATTAAATCCTTTAAATCATTCCCTAGGTCATTTTACACATGAAGTGGTATCAATTAAAATCTACTGACCTAAGGGAATTTTCCTGAGTTGCAAAAGAGTAAAATATTACTGTCTACAAGATCTCATAATTTCCATTTTTATATTTCTATTTATCCCATAATTAATATAGATTCTACATATTTATCATTTTCCAAATGAAGTATAAGAAATATACTAACCAAAATTCTAGGAAAATTACAGAGAATATATATCACTACTTTATGACTAATGGAAGAGTTTCATCAAATTCTACACTGTAGTGACCTATCAAATTCCATTCTTAATTAATTACCAAAATGCCATTAAGCTAACTCAATAATTGAAAGTGCATCCAAAAATTCTGAAATAATTCCACAAGGCTAATATCACAATTATACAACTATAGAAATATTTCTACAATTTTCCAACAAGAAATTCCACCAAATCATAATTAAATACAAAAAGGGTAAAATGGTAATTTCAAGGTTTTTGCTCCAATAGATCTCAAACAGAGGTATAAAATTTTCCTAAGTCAAATAAAACATTATTCTTTGACTTGACTGAATTTGGGAATTTCCTTTTTATCAAAATCTATTTTTCCAATTTATTTTCAAAAAGGACCTATGTTTTGAAAATTCCAAATAATGGGATTTTTGATCCCAAAAATCCCATAATTAATTCTAGGGGTGGTTTATGCCCTAATTAATCACTGGAATAAATTCCATGATTTTTGCGTGCCTCAACTAGGCTGAATACTTAGTATATCATTTTTTTGGCTAAATGCACCCCGAGCCTAAGTAGTTCAATCCTTGCATGTGGGTCTTTCCCAACATGACTTGTTCCAATTTCAGAGAAATTTCTACCACTGGTCTATATGGTCCCTAAGGGCCAGCCACCAAAATTTGGGGCCATTTGGAGTTAGCTAACTCCAAGAATCACCTAGTTAAGCCCTAGGGTTATTTTGGTAATTTCCCCATATTTTATTTTCCAATCAAGCCCATTTTTGGGCAGGGCCTAAGTATGCCCTAATTATACCTCTGACCAAAATCTCAGGTCAAGGAGGTTTCTGGTTTGGCTTGGGCAGCCATTTGAAATTCTGCAAAATTGCTATTTGCAGCCCAAGCCAAATATTATTTCTCAAACATGCAAGTGAGATTCCTCAACATGCAGTGCATCAATTTAGCCCAAATTTTAACCATGGGTCTAACATACCCATGAGAGGGTGCCACCAAGATTTGGGGCCATTTGGAGTTAGGAAACTCCAAAAATCACATTTATTTACGTTTGTGTATTTTTGTAAAAACTATAGCAAAATGTTCCCCAAAAATTCTGATTTTTGGGGAGGGCCTAGATAAGCCTAATTTAGTAACCTAGCCCAAATTTCAGCCCATTTGGACCAAGGGTTTGGGCTGAGGAATTAATTTAATTTCTGCCCTAGTTTAGGAGCAGTCCTAGCAAAACAGCCCTACAGGACAAACGACTTGGCCAAAATGCAAGTTTAAGATGGCAAATTAAAGTTAGGAGAACAGGCTACATTTTTGATGTTAAACATTATTTATGAATCTTCTTCTACGGGGCCTAAAATTAGCCCGCAAGGTACAGAAAAATATGTGACAGAATGCCAAAAATCACTATAGCACGAATCTTAAAGCAAAATGGAGGGCATCCGTTCATCTTCTCCAAACAGCCAAGGGCCGAGATTTGCCCGACCTGGAGCTCCTTCCAAGGTCATTTCCCGGCCACTCGGCCACCTCCCTGGCCGGCCACCACCACCACCACCTCCGTTGAGGTGAGGGCTAACGTTTGGCGGCGACTTGGCCGCCGGAGGTGGCGGTTTCCGGCGAACTTGAACTCCATTAAAAATCCTAAAATCCATGAAAATCTCACATTAGATCGGGCTCAATTGAGCCCGATGCCTCACCTAATCGATCTAGAAAGCTAGTACGGGTAGAGGTGAAGCGAAACGGGCCTTGATCGGAGCCCGACGGCGGCGGTGGCGGTGGTTGGCCATGGAATTTCTCCTCTCCGGCGAGCTTGCTCCCGAACCCGATTCTCCACCAAAAGCTTCGATCTAGGTATCGAATTCCACTCCTTTGGACCTTCTGAAGCTAATGGGAGGGTTGTTTTTGGCTGATATGGGTTGTATAAAGAGATGTCATGATGGGGATTTCGGCCATGAGCTTTGGTTTCTCCTCCTTGGCTCCAAGTGGCATGAAATTGGGTTGGAAAGGCTGATAATTAATGTGTGGGTTCAGATGTGTGCTTGGGAAGAGAGGAGGAGGGCCACATGGCCTTCATCCCCATTTTCCCTCTCTTCTCTCTCCTCTTTTTCCCAAATTTCCAAAACTACCCCCTTGCATGCAATCTCTCTCCAATTTCAGGGGGGTAGGGGTTGTAATTAACTATTAATGCTAGTCATGGGCCTTGGTTCATGGGCTTAGCCCATTGGAAATGAGCTTGACTCACATTTTCTCTCTTTAGCCATTATATTGATCAAATTGACTTTTAGGGTTGACTTGGTCAACTTGATGAGTGGGCTGACCCCACCTAATGGTCATGAACCCCCATGCCATCACCTAACATGGGTTGGGCCATGGTGATGCCCCACTTGGCCTAATTGGGCCTATAGGTATGATTTTGACCAAATTAGGGCTAAGGTTGACTTGGGTCAACTAGGGTCAAAGGGTTGACCTAGTGACATGCCCTAGGGTCCACTTAGATTGTTTTTAGGGTTATGGCAATGTGGTGGGGTCATGGTGTGGCTAGGGTTCCCATTTAGGCTAGTTTGACCTAGTTTGACTTGGGCCCCATAGTGGGCCCCACATGGTTATTCCCCATTCCTAGGGTCAAACCTAGCTAAAACCCTATCACCCACCCCATGCCTAACCCAATCTAAGATAAGTGAAAATTGGGATGTTACACGACTCATCCAGAAATATAGTGTCGACTTCACCAGAACATTGGTGTCAACACTTACAGATTTTGTGTCGACACTTGGACGAAGAGTCGACACAGAATTTCTGATGCTCTATTATGTATGTCAGGTGTCGACATATCCTCAATTGGTGTCGACACATAGTAGACAGAATTATTTGTCAAGACAATAGAAGTTTGTGTCGACACATTCCATCTGTGTCGACACATTTAGACTGTTTTTTGCCCGGCTTTTGACCTTCTTTCAATAGAGGGTATAAATAGGTCAAGAACGTATTCTGTCGACACGATTACAAGGTTTTCGAGACTAAAACCCTGTGTCAACAATCTCTCTCTTCTCTCTCAAGCTTTCTCGACTGATTCAATGGCGCCTAAGGTTGAAGATAACGTGAATGAAGGATATGAACTGGTTAGGGCTGCGTTCGACACCGCCGCACCAGAATTCAAACAAGTGATTTCCCTTATTACTGAAAATGGATTGGAATTTCCGGTTTCTGAACCAACGAAGATCTGGAAGAAGAAGGTCCTTGAATTTTACACTTCTGCATCAATGGATTCTTCTGGACTCAAGATCAAGTCCACAGTTCATGGCACCAAGGTCAAGCTTACTCTACGGAGTTTAAGAAAAATTCTTCAATTGCCAAGCATTGAGAATGAAGAAGAGGTTCCATCCTCTAAGACAAGGGAGGCTCTCCAATGGTGTGGAATGGATCCAACCATAAAGATTGGAGCAGCCATCAATAGAAAAGGAATGAATCACCAGGGCAAGTTTCTGTCTGAGATAGTTGGAAAGGTGATTTTGTGTAAACCTGGAGGACATGATAGGGTCTCAGTCTATACGTTCTGCCTTATGACAAGAATTGTCTTTAAAATTCCAACTGACTGGTCAGCAGTTGTATTTGATAAGATCAAGGAAGGACTTAAGAAGCCAAATCTGGCTAGGATTTTGAGTTTATACTTGGCTGGAGTCATCCCAGAAGTTATGCAACAACTTCCTGGGACTAAGATTAATCACATGAGAAAGATGGATATGAGATTATTCTCAAGATGGGATAGAGTTCTATCCAAAGAGATGTCTGAGGTGGACAGGCAGGATTCACCTAAGAAATCCCCAGGTCATGAACAAGGTACTGAGCAGCATCAAGAAGAACAAGTTAGAGAACCAGCTGAGGACCTGACTAGATCTACTTTAGCTCAGAAAGAAACATTACCTACACAGGAGCAGGGGGAGCAAGTTCATTCTCCAACTCAGGATATTACTAATCCTGCACAGGTGCAGGGGGAGCAAGGTCATTTTCCTGCCCAGGACATTCCACATACTGAACAAGTGCAGAGGGAGAAGATTTCTGAACCAGTGTAAGAGGAAGAACAAATAGATTTATCTAAAGACTTGAATAGTGCTGATCTGGATGATTCATCTTCTGTTAAAGCTCAGAAGGAATACACTCTAGATGAGTTGTTTCCTAATATTGAAATTGCTACTGATATAGAAGAGGAGGAGCAAGACATTGAGGTAGAACCAGAAGTTGAGATAGAGCAAGTTGTTGAGGGGGAGCCTGTGAATGTTGAGGTTGAACAACATGTCACTGAGGCGACATCTCCTGAGAGAGTTCAGATTGAAACCTCATCAGATTCTGAGAATGAAGAAGCCAGAATGGCTAAGAAGAGGAAACTTATTGTCTTCAAGAGAAGGAGCAAAAGCTATAAGCAAGCACTACAGACCACAGCTCACCAATCTCCATCTGAATTTAATTACAACAAGTTCATGGTAGATTTGCAGGTGAAGCTGGATGAACAAAGAGTAGCTTTAGAGAAATATGTTGATGAGAATAATAAGTCACTTCAGTTTGACTTGGCTCAAGATATTAAATCTATCAGATTTGAGGTGAATATGAATAAAAAGGAAATGACAGATTGCTTCCATAAGGGAGGTAATGCTGTAGTATTTTTGGCTAAACAACAACAGTCCATTCTTACTAAAATAGATGATATTGCTTTGAAGCAAGGTTATGTTTTGGAAAATTAGCTGAGGATGAATGATAATCTGGCTGAATCTCACTATGAGATTCTCAATAAGGTAGTAGATACTGCAGCAGGACTGTTTGCTGCAAGAGCTAAAGAAATGGAAGTTTATGATCAGAAACTCAAGGAGGCTATCACTTCAGTTCAAACTGCTATCACAACCTCTCAGACAGAGATATCTACTAGGCTTCAAAAGTTGAAACCATATTTTAAAGAGGGTGTGAATTATCTTGATGGCCAGATCAGATTTCAGAAGGATGATCTCAGAGACCATATTGAAAGAGAAGTCCTAAAGGGGGAGAGATTATTAGTTCATGCTGGCTCAGAACACACTAAATGGGTGACTAATAGTATTCGAGCCACATTGGGATATCCACCTTTATGTGATGATGATATGGTGGCTGAGTCAGGAATTCAACAAGGTTTACTTGAAGGCAATCAACATGAGGTTGCCCAAGTCATTTACCCCCCTGCAGATTTTGATATGATTAATCAGCAAGTACAGACTATGTATAGTCCTCCACAGGAGGTTACAAATGTTGTTATTGAGAAAGTTGATAAGCCTGATGCAAGTTTGAAAGAACAATAAGATGCTCTACTGTCCAAGAAAAGATTTAGAGAGCAAGCTGAACTTAGGCCTGACTTTGAGCAATGGAGTCCCACTTCAAGAAACATTATACTGACAGCATGGAAGGCTGTAAAGGATCAAGTCCAGGAAAGAGGAAAGTGATATAATGAGATTGAATGGCAAAAGTATGAAGCTAGGCAGGAGGCTATAGTTCAATATAGAA
This sequence comes from Platanthera zijinensis, assembly GCA_039513925.1. Taxonomy (NCBI): domain Eukaryota; kingdom Viridiplantae; phylum Streptophyta; class Magnoliopsida; order Asparagales; family Orchidaceae; genus Platanthera; species Platanthera zijinensis. Next base: position 151,610,877 of record CM077087.1, read on the forward strand.
GAAAAGGCAAGATGGGGAGGTTACCACCAGATGCTCAGGAGCCATGCAAATATTTTCCAAAGCCCTTTCACTACTTTGAGAGGCAAAGGCTGAAGGAAGAAGCTCAGAAGAAAGCTGATCTGAAAGGCAAGAAGCCTGCTGAGGTTGCTGAACCTGCTGTGAAGGCTCAAATTCAATCTGGCAAAGGAATTGTCATAAGAGAGCCTGATCAGTCTTAGCTTAAGCTTACCAGTCCTTTCAATTGTTTTGTAATGTTTTGTTAAGTCATTCATTATAAACATCTGTAACAAACATTTCCAAGTTATAAACAAAACATTGTTCTGTAATCATTTATTAATGTTCATCTTTATTTTGTGATGAATTTGCTGAATGTTTTGTTTATTAATGTATTCCTGTAATGTCATGCCTATATACATCATCATATTATATTTTTTTTAAATGGTGTATATCATTAGCTAAAAGGGTTATGACTTCTCCAAATAGGGGGAGATTGTTGGGTATATTGGAAAATGTGTACCTGATTTGAAGAAGCCTAACTTAGCTTAATGATATACACCAAGGTGTATTTGATGTTATTTTGAGTTGACATGTGCAGGTTAAGTAAGCTCTAAAAGTACAGGAAATTATTCTAAGTCCATGTGTCGACACCAGAAAAAGCTATGTCGACACTTCAGAATAATTGTGTCGACACTTGAAGAAGGCTGTGTCGATACAGAGAAAGATAATCGACCACATTTAGGTCGACACTGGGAAGCAGTGTCGACTTACAGAAGTAGAGTCGACAACAGCTGTATCAACACTGGGAAGCTGTGTCGACACATTGAAGCAGAGTCGACACCAGAAGGCAGTGTCAACACATTGAGGCAGAGTCGACACATATTGGCAGGGTCGACGATAGTTGTGTCGACACCAGAAGACAGAGTCGACACATATTGGCAGAGTCGACAAAAGCTGTGTCGACACCTGAAGGCAGTATCGACACATACTATGTTCTGAATCTATAACAACTGTGTCGACACACAGGACTTGTGTCGACACACTACAATGTCTAGACCAAGTCATTTTCTGAAGAATGATGAAGTGCTTGAGTCGACACAAATATTCAGTGTCGACTCATTCTCAAGATGAGGTTCTGAAGAAGCTGAGTCGACTTAAAGGCAAACCAGTCGACATCATCAAAGGCTGTGTCGACACCTAAGTTACTTGTGTCGACACATATAGACAGATGGTCTCGACACTTTCTGACAGTCAGTCTCGACACTTTGCTGTCCAAGACAAATACACAGGATCTGTTTGAAGATTTGACACCTGCGGGTTGCAACAGGTTAACTGAAGCTGTCAGTCTTGTCAGAAGTCAGTTAGAAACCGGATCAGCCGGTTACCATGAAGAAGGTCTATAAATAGATAGATTCAGAAGGCGATATTTAGGATTTCATTTTGAGAGCAACATACATACAAACTGATTGAAGAATCAAATCAAGAAAGTGCAAGGCACTGAAGAAGATCTTCATCGGAAGATCTAAGAAGACATTCTGAAGGGTTCAACCTATCAGGATCTGTCTAAGGAGAATTCGTTCAAGAATTCTGAAGAAGATTCAAAGGGATTGGATAGAGAGGGATCCAGCCATTTGATGATCAAGAAGGAAGCTGTTACAAGTTTCTCAAGAAGCTGTTTGGAAATCAACTCAGCTAGTTCAGATTCAAGAAGCTTTGAAGAAAGCTAAGTTTCAGTTGGTTTCATCCATCAACTGATCAGGTGCTGTCTTGTCCTTTCTCTCTCAACAAGGGCAAGATTCTATAAAACTCTTTTCTAATTTCTGTAGGGTCTATCAATATAGATCTGAGTTGTAAGCCTATGTTATAAAGGCTGAGTGTAGGAGAGTTGATCTCTGAGTGGTAAGGCTGTTGCCTGAGTGTAGGAGAAAATTTTTCTCTGAGTTGTAGGCCTTGTGTCAAGGCTGAGGTAGGGCTGTTGAGCCTGAGTTGTAGGAACCATTTTGGGTTCTGAGTTGTAGGAACCTTTCCAGGTTCTGAGCTGTAGGATCTGCTGATCTGAGTTAAAGAGGAAGTTTGGCCGAATCTAGCACACTGCTAGATAGGTGAAGGGGGAAAGTGGATGTACCCAGACCTTGGGGAACCACTATAAAACTGTGTGCAATCTGTGTTGTATGAATTTCTGTGATTGCTGTGTTGTGTGATTTAATTCAGTTATTATATTCTGCCTAAAAGTGAGAACAAGCATTAGAACCTATTCACCCCCCCTCTAGGTGTTTAGGTAGTCTTGAAAGTAAAACTATCACCAGTTTTCCGGGTGTACCTTGGAGTTAGTCCCCAAGGCTCCCTATTGCAATCTACCCCGTAGAAAACCCGAAAAACAAATATTCGCACGGAGTCTTCTCCGGCCATATATGCAATGCAAAATCACCGATCCAGACAGACTTGTCTGGGTAGGCTTCACACATCATGCCTATGTCCGTTCACGAATACAGACTCTACACAAGGGGGAATTCACATATCTACCCCAAGGAACGCCACAAACTCACCACATACTCGCGAGAGAGGGCTTCCTATGCAAAGGAAAAGAAGACTTCACATGTCCTAGGACGAGAATCGTTACCCTTGCATTTTTCCTTGGCGCCATGAAAATCTATGAGGACGAAAAGCACCGCAATCTCCTTGACTCCGCATATCAGAATTCGGCTTGCGATTTGGAGCTCCGAAATTCCGTCGGTGACCGGATCTAGCCTTCCTTCTTCCTCCTAACTCTCTCCTCTCTCTAGATCTTAAAAAAAGATTGAATCCAAGCAAATGAGGAATTTACACCCCTGAACCGGCCTTAAACCTATGGGGAAATAACCTGAACCATCAGATCCAAAAACAAGGAAATGAACGGCTATGATTCAGCCTGAATTTCCAAAACCTGGGCCGAACACGGGTTCCGACACGCCCGTGTTTAGGGCCGTGTCACCCAATCACCGTCGAAACCGACGCGTCCTGAAAAGAACATGGGCACCCGACATGCCCGTGTCAGGCTTGACACACCCGTGTCAGCCAGTACACGCCCGTATAGCTGGGCGTGTTCCCTCAACGACACAGGTCCAAAATAACCCGAGCACAACAAGGCCATGTGACACGCCTGAGTCACATACCATGTGCTCGACACGCCCTAGGACACCCTCATGTCCCAGGCCATGTAACTGCCTAAGAATAAATCGCCACCAACCCGAGGAGGACACGGGTATTCGACACGCCCGTGTCGAATATCACACGCCCGTGTCGGACCCGAACACGCCTGGGCTCAGGCTGTGCGTCCCTCACTCAACGATCGTTGAGTGCAAGGCTCTGAGTGACTGACACGCCCTGGGACACGCCCATGTCCCAGGCCGTGTTCACCCCCCCGACGATCGTTGACTCCAAAATCGTCGACCATGCGACCAACGCCGAACCCGAGCATGACATGCCCTGGGACACGCCCGTGTCCCAGGCCGTGTCACCTCTACCAAAACCCAGATTTGGCTCAAAACGCCACCCATCACCCTTTTGAGTTTCAGAGCGTTACAACTCTCTCCCTCTTAAAAGAATTTCGTCCACGAAATTACCAAAGGAAAGATTAACAAAACCAAAAGCGTTACCTGAGTGAAACAACTCTGGGTACTCCTCCAGTATGGTCTGCTCCCGTTCCCAAGAGAGCTCCTCTCGACCGCAATTGTTCCAACGGACCTTGACCATCCTGATCTCCTTGTTACGGAGTCGCTTAACCTCAAAGTCTTCAATACGAACGGGCTTGACCTTAGTCGTCAACCCTTCGTCCACCGGCACTTGATCAATTGCGATCACCTGCGAACACCTGCGAAGGCTCTTGCACTGCCTTCCACAACATTGAAATGTGGAATACAACGTGTAGACCACTCAACTCCACTGATAGACTCAGAAGATAAGCCACTTCGCCGATCCGCTCTAGAATCTCAAACGGTCCAAGGTATCTCGGGATCAGGTTCTTCAAGCGTCGTACCCGTGACACACCCTTGAATGGGTTTATCTTCAAGTACACCCAATCGCCGACCGCGAACTCTACATTTCGATGCTTGGCATTGTAGTACTTAGCTTGTCTATCCTGAGCGATCTGCAAACGCTCTCGAATGATCCGGACAAGGGAAGTAGCACTCTCCACCTCCTGCTTCTTATACAACCTTGCGTCACTCGTCTCTAGCAACGACAATGATGTGCGATACTTCCTACCATATAGGGCCTCGAAGGGCGCCACATGTATACTTTCTTGGTAGTTATTATTGTACGCAAATTCCACCAGATAAAGGTGGTCTTCCCAATGCTTTCCGAAATCTAGAACGTACATGCGAAGCATGTCCTCCATAGTTCTGTTGACCCTCTCGGTCTGCCCATTCGTCTGTGGATGGAAGGCTGTGCTGAACATCAATCTAATCCCCAGCAACTGCTGCAACTACATCCAATCATTGGACGTAAAACTTCCATCTCGATCACTCATGATGATGCGGGGTATACCGTGCAGTCTGACTATATTATCCTCATACAGCTTCGCCAGTTTCTCCACCGAATCATCCTTCCTATGCGGAATGAAGTGCGACACCTTTGTTAACCGATCTACGATCACCCAGATGACATCGTTTCCCTTTTGCAACCTTGGCATGCCATGCACAAAGTCCATTGATATGTCGTCGAACTTTCATTCCAGAATAGGCAAGGATTTCAAGAATCCTCCTGGCTTTTGGCACTCTGCCTTTACCAAGGCGCAAGTCTGACATTTAGCCACGAACAGTGCCACATCCTTCTTCAGTCTTGGCCACCAAAACAACTTCTTCAGGTCCTGGTACATCTTCGTGCTCACTGGATGGATTGAGTACTTGGTATGATGAGCCTCGTACATCAATTCTGCCCGTAAATTTCCTATGTTTGGGACGCACAAATGATTGTACTTCCTTAGAAGTCCGTCTTCAACTGAAAACTAGGAATTTGACCCATCCAATGCTAAATCCATGAGCTCCTTTATTCCGTCATCCAACACCATAGCCTGCCGAATCCGATCAGCCAGGTCATACTGAACTTCCGTCAAGTTCAACAATGCTTTGGAGCTAGTCTTCTTGTCAATACAACAAATCTCTAACACCTCCAGCTCCCGAATTAACCTCTCATCATGAACCGACAACCAGTTGGCTTGGGCGGGAGCCCTGCGACTCAACGTACCCGCAACTGCATTGCCTTTCCCAGGTACATAATGAATCTTGAACGTATAATCCCCCAGGAACTCCATCCATCTCCGTTGCCTAATCTTCAGATCCTTTTGATCCAACAGGTACTTCAAGCTCTTATGGTCGGTATAAATATCAACTTTTACACTGTACAAATAGTGTCTCCATAGCTTAAGTGCAAATATCACGGCCGCCAACTCCAAGTCGTGGACCAGATAATTCCTTTCGTGCACTTTCAGCTGATGCGATCCATACGCAATAACACTCCCATGCTGCAGCAGTACGCAGCCCAAACCACTGCCTGAGGCATCACTGTAAATCTCGAAACCTTCGGTCCCACGCGGCGAACTTAGCACTGGCGTCGTGGTCAACCGACTCTTCAACTCCTCAAACGCTTGCGCGCACTCCTGCATCCACAAGAAATTCTGATCCTTCCTTGTCAACTTCGTGAGAGGTAACGCTATCTGCGAGAAGTTCTCTATGAAGCGCTTGTAATAGCCGGTAAGCCCCAAAAAACTCCGGACTTCCGCTACCGAAGACAACACAGGCCACTCCCGTATCACAATAATCTTCGCTGGATCTACCGCTATCCCTTCACCGCTGACAATATGACCAAGGAATGCCACTGAGTATAACCAGAACTCACATTTGGAGAATTTTGCGTAAAGTTCATTCCTCCTTAGCGTCTCCAACACCAGATGCAAATGCTTGAAGTGATCTTCCTCGCTCTGCTAGTACACCAATATGTCATTAATGAAGACGATCACAAATTGGTCTAGGTATTCTCTAAATGTCCTGTTCATCAGATCCATGAACACCGATGGCGCATTAGTCAGCCCAAACGGCATGACCGTGAACTCGAAATGCCCATACCTCATGCTAAATGCTATCTTGGGGATATCACTCTCCCTTATCCTTAGCTGATAATACCAAGACTTCAAATCCAACTTTGAATACACCGACGACCCGACTAACTAAACAAAAAGATCATCAATCCTTGGGATCAGGTATTTATTCTTTTCCGTTAGCTTGTTCAATTCCCTATAGTCGATACACAGCAGCAAGCTCCCGTCCTTCTTCTTAACAAAGAGGACCGGTGCACTCCAAGGCGACGAGCTTGGACGCACATACCCTTGCTCCATCAACTCTTCTATTTGAACCTTTAACTCCGCCATCTCCTTAGGCGCCAACCTATAAGGAGAACGTAACACAGGTTTGGCACCTGGCACGAGCTCGATCGTGAAGTCGATCTCCCGCTGCGGTGGGGCTCCGGGAAGGTTGTCCGGGAACACCTCGAGGTACTCACAAACCACTGGGATACTACCCAAAGTGATCTTAGGCTTTACAGCCTCCACTAACGTGACGAACAGCTCTGCACCAGCACGACCTGCCTTGACCACCTGAAGAGCAGACATCAGCGTCTTGCTCGACCCCTTCAGTCCGGTAAACATTGTCTCCTGCCCAACACCCAGCCTGACCTCTTTGCGGTTGCAATCTATAAAAGCCTTCTGCTCCGAAATCCAATCCATACCGAAGATGACGTCAAACTCTACTAGCGGCAGCAACGACGCTAACAAGTTGAACTCTTGACTCCCAATATGAACCTTTACGGCACATACTTTGTCCGCGCGCATCGAACACCCATTCGGCAGCAGTACATCCAATTTGTCCTTCGCCATCGAAGAGGGGACACCGATGCGCGTTATGAAACCTTCGGACAAAAAGGTGTGCGAAGCTCCCGTATCGAATAGTGCTCGTGCCGGACTATTGCCAATCAGAACAAAGCCTATACAGACATTATTAAGCTAACAAGCACTAGGTAACAGTATTTAAAGCTAAATTGCTATAAATTAAACCGTACCTATCACCACATATGCCTGTTTAGTGGCCTCCTGCTGGCCCAGATTATAAACTCTCAGTTGAGTCGGAGCATAATGGGATGCAGTTGACTCCACCGCCTTACCATTTTCTTCTTAAGTTGCTCCTTGCTTTCTCTCGGACTTCGGGCGTCCGCTCCAATAATCACGGGCAAAATGCCCCATCTTTCCACAAGTGAAACAAGCGCCCGGGGTTCGGTTGGTTGCCCCCGAGGCACCGGTAGAAGGGGCTTGACCCAACGTCCTAGCCATCTTGTGGAATCTGCGATATCCAGACTTCGAAGTAGTCGACACTTTAAACTCCGATTTCCTACCACTCGAGTCCTTCTCCTGAACATTCTTTATATCCTTTTCCAAGGACCGGGCCGAATTGACCAAGGTCATGAAACCCTGAGTCATAGGCCCCGAAAGCAACAATCTTAGGTCATCTCTCAAACCTTCGTAAAATCAGTTTGTCTTGCGCTCCTCATCAGCAAAGGTAGCGCTTGCGTACCGGCCTAAATGAGTAAACTCGCGGAGATACTCGTCCATGGTACTATCTCCTTGAGCCAACTTCTTCAAGTCATTCTCCAAAGCAATCCTTTTGGCTGAGGGGAGGTATCAATCCAAGAACAACCTTGAAAACTCCTCCATTGAGAAATCAGCCAACTGCCTGCCCCTCAAATATTATAGCTCCAAGCCTTCCCACCATAGCCTTACATCGCCGTCCAGCAAGAACGTCGCAATAGTGGTCTTATGCCACTCCTCAATCTCAGTCGCTGTCAGCACTCTATTAACTCTAGAGAGCCAATCCTCTGCTTGAGTTGGGGTTCCTGTCCCCGAGAACACAGGAGGATTGAAGCCCATCACGTGCTTCAGCTGCTTTTCCGTTGCTCTCCTTGGTAACACCGGCTCCACGACCACCTGTTCCACCCTCCTTGGCTTTGCCGCTTTGAGCGGTACTTGCTCCACAGTAGAAGCGAGCTGCTGCACTTGCCTTGCAGGCTGTGCGTTGATCATCGCAAACACAGCCTCCACTACCAATCGAATGGTCTCAGCTGAAGGGGGTGTTGCAGGCGCATCGTTTGGTGCGCTGCTCACCTCAGAAGCTGGACGTTCCGATGGCTCGACACCACTCCTGGTCACCTATAATCGTGCAAAACACCGATAAGCAACCACACAACATTGCAAAAAGCAATTATAGGAACACGTAGGTTCCCCAAACATGTGTATTTTCATTCTTAAGTGGACATTCATGGGTTCTTTTCATGTTATAACGATGACGCACACACGTGTGCTCACCACCCCTTAAATAGAATTCTCCCACGAATTAATTTAATCCTGACCGAAACCGGTAGTCTGATACCAAATTTTAACACCCCTATCCATCACATAGCATATAGCAGTAGGTCCGGCCGGGGCCCGATGCCATATACCACAGACAGACCGGTGGGTTACTCATTGAAACCAATCAACCAATCACAACGTCCTACACAGAGCATCTAGCGAAAACAGTTTATTAAGTTGCAAAGAATAAAGAACCCAGCAAAGCATGAATGTCCACTACTCAAAACAATAGGAACGTATAATACATGAGTACCGACCTTATGGCCTTACAATAGTTTGCTAAAATAAAAGTGTCTTCCAAACCTCGGCACGCAGGCCGGACATACATGAGAATAAAAGAAAACACTCAAAATAAGGCCTTCGAGGGCCGGCTCAGCAACTTGGGCTTTAGCCCGCTATTTACCGCTCGACACCGCAGCACCTACAAGCAACAATCCACCGCACGGTGGCAAACAAAAGCAACGGTCAGCTATGGTAACAAAATTATAACGTCCCCGCCCCCAACTCGGGGCGGCGATGCTCTTTTCCCTGCATTTTGTTAGCATAATCAACAAGTATAGTGTAAACACACTTCATCACAGGTGCAGGCACGCACGACCACACACCCCATGCACTCAGGGCACATTCACGGCAAATCGGCCAACGTTTCGTCAATCTAAGCCATAGACTTTTCCGTCTCACCACCGTCCCTTGGACGACCAACCTTATGAGCATTTTGTCTTCCTGGCACGGGTCACATCAATTTAATCCATAGACCGCCAGAGACACTCATCTATGCCAACGGTCCCACCGAACGACATAGAAAAGGTACGGTTCCTCATGACCCATTGTTCACACCGCAACATCAATTTAAGCCATATGCGCGGGTCAAGACTCCTCGAGTCCCGTTTCTATCACACAGTTCATATATCCCGGTTATATTCAAGTTGTCACCCCGACCACCATGTTGGCAGAATCACGCATCTACCCAGTTTTCCGGGTGCACCTTGGAGTTAGTCCCCAAGGCTCCCTGTTGTAATCTACCCCGTAGAAAACCCGGAAAACAAACATTCGCACGGAGTCTTCTCCGGCCATATATGCAATGTAACATCACTGATCCAGACAAACTTGCCTGGGTAGGCTTCACACATCATGCATATGTCCGTTCACGAGTACAGACTCTACACAAGGGGGACTTCACATATCTACCCAAGGAACGCAACAAACTCACCGCATACTCGCGAGAGAGGGCTTCCTATGCAAATGAAAAGAGGACTTCACATGTCCTAGGATGAGAATCGTTACCCTTGCGTTTTTACTTGGCGCCATGGAAATCTATGCAGATGAAAAGCACCACAATCTCGATTCCTCCGCAGATCCGAAGTCGGCTTGTGATTTCGAGCTCCGAAATTCCACCGGTGATCGGATCTAGCCTTCCTTCTTCCTACTTGCTCTCTCCTCTCTCTAGATCTTAGAAAGAGATTGAGTCCAAGCAAATGAGGAATTTACACCCCTGAACCAGACTTAACCCTAAGGGGAAAGAGCCTGAACCATTAGTTCCAAAAACAAGGAAACGAACGGCTGTGATTCAGCCTGAATTTCCAAAACTTGGGCAGAACACGGGTTCTGACACGCCCCTGTTCAGGGCCGTGTCACCCAATCGCTTTCGAAACCGACGCATCCCGAAAAGAACATGGGCACCTGACACGCCTGTGTTAGGCTTGACACGCCCATGTTAGCCAGTACACGCCCGTGTAGCTGGGCTTGTTCCCTCAATGACACAGGTCCAAAACAACCCGAGCACAACACGTTCATGTGACACGCCCGTGTCACATTCCCTGTGCTCAACATGCTTTGGGACACGCCCGTGTCCCAGGCCATGTAACTGCCTAAGAATAAATCGCCACCAACCCGAGGAGGACACGGGTATTTGACACGCCCGTGTCGAATATCACACGCCCGTGTCGGACCCGAACACGCCTGGGCTCAGGCTGTGCGTCCCTCACTCAATGATCGTTGAGTGCAAGGCTCTGAGTGACTGACACGCCCTGGTACACGCTCGTGTCCCAGGCCGTGTTCACCCCCCCGACGATCGTTGACTCCAAAATTGTTGACCACGCGACCAACGCCGAACCCGAGCATGACACGCCCGTGTCCTAGGCCGTGTCACCTCTACCAAAATCTTGATTTGGCTAAAATTGCCACCCCTCACCCTTTTGAGTTTCGATGCATTACATTTCCTTGGGTTGATTCTTGTAATCCCCAGTCTTGCATATAGATCTGGAAGTGTGTAGTATGGAATATGCATATTGTGTGAAGCCCATCTAGACAGGTTGGTCTGGATTGGTGATTTTGCATTTTGCGCACCGGAGAAGACTCTGTGTATAAACGTATAGTTTGTGGAGTCGATGGGTTGTACCTGTGAAGGGTAGTAACAGGAAGTACTGGAATGAAATTCCAGGAAAATACCCGCGTGATTCTTGTGTTGTATGCCATGTTTGGGTGAGTTTGGGTGCAGAAAGTGAGTTCTGTTGAACCCTCCAAGCGACCGGGAGGAACGCTGGCATTATCTCCCCTTTTTTGTTTGTGAAGCAAGTCCTTGGTGGACAGTGTGGCTATTGTAAGCTGTGTGCTCTTAAAAAGGCTTAGTGCCGAACAGGAAAGGTGAAACTGACCCACGCCTGTAAATTGGCCATGAGTACTTCGGTATTCAATGATGGCATGCCGACTTGAGCAATGGGGGGTGGCTGATCTGTACCTGCGTTATGTCTGACCGATTGGTAGAACAAGTTATTGGTCTCGTTGGAGCGCATAATGAGAGTCTTAGGCCTGCGCACCATTAAGACTAAATGCTCAATACCATTGGTTTTCAGACCTTGAACGGTGGTGGGACCCTGGTTCGCCGGTACACTAAGAATGTGCCCTGAGTGCTCGGAACATCAGGCCGCATGGCCGATGGTTGTGATATGTTGATTGTGTGTAAGTGCACGTTGAATGATATATCTGCTTGTGAAAGCTATGCCTGCAAGGAAGGAATACCACTGCCCCGGGAAAGGGGTAGGGTCGTTATCAATTTGTCAGCAGAATGCTGACCGTTGCCTTGTTTGCCACCAAAATGGTGGGCTTTCCCTGTGCAGGTGCTAGAGAGCCGAGCGGGAAATAAAAGGCTAAATCCCTTGCTGCTGCTGGCCCTCGAAGGCTGAGCAAAGGCTGTTGTTATGTTCATGTGTGTCCGTCCTGCGCGCTGATATTTGTAATCCACACTTGTAAAGCGTAACTGTAAGGCCTTAAGGCCAAACTCTCGAGTACTTAGTGTACATTCCTTCATGTGTATATATAAATGTGGTTGTTTATATATAGTGGACATTCATGGTTTGAGTTTAGTTTTAACATTAAAAGCTTTCGCTAGTCTGCTCTGTGTTAGGATGCGTACCTGTTTTGGTATTAACCTGTGACCTCGCCGCCTGTTTGTGGCATATAGTGTGGGGCCCCGACCGGACCTTCTATTATATGTTATTTAACGGAGTGAGTTGTTACACAACAAGTCAAGGGAAGTTGAGCAAAAGGCTTCACCTTTACCTAGGAAAGAAAAGAGCATTGCTTTCCAAGCTACAGATGAAGCAAAAGCTTTTCCAGGAAAAGAAGACCTCATGAGTCTTCTGGCCAAGAGATTCTACAAAATGGCCAAGAAGGACTTCAGGAGAAGGTCTTCCAGAAATGAAGATAAACCAAGGTATGATAAAACCCTTACTAAATAGATAGTCTGTTATGGATACAGGAAACCAGGACATATCCTTCCAGAATGTCCTGAAAAGCAGAAGAAAGAGAAGCTGAAGGATAAGGACTCCATAAAGCACTCCAACAAATTCTCTTCCAACAAATACAAGAATAAGGAGAGAGGTTTTGTTGCTGAGACATGGAGTGACTCAAATTCAGATTCTCCATCTAGTTCTAGTGAAGATGAAGAAGAAGCAAAAGCAAAAGAGATCTGTTTGATGGTAATCAATGCCTTTTATAAGTAATTCTAAGGAAGAGTCAGAGTCAGAATCTGAAGAAGATCAGGTAATATCTACTTTTTATTGTACCTCAAATCAATTCAAAATAGGCTTTAAATTACTTTGCAAAGTTCTAATTCAATCTAAGAAGGAAATAAAACTTCACAGAGATAAATTAAATGATTCAGACAGTCTATCTTCAGAAAATACAAAACTTAAAGAAGATTTAAAAACTGCAAATGAACAAATATTTTCTTTAGAAAATAAACTAAATGAGGCTAAGCTATTTGAAGAATCCCTTAATAGGAGAAGCATCAAATTGATGAACATCACAAGCACAGTCAATGCCAGACTTAATGGCAAACTATGCTTGGGAGCTTCATCAAGTTAGCCTCCTATTGTTCAGAAAAATATTTTATCAACCCCCATAAAATTCATCTCTGCTAAAGGAATGGAAAAAGAAGTTTTACAAATCACATACAAAGATACTAAAGTTCTACCAAAGACTAAATCAAAACAAAATAAAAATTCACAGAAATTTCATGTTCAACAAAATTCGCCAAACTCAAATCAACGAAAACAGTATTATTCGTCGAACGGCGAATGACACTCTCTGAACCATAGAATTTGGGAATAATTACTCATCTGCGGGTACTCGACGAAATTATTATGATTCGTCGAACAGAGATCGACGATCGTAGAAAGCAGAAAATGAACTCTATCATTCTGTGAACCTAGATCGAAGAAATCAATACCTTTTGTCAAACTCAGATCAACGAAATTAATTAAAATCGTCGAACTCATTTTCTCAAAATAGAAACTTTAACTCATATCAAAGATAATAATCAAAGACAAAAATTTTTCATCCTTTTACTCAATGGATAATTCTTCCTAGGAGATATCACCCATTAGGTTATAAGGATCAACCAGTGTACAACCCTGTATCCGGCGAGTGGGGTCAGCCGAGTCCAGCCCAAGCCCTGGGCGAATTGAGTGGGGTTAGCTGAGTCCAGCCCAAGCTCTGGGTGAACTGGGTCCTGGGCGTCGAGTTCATTCTACGCCCCCAGCCCGAGCGGCGAGTTCATTCGGCTCCTTCAGCCCGGCGTCAAGTGAGACGAGTATACATGATGCCCCGGCCCCGGCATCGTGAGGCCAGCTCGCTTCGGCACCTAGTCTCCCCTGCCCCGGTGTCGTGAGCCCAGCTCGCCTCGACATCCAGTCCAGCTCGCCTATGCGACCAGGGAGCCCCAACTCGCAGTAGGGTTCATCGAGCCCAGTTCAATGAACTTTGGGTTCATTTGTCGAAGCTACGACATGCGAGTAGAGCAGGCCTGGGTCCGAGTCGCCAAGGTGTCGAGCTGTGGCAGCGAGTGCCAGCTCCATCAAGCACTTGCCGCCCTTGACAAGCAGAGGCAGTGGAGGGCTATTCGCCCTGTGTTGTGTGGGGGTGCTTTTTACTATTTTGCCCTTACGGGCCTGCCTATAGCCAGTTAGAACAACTGAGTCTCGCTGTTGGCAGACCCAGGTGGCATGCACATAGCTATTCCAAACAGCGGATATTGGCTATTTGAAGGCCATTTTCAGAATCCTATAAATAGGTCCCAAGGGGTACCTCAGAAAGGAATGCTGCCTTGTGCTCTGTCATCTAGTGCTTTTTGAGGTACCTTAGCTTCAAGCACTTGGCTAAGGACGGGAAGCGCTCTAAGATCTTCCGGGTGTGTGGTGGAACCTCCGTGCTGGAGCCTTAGATCTGTCCCTAGTCCTTCTTCCTTAGTTTTTCGGGCTCGCGAAAGAGACGTACGTGTGCGATCACCCCTTCCCCAAGGGTGAACTCCTTGAGACTAAATTTTTGATTTTAACATTTGGGTGCGGTGAGTGTGGAGCGTGATCAACAAAGAAAATCTACCACAAGTTTTATGGCTAGAGATGAAGGACGAGGTTCAGGCAGGGGAAACTCGCCACCCCCTCCCCCTCCCGCAGCGGCGATTTCGGCAGAGCTCAGATAGGAAGTCCTCAGACTCGTCAGAGTCGCACTCGGTATACGGGCCGAGAGCACGACACCAACAGTTCTCGTAATTGTCGTCCCGGCCTTGGGCAATGACACACCTATCCGACGAGCTGGGAAGGAGGTCGCTGGTGGGGGAGAGCGCGAGCTGCGGGGGTGAGTACTATTCTTTGGCTCGACAAAAGAGTACCATTTTGGCGAGATGACAAGAGAAGAGTACCCAGATTGCCCGGCTATGGGTGGAAGTTCTTTCAGCGAGCTCGTTTCTTCTGCCCCAGCTCTACAAGGGTTTCAGGAGCCGGAGATGACCTACTACACCGGGAAGGGAGATTCGGTCCAGCACGTACAATGGTTCGAGGATGTGGTTTCGATCCGACAAATGTCGGATGGGTTTAAGTGCCAACTCTTCGCCATCATCCTCAAGGAGAAGGCAAGAGAGTTGTTCCACCGGCTCCCGGCCAGCTCCATTTACTATTTTGAGGACCTACGTCGGGGGTTCATGCTGAGGTTCACAATGTTTAGGAAGAGGAAGGCAGAGTCTTTGTTTCGCATTAAGCAGGGGGCAGGCGAGACCCTGGGTAGCTATATGGATAGGTTCTAGGAGGAACTGTCCCAGGTGCAGGAGATGCTGGGGCACACCATGATGTTAGCCTTTACCCTGGGCCTCCAGCACGGATTCTTCGCCATGGAGCTGAAGAGCACGCCTCCAGTATCTTTTGATGCACTCATGGAGAGGACGGTCAAGGAGGATGATATGGAGGCAGCACACCCGGAGTTCGCCTGGAGGTTGGCCCGCTGTGCAACGGAGGAGGAGAGGCCAAGGGGTGGATGAGTTCAGGAGGAGAGGAGGGCTGAGCCCCGGCTGAGGGAGCAGCCAAAACAGCAGCAGCCTAGGTAGGGGCGTCAAGGGCCGACTAATCGGCTAGGGTGGAGGCCGGAGTGGCAGGACCAAGGGCCACAGAGGGGTTATCATGGAGGGGATAATCTCCTAGGGTGGACACAGTCCATTTTACCCCCAGGGTAGGAGGCAGGGTCAGAGACCCCCTCTCACTGATCAGGAAGAGGCCATGACGATTGCCCTGGGGGGGGGGGGGGAGGAGAGAACAACCAAGGAGGAGGAGGGAGGTCAGGGTGGACCTACCCTATTGTGACTTCTATCAGGAGGAGGGGCACATTACATCCACTTACCTGGAGTTCATCGAGATGAGGGCGAAGTTAGAAAGGAACCTTGGGTTTAAACTACATGATCCATAGGAAGAGGTAGAGAGAATAGGGAGCAGCAGCAGTGGCAGGACCAGCAGGGTGTGCGAATCGAGGAGGTTCGGCCTCGGGCGGAGGAGGACAGATGCAAAGAACGGGCCAATGTCAGAACCTGAGGAGGGATCAGAGTAATCTACAGGGGGTAGGGATCGAGGCTTCCCACATAGCAAGCCTCCATATTATGTATCGAAGGAGCGTCGGCTCAACATCCAAGACCCCACCCCTAGATGAGAGGATCACCTTTTCAAGGGAAGATATGTCGAGCTATGAGGATCCTTTCTGCGATACGCTGGTCATTCAGATGGTCATCGAGAACTTCACCATCGCCCGGATCCTCGTCGATAACGGGAGATCCGTCAACGTCATCTTCAAAAGGTCATTTGATGCAATGAAGGTAGAGGGCAAGAGGGTGTTGGCCCCAGATGGACCTCTCTTCGGGTTCTCCGGGGAAAGGAAGTAGAAGGAGGAGTGGAACTCCATGTCAGCCTGGGGCCAGTCCAGGAACTGCAGGTTGGTCATCGTGGACGCTCCCAGCAACTATAATGCCATTTTTTGGTGGCTCCTCATCAGTTCCTTTCGCTGCATCCTCTCGTCCTTCCACCAATGTCTCAAGTTCAACGCGGAGGGGGTCTTGGTCCGAGTTTCGTGGAGACCCCAGGGCGGTGAGGGAGTTCTATGTAATGGCCGTGAACTCCATCTCATGGCAGGAGGGAGCTGAGGAGATGGATAGGAGGATGGAGGAGTTGGTCGGGCAGGAGTCTAAAGGAGTGGAGGTGGAGGCAGTAGAGGGGGAGGCCCCCGTCCGGGTAATGGAGGCAGAGGAGGTTCTGGAAAAGCTGGCCGAGGTGATGACACTGGATGATGATGAGGTTCCTTCACATGGAGAGGGGGACACCACTGAGTGGGAGGAGCAGTCTAGGCTAGAGCCAGCAGAGTAGGTAGTGGAGATGGAGGTTCTCACCCAGGGAGGCAGGGTAGAGAAGGTCTGCATTAGTTGGGGGCTGACCCTAGAGGTCCAGGGGAGGATGTTGGAGTGCATCTAGAAGAATATGGACATCTTCGCCTGGAATGCGGCTGAGATGCCCGGGATCGACGCGGACGTCGCCTGTCACCGTCTTAACCTACACCCGGAGGCTCGCCCTGTCCAACAAAATAAGAGGTCCATTGCGGACAAGCTAGCCGAGCCGATCAAGGAGGAGGTCGCCAAGCTCCTCAAGGCCGGTTTTGTATCCGAAATTCAATACCCCGGCTGGGTCTCCAATGTTGTTATGGTTAAAAAAGGGGCCTACTGGTGGCATATGTATGTAGATTTATCTTTACTTAATAAATCATGTCCCAAAGATTGTTACCCCTTGCCTCAGATCGACACGCTGGTTGACTCAACCGTAGGTTTCCCTGTAATAAGTTTTTTAGATGCATTTTCAGGTTATCACCAAATCAGGATGCACCCCCTGATGTAATAGATATCTCCTTCATCACGGGGGATGGATGCTACTGCTATAAGATGATGCCTTTTGGGCTGAAGAATGCAGGTGCGACCTACCAAAAATTGATGGACCGTGTCTTCCGGGAGCAGAGGGGGCGGAACCTGGTGGTCTACATAGATGAACTTATGATCAAGAGTCGAGAGGTTGACTCCCACATCTGGGATCTGGAGGAGACCTTCGGCACCCTGCGGGAATACAAAATGAGGCTGAACCCTTTGAAGTGTGTCTTCGGGGCCAGCAAGGGGAAGTTCTCGGGCCACCTCCTCACTCCCGCAGGGGTGGAGCTAAATCCAAACAAGGTCAAAGAAATCATGGAGCTGGGGTCGCCTCGGAATTCCAAGGAAGTCCTAGCGGCTGACAGGAAGGTTGGCCGGGCTTAATAGGTTCCTCTCCCAGGCAGGGGAAAAGTACTACCCCTTCTTCAAGGCATTGAGGGGGGTGGGGAATTTGAATGGACTAAGGAATGCGAGGAGGCATTTCAGGACTTGAAGAGGAAGGTCACCCGGGCCCCACTCCTCCAAGGGACAAAGGAGGGGGAGGACCTGTCCCTGTATCTAGGGTTGGGGTCAGAGGCCCTGAGTTCTGTGTTGGTTAGGGAGGAGGGTAAGAGACAACTACCCATTTACAAAGTCAACAGGGTCCTAAGGAAAGTATAACTCCGCTATCCCTTCTTGGTGAAGCTGGCCTTCGCCCTAATCGTCTCGGCCCGGAGGCTCCGACCCTATTTCCAGGCACACTCTATCCGAGTGGTGACTGACCACCCCCTCTACAATATCTTTGAAGGGGTGGAACATTCGGGGAGGCTAGCCAAGTTTTGGTGGAACTGAGCGAATTTGACATCTCCTTCGTCCCTCGGATCTCGATCAAGGCGCAGGAGATGGATTACTTTCTAGCCTACTACGTGGTCGAGGTGGCGGAGGACAAACTCACTCGCCCCATCCCTTCGAAGGTCATGGTGGACGGTGCTTCGGGAAGACATTCCCTGGGGGTTGGGGTCATCTTGGAAAGCCCCCAGGGGACAAGGACTGAGCAGACAGTGGTGGTGCATTTTCCCATCACCAACAATCAGGCCGAGTACGAAGCTGTGATCGCGGGTTTGTGCCTGGCCAGGGAGTTGGGGTGTATGATGTAGAGGTCCTCACTGACTCCATGGTGGTGGCTTCCCAGATCAACGGGGAGTTTGAGGTGAGGGATCCCACCCTGCAATTGTACTTAACCAAAATCAAGGGGAACATAGGTGTGTTCCAAACCTTCACCATCCGACATGTGCCCCGGGAAGAAAATGAGTGGGTGGATTAGCTAGCCAAGCATGGCCCCCAGGTTGGGGGTACCATCACTGACCTGTTCCGTCCGTCCATCCAAGAGGGGGAGTTGATGGAGATGGACTAATGCCCCTCGTGGATGGACCCTTTCACAATATTCCTATCCACAGGGGAGTTTCCGAGGGGGGGGGATGGATAAGAAGAGACTCAAGCACAAATCGGCATACTACCTCATACGTGACGGACAATTATATCGAAAGACTCTCTCAGGGCTATTGGCTCGTATTGTGGCCGAGAGAGAAGTACCGAGAATTTTGGAGGAGGTCCACTCCGGGGAGTGCGGTAGTCACTCAGAAGGTAAGACCCTGGAAGGAAGGATCGTCAGGCAGGGATAATTTTGGTCTACCCTGAGCCATAATGTTGCCAACTTCGCAAAAAAGTGTCACAAATGTTAACTGTTCAATCCCCTCCAACAACAACCAGCTCAGCGACTCAGGAGTATCATAGTACCCTGGCCCTTTACGATATGGGGATTGGACCTGGTAGGGCCTTTTCCTCAAGACAGCGGGCAGAGGAGGTTCATATTGGTAATGATCGACTATTTTTCTAAGTGGTTGGAGGTGAAGGCGCTGGCCAAGGTGACCTCCCAGGTGATCAGAAATTTTGTTTGGGGGGAGATCATCTGCAGGCATAGACTACCCTAGGCCATAGTCACGGACAACGAGCCTCAGTTCACTAGCACCGAGTTCATCAACTTCTGCGGGCAGCTCGAGATCGACCTCATATTTGCCTCAGTTCACCACCCCAGGAGCAACGGGCAGGCGGAGGCGGCAAACAAGATCATCGTCAACCTCCTAAAAAATAAGGTGGAAAAATTGAAGGGGAGCTGGGTCGAGCAACTCCCTTCGGTCCTTTGGGCTTTGCGAACTACCCCAAATATGGCCACGGGTGAGACTCCCTTCAAGCTTTCCCATGGTTGTGAGGCCGTGCTTCCAATAGAATTTGAGGTCTGAACGCCTCGAGTGGCGGAAGCCCAGGAAGGCAGGGAAGAGTGGAGAGCCGGGAAAGAGGAGGAGCTGCTCTCTCCCTAGACCTGGTCGAGGAGCTGCGTGATCTATCAGCTATCCGACAGGAAGAGGTCAAACGCAGGATGGCCAAGTACTATAATAACATGTCCGGGTCAAACAATTTACCGAAGGAGATCTAGTCCTGAAGAAGGTGGATGCGGCAGGAAGGTCGGCCGCCGTAGGAAAGCTTAACCCCAATTGGGAGGGGCCTTATATTGTGCATGAAGCGCTAAGGTTGGGAGGCTACCACCTCTAGAATGTAGAAGGCGAGACCCTGAGCCATACTTTGAGTGGCGATGACCTGAAGCATTTCTATCCTTGAACCTTGTAAATCTTTCCTCTGTGAATATAAATGATCACATTCATTCAATCTCCTGCTTGGTTGTTACCTTCCTAACAGGTTAAATTCTGACGCCCACCATCAATAAAAATTCTAAGTATTCTCGCTCTAGGGTTAGGTCTTGATTCTCCCGCTGTTAGGCTCCCACCTAGATGGCAGGGCCGGGGTCTTGTTGGACATCGTTATGACCCTAGGGATGAGCCCGGAGGATGTTCAACACCTGCCTTCAGGTTCTCACCTAGCTGAATGGCCCGGTGGTAGCACCCGGGAGAGGCAAATGTTTCCAAGTATTCTCGCTCTGGGGTTAGGTCTCGATTCTCCTGCTATCAGGATCCCACCTAGTTGGCAGGGCCGGGGTCTCGATGGACGTCATTATGACCTTAGGGCTGAGCCCGGAGGATGTTCAACACCCGCCATCAGGCTCTCACATAGCTAATTTGCCCGGTGGTAGCACCCGGGAGAGGCAAATGTTTCCAAGTATTCTCGCTCTTGGATTAGGTCTCAATTCACCCGCTATTAGGATCCCACCTAGATGCCAGGGCTGGGGTCTCTATGGACGTCGTTATGACCCTAGGGATGAGCCCGGAGGATGTTAAACACCCGATATCTGGCTCTCACCTAGCTGATTTGACCGGTGGTAGAACCCGGGAGATAAATGTTTCCATGTATTCTCGCTCTAGGGTTAGGTCTCGATTCTCCTGCTGTCAAGCTCCCACCTAGCTGGCAGGGCCTGGGTCTTGATGGACGATGTTATGACCCTGGGGCTGAGCATAAAGGATGTTCATCACCTGTTGTCTGGCTCTCACCTAGCTGGTTGGTCTGGTGGTAGCACCCGGGAGTGACAAAAGTTCTAAGTATTCTTGCTCTGGGGTTAGGTCTCGATTCTCTCGCTGTCAGGATCCCACCTAGCTGGTAGGGCTGGGGTCTCGATGGACATTATTATGACCCTAGGGCTGAGCCCGAAGAATGTTCAACACCCACCTTCAGGCTCTCACGGTGGTAGCACCCGGGAGAGGAAAATGTTTCCAAGTATTCTCGCTCTAGGGTTAGGTCTCGATTCTCCCGATGTCAGGCTCCCACCTAGCTAGTAGGGCCGGGGTCTTGATGGACGTCGTTATGACCCTGGAGCTAAGCCGAGAGGATGTTCAAAACCCACCGTCAGGCTTTCACCTAGCTGATTGGCCCTGTGGTAGCACCCGGGAGAGGCAAATGTTTCCAAGTATTCTCGCTCTGGGGTTAGGTCTCGATTCTCCCGCTGTTAGGCTCCCACCTAGCTGATAGGGCCAGGGTATTGATGGACATCATTATGACCCTAGGGATGAGCCCGGAGGATGTTCAACACTCACCGTCAGGCTCTCACCAAGCTGGTTGGTCCGGTGGTAGCACCCGGGAGTGGCAAATGATCTAAGTATTCTCGCTCTGGGGTGAGCTCTTGATTCACCTGCTGTCAGGCTCCCACCTAGCTGGCACGGCTGGGGTCTCGATGGACGTCATTATGATCCTGGGGCTGATCCCAGAGGATGTTCAACACCCACCGTCAGTCTCTCACCTAGCTGATTGGTCCGGTGGTAGCACCCGGGATCCCAAAGGCAAAAGAAGGAAGGGATTCAGCTCACAGGAGAGTTGAGCACTCGCGAGCGATTTGAGCACCCATAGGCGAGTCGAGCACTTGCAGGCGAGTTGGTTGCTTGCGACGAGCTGGTGTTTGCGGGCGAGTCAAGCGCTCTTGGACCTAACGACTACGGGCATTCCGGGTCCAGCGGAAACACGCGTCCTAAATCAGCATTCTATCAACGAGAACAAACTCGGTAAGGTCACCTAAGGTGGGAAACTCACAGGCGAGTGCACCACAGCAAACAAGTCCAAGGCAAAAGAAGATAGGAAAATTTTTACAAATGTGGTTTTTCATTATTTAACATCTGTTACAAAATAAGAACTAGTCGTCGCAATGTTACAAAAATGGGGGGGGGGGAAGAAATTACAAATCAAGCTCAGCTCTCGCCCTCCTACCTTGACGTGTGACCTTCCTCGCCACAGTGCCCCTGGCCCTTGTCCATCTCCCTAAAAAGCGAGGCAAAGTTGTCCTTCTTCTCGCCGGGCAGGCTTGGCGGGAACAGGCCTGGCATAAGGTCACGAACCGCGACTTCTTCACAGCCTTCTACAAGTATCCCCATACCCCTCATGACGTCCATGTGGCACTCGACAAACTCGATAGAGTTGAATCGCAGCCGCTTTGCGACCTCCTTCTCGCCAAAAAGATGCGGCCTATGATAGGGGTAGGCGGACACGCCTCCACCCTCGGGAAGAATAAGCTCCGCCTGCCAGAGGAGCTTGCCATGAAGCTCCTGGTTCTGCTCCTTTAGCCGCCCTACCTCGGCCTCCAGCTTGGTGGTGCGAGCCTCCTGTTCAGCGGCGTGAGTCTCCCGCTTGCCGGAGCCAGCTTCCTGCTCGACAAGGCGAGCCAACAGCCGGGCAACCAACTCCTCCAACCCGGTGGCACGGTTCTGCAACTCGCGCGCGGCCTCGACATCCTGTAAATTGAAGACTGAGTGCCCCTACAAAAAGTATTAAGTAAAAACGGCAAGAGGCAGCTGACACTAACAAACCCGCCTGTAGCTCTCGCGAGTATATCCTCGGCAATGCCACACCGCCTCTCCGTATTGGCTGCCTTGTCCTTTGCGACATTGCGCTCCTTCTCGGCCTTCAACAGGAGCCGGCTGAGGTTGAAGCCGCGACGCACAATCTTGTGGTGCAACTCGAAAGACCGCAAGTGGGCCCGCAGGACCTCATGACCCAACTAGTTAGGGGTCATGTTCTTGTAAGCCTTGGCACTGTCACGACCATAAAGGCTGAAGCCGAGTGCATAGGAGTGGCCGACGAGAGGTTGGCGAGTCCCCAAGAAGGGTGGCGAGTAGAAATGGAGACCCGGTGGGCCAAGCCATCCCACTTAATCATCGGCTCGTCGGCCAAGTCCTTGCACTTCTCCCCCATGCCGAAAAGGAGGTGTTCCTTTGGCAGGCCGAACTCGTGGGGCACAAACCCCTCCACGACCTTGGGGGAGGGAGAACCGCACTCCCTTCGATCCTTCCCCAAGGTTTCTTTCAGCGGGCTCTCCGGCGAGGCGTCAGGAGAGGTCACAGGCAAGTCCATATATTTGGGGGACTGCCTCTCCCTCCTAGAGACGACCTTGGCCTTCTTATTATTGTGATCCGGGGGCCGGCGAGACGAGTCCGGCCCCCCGGTGACCAACCGCCTCTTGCTGGAGGAGGGCTGGGATGTCACCGGATCATCTCGGCAAGCCAGCGCGGCCGCCCAAGCGAGTTGGAGCGGGTCGGAGTGGAGTCCCGAGTCCGCAAATGGTGGATTCTCGGGGATGAGCCGCTCCCCTGTAAGAAATACTTAGTCAGATTTTTGATATCATTTCTGCCAAGCTCAACAAAAGCAGATGGGAACCGAGGCATACCTTCACCAGTGGGAACGGGCAAGAGAGAGTCGAGGCCTCGACGGAGGTAGGCAACCTCGAAATCCTTGTGAAAAAAGAAATTGTGGAGTTCTACTGGGGCGAGAAGGGGATGTTGCGAGATCGCTCTTGATGAAGACGATCTTGGTCATCCAGTTGTGGTGTTTGTTCGCGACCTCGCGAACTTTTATGAGGGAGCCGCTGAAGAAGGCGAACCCGTCGGGGGTGGCTTTATAGGAGAACAACTTCCGGAAGACTGTCAAGTTGAACTCTATCTACTCACGGCGGAGGTAA
Source organism: Platanthera zijinensis (assembly GCA_039513925.1). NCBI lineage: Eukaryota > Viridiplantae > Streptophyta > Magnoliopsida > Asparagales > Orchidaceae > Platanthera > Platanthera zijinensis. Next base: position 151,634,454 of record CM077087.1, read on the forward strand.
CAGACGAACGAAACAATCATAGCAATAGCGTTCGGGTTCAGCTGCGCGGGCACCGCGCCGTAGTACTTCAGCATCTGGCGAATCTCTAGCCAGAGAGTCAGGCACAACCCCATCTCGAAATGCAAGATGGGGAAGGTGAGTTCATCCGGATGGAAGGATTTGATGGCTTCATGCTCAGCCGAGAGGCGAGGTGTGAAGCCAGAGGGGACGAAGTTGACCACGCATTCGGCGAGCTCCTCCGCGGTTGTGTTTCCCTCAAAGAAGCAGTGCTCGGCAAAGTGCCAAGCATACTAGGCCCACCCATCGGAATCAGGGTTCCCCTTGCCCATGCCCGCCGAGAACGAGAATGCGAGCACTAGAAGTAGCCTAAGCAAAGGGAAAAAGTACTGAGGCAATAAAGGCGCTGGGGTTGGTGGGGAGGCCTATTTATATAGGGGGAAATTTGGGGCCAAACCATCTGGCCTACCCAGCTGGCCTACCTCGGCTCGCCGCCTCTAGCTCGCCGATCGCCATAAACTAACCCTGCACTATGTCGAGACGGGATTAATGGGACACTGATTACTATGCTTTAACATATTAACAATAATGATAAAAAATTGTTATCCAAGTTATTACAGATTCAAACAGCTCAAAGCAAAAATAAAAAACCCGACTCGCGCGGACCAGGGGAGAATAGGGGCGAGTACCGGTAGGCCCATCAGGAGGGCCGTCTCTAGCTACCCCGGTCTCGCAGCCCTGTCACCGCGGGTCGCCGCGCGCGGAGCTTGCGGAGTTGCCCTAGGTTCCGGTGGGCGGTTTGTAGACTCTCGTTGATCTCATCCAGAAGCATGGAAGAAGACGTCTCCTCAAACGCCAGGCTGACTCCCACCATGTCTGCGAGCTGTGTGCACTCCCGCTGCAGCTTGAGGTTGTCCCTCCTCACCTCGTGAAGCTCGCACACCAGCTTTTTGAGGACCAGCTGTTCTCTCCTTGACCGTTCAGGGCCCTCCAGCTCGGAATCCAGGGAGGCATCTAGAGTACGTAGAGAAGGGAAAGGAGAGTATCGAATCTGGGCCGCGGACTCGTTGGCCTCAGAATCCATGGTAAGGTCTACGCGAATAGTTCTAGGGTTGAGTAAAGAGGGCGAGTATCGCCAAAGCCGAACAGGATTCGGAGAAGTTAAAAACCTACCGTGCATACCCCGCTCCTCCAAGCCAGCGCGAAGAGGGGAATTGCCTAGAATCTTGCCAAGGCCATGTCGGAGAGCCTTTGGAGAGAGGCGGGCAAAGCTGGGGGTGGGGATGACCACAGTACCTCCTCCACAGATGGAGAAGCAAAAGGCTGCTGAGGAGAAAAGCGAGTCAGCAACCTCGGCCTCTGCGAGTCTATCCCCATAGTCCCAAAGCTGGGGAGCGAGGTTCGAAACACGCATCGGACGCCTGGTTCTGCGGGCTATCGAGAGGGTTCTTGGCCTGCGGAACGGATATCTCGCCGTTGTGACCTCGACTAGTCTGGTCGGCGGAAAGGATGGTGACTTCCTTATCCCGAGGTTCCAAAGTCAGTTAATTGGAGGAACCTGCCCCATTATTCAGGGTTGTCTTGAATTCATTATAGATGGGTTCGACATATTTTAGAAGGGGCTTCGCCTTTTTGGCTGAACTGAACTCGACAAGGTCACGAGGCGAGGGGTTGAGGTCGGTAAGGCCCGCGATGCGAGCTACAGTATCCGCCCGGGATTACGCCACTCGCACCAGGACCTCCTTGGGAAGCAACATCTTGAAGATGATAAAAGTAATGGGAAGGGCAAAGGTCAGCCATGTATGAAGGCGCAAGTATATATGCCACTAATGGACCCCACCGAAAGATTCCCTCAGATCCTGCCGCACTCGCCGAATCTTGTGGGGTTGGATGGTTCTTTCGAGCTTGTCCCAACCTCGTAAAGAGCAGAGATTGTGTACAACCCCGTATCCGGCGAGTGGGGTCAGCCGAGTCTAGCCCAAGCCCTGGGAAAACTGAGTGGGGTCAGTCGAGTCTAGCCTAAGCCCTGGAGTGAACTGGGTTTTGGGCGTCGAGTTCATTCAATGCCCTTAGCCCGAGTGGCGTGTTCATTCGGTGCCTTCATCCCGATGTCGAGTGAGACGAGTATACTCGATGCCCCAACCCCGACATCGTGAGCCCAGCTCGCCTCGACACCTAGTCGCCCCTGCCCCAGCATCGTGAGCCCAGCTCGCCTCGGCACCCAGTCCAACTCGCCTAGGCGACCAGGGAGCCCCAACTCGTAGTAGGGTTCATCAAGCCTAGTTTGATGAACTCCGGGTCGTTCGTCGAAGCTATGGCAGGCGAGTAGAGTAGGCCGGGTCTGAGCTCGCCAAGGTGCCGAGCTAAGGCAACGAGTGCCAGCTCCATCAGGCACTCGCCGCCCTTGCCGAGCAGAGGCAGTGGAAGGTTATTCGCCCTGTGTTGTGCGGGGTGATTTTTACCATTTTGCCCTTGCGGGCCTGCCTATAGCCAGTTAGAACACTGGAGTCTCGCTGTTGGCAGACCCAGGTGGCCTGCACATAGCTATTCCAAACAGCAGAGGTTGACTATTTGCAGGACATTTTCAGAATCCTATAAATAGGACCCAAGGGGTACCTCAGAAAGGCATGCTTACTTGTGCCCAGTCATCTAGCGCTTTCTAAGGTACCTTAGCTTCAACACTTGGCTAAGGAGGGGAAGCGCTCTAAGATCTTCCGGGTGTGTGGTGGGACCTCCGTAATGGAGCCTTGGGTCTGTCCCTAGTCCTTCTTCCTTGGTTTTTCGGGCTCGCAGAAGAGAAGTACATGTGCAATCACCCCTTCCCCAAGGGTGAGCTCCTCGAGACCGAATTTTCGGTTTCAAAAATAAGATTGTTCTTATATTTCCAGTTATTCTTATGAAAGAAATCATGGACCCAAGGTAACCTGGATCAAAAATAGCTAACTTGCTTCCTTGCAGGTAAAAAACTATCCTACCAAAGAGGAATAGTGGTACTTGGATAGTTGCTGCTCAAAACACATGACAGGTTCAAATGCCAATCTCAGTGATTTCAAGGCAAAGCTTGGACCCAAAGTTATCTTTGGAGACTCCAAACTGTGGTCAAACAGAAGGCTATGGAAATGTCAAGGTTGGAGCAGTGACATTCAAGAAAGTTACTTATGTGAATGGTCTGAAGCATAACCTCATCTCCATAAGTCAGTTATGTGATGAAGGTTATCAGGTAACCTTTAACAAGTCCTTATGCATTATTTCTTCTAGTTTAAATAAAATTATTTTAACTGGTATTAGACAATGTAACATTTATCTAGTTAATTTCTATTCAGTAAAATCTGAAATTTGTTTTTTTAATAAGATTAGCAAAGCTAGTGAATTATGGCATAAGAGATTAAGTCATGTAAATCTTAGGACCATAGCTAAATTATCTAAGGACTGTTGGAGCATGCGTTCCACGCTTCTTGATTTGCTAATAACAAATCTCATCTGTATTTGATTACTGGGTGTTTGGTGTGTATATAACCCAGGGCTAACCAAAGTGACATTTGAGCTTTGATTCGGAACAAAAAAAAGAGCTAAGGCGTTGTCGCCAGCGACAGCCAGTATCACCATCCAGCGACATCAAAAGTGACAGCTGGCCCAAGACAAGAGGAATGACGATTTTTGTCATTATCGCCCCGCGACATCGATGTCGCCAGGAGACAGTGCATGTTTCAGAGGAGTTCGACCTGCAGTGCGAAAATGGCGATTTCGTAGGACACGTGTCAACATATGCAATGTCGCCAATCGGCGACAGTCATTGTCGCCGGCGGTATCGTCAAAGTATAAAATTGATGAAAATTTCGGTTGACATTACGAATTGGAATTACCTGGAGTACACCTTGCTGTTCATTTCATCCAGAGAGCTCCAGCATCAAGAATTACCTCCATACTCTCAAGAAGGTTAAGGCACGAAAGATTGACGACACGTACGCGACCCTCGAAGTATTCCTTGCAAGGATTCGTCGGCATCTTTAGCGCACTGTTAAGAGGGAGTTTTCAATTCTAAAGATTAGATTTATCATTATTTTGATTGTAATCCTTAGAGAAAATCGCCGCCTTATGTGTGGCGTCTAGGTCCTTGCGTGGCTTAGGAGGAAATCGCCGCCTTGTGTATGGCGTCCAAGTCCTTGTGCCTCTTTGGGAGAAATCTCTGCCTTGTGTGCAACGTTTAGATTGGGTTAGATCTAGGAGAGGCTAGTAGCAAGATCTAGGGAGAGATACACTTTAGCCTGCCGGTTCTTAGTATAAGGACCGACAAAAAAAAAGTAAATTGTATTTTTTTTCATAAGCCTTATCTCTAGCTCTATAGAGATTTATTATATTCATATTTGGCTTTGTTTCTATTTCTATAAGAATTCAAGTGTTCATGTTGTTTTATGAAAAATTAGTCTTGTGATCTTTTGTTTGTCATTTAGTAAAACCTATTTGATTAAGAAAAATTAATTAACCCTTATTCACCCCCCTCTAAGGGCGCCTCACGATCCAACAAGTGGTATAAGAGGGAGGTTACACCGAAATCGGCTTTACCACCGAGAGTAATGGCGCTAAACACTCATGCATTTTTTGAGGGGAAAGGTATAAGTAGACCTCCCATATTCACGGGCACTGACTACAACTATTGGAAAGATCGAATGCGATGCTTTCTAATATCGCTAGATATCGATGTTTGGTTCATGGTAGAAACATGCTACACTGCCCCCAAAACTATTGTAGGAAGTGTCACAATGGAAAAACCCAAGGATAAATGGGATGAAGCTGATAAGCTTCGCTGTAAAAATAACGCAAAAGCAATGAATGCCTTATTCTGTGCGTTATATAGGACCGAATTTAATCGTGTATGTGCTTGCGAAACTGCATATGATATATGGAATCTCCTTGAAGTTACTCATGAAGGTATATCGTAGGTAAAAGACTCGAAGCTTTTCCAGTTAGAATTAGAATTTGAGAAGTTCAAAATGGAGGTTGATGAGGATGTAGACTCCATGTACATAAGGTTCAACAAGATAGTGAATGACTCAAAGATTCTAGGAAAGAGTTTCTCAAATGGAGATTTGTTGAGAAAAATACTTAGATCACTGCCCCCAAAGTTCAATCCAAAGGTGACTGCAATCACAGAGTCACACGATCTAAAGTATCTCCAAATTGAGAATCTGATAGGCAATCTGAAAACCCATGAAGTAGAATTGAGAATTCAACAATAGGAGTATAGCCTGGAGCCAAGGAAGAAGGCTTTGGCATTGAAGTCTAAGAAGGAAGTGGGTAGTGAGTCCGATGAGAGTGACAATGGAGATGAAGAAAGTTTGTGTGTAAAGAAATTCAGGAAGTTCATGAGAAACCCTGAAAGAAGAAGTTCCTTCAAGAAATTTTTTAAGAAGCAAGAATCTAGGTATAGGAAAGGAAAAGCCCAAGCGGATGAAGAGGATGAAGTCGAAAGACCACCACCTGAGTGATATCACTGTAGAAGAATTGGCCACATCAAAAGCAAGTGCCCAAAGTCTCTGAGAGAGCTGAAGGAGAAGCGGCAAAAAAAGAAAGACAAAAAGAAAGTTCTGAAGGCAGAAACATGGGATGACACAACTTCTGATGAGTCAAGCAGTTCTGGGTCAGAAACTGAAGAGGAGGCCAACATGTGCCAGATGGGAAAGAGCATTTCAACAAATGGTGATGACATCAGTGTCCAGAGCGACACTGAGGTAAATTCTGAAACTTATGATATTTTATATTCTGAATTTTTAACAACCTGCAAATACTTAGATAAAAAGCTGGATGAAATTCAGTTACTTAAAACTGAGAATAAAAATATTGTAAAAGAAAATAAAATATTAAAAGATGAAGTGAAAAAACTTGGGAAGGAGAAAGCAACGTGTCAAGAGGATTGTCCCTCTTTGACAAGGATACTAGAACTCGAGAAAGATCTCTCTAAGTATCATTCTCGGGTAGAATCTCTTACAAGAGAGAAAGAAGCCTTAGAGAGGTCCTTAATGCTTTCTCAATCTCAAGTAGATGATAGTAAAAATTCCTTTGCAAACCGATGCGACACAATTGTTGCCGAAAACACTGCATTGAGAGGACGAGTCCGAAATTTGGAAATGGGCACAAAAAATTTGGAATGGGACAAAAATCCCTGAATATGATTTTAGCAAGCCAGTGCTATGGTTCTGCAAAATTCAGACTTGGATACTCACCAGATCACTATCGCACGGTGACATCCACTATCGTCGGCGATAAGAAAAATTTCAAACACACACTTTTTAGTTGTAAAAATAATAAGTCTACCAACATTGCTGCTCCCTACAAAAACTCAAAAATCATTTTTATAAACCCGTCTACTTCTTTCATCACGTGTGCCAAATGTAATGAGTTTGGTGTCACAACACACACTTGTAACAAACCGGGATATTGTTCTGTTAAACAAATCTGGGTACCTAAGCCTTCCACCTACACAATGGGAGGAACCACTTTGGTAACCAGATCTTTACTCGCATCATCTTCCTGGGTGTGTTGGCAGGCTAAGGACAAAGAAGACATGTAGTACTTGGACTCAGGGTTCTCCAAACACATGACGGGTAATAAATCAAAGTTCCTTAGCCTATAGATGAAGAAAGGAGGCGTAGTTACGTTCGGTGATAACGGAAAAGGAAAGATCATCGACAGTGGAGTGGTAGAGCCAGTCCCTTTACAAAAGTCGGATGATGATGAAATTCTTGGAGACAATGAAGAAGAAAAAGAAAATGAACAAGAAGAAGAAGTGTAAGAATATGTCCCTCTAACTAAGCTAAAATTCTCAAAAGATCATCCACACAATTTGGTAATTGGAGAACCAACAAATGGGGTAAGAACTCGTTCATCATTACTTGATTTATTTGCAAATATGTGTTTTATTTCTGATATAAAACCTAAAAAATGTTGAAGCCACTTTAAGCTATAATTCTTGGTTTTTAGCTATGACTGATGAGCTTAATCAATTCGAACATAATAAGGTTTGGAAGTTAGTAGAAAGATCACCTAGTCATCTTTTTGTAGGTGTTAAGTGGATATTCAAAAATAAAATGGTTAGTGAATCTAGGGTCACAAGGAACAAAGCT